>VBSM01002153.1:26514577-26557626 GCA_008086735.1 Cheirogaleus medius | reverse complement strand
GATACAGAGAAGGGGCCACTGCAGGGTGAGCGGGGGCAGAGCCTGGAGGGAACTGGGGAGGAGGACCCGCCCTGGGCTCCCGGGGATGTGCCCTCTAGTTCTCCTGCGGAAGTGTTCAGGCTTCCCGGAAGGGACCTGTGGCCTTGCCCCAGCACGAAAGGCCTGGCTCTCTCCTTCCTGGGGCCCCTCCCGCGCAGACACCCCCACCCACAGAGCCCACGGACCTGGGCAGAGGAGCCCCGGCCACGGCCAAGTTAGGCTTAGCCAGGGCTGGAGTCTAAGCCCTCCTGGGCCGGCCATGGCCGACTCCTGGAGAAACTGACCCTGTCCCTGCCCAGGCATGAGCTCACCGGGGCGGGCAGCTGTGGGTGTGGGGACTCAGCCCAAGAAAACCAGACTGCGGCCTCGAGGGCCATGGCCCTGATGATGTCGCTGCAGCCTGGTGGATTGGCCAGGACACCGCCCTCCTGCCCCAGAGACCGCTGGAACCGCGAGGCTTCCGTGACCCTGTTGCAGGGAAGTCCCCTTGGGCTCCCTCCCACTGTTTGCGGTCTGTGAAGTCAGAGCATAAGGCTCAGGGGAGGAGGGAAGGAGGCAGGAAACTTCTCTGGTGCCTTGCTGGCCTCCCCTCCCAGCCATCCCAGGAAAAGGGGGGTGGCAGGAGTCTGGGATGAGCTCCCAGGTCTGGGAGCCCAGTGGGGAGTGAAGATGGAGCAGGCCCCCACTGGCCCTTCCCTTGCTCCAGAACTCCTTAGTATGTTCCCGAGCCTGATTCCAGGATAAGAATCAGGACTGGCCTGAGCCAGTCACAGCGATCCCTTTCTGCTTGGTCAGGTGCCCAACTTCCCAGCTCTGTGCCCTTATGAGGTAGTGACACAACCCAGCACTGGCTCCTGGCATATAATGAGTCTATTGGGGCACTGTGCCTCACCCTCCACTGCCTGCCTTTAAACACAATGTGTGATGCCTAGAGCCATAGCAGCCACTTTGCCATCATGAAGCACCAAACATGAGGACAAAGGCTGACTCGCTAAGGGGAAGTCTGTGAAGAGCTGGCTTCTGGAGCCACCAGCCAATCCCAAGACCACCTATTCTTGACTTCTTGTTGAACAAACAATAAGTGTCCTTACGGAATAAGTGACTACGGGCAAGATTTTTGTGTCCTTCCTGATGCATCAAAACAGACTTCTTGCCTGAGGGAGCTGAAGCCTCAGCTTCCAGGCCTCTGGGGTGCAGCTCTTTTATGCCGCTGCCTGATTTCTGCCTCCCTGTCTGAGGTCTGCCTGCCTGGCTGCCGCCTTGGCTCAGCCCTCACCCGCTCCGGGCTGCTGCCACTCAGGGTCCTCTGACCCGGGCCAATAAAGCTCCCAGCAGCCCTGTCTGTCCAGGGAATATGTGGCCTGGAGCAGGCAGTTGAGCAGCTGGAAGGTGACCCAGAGAAGACACAGGAGCTGAGACAGGGTTGTCCCAGCCCCTACCTGGGGATGCAGGCAACTGTCCTAAGGAGGGACCCGCCAGACTCAAGCTGCCTCCCACGCAGGAGCTGCTGGAGCTCACAGCAGTAGACCAGCCTCGAAATGACCTGGGGCAAGGGGCAGGGGGCAGGGGACAGGGAAGTGACTCCTTTAATTTTCATCTTCCAGGTGAGCCAACTGAGGCCTGGTGTGAAGGGCCTTGCCGAGGTGGAGCAGGGCTGGGATGAGAATGCTGTTGTCCCTCCTCCTCGCCCGCCAGGTCCACAGAGAGGACACAGCCCTCACCCTCAGGGTCCCGAGCAAGCCCTGCCCAGGCCTGCTGCCCGAGGCCGTGGCGGGGGGCTGGGGCTGCGAGGGCCAGGGGAGCAATTGCGCACGGCGGGAGTGGGCGAGGGCCAGGTGGGTGGGGGGCAGAGGGCAGCGTGCCAGTCCTGCCCTAGAGCTGCGACTTGTAACACCCACGCTGCCGGGCCGGGGCCAGGGCAAGCTGTGGCTGCTGCTCTGCGCCAAACCACGCGGAGGCTTCTGGTACTTGGAAAATGTCCGTCAGGCTGGGCCTGGTCCGGGGACCCTGCCTCTCCTAAAATCTCGGGCGCCAGAAGTTCACCCCCTGCGCCTTCCCCCACACCCCTGCGAGGGCTGTTCCGGCCCCGCTCAGTCCGGGTGGCAGCATTTGCTCCCTGGAACCTTCCACCCCTACCCACCCTCCAGAGCTACTGACCCCAAGGAGGGCAGCTGGGCCTCCCCGACCCCTGTCCTGTGCCCAGGGGTCTGGGCTGCTGGGGGACCCTGGCCACCTGCAGGAGGGCTCGAGGACAAGGGAGGTCGTGCATGCCCCGGGGCTCCCTGCACGGGAGTCTCCCACACACCTGTGTCTTTATCTGCAAGATGGGGACAGATGGCGGTGATGATGACACTAAGCCCTCGCTCCTGGTCAGCACTTGACCATTTCCAAAGCCGGGTCCCACCACCGCCTCACCTGAGGCTCCCAATAGCCCTGCAGGGCTGCTGCTCTGACCCAGTCTACAAATGGCTGGGGAGGGTTTGGTGGGAGTTTGAGAAAGTCGCCAGCTGGGGGGGGTGTGGTTCCAAGCCACAGCGACCAGCAGCCCCCAGGGGCCCTCAGGGTCAGCCTCTCAGGACAGAAGGCAGGGCCAAAGGGTAATGCCGGTTGTCAAGGGCAGTGTGTGTGTGTGTGTGTGTGTGTGTGTACAGGAGCATGTTATGTGTATGCATGCATGTCCATGTGTCTCTGTGTGCATACATGTGCACACATGTATGTGTTCACATTTGCATTCATACATGTTTGTGTGTGTGCTTACATGCATATGTGTCCGTGTGTACCTGAACATGTGAGTGTGCGTGTATATATGTATATGTTTGTATGTGTGGGTACATGTGTATGTGTTTGTGTGTGCATGTGTGTACATGGGTATGTATGTGCGCGTATGTACATGGGTATGCATGTGTGCATGCGTGTGCTCTCCTGGGTAGGGGCATGGCTGCCCCTGGGTCTGCTCTCCTCTGGGGGCTCTTGCTGTCCAGGGCTCCAGCCCCCCTCAGGTCTCCAGTCCTCACTCCAGCCACCCTACTAGCCGGCCCCCTTCGCCTGCTCCCTCCTGGGTGATGCCACCTGCTCCAGCCACCACACTTCTGCCCGAGGAAGAGCTCGGCCTCAGTTCCAGGTGAACCCAGCCTCCTGGCGCTGGCTCTGCCCCGGGGAACAAGGCAACCAGCAGATCCTGCTGTCCCAAGAGACTTCGCAGAGATTTGGAGGCAGCTTGGCAGCCTTGTCCCCCAGGCCTGTCCTGCCCTAGGCCATGCCCCTCTGGCTAATCACCCAGAGCCGCCTCTGGGTGTGGAAGAGAACGGGCTTGTCCCCATCCAAGGCAGATGCTCTTGGTGTCCCTCACGTGGCCCTGGGCCCCACACAGCTTTAGCTTCTGCCTGCAGGCACCTGCAACTCTGCTGAGGGCTCTCTGGCCACAGGAGCACACTCAGGGGCTTGAGGGGACAAGCCAGAGCGACAGGGGATACCCCAGGGAAGCCTTGCCCAGGGAGAGTAGGAGATACTGCCTGGCTTATGCCCCCAAGGCAGGCTGGCCCTGAGATTTGCTCTAAACCATCTCCCAGAGGGACCACGGGCTCGAGCCCAGGTGTCCCCACAGGTAGCCTGCCCATTACCACACCTGTACTGCGCACATCCTTCCCTTCCTCTCTCCTCTCCCAGCGCTGCCTGGGGCCACTCCCAGATAAACTGCTTGTCCTTTGTGGAGTCATCCTGCCTCTGCAGTGACTTCACCTAGGACCTGCTCCTTCTCCTGCAGACCAGGCTGAACACTGGCTGCTTCCAGGCAGCTCCTCCACCGAGTCTGTCCCATGGGGTCCTCGGTGCCCAGCCCTGTGCCAGAGCTAGAGACAGCAGCCCTGGAAGGACAGCAACTCTTTCCTCCTCCTACTGACTTTTGGGTGTCAGCCTCCCAGCAGCCCAGGTCCTGAGGGCTCAGTGTCATTCTGCCCTGCCCATGCCCAGCCTGCCGCCTGGGACCTTCAGATTCTTGCCCTCCCACTTTCCCCACCCCAGGAGGCTGGCCCAACCTGAGAAGGCCACCCAGGGCCACCAAGGCCTTAGCAGCATCCAACACATAGGACCAGGCTGCTCAGGCCTGCTGGGCAACCTGGGCTGAGGTTTTCCCAGCCACACCCAGCAAGTGCCTGATGTCTCCCTGGCCCTGGCCCCCAGCCAGGTCCTCAGTCCCAGGCTCCCCAGCCCAGCTGACCTTGGCCTCCAGCGTGGTCAGCCGCTCACTCATGTCGCTGAGCCTGGTACAGTTCATGCATTCTGAAAGAGAAGAGGACCCAACATGAGGGCAGAATGTAGACCCTAGGGAGAGAGCAGCTCAGGCAAGCAGGGAAATCTCCAACCATTTTACCTGGAAAACTCCTATTCGGCCTTCAAAGCCTTATCCTCAGGGCCCCCTCCTCCATGCAGCCTGCCAGATCTCTGAGCCTCCTTTCTGAGCACACACAGCACACAGTATCACCTGTTTACTCAGCAAAGTGTCTACTCTATGCTGGACACTGAGCCAGCACCAGGGATACCATTAGCCTGTGAGTGCCACGAGGGCAGGGGGCTTTGTCTATTTTGTCCACCCATGAATCTGAGTGCCTGGCACAAAGCGGGGACTCAAAAACTACCTGACAATTGATGAAGTAGTGGTAAATGAGATGTGCTCCCTGACTTTGAGAGCCACAGTCTGAGGAAGGAGATAGGCAAACAGGCACAGGCTGGGAAGGGCTCCGCTGGGCTGCCAGAACAGAACGCTGCAAGCCGGTCCCAGAGGGAGCAGTCAGGGAGGACGTCCTGGAGGCAGTGGCATCTGAGGTGAGACCTGAGGGATGCACAGTGCTTGGCCACAATCAGCGGAGAGAAGAACCAATGCCGAGGCCTGCAGGGGAGTGAGCACTAGGCAGTGTGGCTGACTCAGCGTGCCTGGGAGCCACCGAGGCTGGAGAGAGAGGTAGATGGGCTCCACCAAGGGGCCCGGGAGGGGCGTGTGAAGCAGCATCCAGTGGCCAGTGGGCAACTGCTGGAGAGTTTCAGGCTGGTGAAAGTCAAGGTCAGGTTCGCATTGTTAGAAGCTCAGTCTGGCAGCGGAGCAGACAGCGGGTGGGAGTGGGAGGCCAGTGAGGAGCTGGGTAATGGTGACCCCCAGGCACACATCTCCCTGGGCTGTAATTATCTGTTTAAGTCTGTCTCCCCCGAGGCCAAGACCTGGAGCTCTTTAATGAGGAAATAGATGGTTCAAAGCTGTTCTAAAGAGCTTTTATTGCCCTAGAAGTCAAGGGAATAAATTCCTCTCTTGCCTCGGCTCAGTTCAAAGCCTGACCCTGCGGGAACCCCAGCCCGGCTAAACAGACTTGCAGACACAGAAGAGGTATCTGGGCAAATCAATGGCCCCCGCGTGGCTGGGGCTGACCGCTTGGGGTGTCCTGTCTGAGGCTCTGCTCCCCAGCATGGCCCGGGCCCCCTGCACCGTCAGACTCCTCCATCCTTGGAGATTTTCCCCATCCTTGTCACTGGACACAAGTCACCTTGCAAACTTCCCTGTCTTAAAATGTTGATTCCTCTGCAAGAGATGCGGAGCTGGGGGGCCACGAGGGATCTTAGGATCACGGAAATAAATGGTTCAGGCTCTGTCCTCCCTGGGGATGCCCAGCCTAGGGGCCAGAGGGGCGGACACTGGCCCTACCTGGTCACAGGAAGGGACCCTGTGGGCTAGCAGAGGCCCCTCAGCCGCTCCCCTCCCTTCTCCCCTTGGCAGGACCAAGCCAGCAGTTTATAAGCATTTTTTAGGAACAAAACTCTTTCCCCTCCATAAAAATCTTGTCAGTAACCATGATGCCTAAAGCAGATTAAAGACTGAGGTATAAACACTGAGCAGGGGAACAACTAGAAGAATGTACACAGTTTTCTGACCCTGGGATGGGACAGGGCTTTGTAAAAGGCAGACAGAGGTGGGTGGGTGGTTACACAGGGAGGACTGAACACACATTGTCCCCTGTAGTTCCTCCCAGGAAAGGGGTAGGAAGGAAATAAAAAGGTATAAAATCCATAAGCAAAGAGAAAGGCAGAGGAAAGATGCAGGTGACATTTTGCAAGGTGGCAGGCGGCCAGGTACCTGTCTAGCCAGGCACACGGGAGGAGGCCGAGGAAGCCCCAGGCAGAGGAGCGGCGGGGGACGTTGACCCGCCAAAGAGGAAAAGCACACCCACACTGACATTTGGGGAGGCCCCTGATGAAATGGCTGGGTCCCCAGAAGACCAGCCTCCATGAAGAGGGGGTTTTGGTGCCTTCCTCTTAAACTCAGACAGCCGAGGACTCTGGGGCTGCTAAGAGAAGCCCTTAACAGAAAGGCAGAGATCAAAATGAACAGGATTCCATTTGCCACCCACCCATCCACCCACCCTGCCCCCACCTATGCATCCCCCACCTGCCTATTCACCCCTACATACCCACCTACTCCCCACCCCAACCTTCTCCCATCCCCCCAGGCTTGGTGGGTGCTTCTGAGCTGCGCTGAAGCTGCAGAACTTGGGGGGAGGGCATGGCTGCACGGATGGGGGTGCTGTCCTTGGAGGCTGTCCCCCTGGGAGCTGAGAGTCCTGTGGGCTGGCCAGGGTGACTTTGAGGAGGCCACTTTTCAGCTCGATCACTGCTCCTGCCCACACAGGGTGGCTCCGTGCCACCCAGAGGCCCGGCAGAGAGAGCAGGAGAAGGTGGCCCTCTGGGAGCTGTAGAGAGAGACCTGGCCTGCCCGGGCACTGGGCAAACATTCTTGAGGCTTTCAGGAGCCCTGAACAGGGTGTTTCCGGGCCCGAGGGAACAAATAGGATCCACGCAGGGGGCAAGGTCAGCAAGGGAGGGACCTATTTCTCGTAGGGACCTATTTCTGGAAAGTGTGCTGGGTCCGGGCCCAGTTTGCTCTGGCACCGGGCACCGTGCTTGGCAGAGGAGTGGCAGCTTGGCTGTCAGCGGGCACAGGGGGGTCCTGCTCCCCAGCCAGCTTGGACGCCCCGCACCACCAGCCTGGGGAGGTGCTCCCGAGGCAGGCAGGTTTTTGGCTCTGCTGGCATCTGTCACCGACAGGCAATTAAAGCGTGTTTGTTTAACTTTCTCTAATTATTCACTGGAGCGTTGGAAACGGTGCTGTTGGGACAGACCCTACCCACTCCTGGCCCTGTGACCAGGCAAGGCCCTGCCCGTCCTGCTCTTAGCCGTGGGCTCTGACCCTCTGGGATTAGAGGAGTCCCAGGTGCCCGGGTCCCCCCGACGGCACGCAGGCCCTCGAGCCCCTGGGCCCACAGCTCACTGTGCGGCTTGAGAGACCTGCTCTCTCTTTGCACCTCAGTTTTACTATCTGTAAAAGGGGTTTACACTGGATCAGCTCCGAGGGCCTCAGGCTCTAGGACTCTTTGCTCCTGCCACCTGTGTCCTCACAAGCTTCCAGAGATAAAATAAGGCTTAGGGAAAATATCAGAAATCAATATGACATTGTACTTCTGAACAGTAACAGTGGCAGTTACAAAATAGTGGTATTTTTGGTGGGAGGAGAAGAGGATTTTCCAGCGAAGATTCAGTATCCAGCTCAACTATCCCTCAAGATTCGAGGATAGAATGAAGACATTTTTAGACATGCATGGCCTCAAAACATTTACACTGCACATACCTCTTCTCAGAAAAATGCCAAAGGATGTACTCCACCAAAACAAGGAAGTAAACTAGGGAGAGGAAGACATAAAACGTGAATATGCAAAAACAGGAAGTTTAATATGGAAGAGACCAAGAAATATCCTGAGAAGGACAATAAAGAAGTGGCACATGACGGCAGCTGTGCAGCAGGCCTGGAGCACACCAGAGCACATTGGGCAGCAAGACAGAGGCCTTAGCAGCTGGGCAGCACCTGATGTGTGTGAATGTGATGAAGGGAGAATTAAACTTCTCTTGTAAAATCTGGGGTGAATTAGCAATATGTCAAGTGATACATATTTGTGACATTGCATAGAAAACTAAGCATAAAAAATGAATCATTAACTCCCAAGAAAATCGAAAGTCTAAAGAGAAGAAAGCATCTTGGGATCTGTGACTATGAACCTGGTCCTTATGACAGTCACTTTCCTGTCCGCATACCTTCCCATACCAGATTAAGACAAATCCCAGGTACATTTGCAACACTGGGGTTTCCCACGTTGCAAGGGTGTATTTGTACACGAAGGAGAAGAAAGAGTCTGTAGATCTGGCTCCACCACCAACTCACCACCTTTGCAAAGACTACTGAACACTGGGGGCTCAGTTTCCTCATCAGGAAAGTGGGCATGATAATCTCTCCCTAGCCCACCCCAAGAATTATCATGGGCCGACTGACACACGCACACACTGATGTGCATGGGGAATGACTCTGAGGCTCACATATCTGGTCTGGGGTGAGGAGGGACTGGTCTCCCCACTCCCAAGCCCCTTAGGGTTAGTGGCCTTGAGACTCCCGGGATGAAGGGCAGCAGGACGCCTGTGAGGGCTCGTTGGACGGATCAGCTTGGTGAGCCCTGCTACCCTGTTGTTGAGCAAACGCTGGTCTAGCTGTTGCTGTGAAGATATCTGTAGATGTGGTTAACATCCTCAACCCGTGGACTGCAAGCAAGCAGATTACCCTCCAACGTGAGCGGGCCTCGTGCAATCCGGTGAAGGCCTTCAGAGGGACAAGTGAGGTTTCCTGGAGGAGGAGGAATGCCACCGCCTCAGGACTGTGACACGGAATCCTGCTGCAGTTTCCAGCCTGCCAGCCGGTGCCACAGAGTTTGAACTTGTCAGCTCCACCCAAGAGCATGAGCCAATTCCTTGACATAGATTTCTTTACACACTTGCACGCACACACATATCCTGTTGATTCTGTTTCTCTGGGGAACCCGACTAGTACAAGGCCCAACCCACAAGCACATCCTAAATGGACCCCCTCCCAACCAGGGGAGTATCCCCTAGGGTCTTCAGAGCTCCAGCTGCCTTAAAGACAGTGTTTCCAGAGCTAGCAAACGAAAGCACGGTATTTTATCTGGCAACCTCCTTAGTTCCTCGTTCCTCCTACAAACACACCGAGGCCTTCTCTGCAACAGGGATCCAGGGATAAGAGGCCTCCTCTGCAAGGGTCTCTGGATGTGCAGGTGCCTGTCCGTGTGCTACATGCCAAGGAGGCTCTCGGGGTGGGGCTGAAGCCAGCTATGGGAGACCAGGAGGGCTTCCCAAGGGGGTGGCTCCAGAGCTGAGCCTTGATGACAATGATGACAATGATGACAACCGATAGTAGTATACTAGTAAACACTTGCTGAGCACTTGCTCTGTGGAAGTCTCAGAAACCTTGAAGCCAAGCACTAGATTGCTATCTCCATTTTGCAGATGGGAAAAGTAAGGCTCAATGAGGTTAGGCAAATTTGCTGAGAGTTTCCTGGTCAGAAACTGACCTGGAAGCACGTGCTCTTTGCTCTTAATGACTGAACTATTTAAGTCCTGGCATGACAATGGCCGGTGCTCACCACACACCTGCTCTGCTCTGGGACCTGGGACTGGGGGCTTTGGTGTAGGACTCTTGAAATCCTTGCATCAGCCAGCGAGGGGCTCTACTGTCACTCCCACCTACAGAGGAGGAAGCAGGTGATGGCCATGAGCCCGAGCCAACAGCACACAGTGAGTAGGGGTGGAGCTGGGAGGGGCGCCCGTGTGTCTGCCATGCTCCTCCCCCACCAGTTTTAGGAAACTCTTCTTGGCCTTGTGCTCGCCGCCTTCCCCAAAAGACCTCACTCAGTCCCAGGGTTAAGTGCCTGTAAGAGGTGGGAACCCAACTTGCCGTATGTGTCAGAGGTGGGGGAGGCAAGCCAGCTGCAGGCTGGAGTTCCAGAGTCCGCCGGAGTCCCAGGTCCTGGGGCAAGCAGGCCATGACAATTCTAACTATGTCCGGTCCTGGTGTTTCCGGTTTAGCCTGCAGCTCTAAGGTACCCTCTAGTGCTTGAGTCCGGCTCCGTGGATAGCAGAGAGGCCTGTAGCTGGGAAACTACCTCTCTGGTTAATTTCTAGAGAGCCCCTCGTCCCAGGTAATGGCAGAGACTAAGTTTCTCTAAGTCACAAACCCAGAAGAGGGGCAGTGGAGAGGAGAAGGCTAGGTCGAGAGTAGGGACCCTGCCATATGCCAGCACAGTGAACCCCCTTGGGGGCTGGGAGCCTGCCAGTCAGATATAGCCGTGGCCACTCACCAGGCCCAGCTGTAGCACTCAAGGACTGGACAGAATAATTAAATTCCATCCTTGGCTATATATCAGGGATCACGGAGAAGACAACAGTTTTCAGGAGCTTCTGACAAGAAATTTTTGAAGACAAACTTGAGTTGCTTCTTGGGGAGGAGCAGCCTCATATGGGTGCCATCACCATGGACACACACATCTCCAAAGGACCAATGGCACCAAAGCCTGGAACACAATGGTAGCCAGCCACTCCAACCCATGGGCACCCATGTCATCAGCCCCAGGACATGGACATTTCTGGTGATGTTCAGACACATCACACAGGTAAAAGGAGCAATGCTGGAGAATGGAGTTGACTCACCAGTGTTAATCAGGCACCTGCTGGGTGAGAGACACACATGCCCTGGCATATTGCCCTCCCTTTGCTAGTGAGGAGGATGAAAAGCAGAGAGGTTTGGCAACCTGCTCAAGGTCACATGGATTGTTGATTAAAGGCCAGAATCAGAACCCAGGTCCATGGTGGGCTGGGCTAGATTCCCTGGTAAGGGCAGCAACTCTCAGTGTGATGTGACAACAAGTGCCTGGACCATGGCTGGGCATGGGCAAAGTCTGTCTGTGACTTCTGCACCCAGCCATGGCCCTGGCCTTTGCTAACCTGGCTGGCTGAGTCTATCTTCCTCCCTCTCTACCTCCACATCCAACCCAGATTTCAAGGCTGATGGGTCTTGCACCATGGCTGGAACACACCCCAAGGCATGTTTCAGCCAACAAAATCTAAAGAGAAATTATTAGAATTATTAAGTTAGTTTAGCAATGTTGCTAGAATATAGACAGTTTAGAAAAATCAATCATATTCCCACATACAACAAACAAATGTAAAAAGAAATTTTAAAATGATACCATTTACAAAAGTATCATAAAGTATGAAATTACTTAGCACTAAATTACTTAGGACTAAATCTACAGAAAACTATAAAACATCATTGAGAGAAATCAAAGAACTAAATTAATGGAAAGATATACTATGTTCATGGATTGGGAGACTCAATACTGTAAATGTATTAATTCTCCCCAGTTGATCTATAGGTTCAATGAAATCCCATTCAAAATCCCAGTAGGCTTTTTTTTTTTGGTGGAAATTGGCAGGTTGATTCCAAAATGTATATGAAAATGCAAAGGTCCAAGAATAGTCAAGGTGATCCTGAAGACAAACAAAAAAAGAAGACACACAGGATAGATTTTTCAATAAACGGTGCTGGGTCAGTTGGGTATCCAAATGGAAAAGAAAAATAAAAGAATCTGACCCCTAATCCACACCACATCGAAGTCAATTTCAATTGGACTGCAGATCTCAATATATTAATAAAAGGTGAAACAATATAGCAGTTAGGAGAAAACATAGAATACTACTTAAATGACCTCAGAATAGATAGAGTTGTTAGGCAGTACACAAAAAACTCTACCGTGAAAAAAAATTTGATAAAGTAGACCACATTAAAATCAAGAATTTGTTTTCATCAAAAAATACCATTAAGAGAATGAAAAAGTATATCACAGAGTAGAAAAGGATTCTGGAATACATATATCCACAAAATAAGAGTTCCAAATGGCCAGTGGTTTTATGAAGAGGAACCCAATGTCATTAGCCATATCAGGGAAATGCAAATTAAACCATAATGTGTCATTCCCACACATCCACCAGAATTGCTAATCTTGAAAAGACTAACAATTAATCTTTTTACCAAGTACTGGAGAGGATGTGAAGCAACTGGAACTCTCATACACCGCTGGTGGGAGCGTCAATGGTACAATCACTTTAAAAAACCACTTGGCAGTTTCCAACAAGGCTGACTACAAGCCCACCCCATGACCTAGCAATGCCATTCCTAGATTTCTACCTAACCAAAATGAATAAATATGTTCACCAAAAGTCATGCACAAGAATGCTCATAGCAGCATTGTTCATAATAACCCAAATTAGAAATAACCCGAATTCTTATCAGCGGTCAACCTAATTAACAAATTGTCTATTCACGAAGTGAAATACCATATGGTAACAAGAGTAGACAAACCACATGCAACAGTGTGGACAAATCCCACACACGTAATGTTGGGTAAAAGATGACTGACCCAAAAAAGTACGTGCCATTTGATTGCATTTATCTAGAGTTCAAAAACAAGCAGAAGCATCTACGCTGTTGGAGTTCAGGTTAGCAGCTACCCTTGGGGAGAGTCGCGATAGAGGTAGGTCGTGAAAATGTTCTTTTGTCATGTGAGTGCTGGTTACAGAGGTGTGGTCAGTTTGTGACAAACACATGGAGCGGTTTCCCTAATCATCCTAAAACACCAACCTGACCTTGTCGCCCTACAGTGCTCCCCCATCGCCCTGAAGACAAACCCACTGCTGCTCGCTGCCTGCCGTGCTCTGAGCACCTCCTGCCCTTCAAGGCCTTTGGCCTCTGCCTGTCTTGTTACCTCCTCTAGAAATGGCTCCAACCGGGCCCGCTGGTCAGGAGCTCCTGCTTAAGCACCACCTCCTCCTGGGGCAAGCGCACCAAACGCCTGCCTGCCGGGGTAGGAAGGGCAGCTCAGCCAGGGACAGCACAGAGCACAGCTCCTAGGCGACCCTCCCAGGCTCCAGGCGGCACAGCCTTTTGCATTCAGACCGTTTGGAGAGAAGCTCACTGAAGAAGTACCTGACTGTCCCCTGCTCTAGCAGAGGGCACAGGTAATAGGCACACCCCATGCAGATCTCTCAGAGGGGCTCTCCGGCTAGGGGCATCCAGGTGTGGAGGGCGATGGCCTTAAATGCGATGGCCTTAAGGCGATGGCCTTAAATGCGATGGTCTTAAGGCGCCTTAAGGCGATGGCCTTAAATGCCAGTCTCCGCGGCACGCCACCCTGTCTCCGCCACTACTAGCAGCCTGGCTTCCCGAGCCCTGGTCTCTGAGTCTGGATGTGTCATCTTCCTGAACCCTCCTCTGTGCTGGTAACATCGCCCTGAGCAAGCGCTTTCTTTCCAGTTCTCACTGGTGTCTATAATGATGACAATAACAAGAAATACGCTCCCTGGAGCATCTGTAACACTCCCCTGGGCGTTTTAATTTTTCTCTGTGCCTCCTCACTGTAGGTATTTTGACTCCTCTTTTACAGCTGATGAAAATAGAGGCCTCGAGAGCTTAGGAAGTTGTCCCAGGTTTCCCAGGTGGCAGGGGGCAGAACCCAGATCAGAGAGGCTCCGAAGCCTGGGTTCGTGCCTTAAGAATTTCCTGCTTCTGATTGCTTTGGCCACCTTGGGAACCTCTTGAGCAAGTGAGCTAGAACTGTAGCCTCAGGGAGAGCTCGTGAAAAAGGCACATGAACTTTAGTGCCTGGTTCGGACGCCCACTGGGGTCTCTCCTACCCTGTCATGGCTGTGTCACCTGCCGGAAAGATTACCTGGAGGTGAGTATAACTCACCTCTGGACAGGTGAGCACAACAGGTTACAGCAGGGCCGATTGATTACATCAATGTATTCATCATCATCATCATCACTGCTCCAAATGGGTCATGGAGTGGCCTTCCTCCAGACTGGCTGTGGCTGGGAGACGTCCCCAGAATTGATGACATGATAATGGAAGGGCAGGAACCTTGCAGGAGAAAGTAATTCTTGGTTCTCGGTTGGGGATGGATTGGGGTCCCCACAGCCGGGTTAGTTTGCTCAGTGGAGGGATTTCAAGTCTTCTGGGAATGTCCCTCGGGACTTGAAGAGGATTTCATCACAACAGAAATAAGTGATCCAGTCTCCGTGGCCATTCGAGGGCTGGGAACGCCGTGGTCGGGGGACTCCCTGTATATGTTTATCTTTCAGGGCTTGGAGATTCGGCTGCTTCTCCTGGGCGGATTTCTGAGGATCGGGATGTTAATCTGAAGTTACTGTTTGAAGAGCTCTGCCCCCTTTTTTCCTCATCCAGAAAGAAATCATAAATACCTCCAGGGTCCCCTAGAGCTGGCAGCTGGCCACGCCGGGGCCTGAAAGATGACACCAAGTGCAGCCGGGGGAGATGAGCCCCGTGGTTCCTGACCCACTTGGACGTGTGGAGCTGCCGCTCTGTGTTACTGGGAAAAAATCCCTCTTAACGGAGCTGCAGGCCCAGGGTCAAGGTTCAGCCGGGAGCCTCCATACCACGGAGGGGGCTGCCTGACCCTGCCAGGGGCTCTGGCCCCCAGAAGGCTGCTCGGGGCACCCACAGCCTTGTCCTCCTGCGGCACCCACCAGTCAAGGCTCGGGAAGAGGTGATCAGCTCTCCAGGGAACTAATGAGGTCCCCAAAAGTACAGCAAGAAGGGGACGAGTCTCTCTGGCCATGGGGGCTTTCAAAGAGAAATGGTAGCAGAGTTTTAAAAACTAAAGACAAATCACTGGCTCTTCCTGCCCCCTCTCCCGACTCCAGGGGGTGGAACAGGGCAGGCGGGGAAGAGGAACCTGGGAGACAGAATCTGCATCTTCTTCAAAGGCCACGTGCTCCTGGGCAGGTCCCTTCCCCTCCTGGGGCCCCTGCTCCTCTGAAGGCAAAGTGAGGGCCCCAGGTAGCTTCCAGCTTTAGGTGAGGATTCATCTGGACTTCAGGAAAGGCCTTGGCCTCATCCTGCTCCATCTGCCTCCCAATGGTTGGTCAGGGGAGCTGGGAGGTGAGCGTGGAGCCCGCTCTGATACCACGTCTCCCAGGGGCTCTGTCAGAGGTAGCATCTCTGGCTGGTGGGACCACTGGCCTGACCGCTTGTTGGACAGGGGCTCAGAGCAGCAGTTTTTCAAACATGTTTTTAGAGTAAAGCCTTCCCCCGCTCCACAAAATTGCTTCAAAAACTGCTCTGGTGGAGGTGGGTGGGGGAAAGGGGGCAGAGAAAGAAGGATCATGGGGCAGGGGATGGATCACACTTTTCCTGGCAGGAGGAGGTTGCCATGGCAACTAAAGGAGCACTTGATGGGGCCCCTCCCCTCACCAGTCACAGGCCTTCACTGAGGATGGATTTTTGTTCTGACCGCCTCTATTTTCCAGCCTGGAAGATCACTCAAATACAATCTGGTTTTTTCTTAGAGACACTTTCCCTTTACTGCCCCCATGAATAGTTTAAAACACACTTGAACAACATGAAGGCATTTGTGCAGGATTTTGCAGCAGTTGCCTGATAGCTTAAGCCTTAGTCATCTTTCTGGGCCCACCTGGGCAAAGTGTGTGACCCCGGGGAAGTTACTTAGCTCCCCAAGCCTCAGTTGTTTTGCACATAATACAAAGGTAATCGAGGCCACCTCCTGGGGCCCCTGAACCTGTTAAAGAACACGGGATTAGACTGCACATCTGAGAAAAAGTAGCTGTTATTCATACTATTATATTAAAAAGCAAATCTCCCATGCAATTGTTAGGACTCAGTCCTTTCTCTGTACAGATTAGAAAATAGATCTGGGTGTTAAGTGGCTCAGGGTCCTAGTTGCACATTTGAGTAGTGGCCGACCCACATAACCCTCTGAGGGTGGTGCCTCGTCATTCTCCCTCAGTCTCAGTTTGGGTCCCTCAGGACCCAACCACTATAGTAAGAATGAGACCTCACAGTACCACTGAGGGCACAACGCTCTACAAAACCCTCTCCCATCCACCTCTCCCTCCAGAGAGCCTGAGAGGGCAGTCTTGTTCCAATAAGTAAGGAGAGGAGAGAGATGCCCCAGCCCAGAAAAGGTAAGAGAGAGGTCCCTGAATGCAGAAACACCTTGATCAGAGGTACCATCTGTGTACAGATTCAAGGAAGGGGACAGGAAGCGCCGTGTGCTCAGGCGCAAAGTGCAGTTACTAGGTTGGGGCTCCTGTCGCCTTGTCTTTCAGCACCCAGGCGCTGGCCTGGAGCAACAGGGGCAGATTCCATGGGCAGGGCTGGCATCCATGTGGTCCTACCCCAAGCTTCTGGGAGCCCAACTGGACGCACTAAGGGGCAGATGGGAGAAGATTCAGGCCAGAAGCAAAGCCACCGCAGGGGTAGCAGACAGCTGAAGGCCGGCCTGGGTGTCTGATGCCTGCTCTCTGCTCACAGCTGGGCTGGGGGAGAGGGAGGAGCAGGGAAGGGAGCCCAGAGCTCCTCCCTCTGGCCTCTCTGAGCTTTAGGGATGCGGTGGTGGCGGATGGGTAGCTGAAGATGCAGAATCTCTCAGGGGAACAGTCTGTCCAAGTGCAAAAGATAGGCGGTCTGGCCAACTAACCCCATGTCCCCTTCTCCCTTTCTGCTGCCCCCCAACCCCCGTTCTGCAGGCTGGGCCCAGCTGCTGCAGCCAGGGGCACATCTGGGAGGGGGGCCTGAGGCCAGTAGACTCCCAGGAAGCAGAGGCTCAGCCCCTGGGGTAGGACCCAAACAGCACTGCCTCACTGGCCACAGCACACTGTCTCCTGCCCTCTGGGTCAGCCCGAACCAAGTCCTGCAGGACGACAGGAGTCGGGAGTGGCCTCCCTAGTGGGGCTGGGGGCTGCCTCTGGTCCCCTGCCTTCAACACCCCTCCTGCCCAGAGCCCGGAGCCCGGAGCCTGGAGAGGAAGCAGCTGTCCAAGACTGCACGGGCCCTGCCAGTCTGATGGGTGTGAAACGGGATCTCGCTGTGGATTGAATTTGCATTTTCCACTTTGTTAATGAGGCTGAACATCTTTTCATAGGTTTTTGAGCCGTTTCTGTTTCCCCTCTCTGGGAGGTGCCCTTTTGTGTCCTTTACCCATTTTCCTATTGGATTGTTCTGTCTTGTTCATGCTGATCCGCAGGAGTTCTTCCTGTATTTCTGATACCAGCCCGATGTCAATTTCATGCTTTGCAAATATCTCCTCCCAGTCTGTGGCTCGTGTTTGTGCTTTGGTAACGCCGCCTTTTGTCATAAAGAACCTTCCAATCTATTTACCTTTTATTCCTTTAACTCAACAAATCGCACAGGGTAGGACCTGCACGGCAGTGCTGAGTAGAAGTCGTGTCAGCTGCCTCCAAATCCCATTCATGTCTTTAAAGGGCTTCTGTTGTCCCATTCGAGCATGATGCTTGCTGGGGGATTCAGTAGCTCAGATCTATGTGCCAGGAAGTTTCTTTCTCTTCCTAGTTTGCCAGGAGTTTTCATCATGAATAAGTGTTGAATTTCATCCAACGCTATTCTCTTCTAATCTGTGAATGAGCTGAATTGCATGAACAGATTTTCTGAAGAACCCGACTTGGTCAGGATCTATGACGTTTTGGTGCACTGCTGCTGGGTTTGAATGGCTAATATTTTATTTGGGGGTTTTCACCTGAATCATTTATGGCTCCAACCCAGAACCCATACTTGGTGGTCACAGAAGTAGGGTCAATTTGAGCCTTGAACCTGTCGGGGTAGAAGTCAAGGTTAAGATTGCTCAGACTCACTCCACCCAGAGTGCAGACAGATGGACAAGTTTCCTCATGAACCAGGCATTGAATTTCCTGAGTCGCCTCTTCCACCAAGTCTCAGCTCTCCCTGCTGCGACAGAGGAGCCCAAGCCCCTGCCCTGAACTGGCTCAGGTGACCCATGTCCCCATTTCACCCCCACCCCACAGTGACCACAACATCCACAGGAAAACCTCTACTGCCTCAGGTCCTGGTCCCTGGGGCACCTGGAGCCCATTCCTGCCTTATAAATTTGGCTATGTACTTTCAATAATTCTTGCACGACTGTATCTTTTATTTCATAGCATTTGTGGCAGGAGAGTTTCTAGGTTATCTGAGTCCATAGTCTTGGCAGAATTGGACCTCGGCAGAACTTGGGCCGTCTCTTTTGTTGGCCCGTGGGAAAGCACTTCTGAGGGGGTCATTTCCTATAAGGTTGCAAGTAGTTACATGAATACTACTAACCACACGGGCCTGACCCAGAGAAAAATCCATGTCCTGGGACTAGGGACATTCTTGTCCACATGTGGCACCCAGTGCCTGCCATGGCCAGGGACCAACAGGGCCTGTCTGCCTTCAGCCTGGAGCAGGGCTCTGAGCTCCCTTTTCTTAGGATGGTTTAACAGAACCCATACTGACTCAGTTCCTGGGCCAGTCAGGACATTTTTGCGCTGGAGCAACCAGGATTCGCTCTGAGTATTCAGTCTGTAGCCCTCACACTGGGCACCCAGGAGTCCCAGCCTTGAGACAAGTCCCTGCTATCCCCACTGCCAGGGACTCTTCCGTGTCACTCAGCCAAGTGGGCTTCGCTGTCCCACATCAAAGCCATACCCAAGTCGATGGCACCTCCAAGCCCCATGACTAGATGACAGGAGAAACTTCAGGAAGCAGCTTCAAGTGAGAAGCTTCCATGTCCAGCTCCCACCCTGGAAGGGCTGCCTCCAGCGTGCTGGAGCCGATGAGTTCTTGGAGGCGGCGCCCAGCCGGGGCTCCAAGAAGCTCCAACAGATGCAGGAGCTCAGCAGCTAGAGCCCCTGGGGGCCTGGGAAGCAATGGGGTGTCAGCCTGGTCCAGCACCCTGCGTCTGCCCCAGGTGATGAGATAAGATTCGGTTGTTAGAAGGTGCTTCCAGGCTGAGTGTGGGAGGACGGGCCCACCTTCGTAGAGGAGGGGCTTGCCTACTTCTGGACACACAGGACGGTCTTGGCACATACTGGGTGCTCTGGGACAACTCGCTGCTGAGTGAGAATGGCCCCTTGCCTTTGGAAAACCTTCAAAAGGTGTTTGCACTCAGGTGGACACCAAATGCTGAAGGCACTTCCTATGGAAAAGAAAGATCTGCTTCATTCCCAGCCGCAGCTGACAACCATGATGTCTCCCAGGCCCACACCTGACCTCACGGGGCCAGGCAGCTGCAGGGAGCTGGTGACAGAGCCCAGCCTGGGAAGACCAATGGCATCTAATATTCAGTCTGACATCATCTGGCTGCAGTTCCCAGAGACTAAAATTAGGCAGAGGAAATTTAGGATGATGCTTCAGATTTCCAAAGAAAACAGGGGTGAGGGCCAGAAAACGGATCATAAAAGAATTTTTGTGACTCAGCCCCAGAGAGGGAAAATAGGCGTGAGCCCTGCTAATGGGAAGGAGCACAGGAAGCTTCTCTCGCTCACTGTGAAGGGAGCCCAGGCTCTCTGCGCTGACACGTTCCCACCAGGGGGCTCTCGGTCCAGCCCCATTTCACAGACTGACGGGAGACGCTGGGCCTGGCCCAAGGTCTGCTGGAAGCCGGCTGAGCTCCGTCTCTTCCCCTCTTCTTGGGAGGGGTGAGGGGATCCTGAAAGGCCTGCAGCCCCATCCAGATTAAATGCTCTATCCCCACTCGGGGGGGGTGGGGGTGGGGAATACTTCGGAATTTGCAAAGTGACCCCTACCTCGTGTGAAATGCAGCCCAGCAAGGATTAGGGGCCTCTCCTCGTTCTACCATCTCAGCTGAAACACCTAAGACTCAGGTTTCATGAGCAACCAGGGAAGCTGCTAAGGTTCCTATAAGGAAGCCTGTGCCTGAGCAAGCTTCAAGAGAGAGGGTCCAAAGTTTCATCTGATTCTCAGTGTGGGAGGGGGTCCACAACCCCCTAAACATTGAGACCATTGCCTTCATTGTCAAGTTCAATTCCTCCTCTTATAGACAAGAAAGCCAGGGCCCGGAGAGGTGGGGTTATTTGCCCAAAGTTGCACAGTGCAAGAGGGGCAAGACTGGGTCAGGCTCCCAGCCAAGTTCAGCACTTCCCCTCAGCCAGCTGTCCTCGTGCAGCTGATGGTGACAAAGCCTTACCAGGTGAAGACCAACTGCAGATGCTGACATGCAAGCAGGTGCAAAGATGGAGAGGAGGAAATATCGGGGCAGAAAAGTACAACGAAGCCGAGGGTAAGTCAGGGTTTAAGAAATGAGACTGGGAGAGCCTCCCCCATTGTCAACCATCAGATACAAATGGGTTAGGATCAGGGTTAGGGTTGAGGTTGGGGCTGGGGTTGGGCTTGAGACTTCCTAGGAGGAGAAGCAAAGAATCATCATGTCTCTAGGCTGCTCGAGAAAATGGAGCTTTCACTTCTGGCAAAGGTTGGAGGAGTTTCTTCAGGGGCCTCCTTAAAAAAGAGGCTGAATAAAGAGGTGGGATGTCCCCAACCCCTCCTGGCAGATCCACATCAACATCACAGGGCCTCTCGGACACCCCCAGGCCAGGCCAGCCCTTACTTGTCACATGGGGCCACTCTACCACCCTCACATGGCTGTGGTGGGAATTGCAGGCACAAACTGATTAATACCCACCCCCATCTGCACATGGAGCCAGACCCAGGGTGAGCAGGTGCTCTATACAAATATGAGTTTTCTTTCTTCATAAGAAAGGAACAGGACAGGCCGCAGTCAAGACCTGTTGAGGGGGAGGGAGTTGGGGAGTGGGTATCAGTTACCGTGTTTTTTGGCATCTTCAAGACCACAGTATTCCTGGTTTACTGCCCAACAGAACCATAATCCTGGCAATGTAGCAGAGATTTCAACCCTGATTCTGGGATTTCATTTCCAACTTACTGGGCAAGTTCTTTTAGAGTTACAGAATAAATAAATAGGAAGGTGAATGGGAAGACTAGCACCTCCCATCCCCCAAGAGCAGCAGGTTGAAAATCCAATTCCAATACCAGGGCTGTGGGGAGAGAATTAGCTACAGTCCCTGAAGATTTCCAGCAGCTAACCTAAAGGAAAAGGGACATGTTGTCTCTGCAAAAGACACACAAGAAGCAGTAGGAAGTGGGGGCAAGGAAGGGTGATTTCCACCCCACGCTGGCAAAACCAACTCAGAAGTGGTTTGCCCACGGCAATCACAACTCAGAACAAGCAGCCTTGTTTGAGGCTGCCCCAGCCTCGGTGGTGGGTTCACCCAAGCTTTAATTTCTCAAACAAGGAAATGGAGGCTCAGAGAGGGGAGGCCCTCCCTGCAGCACATACTGCAAAGTGGCAGAGCCAGGGCAAGAACCCAGGCTTTAAAAATAAACCAGAACCATATATCTATGGCCAACTGATTTTCAACAAGGGTGACAAGACTATTCAGTGGGGAAAAATGGTTCTTGGGACAACTGGATATCCACATGCAAAAGAATGAAGTTGAACCCCTACCTCACCATATATAAAAATTACTCAAAATAGATAAATGACCTGAATATAAGAGCTAAAACTATAAAACTCTTAGAAGAAAATACAGGGGTAAATCTCCGCAACCTTAGATTTGGCAAGGAATTCTTAGCTATGACACCAAAAGCAGAAGCAACAGAAGAAAAAATAGATAAATTGGACTTCATCAAAATTAAAAACTTTTGTATATCAAAGCACATGATCAAGAATGTGAAAAAACATCCTACAAGATAGGAGAAAATATTTTTAAATTATATACCCATTAAAACTTCAAGATCCAGACTATACCTTATAACTCAACAACAAAAATAGAAACAACCCAATTTAAAAAGGAGCAAAGGACTTGAATAGACATTTCCAGAAAGATATATAAATGGCCAACAAGCACATGAAAAGATACTCAGTATCACTAACCATTAGGCAAATGTAAGTCAAAACCACAATGAGATGTCACCTCACACCCACTAGAATGGCTGTTATTAAAAGAAAAAAACTAGAAAATAACAAGTGTTGGTGAGGATGTGGAGAAATTGGAACCCTTGTTGTTCGTTGATAGTGGGAATGCAAAATGGTGCCATTACTGTGGAAAACAGTGTGGTGAGGGCTCAAACAGTTAAACATAGAATTACTACATGACCCAGCAATTCTACTCCTCCATATATACCCAAAAGAATTGAAAACTGGTGTTCAAACAACTACATATACACACATGCTCATTGTTCACAGCAGCACTATTCACAGTAGCCAAAAGATGAAGACTCAAAATGTCCATCAACAGATGAATGGATAAACAAATTGTGGACTATTATTCTGCCATAAAAAGGAATTTAGTCATGATACACGATACAACATGGATGAACCTCCAAAACATTATGCTAAGTGGAAGAAGACAGCCACAAAAGGTCACATATTGTGTGATTCCATTTATATGACATATTCAGAATAGATAAATCCATAGAGATAGAAAGTAGGTTGGTGCTTGCCAGAGGCGAGGGGATGAGGATGGAAAGGGGCTGAGTTAGGGAGAAAATGCTTAATGGGTATAGAGTTTTACTTTGGAGTGACAGAAATGTTTTGGAATCAGAGAGAGGCAATGGTTATACAACATCGTGACTATACTAAACACTACTGAATAGTTCACTTTAAAATGGTTAATTTTATGTTATGTGAATTTTATCTCAATAAATTATTTTTAAAGTAAACCAGAAAATCTATTACAAACCACAGGATATCCTTCCCTAAGCTGAATGCCCTCACCCCTTCTCAGACCCCTGAACCAGTAAGTTGTCTCCAACTACCCCATGGAGAGCCCACACCAGCCTCTTCCCCAAGCCAAGTAGCAAAAGGAAATGTCCAACCTAGACCTTGTGGGGTTTGCTTGTGCTGCGTGGGCCCTGCCTCAGGATGATAGACAAAGTCATGCCCCAGTAGGAAAGTGT
The DNA here is from genome assembly GCA_008086735.1 of Cheirogaleus medius. Lineage (NCBI taxonomy): Eukaryota > Metazoa > Chordata > Mammalia > Primates > Cheirogaleidae > Cheirogaleus > Cheirogaleus medius. The sequence continues at coordinate 26,534,839 of VBSM01002153.1, read as the reverse complement.
CTTGGTCTGAAATGGCACCACTTCCTGTTTGAAATGACACCATTTCCTGTTTGAAATGGCACTACTTCCTGTTTGAAACAAATCCTTCAGTGCTAGGTGTCCCATTTCCTTCAAAAAGGCAACTACCAACCTAATTAGAGAATGCCTTCCCTGGACACTTCACCCAGGGCTGCCCCCCCACACTGCTTCTCTCTGGGGGTAATTTATTATACAAAGCCTTTCTCACGAGCTGCCTGGTTTGAGTCTGCATGCAAGCCTGAGGCAGGCGTGATATTAGCATGATGAAGCTGAGGCTCAGAGAGGTTTGCGACTCCCCCAGGGCCACGGAGCAGCTGGTGGCAGAGCTGGGACTTGAGTCCAGTCTTATGATCCTGGCTAATGGGATGCCCATTCCACGTCCTGCCTCCTGGTGTATGATCCCGCAGCTCCTACAGGAATGGCCTTGATGCCAAGACAAAAATGGTCTGGGCACCAGCCTTCCCACTGCACCCACCTTACCCTTTCCTTTCTCTGCCTCTGGGGTTCCAGGCCCTGCCCACCCGCCATTACACTCCCAGTCCTAGAACTTCAGGCCAGGAGCCAGCAGCTCCCCTACTTCTCCTGAGGAGGCAGGACAGGCAGGGCTCAGACCCACCTCTGCAATCACTCAGACTCGGCTGGAATCCTGGATCTACCCCTTACTGGCCGAGGGGCCTTGAGCAAGTTTCTTAACCCCCTCAATGTCCTCATCTGTAGAATGGGACCGTGAATAGGGTTGCTGTTGTTGTTAGAATTTAATAATTTAATAAACTCACTGTAGTGGTCAATGAATGTTACTTGTTATTCATTTTTCCCTCTTGGCTTCCTTTGTCATTTATTCTACCTATTAGATAAATGACATTCACTAAGAAAAATCTCATCTATTTTGTCATTTTGAACAGAGAGCCCATGTAAAGGATACTTTGCTTAAAGCCTGTGTTAAATAGCAAAATGCTCAAAAGGAGTTGAGCTGATTCTCAGGACAAACTTTGGGAAGTTTCTACTCTGAGACCAGTGATAAATGGCTGGTATTTAGGCTAGACCCAAATAAGACCTCGTCCCTGTTGGCAAGGAGCACACAGCCCAGGGACATCTAAAGGACAAGGACAGCTGTCGCTAGAGCTATGCCACAGGGGAAGCCAGGGACTGGGGTCTAGAGGTGGGATGGAGGCGTACCTGGCCGGCCCTGGCCAGGAAAGGCTTTCTGAGCCTTAAGCTATGGCAAGAGGTTGACCAAGCAGAGAAGAGGCAGGTGGAGGGATGGAGAAAATTCTCAGCAGAAGGCACGTGTGCAAAAGGACAGAGGCGAGGGATGATTGAAAACTAACATAGCATTCGCAATGTGTCAAGCCCTGTTTTAAACATTTCACAAATACCAACTCATGTAGTCGTCACCACAACCCCTCGAGGAAGGTATTCCTAGCATCCTCATTTTACAGATGAGGAAACTGAGGACACAAAGGTTAAGGAATTTTATAGCAGGTACAGGGCAGAGCTGGGATCCTGTCTCTGAAGTCCCCATTCCTCATGGCTTTGTCCCAGTGTGTTTGGAGAGTCTCAGCTTGTTATCGGTGGAAGATATGATGGGAGGGAGTGGTGGAAGTGAGGCTCGAACGCTGTCAGGATCTTGGAAGCCACCAGGCAGTTGGATGCAGGACGCACGGCTGCATGCACAACCCTAGGGGGCGCCATCACACTGCTCAGTCGTCACAGACTTGACTATTTATTACGACAGCTTTCCAGCAGATGGCAGTCACGTGCCTCAAGGAAGGGGCGCCTTTTCCTAGTCCGCACAAAGACACCATATGCACTGGCGGCCGCACTGCTTGGCTTATATCCAGAAGCGGGTGGGAAGCCGCTGAAGGATCTCAAACAGGGAAGGGGATGTTTAGGTTTCTGTTTTAGACAGCTTGCTCTTGGAGAGGGAACACTGGAGGTAGCTGAGGCCATCCAGGTGATAGGTGGGTGAGATCTAAGGTAAGAAATCCGCGGGGGCAAAGGCAGAAAAGAGGAGATGGGTTCAAGGGTTGTGTAGACAGAAGGATCCACAGGACACGCGGATCCCCTGGAACCAGGATCCCAAGGAGAGGAGACAGGTGGGGCTTTGAGGTTTCAGATTCAACAGCTGATAGACTAGACAGAGCGAACAAGGAGAATTAGAAGTGGTTCTAGGGAGGGGCTGGGAGTAGCTTTTGTTATGTTTTTGTTTGTTTGCATGAGACAGGGTCTCCACTCTGTTGCTCTGTCACGAGGACTAGAGCGCAGCGGTGAGATCATAGCTCGATGCAACCTCAAACACCCGGGCTCAAGAGATCCTCCTGCCTCAGCCTCCCCAGTAGCTGCAACTACAGGCGTGTGCCACCACGTTGGACTAATTTTTTAAAAAATGTTTTTATTTGTAGAGATGGGGTCTCTTTATGTTGCCCAGGCTGGTCTCAAACTCCTGGCCTCAGGCCATCCTCTGGTCTCTGCCTCCCAAAGTGCTAGGATTACAGGCATGAGCCACCATGCCCGGCCAGTAGTCTCTCTCGGACATTTGGGGGAGGTGGGGGCTGCAGACAGGACAGGGATGTTGGGAGGGTGGCTGAACACAAAGACATGAATCTGAGCACACAACTGACAAATCCGAGGTGCCAGCACCCTGGGAATCCCCATAATGGTTCAAATCATCTTGCAGAGCTGGAGAAAGCTGAGTCAAGTCAAGGTGAAGCCAGGATGCTCTTCCCTCCCACCACAGTGTGACCCTGAGTCACTGTCCCCCTCCTGCACCAAGATCTTTAAATATACTCTCTCTGCGGGGGCCCCCTGACTAGTGAGAAGGGCACCCCAGGAACCTTTCTTGCAGTTAGGAATACTGAGGCCAGGAAAAAGGAGAAAAGGGACCCAGGGTCCCACAGCTTGGATACAGGGGACTGGGGGCTGGCACCAAGGATCTCCAGCTTGTAGACCAGCCACGCAGCCCACCCATGGTCTGGGAGCCCCTCTCAGCTCCCTTGAGCCAGAGCTGATGTCCTAGGGGGAGGGCTGGGTGGGTCTGGCCCTGACCGGTTTGGTTTCTGCTAAGAGGCCCCCACCAGCTCTTTGATTAGCAGCCAAGATACGCTTCTTTCCAAGTCAAAAATAAAATAAAATAAAGCATGTTACAAAGTGACTCTCTCTCCTCCAATTCATTTTAATGTGGTTTTCAGCATGGGTTTGCTGTGAGCAGCCCAGTGTGCAGAAAACATGTGCTTGCAATATGCGTGCGACAGTCAGGGTTCCAGGGAGCCGCCCAGCCTCCTCGGCAACCCGGACGGGGCGGGAAGGAAGTTCAAGGCACATCTTTGAGAATCAGGTAATTGGTGGCTCTCAAATACTTGTCCAAAAGGCTCTGAACGGGTGTGCTTTCACCCAGAGTCCTGTCCCTCCCCAACCCAAGCCTGGCAAAGAAGGGAGAACTCAAGGGCGGTGGCATGGGGGAAGTGTGACTTCTCCTGTCCCTGGAGGTGGAACCAGGTGGGAGGGAAGAGCTCTCCGGCAGGAATCGGGAGACTCGGGGTCTAGCCTATAATGACACTGTGTCATCTTAGGCAAGTGTCTGTCCATCTCTGGGCTGCTGGGCCTCAGTTTCCCCACCCGTAAGAGAAGGTGGCTTAGGAAACAAAAGGTCCCTTCCATCTCCAACACCCTCTGGCTTCTCCAGACGGGGCTGTGGGAGCAGGCCTGGTGGGAGGGCCCGAGCCCTGGAGGGATCTTGTGGCTTCCTTGTCATTTGTGCAGAGGGAGAGGTTCATTCAACATTACCCAGCCTACTCCAGTATGTTATGTGACTCTCAACACTGTCCCCGCTAACTTCCTGTCCAGCCTTTTCCTGTAACGAGAAGTCACTGCTGCTCAGAGGCCCTGTCCTGTCCTGTGGGCACCTCTGACCGTGAGCAGGTTCCTCTTGAGGATACGCTGGTACTTGCCTCTGGGTCACATCCCTGTCTTTGTCAGCGGGTGCCAGGTGGTCCCGATGATGCTCCCCAGGCAGACCTGGCCTTCCTTTCCTGCCAGGACAGCCCTTCTGATGTCTGGAGGTGTGAGCGAGTCTCCCCCGAATCTCCGTGGCCTTGGCTGACGCCCCACTCTGCAGGCTCCTCGTGCAGGTCCCGAGTCCAGGCCCGGCCACTCTGGCCAGGCTCATGTGCACGAGAGCTCAGCTTGCTGATCACCTTCCTAACAGAGCTGCCGGTGCTGAGCGAGAGGACAAAGACAGAGGAGGGGCCGGCATTTCTGTTTCCTCCTTCTCTGTGTCACAATGCTGGAACTCACCAAAAGTCAAGTGACTTGTACCTAGCACGGAGTAACGGTGGTCACAGCAAAGTGCCAGGGTGTCATGGGATCTTGGCTCCAGTGGACTCTGCCAGGGCGGGTGCAAGCAGCCACCTCAGGCAGGACCATCTTTCAGGAGGGAGGCTGAAGGTCACCCTTGCTTCTTTGAGAGATGACAAAACCCCATGGAGTCCGGAAGACGTCACTCCCTGCTCCCAGGGCTTCCAGCCAAGCCTAGCTCAGACTCCACTTAAGAGCCTCAAACTGCTGAGTCTGAGCCCCAACTTCAGACCCTGCTGCTCCTTCCTGTTCACCTTCCCTTTGTCCCACTGGGCAACCGGCCCCAGCTGACCAGAACCTTCCGGGGCCTGATTCCAAGGGAGCGCCACTGCCATGGATGTGAGAACCGCTTCAAAGCAAATATTTCAGTTTGTGCATTTCCGCAGCCATCCCAGTCTCCAGGCCATTTCCGAATGGTGGGGAAGGACAATCACACACACTCATGCATGTGCACACGCACTTGTGCACACACAGAGTGTTCACACACAACACATCCCGCAACGTGGATCCCACACTCATACACACCCAGACCCGTGGGCTCATCCACACACGTGAGCGGACACACAGGCACATGCAGACACTCACAGCTCTGGGCCAGGCACAGTGACCCTTTGGGAGGACACGGTGGGAGGATCGCTTGAAGCCAGGAGTTCGAGGTCAGCCTGGGCAACACAGTGAGACCCCCATCTTTACAAAAAATACAAAAATGAGCCAAGAGTCCGAGCCCCACTGTGGACAAAGCCCCGTGCTGGGCTCTGTCTGGAGGAACCCAGTGACTGTCCTGCCCAAATGGATCATGCCACCGAGTGTGGGATGGGGCAGGCAAAGCAAGCATAGTGACAAGGGTGAAAAAGAGGGGTAGCCCCTGCTCCCATCCAGACAGACCAGGGAGGGTTTCCTGGAGGAGGTGCCCGGTGAATCTGGAAGAAAGGGCGGAAGATTGTGTAGCTGAAGAGATGGGCCATTTCCCAGGGGTGTCACCTCTGAGCTCACAGCCCACCGCCTCTGCAGAGGGAGGGACCCCTCCGACCCAACACGGTGGCAGTGGGAGCGGGAAAAGGCCCAGCGTTGGGTGTGGGGACGTGTGCAGGTCTCCCGGTCAATATCTCTTGTGGTCACCAACCCACTTCCCCTGAATCCTGCAGGCCTATTCCAGGCGGCAGATTCCTTAGCAGTATTTGACCATCACATTTAGAAGACCAGGGCAATTTTCTTTTTTAATAAGACTAACAAGAAGACACCTCCAGACAGGAGGCTCAACTTCTGGGCTCTGCAGTAAGAATCTGGCTCTAATGAATCGGATGGCCCTGCCCTGGGAGCTGACGCTGGTGGATCAGTGTCACCAGCTGGCCTGCTTCCATGAGGGATACTAAGGGAGAGTATGACTTAGGGACCAAAGACTGACTAACACCCAGAAGAGACCCTTGGAAGTCTGAGATCCCAGGGTCTGTTGTCCAAAGACCCCTTTCCTCCCCGGAGCAGGGGTGTCTACACAGGGCCAGGGGCAGCAGCTTCCTTGGGACTCATCGTGATCCAGGAGAGATGCCTCCAGCCCACCAGACCTGGTTCCACGCCCACTGGGCCACCTTCTATGTGGTTCCCAGCCTCTGAGCACCCTAGACCTGAGCATGTTGGCCAGGGGAAAGGGAGACCTCCACTGGGCGCTCTTCCATGCCCCTCCTCAAACATGTTAACTCCTGATAGGGCACAGAGACCCAGAAGCAAAGGGAATGGTTTGCAAAAATGTCCTGCTCCTTCTAGCAAGCTGCAGTTCGATAGTCCAGGCTGTGCTAAGGTCTTGAACCTGCCCCTGTCCCCATGGGCAGGAACATTTCCTGCAAAATCAGCCTGGGACAGAGGCAGGTCTCATCCTCATCATTCCACTTAGATCAAGGCGGAAAACCTTGATGGGTAAACAAGTCCGCTTGCTAGTTACACACTCTCTGAGCCTCAGTTTTGTCATCTATAAATGGGGATAACAATAGTTATAAAATCATATAATAGTATATATGTTATACATGATATATCGCCATGATATATATTATTTGATATAATATATTAGTAAGGACGGTGTCATGGCGTAGTTGGGCAGACTGGGTGAGAGGACACTCGCAGAGGGTTTTGCAAGCGTGCACTTTCTGCACTAACTGGGCCTTTGTTTCTGTTATGCATCAGGGTGTTAAATTGAAAGCTTCCACTAAAGCACTAAGCTGCCAAGTACAAAGTCAATTTAGAAATCAACATCATGCCCCGTAATATTCTGAAATTAAAAAAAAATAGAAAGAAACATCACAAAGCAAGTTCAAAGGAGGTGACTGAGAACCTGTTAGACAACTCTCCCCGACCCAAGATATCAAAGGGCTGAGAGGATTTCTGGAGATGTATCTGGAAAGGGTGGGGTGTGCTGTGGGCCCCCAGAGCTGCCCACCTCTCACTGCAAACCTGGTGGGTGGGTGGTGAGACGGCTCGTCGGGCCCCTGTACTCTGTAGCGGGAGATCCCTGCAATGACGGGACACGGAGAGCTGTTGGGTGACTCTTAGAAATCTATAAGATGAGGGTGGAACGGGGGCGAGGGATCAAAAATTACCTATTGGAGGTCCAAGTGTGGTGGCTTATACCTGTAATCCCAGCACTGTGGGAGGCTGAGGTGAAAGGATCACTTGGGAGATTGAGACCAGCCTATGCAACAAAGTGAGACCTCGTCTCTATAAAAAATACAAAAATGAGCTAGGCACGGTGTCCACACCTGTAGTCCCAGCTATTTGGGAGGCCGAGGTGGGAGGATCATTTGAGCCAGGAATTGAAGGCTGCAGTGAGCTATGATGATGCCACTGCTCTTCAGCCTGGGCGACAGAGCAAGACCCTGTCTCAAACAAACAAACAAACAGACAAAAAATTACCTATCGGTTATAGTGCATGCTATTCGGGTGACAGGGGCACTAAAAGCCTTGACTTCACCATTACGCAATTCATCCGTGTAACCAAAAACACTTGAACCCCCTAAATCTATTGAAATACACGAAAAAAACAAATAAAAAAGAAATCTAGAAGATGAGTGCTTGGCTGCTTTGGTGGTGGAACCAACAAGAGTTGCAGGAGCATCCTGCACTCTTTGCTTTTCTGAGCAAAGGATGTCTGGCTGCTTCCCCTAGACCAGACATGGGCCACGCACATGGCCAGTTGGCCAGGGCGTCACCTGGTGTCCAACGTGGATGAACAGGCCTCATCAGAGGAGGAGGTGGGGTGGCCTCCAAATTCCTGCAGGTTGAAGACGGCATGAGCAACTGCCAGAAGGGAGTGCCTTTGCCCAGGGTTAGGGTTAGGGTTAGGGTCGGGGAGGGGGGTGTCCCTTCAAAGAGAAAGGCAGCCCGGAGGGGACAGCTGGACTTTCCCTGCCTCCCTCGCACCCCTGCTACAACCCTGGAGAGGTCGGGAGAGGTGGCCAGAGAGGCGGGGGGCTGCAATGGCAGAGAAGGTGAGTGTGCCCCAGCCCACGGCCGTAGCAGGCCGCAGCTGCGGAAGGGGCAGGTTCAACTCTGAATCGAGATTGGAATTTTGCTTATTACACAGAACCAGACGTTGCTGGTTAATGAATTGTAGCTTATGACCTAAACTGACTTTATCAAATAGTCATGGGAATGCCCCGTTTCCACTCAAGGGTGGGGGCAGACTCCCCCCGACCCCGCACCTGAATAAATGTCAAAGGGAGCATGGGAGATAATTACAAAGGTGCTGTCTGGCCACACCCATGAGTCCTGCGTTTCTCATGCCAGTTTCTAGGACACAGGCGCCTGCCCCAGGGAAGGGCATGTTAATGACTTGCTTTCCAGCACTCTCTTCCCCGTTTTCAGGGAGCAGCCCCGCTTCTTCCAGGGACAGCCCTTCACCCTCCTGACTGTGGAAGCGTGAGCTGCCGTCCTCAGCCGCCGCTGCGTCCCCGGCTCAGTGGATGGGCCAGGGTGGCCAGGGGACCCACAGGTCCAATCAGAATCCTTCCTTGGGAATTTTTCCTTCTCCAGCATCCGCAGGAGCCCTCTTTCCTCTGACCTCCAGTGGTGAGGCTGTGAGCTGTGTCACCCGCTAACATGCCCTGTGCTTCAGGGAGAGACTCCTCTGAGCGAATGAAGGTGACACATGCGAGAGAAAGACCCAGAGACAAGAGACAGAGAGAGACGGAGGGTGCTGACTCCCTGGTCCCCATCCGTCAATCATGAGCCAGCTCCAAGCCACCTCTTTGCAGCTTGGTTGTGGGATTCCCTGCTGCCTGTGTCCCCTCCCTGACAATCATACCAGTGTCACGACCCTCATCAAAATGCCGTTTGGGGGAGGGCTCCTCTGCTTACACAGCTGTGGCGTAAGTGTGATGCCATTTTGTCCTTCCAACAACCCTGTGAGCAGAGCATGATTATCTCCACCCTACAGAGAAGGTGGGCACGCCCTCCCCAGCCACAGGCTCGGTGATCACTACTCACCAGGTCTTCCTTAGTTTCTGACCCTCAATTTCCCCATCTGCAAAGTGGGGTGATCATCCCACCTTGCCTCCTTCTGGGTCAAGGGGAGAACACGTGTGTGGGGAGCTGGGAGCTGCGGAGCACGGCCTCACTCCCCGAGACTTAGCAGGCAGGATGCTACAGACACACAACAAAGCCCGTCTGTGTCAAGAACAAACTTCCAGCAACACTGGCCCAGATGGATGTGTTAAACAAACTTCCTTGAATCCGGTAGGGCCACCCCACTGGCCTCCCCACCATCCTCTTAGCAGCATAAGGCCCAAGGTCACCTTTCAGGATGCCTGGTCCTGTTTTTTTTCTTTCATTCATTCACTTATTCACTCTTCTCCAAGTATTTATGGAGCAACTGGATACAGCAGGGAACACAGCAAAGCCCTAGAGGAATCTACATTCCAGCAGAGAGAGATTATAATTCACACAATAAGTAAACTATGTAGCACACTGGGGTGATGAGGGCCGTAGGGAGGAACAGAGCAGCCTGAAGGGTAGAGTTGGGCACATGGGTCTGGGCCACGCTGTCTAGATAGGAGTGCATTCCAGTTAGGAGCACCAGGAGGTGCAAAGGCCCTGAGGCGGGAGTGGCTGGCAGTGTTGAGGACTGTCCAGGGGCCAATGGGCTGAGGTGTAGGGAGCGAGGGGAGGCCTGGTAGAGTGGGCCAGGAAGGCCAGAAGGTGCCCCAGCGTGGGCAGGAGCCACCCACCTGCTAACAGACCCCACAGAGCTTGGCTGTAAGGGGCAGACATTCCCCAGTGCATTTCTGGGGCAAACCAGAAGGGGCCTGGGGAGGAGTCAGAAGCCCCAACTCTGTCCCCACTCAGGCTCTGACTCAGATCCCAGCAGTTTCCATCATCACCTTTGGTGTGTGCAGCTCTAAACTAAGAGTCCTAACGGCCACCTTGCAATGGCTGGGAGGGCTCGAGAGGAGGAGGTTGTCCCCCTGTGCCCCTGTGTCCCCACCGCAGCCAGTGGCCTGCGGGCCACAGAGCTCCAGCTGCCGCAGCTCTGCTGGTCTGCCCCTCCCCGACAGACCTTCCCGGGAAGGAGCATACCTCTGCTCCCCCAATCTGGAAAGCATTGAGGCCGATGGCTCCATTTCAAGAGCAATTATTACCAACCCTTCAGGGAATGTGAGCTCCAAAATGAAATCTCTCTGTCAAAACTTTCATTAATGCGCCGTCTTGTGCTGGGATCGGCTTACACGCCGGCCCGGCGCGCTCGATGGAGACCAGATTCTCGGGGGTGCCGCGCGGCGGGGAGCCAGCGCCGAGCCTCCCCGGCCTTTGCAAACCCCAGGAATCCGTCTGTCTCCAGCCCGTGCCCCTCCAAGACTGCAGCCTTTTTCTTGGGAAAATGTCCCCTTGCATTTCACCAAAGCTGGCAACACACGTGTCTAGGAGAAAACACGGCGCCGCTTGCTTCTTCCAGAGAGCCTTCTCTCGAGGGAAACCGGCATCACCAAATAACTTGGGAGCGTGCGGAGCAGCAAGGGCACCTCGCACATCCGCAGCAGCAGTGTCTGGGGCAGGGTCACCATTTCTCAGGTGGGAAAACGAGGCTTAGAGGCTCCCATGCTTGCCGGAGGCCTCAGGGTGCTCAGAGCCGGCGTGAGAACCCAGGGCCCCCAGTCGTTGCTTGGTGCTCTGCACACCTGGTCTCCTCCCTCAATCACTCTAGTGTCACTTCGATGGCCCCAAGGGTAGGGGTTCCCAGGGAAGCACCAAGGAACCTAGCACAGGGGCCGCCTTGGCCTTACTCTCCCTGTGTTGAGTAAAACTGACAGGAGGCCCCTGATTTGGACCGAGCTCCTGCACGAGGTCCCACACACCAAACCCAAATGGAGTCACTCACGCTAAAGGTCCCCATGCCACCAAGCCCGCACTCCCTCGTTTATCTGACCTTCGGAGAAATCAGGAGAGAGAGATGGTAGCCAAAGCTCCAAACCAGCCAGTTGTGGCTGGCATAATAGGGAAGCTCCCTCTGCGGTAACCTTTCCAAGGAAAGCGACTCTGAAATGACATTCCGCCTTTTGTTCTCCGTCTGCATTCCTCAGCCTTATCCGCCTATAAAAGCCCATCTCCCCTGCCGCTCCCTGGAACACACGTTCTATCGCTCTATCGTAGAATACGAGGTGTTGCCTGACTTTAGAATGGCAAGTAAAGGCCAATTCGGTCTTTAAACTAAATGTGCTGTAATTCTGTCTTTTGACACCCAGAAGGCAAACTGGAGAAATTCCTGGACTAGAAGCCCCAGCCCCCTCCCACCAGGGTACCACCCTTCTTAGAGGGAAACAACAGAGCAAGGACCAGCCCCTCGGCCCCAAATCCTCTCTGCGTCCTGAAATCCTCCTCCTCCTCCTCGCATACCAGGGAAGACTTTCTGCCTCCTGCCCATTTCTCTGCTCACTAACCACACACGCTGCCCACAGGGCCAAGTCAAGCCAGGCAGGGCAGGCGGCACCACCGCATACAGCCACAACTCGCCTGCCCTCACCCCAAGCCCCTGCCTCCCGAGCGCAGGAGGAACCTCCTGCCATTCCCTAAACCCAGCTGCGTGCTGTTGGAGCCTCCGTGTCTTTGCATTTATTTGCTGTTTCCCCACCAGGACTTTTCTGATGTGTTTCAGCCGGCCGGTCCTTCCTCATCTTTCTGGGTCTGCCTCCTCTGTGAAGCCCTCCAGGGTTGCCGGGGAGCAGGCTGCCTCTCCTCTGAGAGTCCACAGCCCATGCACGTCTTCCTCTATCGCGCCTAGTGTCAGGCCCTGTCGAGTTTATCCATGTCGCAATCTGTCCCTTCGCTAACAGGCATGAGCTCCTTGGGGACAAGGGCTGGGTCTCGTTGCCCTTAGAATCTCCAGTACTTAGCACAAGATCTGACAAAGAGACAGTGTCCGAATGATTTGGGCTACATAGCTTCGTGGTTCAGGGTACAGATAGTTTTAGGTTATAGGTTCAAGTCCCAGCCCTGGCACTTACAAGCTGGGTGCGCTCAGGCAAATTTTTCAAGGCTTCAGTTTCCTCATCTACGAAATCCTACCAGTCTCTCAGGATCGTACAGATTAGCCTAAGTACATTGAACTTTAAGTAGAAGAAGCCACCTGCTCCCTGGGCAAAAGGTGGTGGCCCCAGACTGATCCCCGCCCCTCTCCCGCCAGCAGCCACAGTGGCCACTCCCCTGCCCTGCAGCCCAGAGGCTGCAGACCCAGTTTGTAACAAACTAGATCCAGAGGAAGAAGGAAATAAAGGCTCAGGATGATGTGAGGGGTCCAGCCTCCTAGATAGAGCATGCTTGGGAGCCATGAGCGTCCACTCCTTGGGGACAGAAGCAACCAAGGGTCTCACTCTGATAAGGCCCTGAAGGCTCTGGTGCCGGGCCACGCCTCCTCATGCTGAGTCACCTTTCTGGTCGCATGTGAAGCCTCTGAAGGCCCCCATCCCAGAGTGGCTGGATGTGGTGGCAACAGCGTCCCAGGCTGCCCACGGTGGCTGCCCGTGTCCTTGCACCAAATCCCACTGCCAGAGGTGCCCTGGACACTTGAAGAGCCAGGCAGCTTCTCTTGGGATGAAAGAGAAATCAGGTCAACGTGCTTTGGAAACTCCGACTGCCAGAGTCCCCAGCGCCTGGTCTGCCCGACATCCGGGCTGCGTCAGGCAGATGATGTTATAGCCCCGCGTGCTCAGCGGTTCCTCTTCCCGGGCGGCTCCCAGATAGCCTGGCATTCTCCGCGGATGGTGTAATGCCTCCTTAAGACACCACTCAAGATCTTTTTTTCTCCAGGCCAGGATAGCATCAGGTCAATTACTTTCTTAAACTGTGGCAGCTCCTACAGGCTGTCTTTGCCAGGAGGAGGGTTTGGAAGCGGCGGGGAGGCCCAGGGCCGTGGTGAGCACAGTCCCTCTGCCCACCCAGGAGATGAATCACGGCCATTTCTGGGCCACGCGTTACAAGCACTGATTCGGAGAGAGGGTCTCGCTTTCAACCTGCGGGGCTCTGGGCGGTGTGTGGTCCCTACCAGGGTGTCGGGCAAAGCCAAGTCATGTTCTCACCATTAAACAAGCGCAGCTGGGAGCCCTGAGCGGGGAGGACCGTAGCCTGGCCTCCCGCTGTGTCCTCCTGGACTCGAGTCACTCACCCACCCGCCGAACCTGCACTTGCCGCACAGCTGCCTGCGTGGCACACACCAGGCTCCCCTCTCGGTGCTGGACACGCAGCCAAAACCCCGTCCCGACCCTCTGGGGGCTCTGATTCCGGAACCCAGGCTCTCACCAGGGTCCAAGGACTGAAATGAGAGGTTGGTGAACTTGGATGGGAAATAGAATTCCACTTTTACTTTTGCCAACCTCGAACTGAGATTTAGTATCTCTTCCTGTTATGAGCACAGTGACAACAACATCAAGTAGAAGCACCTGTGCCTTTGTTCCCAGTAGAATTCACAGAATTCACAGGCCGCTTACCGCAGCTATCTTGAAATACCGTGTCCGCAGGCCTCCTGTTGGATCTTGCTATTTGTGTTTTAGTAAAGAAGCACGTGCATCGTTCTATATATAATTTTTGTTTAATTTTAATTAACTGTATTTCATGGTCATTGGTAATCCTGATGGTTCACTTTATGTACTTAAAAACATCATCCTGAGAAAGAGTCTACAGGCTCTGGCAGATAGCCAAAGAGTCCGGGGTGCCAAAAGTGAAAAGCCACCAGCTGAAGTGACAGCAGTTTTCACCTAGTGGTGAGGACTCCAAAGGATGAGCAAAGCCAGGCCTGCAGGACCCTGGGAGTCAGAGCGGCTTCATGCAGGAGGGGACTTGGGAGCTGGGCCTTTGCAGGCCACTAGGGCCTGCTGGGCAAACAGGGAGGGGTGAGGTGGGAGTTTTCTGGCCTAAGCTTGGATGGAAGAGGGGAGAAGGGTGGCCGGTTTGATGGAGTGGCTGGGGAGGGGACAGAATGTACTTTGGTTTCAGACAGATCCCAGCTCTGGCATTTCCTGGCTGAATGTCCTCGAGCCAAGTGGCCTCTCTTCCGGCATCTTATTTTGCTCCTCCATGAAAGGGGAATGACAATGCCCAGCTCGTCTGAGGATTAAATTCAGCAATGGATGGGGGATGTGGTTTGTCTGTCCACCACCCTTCCTACCTAGAGGCTGCCCAGGAAATGGTAGCAAATGGTCATCGTGTCCATCTGACTTTGTTACTTTATCTACTGTTTTTTTCTTAAGGAAAAATAAAGAAGCCTCTTCCAAGGAGATTCCAAGAGAGAGTTCTGTTCTCACCCCCTTAGATTCCACCCCTGCTAACCAGGGACTTCCTTCGGGCACTCAAGGTCTTGGCCTCCAGGCAAGGACCCTGTCCTCATCATTCCATCCAAGCAGGATTTTCCCAGATCACCCCAGCCCGCCCACCCAGTGCTCTCTCACCCTGTTACACCAAAGTCCTCCCACCTCAGAGGGGACAAGCAGTGCCAGGCACACATTTGGCACAGCCACCAGTGGTGTGCTGGTAAATGTTTAACAACCAGCGCTCTGTGGTGTTTGCTGGTTCCCATGGTGTAAATATACCCAGCAAGGCTGATTTCAAGCTACCAACATGACATCATTGCTCACGGAGTTGGGAGGTGATACACAAAGTCACCTCTCATGGTCTACAATAGTAGGTGGCTCCAGCACACAGCTGACAATGCCCTGGAGGAAAAAGCATGCACAATTGTCCCCATTTTACAAGTGAGGAAACTGAGGCTCAGAGGGGTGAAGGCCATATACCTGGAGACTCTAAATCTATGCTCTCTGCTTTACCATGGGCTGCCCATAAAAGTGCACTATGTTCAGAATAGCGCTGAAGAGGTGGTCAGAAGGACAGATGGCCTGGGAAGGACTTGGGGGTAGGAGGAGGCCATGGTTGCTGGGAGTCTCCAGCGGGGAGAGCTCCCCCACCCACAGATCCCTGGAAGGGGCTTGTTTTCAGGAGAGGCCCACGGTGACCTGCCCACTCAGAGACAGCTGCGGGAGGAAACTGAGCCTGTAATTCCCCCCAGTGACAAATGCATTTTTCCAACCAAATGAACAGCCACCCAGCGGGCAGTATTTACATTTCTCCTGCAAATGCTTTTTATTGTTTTGTTTTTTTTCTTTAACGATTCTCTTTCTTCTGAACCAAATAAAAGACTCTTTGTTTGAGCAGTTCCAGGCACCCTGGAATGTCATTTGTTCCACTGGGGACCCCTTGATCCTCCTCCCATGTCAGTGGTAAGGACAGAGCTGGAGGCCTGGGTCCCTTAGCTGCTGCTCCCTGGCTGTGGCGTGACCTTGGACTGGCCATTTCACCGTCCGGAGGCTCAGTGAATTCACCTCCAAATGGGAGGCAGCACCCACCTGTATGCACGTCTCACAGGGATGTCCCCAGGGTCAGTGAGAGTGGACGTGTGGAGCTCAGGGTGGCCACAGGCACGCAGGACACACTCAGGGCTCCCTACCAGAGCCCGGCCACAGGGCCTCTACGGTAACAGGAGTAAGTGCAAGATGCTCTGAGAGTCCCTTCCAGCTCTGGCTGGTGGACCCTATAATCACTGTCACCCAGCTCCTGACTCCCTCATCTGCCACCTCTGAGCAGTGCCCAGCTCCCAGGTCCCCGTGGAGAGTGGAAGGAAGGCACAGAGCTGTCCCAGCCCCTGCCACGTGGCTACCTATTCTGACTTCACATGGAACTGTGCCTTTGGCTGAGGAATTTCAGGGGTTAAACCACAGCTCCTCCAACGCCGCAGACTAAAATCCTGTTGTTAAAGGACTGATTCTCGCAAGAAGAAAAACCACGGCTCTCATTCAAATATAAAACGAACATATGTCAAAGATTTTATTTAATGCATTAATCAAAGAAGGAACAAACCAGTGAGATGCCACAAGCAGTTCAAAGGCAAATGCACAGAACCGCAGGAACACGTAGGCAAACACAGAATGCTGAAATGAATTTACAAATAGATGCAAAACAGGCCCGTCCCCAGGGCAATAACCAATTGCATTCCACCGGACATGATGAACTCACATTAATGCGGACAATCGTTATTATTTGTTTTGCACAACTTTACAAGGTTGTAAACTAACTCAAAGACAATAAAAGGTGGAGATATCCCAGAAGGGTGCGCTAGACAGGACACGCACAGGAAACTTTTTTTTTTCCCCTTTAAAAGTCTGCAATTTAATTGGGATGGTGAAAAAGTTACGGACACGGATGGTGGCAATGGTTGCCCAACAATGTGAATGTACCTAATACCACTGACTTGTACACATAAAACTAGTTAAAATGTATAACTTTTTATACATTTTAAAAACGGTAAATTTTATCTTATATATATATTACCACAATTTTTTTAAAGCCTGCAATGTAAAAGGTAGTGTAATAGCCCCGACAGTGGCACAGGCGGTTTACTACATGGTCGGGAAGGTCAGTGCTCTGACCTGGCCCCAGAACTGGTCTTTTCTGCCCAGAACCACGCCAGCCCCAGAGACAGGGGGTGAGCTTTCCTCACATGTAGGGTGGCCAGCCACAGAGCTGGCTCAAGGGCTGGAGGCCCTGGGGACACAGTGGTGGCCGGAGTGGCCAAGGGCTTCAGGTCTGCACGGGAGCACAGCTTCTCACAGGAGGGCAGAGAGGCCTGGACTCTGCCCTCCACAGCCCTGACGACATACGCCAGCAGTGTGGCTCGTCCTGAGTTCCTCCCTCAAGAGGGATGGGGCCCCTCAAGTGTGCCCCAGAAGGTGCTAGGATGGCAGATCACCATGTCATAGGAGAAAAGGTTGAAGGACGCAAAGGAGAGCTCCCAGGGGCCATGTCAGCCCTCAGCCTGGGAGACCTGGCAGCAGGCATGGGGGACAGGCTGACTGGGAGCCTCCAGGGTCAACATGGGGTGAGGGGGTGCGGGCTGCAGCCCAGGCTGCCTGAGGAGTCCTCAGAGAGGGAAGGGGCTGCCCCATCAGGGAGGCGGGGAGCTCCCGGGACAGCAGTAAGTGGCCACAGCTAGATGGACGCAGCAGGATGAAGGCCACCCGGGAGCTCACACCTCCTCCCCAGCCTTTCTGATCCCAACTCAGGGGCCCCTGACATCTGCCAGGCCTGTGGTCTCAAAGGCCTGGTGTGTGTGTGCCAGGCTTGTGGTCGGGGCCTCAGGACACGGAAGAGACCCTTGTGTGTCCTCCATCTCCAGGGCCAGACCAGAGAGAACTTCCAGGGACACGTGCTCCTCTCGGCTTGGGCACTTTCTCCAGTGCACACAAAGGTACAGTATGGGCTGGCTACAGC
Source organism: Cheirogaleus medius (assembly GCA_008086735.1). NCBI lineage: Eukaryota > Metazoa > Chordata > Mammalia > Primates > Cheirogaleidae > Cheirogaleus > Cheirogaleus medius. The sequence goes on along the minus strand of VBSM01002153.1, from coordinate 26,517,676 downwards.
CCTGGCGTGTGATATTATGACAGTCACTACTTACTCACCTGTTCAACAAATAGGGAGGTGACCTGCCCTGCTGGGGGCAAGCTGGGCAATGCATGGGACACCACCAGGAACAAAACTTTCACAAATAAACGATACTCATATATATTTCTAAGCCTCAGGGATGGCTCTGGGCAGAAAACGGCAGCCTCAGCGAGGGGCAGTGACCATCCCGGGGCCACACCATGAGTGAAGGGCAAAGCTTGGCTCCAAGGGCAGTCCCTTGGTCGCACCACGTAACCCTGACACCCAGAGTCGAGGTTCTCCTCCCCAGGGCCTCGCAAACTGGTGTCCAGTGTCTGTGGCCGGCGCCCCGAGGCCCTCCCTCTTCCTGGGTTTTTAGAACATCTGTGCCCCTTCCTCCCGCCCTGCATCCTCCCGGCTTCCTTTGTCCCCAGCACCCTCTGGCCTCTCCTCCCACGCCTGCCTGGAATTCCCTTAATGGGGAGCTGTCGCCCGGCTCCCTTCCCCCCCCTTCCAGCCTGGGACTGTGCCGGTTCCCCGTGCCTGTCTGATGGCCACGGGAGATTTACCCAAAGGCTTCAGAATTAATAGGCAGCGTCTGATTCCAAACTAGCATAAATTACATCCTGGACTGCATTACGTTCTGATCTGTTAGGAAGGAGGAAACGTGGTCTGTAGCAAAATAAAAGACATCCTGGAACCCATTATGGACTCCAATAGAAGACAAAGGCAGCAAAAAAGGACATTATGGGATCGACGTGCCTAATAAACGACGTGTTGGCATCTCCCTTCCACCGGGATGTGGATTAACAACAGATGTACTACACTAATGTCGATTTGTATGCTAATCTAAAACAACTGCATGGCCTTTGCAGACAGGAATTATATAAATGCAGCCCCAGTCCCGTTCCCGCAGCTGCTGGTGGCAGAGGCAGGGGCGGCTGGTAGGGGCTGTCTCTGGCCCTCCCCTGCAGAACTGCCTGTGGGGGACCCCCAGTCTCCTCAATGTCTCTGCCGAAGCTGGCCGGTGAGCCTGGCACAGGGCTCCCCAAGGGGCAGGGCACAGACAGCCTCGGGCTCCGGCGGGGACACGGGACTGAGAATTCAGTCTGGTTCCTGTGAAACTGATAATCTCTAACCATTCCCTTCCCAAGGTTCAACTGTGCCCAGCGGGTGAAGACGGGTCCCAGAACCCCAGAGAATCTTAGACCAGCTGGGATCACTGTGGCCCCCCCGTACGACCATCTGAGCTGAGGGTCAGAGGCTGGGAGAGAGGATGTGACTGTCTCAAAGTCACACAGCTGCAATGGCCAGGCCTGGAACGCCCCTCACCCCCCCGCCAGGTCTCCTCCATCCACTGCCCCCACGCTGCCCTCCCCATTGGCAGGGCCCCCACAGCCCCGGCGCCTACAGGTTTGCCAGAACAGTCCGTCTCTCCCATCAAAGAGCCTTTCCTGAGGCCGCTTCAGGGCCAGGTGCTGTCCAGGACACTGGGGACAGAGATGAATCAGGTGGAGGTCCCAGCACCCTGCCCAAAGCATCCAGGTAATCAAAGGCAGGCACAAGTCAGGGGGCATGAGAGCTGCGACAGAGGCTGGGACAAGCTAGTGAGGGGCACAGAGAAGGAGGTAACTGCGAGGACCAGCCCTTTCTGGTCCATCAGCACCCAAGCGTGTGTCCCAAACTCACACTTATCGAGAAGCATTCATACCTGACCTTGGAACATCTCCAAATATGGGTGTGTCTGCCCGATGTGACAATCCTCTGCCACTGTGCTGTAAGTACCTCACACAGGTGAGTTGCTCTGGCACCTAGCTGCACCCAGAGCTCAGACGGGGGATGGCATCATCTCTCAGCACTGCCATGTCCAGGGCGACCTCTGGATTTCTCTCTCCTCCCTCCATGTCTGCTTGCTCCTCTCTTTCTGGCTCTTTCTTTCCCCAGGTAGAAATACATGCTGGCATAGCTGCTGAATAGGGGTGGCACCTTGCATAAGTTTCTAACATCTCTGAGCCACGGTCTCCTCATTGACAAACATACCCTGCAGCATTGCTGAGATAGAAAGAGAATGTGAAAACTATAGCCAAGCACAGTGTGGACACTTAGAAGGTATTGAAGAAAGTTAATTTCTTCCTGTTCTGTCTGTAACAGAGACAGATGGAGCCACCAAATGCCCCATTTCCTTCCCTACATTTCCTTGACTCCTTAGAGTTGACCAGGGTCACAAGACTGGTTTGGACCAGTGAATTATAAGATGCTGGGGCAGCGAAAAGTTCACATGCAACGTCCCAGTCACCCCACAGCTGCAAGATGGCACAACTTCTGTCACCTGGAGCCCTAAGGAAGCCTGTGATGCTGATCCCCCACTGATCACACTGAACATGTAGCATGAGCAAGAAGGGAACTTCTGTTGGGTTAACTTACTAAAATTTTGGGGCTGTTTGTTAGTAAAGTGTGACCTCTTCCTTCCTGACTATTACAAAGTCCTACATTATGGGGTTATTATAGGGTTGACATGAGATAATATATATAAATGTAACTAGCATAATTTGGGAACCCTAATTTTTATTTCATTGCCTTTTTGCTACCTCCTTCTCGGGATAAATTTGGCACAATTAAAGATCACCACTTATATGGGGAGCAAATTAGTTATTTTATTTTCAAAGGCCTCCAGCCAAGCTACATAAAAATATCAATAAAAAATTAAAAAGTACATTTGATATCGGTATAATAATAATCATTATTGTTAGCATGTATTGAGCACTTTCCATGTGGCTAGATTGTTTACTTAAATCCTTACCTAATCTTGATAACTCTTTGTAGAAGGAACATTATTCCCACCTTATAAATGAAGAAATTGAGGCTCAAGGAGGTTAAGTAGATACCTCTGATTCTATTTAACAGGATGGTGGGTAAGATAATCAGAAAACCCTCCTGCTACAAACACTTTGAAACACTGGATAAAATATAGAAAAATTGGCCGGGCCTGGTGGCTTATGCCTATAATCCTAGCACTCTGGGAGGCTGAGGTGGGAGGAACACTTGAGATCAGGAGTTCAAGACCAGCCTGAGCAAGAGCGAGACCCTGTCTCTACTAAA
>VBSM01002153.1:26485808-26499771 GCA_008086735.1 Cheirogaleus medius | reverse complement strand
GCGGATGAGTGGAATGGTACTGTTAGAAGTTTCTTCCACTTTACATGGACTAGTGCCATATTGACTCTAAGTTTATCATGATAAGTTAAGGATACATACTATAATCCCTGCAATAACTACTAAGAAGTAACACAAGGAAGTATGATGAAAAATCCAATAAATGAAAATATGCAATTTCTGCTTCTAGTCATGTTAGACAAACTCATACTGAACTTGCCCTTCCACCATAAACAACCAGAAAATTGGACAAAATTAAGGAAACAAATATTCATAAACACTGGACAAAAGGCAACACGGAACAATACAGATCCCTGAGAGAAGGGAAACAAACAGGGTGACTCCCAGAGGCACCTTCTGGACAGGCACACACAGAGGGGAGACTAAGTAGAACATGGCAACATCTCTGAATTGAAGGAGAGAAATCAAAGTTAAGGGAGGCTGAGACAAATTTGGTGGACAGATTACCAGAGAGAACTATATAGAGAAAGAGCTCCAGAAATATGCATGTGATCAAAACCTATTGAACAGATGGGGATATATTATATGCATGTAAATTATACGTACATGAGAAGATGTGTGTAAACTGTTCCTCAATAAAAAGTCAATGTCAAATACATCAATAATTCTTAAGAAATGGAAATATGTATAGCCCATCTATTGAAGAAGATGAATTTGTTATCAAAAACTTCCCTACAAAGAAAAGTACAGGACCAGATGGCTTCATTGTAGATTCTATAAAACATTTAAGGAAAAAATAATAACAGCTTTATCCAAAAAATGCTTTCAGAAAATAAAGAAGGAGGGGATATTTCGGAATTCCTTTTATGAGACCAGTATAAGTCTCATAACCAAAAACTGACAAAGATATGGCAAGGAAAGAAAATTATGGATAAATACAATTCAAAATTCATGTTGAGGCCGGGCGCGGTGGCTCACGCCTGTAATCCTAGCACTCTGGGAGTCCTAGGCGGGAAGATCGCTCAAGGTCAGGAGTTCGAAACCAGCCTGAGCAAGAGCGAGAGATCCCATCTCTACTAAGAATAGAAAGAAATTAATTGGACAACTAAAAATATATAGAAAAGATTAGCCGGGCATGGTGGCACACGCCTTAGCCCCAGCTACTCAGGAGGCTGAGGCAGGAGGATCGCTTGAGCCCAGGAGTTTGAGGTTGCTGTTAGCTAGGCTGACACCATGGCACTCTAGCCCGGGTGACAGAACAAGACTCTTGTCTCAAAAAAAAAAAAAAAAAATTCATGTTGAAATTTAATCCCCAATCTGGCAATATTAAGAGGCGTGGCCTTTAGAAGGTGACTAAATCATGAGGGTTCTGCCCTCATGAATGAGATTAGGTGTCCTTATAAAGGGGATTGATGGAGGGAGTTTGCTCCCTTTCACCCCTTCTGTCTTTCTGTCCTGTGAGGACACAGTGTTCCTCCACTCTGGAGGATACAGCGTTCATGGCACCATCTTAGAAGCAGAGACCAAGCCTTCACCAGGCACTGAACCCAACAGCACCTTGATCTTGGACTTACCAGCCTCGAGAACTAGGAGAAATAAATTTCTGGTCTTTATAAATTATCCGATCTTGGGTATTTTGCTATAGTAGCACAAACAGATTAAGATACATATCAAATACAGAAATATTTTTAAAAGGATAATACATCTAAATGAATTTCATCCAGTAATACTGTTATTCTCAGGAATGAAAAGTAGTTTAATATTCCAAAATCAATGTAATTTGCCACATTAAGATAAGAAAAGAGTAGGAAAAATTATAATCACCTCAATATAGATGCAAAAAAAGCATTTGACAAGACTGAGCACTAAATCATGATGAAAATTCTCAACATATGTAGGAAAAGATTTCCTCATCTGATAAATGGCACCTAGGAAAAATCTACTGCTAACAACATAGTTAATAGTGAAATACTGAGATATCTTCCCTAAGACCAGGAATAAGACAAGCATGTCTGCTCTGACCATTTCTATTAAACATTTTATTAAAAGTTCTAGCCAGTCCAATAAGGCAAGAAAAAGAAATGAAAGCCATAAAAATTAGAAAGGAAGAAGCAAAAATGTCCCTATTCTCAGAGAACCTGATAGTCTATGTAGAAAATCCAAAGGAATCAACAAATTACTAGCTACTAGCAACAAGCTACTAGCACTAATGAGTGAACTTTAGCATGGTCTCTGGATACAAGGCCAATATTTTAAAATTTAAGTATCTTTCTACATACTAGCAGTAGAAAAATTCAGAAAATGAAATTTTAAAAAACAATCTTTTTTTTGAGACAGTCTTGCTCTGTCGCCCTGGGTGGTACAGTGGCGTCAGCCTAGCTCACTACAACCTCAAACTCCTGAGCTCAAGTGATCCTCTTGCCTCAGCCTCCCAACTAGCTGGGACTACAGGTGTGAGCCATGACACCTGGTTAATTTTTCTATTTTTAGCAGAGATGGGGTCTTGCTCTTGCTCAGGCTGGTCTTGAACTCCTGAGCTCAAGCAATCCTCCCACCTCTGCCTCCCAGAGTGCTAGGATTACAGATGTGGGCCACCACACCTGGCCAGCAATCTCATTTTTGAAAAAGCACCAGAAATATAAGATACTTAGAAATAAATTTAAGAAAAGACAAGCAAGCCCTCTACTCTGAAAACTACAAAACAGTGCTAAGAAAAATGAGAAGACCTAAATAAATGGAGAGCTATACTATGTTTGTGAATCAGAAGACACATTATTAAGACAGCCATTCTCCTCAAGTTGGCTTATAAATGTATCACAATCACAATCCCAACACTTTTTATAGACATTGGTAAGTTGATTGCGAAATTTATATAGAAATGCAAAAGAGCTAGAGTGGTCAAAATAGTCTTAACAGAGAAGAAATTACAATTATATACCATTCCATATCCAATAGCTAAAAGAAAAAGACTACCACCACCAAACGTTGGCAAGGATGTGGAGCAATTAGAACAGACTTTGCTTGTGAGAATGACAAATGTTAAAAACTTTTTGGAGAACCATTTGACTGTTTCTTATAAAATTAAATAACCCAATTAAAAATGGCAAAGAAGTCTTGAGCAGACACTTTACAAAAGAAGATATAAGAATAGTTGGTAAGCATATCAGATGGGCATACAAAAAAATGCTCAACATCATTAGTCATCAAGGAAGTGCAAATTAAAATCACAATGAGAGACCATTTCACACCCACTAGACGGGATAAAATTAAAAAGACTGGCAATACCAATTGTTGGCAAGGATATAGAGCAATTGGAACATACTTTACTGGTAGGAGTGTAAAATGGAAAAATCATTTTGGAAAACAATTTGATTCTTACTTATAAAGTTAAGCATACACCACAACCTAGCAAAATGGTGGTTATTCACACAATGGAATAATACCCAGTAACCAAAACAAACTACAGACATGTGTGTAAAACATGGATGAATCTCAAAGACATTATGTTAAGTGAAACAAACCATATACAAAAGATTATATGTTTACAGTAATGTTATTGAAACATTGGAAGCAACTTGTATATCTTGTAGTAGGGGCTTAGTTAATAAAGTGTGTGTGTGCCCAAATTCCACAACCACTCAAAATGATATTATAGAAGGCGATTGATAAAGAGAGATGTTCGTGGTAACTTATGCGAGAAAGAAAGTTACCAAATAGCATGCACAGTACATTTGACATGCAAGCACAGGGAAAGGTCTGGAAGCTTTTCACCAAAGTGAGACTTGAGCTTACCTCGAGAGGTGTAATTCTGGGTGTTTCCCTCCACTCTTTCTACACTGAACATGTACTCACTTTTATAGTAAGAAAAAATTATTTTTAGGTATATAGAGATAGATGCATAGATGTAGTTGATTCTGGTTACTCACAATAGTTATGCTCTAGAAAGTCATCATGAACACTGCGTTAGCAAACACTCAACCTTTGCTCCTAGGGGAAATACAGGTTTAGGGTCCTACAAGCCTCTAATCACATTTTCATCAACCAATCAATACATCATCTTGTTTTATGTGTGTTTCTGTTTAAAGGCACCTTTAAAAATACCTATTGTTGATTCTATTAACACTGAACTCACAGCCAACAGCACTACAACTCACGCCTGAACGAAGTTTCTAACACATATATTTTCTCTGTAAGGCACATCACGGCCTTCTTGCCCTTAGGGATACTAGACACAGTTTAGCACTACACTTGGGGGACATTTTAAACAACAGAATCACCAACTAAAAGCACAAAAATGTGGAAAATGTGACGCTATCCAGACCAAGAAAAGGACACTTGTTTGCAGTTTGAGAGCTGAAACAAGGAGGCAGGGTGTCACATTATTTGACCTCAGCTGGGAACGTGCGTGTCGGGCGACTCAAAAGTTTTTGCTGCTCTGCTGAAATCCTTGAATGACCGCTGTGAGTACTGATTTTGCGGTTACACATCACTTTTAGTGAGTAGGCAAATTCACAAATACAAAATCTGCAAATAATTAGAATCCACCGTATATAGACATATATATATATGAAGCAAAGTATTCCCCAGCCTTAGACATGCACTCCTGGGGCGTCCAGGGAGGGGACCTCATCTGAACCAAAGCAAAACCCTTTAAGCAGCACCTCACCGGCCTGCGGTGCTTCCAGGGGGGCAGGAGGAGGAAGCGAATGGGAATTAATGGTGCAGGACCCACCACAACCATCTTAGGAATGTGCCTAAAGTCATAGGCATGGCCTTGATTTAGCCCGCTGTCTTTATTGGTTTATATTTGGGAATGTAAAATCTTTACAAGGGTTTTCAGGAGCCAGTCCCAAACTCAGCCCAGGCTCACACTCCCAGGAATCCCTCCACTGCCAAGTCCCCCACCCCAGGGCTTCCAGGACCCTCATGCTCACAGCTGGGAAGGGCCACTCAACCCATTGAAAGAGGCCAGCCTCATCCCGCATCCCAAGGTGGACGTGCATCGTAAGCAAGGTGGGGAGCCCAGAAGGTTCTTCCACTGGAGGTAGGGGGTTGGCAGAGGCTCTGAGGCTTACAGCACCTTCAGAGGTGCCAGCAACTTTTCATAACTAGCCCAGAAACCCCAGATGTGCCTGGTGAGTACAGTCACCCCATAATGACATTAGGTCAGCGACAGGCTAGGTATACGACGGTGGTCCCATAAGATTATAATACTGTGTTTTTACTGTACTTCTATGTTTAGCTATGTTTAGATATACAAATACTTACCATTGGGTTCCAACTGCCTCCAGGATTCAGTACAGTAACGTGCTGTTCAGGTTCGTAGCCTGGGAGCAACAGGCTAGACCGTATAGTCCAGGTACGTAGCAGGCTATGCCATCTAGGCTTGTGTAAGTACACTCGGATGTTTCCACGGTGATGAAATCGCTTAATGAAGCATTTCTCAGAATGTATCCCCATCATTACGTGACACATGACTATATATTGATAATCAATATTGATGTGGCCTGATCAGAGCATCTTTGTTTGCGAGGGAGCCTTGGGCCACGCCCCACAGTTTACGATAACGATGTGATTTAGGGTGGGAGCTGTGGGACAGCTGGACAGTTGGACAGTTCATGCTAACGATGCAATTTATAGGGGGGGGGTCCTTGGGCCACATGGGACCAGCTCAACGTCCAGAGGAGCTAGGAGCTGAGGTCAGCAATGCGGGCTGCCACCATGTCTATGCCACCAAGCCCCAGTAGACACTCTGGCTTGGGTGAGCTTCCCTGGTTGGCAATGCTCTGTGCATATTGTCACATGTCACTGTCAGGAAAGTAACACTGCCCATGACTCCACTGGCAGGGGACAAATGGAAGTTCCATGTCTGGAGCCCAGAGGACTCTGCCCATGCGTCTGCTCCCTTGGCTGATTTAATCTTTTGCCATAATAAATGACAACCATGATAATCATAGCTTTCAGTGTGTTCTCTGAGTCCTAGCAAGTTATCAAACCTAAGGGTGACCTTGGGGACCCCGATCTACAAACACGTGTGTGTATATGTGTGTGTGTGTGTAGACACACACATATCCATTTCTCTAATCCTCTGGTTCAATCCTTCAAGGAGTTACATAAAACATGTAAATAAAATAGTGCTCACTATCTAGTTGCATAAAATTATGCCCTAAACATTCTGAGACCCATACTTCATTTCACAGTATTCATTTATTCAACAAAGAGACTACGAAGAGAGATGAAAAATATATATACTCAAATTTGAGGACAGAAGACAGGGCCCCTATTGGGGCTGGCCTCAGTTACTCTTAGAAGAACGGGACAGTCCTGCAGGCTGCGAGTGGCTGCTGGCGGCGGCAAGAAGAATACAAGCCATCATAACCAGCTGAGTTCGGGGCCTCTGGGAGCTCAGAGAAGGGCCTGGAAGCCTTGGTTATGCTTAGAGGGGGCTTCTGGAAACAAGGCCTGGATGGTAAGCCCAGAGAGGGGCCCACCCAGGACTTCAACTCATTGCTCATTTTACTGATCATTGAAAGGGGCTCAGGCAGTGACTTGGGCTAGTGACAAATCAGCTTCACCCCAGTTTGGCCAGTCCAGAGCATTTGGTTCAGAGGTGGTCGGGAAACAAAGAAGTTCAAGCTATGGGCACGTGTGGCAGAAAGGAGACCTGCTTGTAGGAGGAGGGGAGAGGAGGGAGAAATGCCCAGCAATGCAGCAGCCACCTGGGCTAGCACCCCGTCCCCCTGCACCCTGGCAGACTTACCCTCATCACAGTTGCTCCCGGTGAAGCCAGGGCAGCACCTCCACTCCAGCGCCGTCACCGTGCGGTAGGACACTCTGTAGGTGGGTCTGATCAGAGTCCTGTAACTAACACAAGGACAGCTTCAGCGGGGCATGAGGTCCTGCCACCCACTTGAACCCAGACCCTACTCCTGCAAAGACGGCCCAGCCTGCGTGCCCACCCAGGGCTCTGGAAGGCCCCTGGGCAGTGGAGCCCGTCACCCACCTCTGTGTCAGCTACAATCTAAAGCCCTTTATAGCTCTGTCTTTCTAGAACTCTCCTAGGCATGGCCACTGCTTGGGAAAATGTCATGCAAGCTGACCAAAATAATGAACAAAGAAAACAAAAATATTATTAGAACTTTCACAATTTTCAACCACCCTCTACCCACTAAGTCCAGTCTTTTTCCTAATCATTATTTCTTTTGGTTAATTCATCCATGAATACTTATTGAGCATCCATTCTGTGCTATATACTGCAGTCATAGGTTGATAAAACTGAGTTCCCATCCTCGGAAGAGTGAGACACTTCAATGAAAACTTGGAATACGGTAGGGGGACTCATGCAGGAATAAAAAAAATTCCCATGAAATGCCATGGATCCCAGGGTAAAGCTTCACACTCCTACAGTTTTGATATTTTTCTTACAAATAAGTTGGATACTATTTTGTCACATTCCAAGAATAGTGAACATGAAACGCGTTACCAAATTTCACAAGGGGGATACATTCGGCTTTTATTATTCACTTTATGGGCATCCCTATAACTGTGCTGCTTGATCGAGTTTGCACACTATCGCCTTGAAGACAAAACTACATGACTTCACGGAATTTAAATCTGCTGACGTCGAGCAACTTCATCGGTGAATGGAAAAATTATGAATTAATTGGTAGCAGCAGGCATGACGTCGGGAGATGTACTGTTGACAGGAAAACACACGAGTCATGAATTGCATTTCAGAAATACGGCTCGGAATCTGAAAAATCCTGTTACACTAATTTATCTTTTTTCAAGAAAAAACTCTCTCGTGTTCCATAAACATTCAGGTAAACCGGTTTGCCCCTGGAGACGTGGGGGCCGTGTGGTTGTGCGCAGCTGGGGCAGGAACCTTCGGGAGGAGCCAGTTGGCCAGGAGAGGTGCCCACAGCTATGGGCTGGGCACAGGCCCAGGCCTTTGGGAGCCCCTGGGCAGCCCAGTGCAGGTCAGGGCGGGGGGGGGGGGACAAGGCTGGAGGACGGGGGCGGGGGTAGCAGAGCAGCAGCGCCACGGCCGCCTCTCCTTACACAAGTGACCTGGTGAGACATAGAGTTGAGGTCCAAGGAGCACAAATGCACTGTCTGTGCGATAAACACACACTCACATCCACACACATGCACACTCACCCTCTCTCACACCGACACACCTGCGCAGACTCACTCACATGCTCCCACAAACTCACACACACTCAAACTGTCACGAACATACTCAACACTCACACACTCATGTGCACACTCACGTGTTCTCTAAACACACACTAGTATCTTCACTGTCTCACGCTCACATACACACACTTGCTTACATACACACCCCTGCACACTCTCATTTGCTCTCACACACACTTACGTACACACTCGCACGAGCACACACTCTCACACTCATGCACACTCACAACACATTCAGTATTCACACATGCACACATTCACACTCACTGTCCTGTACACTGTCACGCTCACGTGCATGCCTCATTGCTGTGTCTCAGGATGCTAAAACAGGATGCGTCCAGCCAGTTTCAGCAGGGGTCTCCAAGACTGGGGACAAAGCCACGGGCACCCAGAAGTGAGGGGCTGGAGGGGCTGGAGCAGCCAGGCAGGAAACGGCCCCTCCTGTGAAGGCTGTTCTGCCAGGCTCGGCCCCTCTCCGCCCTCAGGGCATGTGAGAGACAGTGAAGAATCCACGGGGGCTGGGGGGTACAACACCCTCAGTGGGGAGGTTTTGGAAAATGCACTGACTCCACTCCAATACCTTGGAGGAGGGACTCAGATGCTTCCCTCTTGTCCCAAGAGACCCTGGGGAGAACATGACACAGACCCCAGGAATTTGGGGTAGGGGTGGGAATCTGACTCTAGCTTGAAGGGTACAAGCAGTAGCAGAGTGGCAGCACAGGTCTGCAAACCCCAGCACGCCTGAAAGGAAGCGGACTTGCAAGAGGGGCACCTGGATCGAGGTGACCCAGCAGCAAGGAGGATCCCTGGGAAGTCTGAGGCTGAAAGCAAGGTCACGAGTGGGCAGCCAGACGGGTCTTGCAAGGTAGGGATGCCCAGGATGGGCATGGCGATGCCTGGCCCGAGAAGGGGCCAGTCATTCACAGGAGTGACATTCAGGGCCCCCTAGCCGGATGGCAACAGTATCAGCCAAGGAAGACTCTCCTGTCCCCTCCTGCCCTAGGGAGCCCCTAATCAGTATCTGCAAGTGAGAAATGACGACAAGAAAGAGAGAAGGGGTCCCTAGCCCCTCTTGCTGCCACAGACCTCCCAGCCTGAAGCAGGCCAGCTGGGAGAGGGGAGAAACTTTAATTTAGACTCAAAATGGCAGTTGTAAAATTAATTCTTGAAATGAGATTGTTCTTTTGACTAAGAGAGACCAGAAAAACTGCAGAATCCATCCAGGTCTCTGGACCAACCTCTCTGAGCCCAGTTCCTGTTCTGCATGATGATGTTACCATGGAGACCAGGATGCCGGGCATGAGGCTCTGAGAGCAGAAAGGGACACATTGATGCCAGGTTTGCAAAATGCAGACCTGACCTCATTCGTCCTGGCCCACACCCTTCCGCCATCCCCACTGTCATCAGGAGAGAGTCCGAGCTGCTTAGCCACATGTGCTGGCTCTTCTGCCGCTGACACTGCCCCCTCCAGCCCCCTGTGCCACATGCTACCCCTCACCCGCCAGCCCCGAGCCCTCCAGATGCACCAGGCATTCTTGCTTCAGCCCATGCCTGGAATGATGATGATGATAATAAAAAACAATAATAATAGATATAATAAAAGCTTCAATTACACACTCACCCTGTGCCAGACACTAGTGAGTGGTTTCCATATGCTGACTCACATCAACCCCAAGGAGATACCATTAGTATTATCCCCAGTTTACAGATGAAGAAACTAAGGCACAAAGAGGTTAAGTAACTTTCTCAAAGTCACACTGCTAGAAGGTCACACTGCTAGAAGGAACTAGGATCCGAACCCAGGTAGAACTGGTTCCAGAGCCCAGCAACATTAGTTTGAGTCCATTCAGTACATTTTTTCTCCCAACATCTGCACGACGGTACCGATCTCCGGACCCTGAACTGGAGGGAGGGCTCACCCCGGAGAGAGGCTCTCTTTCCAAAGGCCAAGGGGCTGGCCTGTGCCACCCTGGCACCAGAAGGCTGCAAAGTAACCAGATGGCCAAGTCCAGGCACGGGTTACCCCAGTAGGTGGCGCTGCTTCACCAGCCCACGGGGCCAAGGCTCAGCTCCACGAACCCCCTGGGGTCTCACCTGAATGCTCAAGGCAGGTTCAGCATGCATGGCCCATCTGCCACAGTCTGGGCAAGAACTTGAGGGAGCTTACCTCCATGAAGAACTTCCAGCCCCTGCCACTAGGGTCCAGTTGGCAAACTTTCTAAAATGCAGATCCAATTTGGTGACTGCCCTCTCTCTAAATGTTCCATGGCTCCCACAGACTAAAGACCAAACCTTTAGGTCAGCAAATAAGGCCCTTCCCACCTTTCCACGCTCACCTCCTTCTACCACCACTAGACGGGCTCCTACCACTACAGCGCAACGGGCTGCCTGGGCACGAGGCTCTTGCTGCCTCCACGCCTTTGCACGCGCAGGCTGCTCTGCCTACGTGCCCTTCCTCCTTTACTCTGCCTGAGAAAAGTCCCTAAGAGCCTTCAGGGCGTGACTCACATGTCCCCTCCTCTGTGAAGCACCCCTACCCTCGGCCAGAGTTGGCAGGCTCCCACGTCATCTCGTACAGAGCTTTGTGACGACCCAACAGTCATTTGCACACTTAGAGGACACCAGAGTGAACTGGCGTGGACAGGCGCGGACTCTGCTCTGCCAGGGCCGATGGCTAGTGGGGCCACCAGCACCAATCCTACAGTCACACCTGTGAACAGGTGCTACCCACTGCGTCAGTGCTCTACGACAAAGTACTGAATTCACTCCTCGCATTACAGTGGATTTTTTTCTTTTTCTTTTTTTTATTACAATATAATTTACAGGCAGTAAAAAAGAAAAACCTAGTGTTTGCTCAATGAACTTCTACCTATATGTGCACCGACGGTCCCATCAAAAATCCCCTTGTGTCCCTTTTAAGACAATTTTCTGGCCCCCAGAGGAAACCATAATTCTGACTGCTCTCACCATAGATTAGTAATAATATTCCATTCTATAAATATACTATAATTTCCTCATTCTCCTGTTGATGGACATTTGGTTGTTTCCAGCATGTACCTTCCCCCACCCTTGACTGTACACGCCCCATCTTTGTATAAGCTGCCACCTGCCTCTCACCTTCCAGGTGAGTCTGAGAGGTCAGGTGACGTTTCTCCAGTTCCCCTGAGTGATGCTTCAAACTATTCGTAACTTCTATTCAATCTCAGGACAATACCCAAAGCTTAGCACGAGACTCATAGCCCCGTGGACTTCTATGGCCACCGTCCATCTTGGCCACCGTCTCCGCCAGCCACGCCGGGGCTTGTGCACCTGCTCTGCCACCACTCGAGACTTGCAGCCCCTATGGCTCGGTGGAAGTGCCACCTCCTCTGAGAGGCCCTCATTGACTAGCCCACCCTTAGTACCCCTACCCCACAGCAGGCTGGGCCCCCTTAACTTACACCCTCAAAGAACCCGCACTTCTCTTCTGAGCACTTATAATTATACACCCACCTATGCAATTATCAGTCTGACGTCTGTCCTCTCTACCGGGCCGTTGGCTGCACCGCAGGCCTCATGCAAGGCGAGGCACATCCTCTGCGCCCACTAAAGATTAGTGGAATGAAGGAAGCAGTCGATGAACAGTGTGCCCTGATGCGGTCCCCATTCGGGAAGTGCGATGCTAACTAAGGTTCGGTGGCTCCCTAGGTGGTTCAGGAGGGATGGAGCTGCAGGGATGGAGCAGCAGGACACGGCCACTTCCACCAGGAGGGGCAAGAAGGAGGGGACACTTGGAGGAAGACTGCTAAGCTGAGAAGGTGAGGGGCAGCCCGTGCCAGCAGGGCCCAGGAAATCGCTTTGGGTGCTTTTGGTCACTTGAGGAGCAGAGTGTTTTGATGGCGGACGGGGCATCTCCCCAGGACCAGACTGGGAAAGGCCTGGAAGGTAAGCGAGGATGGTGGCCTCTGCCTGTGGACACTGGCCTGGCTGCAGCCCTGCAGCCGCTTGATGGCTGTCCTGGGAAGTGGCAGACGTGTCTTGTGTCCCCAGAGGAGGCCACATGAGAGGGGATTTGAAGGGCTCTCAGAGGAGTGAGGCCCTGTCCCTGGAAATGGGTAAGCAGAGACCACCTCCAGAGGTGACGTCCCCACAGCACCATGATGTCCCTCAGCGGGTGCCAGGACACTGCCACCGGCCAGGCATCACCTGCATGACTCTACCAGTCCAGAGCCCTCGTCTGGGGCAGCCAGCACACCTCCCTCGCTGGGCACCTCCGTGCCTGCCTGCCCCTGCTCCTGCCTCGATCCCACTTCCTCACCAGGGACCACCACGAGGAGGACAGACTGGGAGGTTCCGAGACAGGCTGGAGACGCCACAGGAAATGGGAGTGGGGGTGTAGGAGAGGGAGGCAGGAGATTATTAATCTCTCGGTTCATAACAGCAGGCCAGCTGGGAGGGGAAGGGCTGTCCGCTGCAGTTCTGAGGCAGGAGGCGGGGGTCTTTGGCCTCTGGTCTCCTCAGAATCCACGCTAGTCATTCCTGAGTGCCCAAGGAAGGGACGGCAGGCCAGCGGGCAGCATCTCCCGCCCAGGACCACAGCTCACTCGGGGGCAGTGGCCACTGCCCAGACAAGCTCAGTGGTACTGTGTCTACCGCTGGGGTTGGGGGCAGCCCTGGTGAGTTTCTCGACCCAAACAGGCTGGCTGACGAGGAGGGGCAGAGAAGAAAGGCCACGTTTCAAGTCAGTACTTTGTCAGTACTTAAGTCTTGGACTTCATGTAACCTCGAGGGCGTCCGCTCTGAGCAGCAGGCGACCCCACCAGCGGGGGGAGGCTGGCTGGCAGGGGGCTGTCTGGCAGAGGGGAATGAAGGAGGCAGACGAAGCCCTGGAGAGTTCCGGCAAACCCCTGTGCTCAGCACATCTGGAAAAGGTTGGCTCTAATGCCATCAAAGAACTCCGAGGGGCCTGGGATGCAGCCAAGGGCAGGGGAAGCCCGGCCGGAGAAATCTTAACCCGCGAGTCCCTGGGACTTGTCCTTCTAAACCTACCAGGCCCCTGCACTCCGGGCACCCCGGCCAGCAGCTGGCCCAGGGGCTTGGGGGGGCCACCAGGGCAGTGTCATTGTCACCCGAGTGTCACATCCCCACTGCTATGAACAAAGCACAGCCGAGGATGTTTTCTACCCAAGGCAGGGGGTCTTCTCTCCATTTTCCAGAAAGGGAAACTAAGGCACAGAGGAGGGAAGCACACCTTGTGCTCTGCCTGCGGGTCCCTAGCCAGTTCTAAGCGGCCCTTACAGGGAAGTCTTGAAGTCACCCAAGTGGCAGGGAGGCGACTGGCCCCAGGCAGGGGCTCCCCTGGGGCCCATCCGAGGCCCCACAGGCTGGTTCCTGGTGGCGATCCCTCTTCCCCACCCATATCTCCTTCCCTAGAGAAATGCTCTGGTCCCCCAGATCTCTGCTCAGATGTCGCCCCGCAGGGAAATCCCTGAACCAGGGCTCTCTGTACTGCTGTGAGTCTTTGATTAGCATGTGCCCCCCACCCCACGTACACGCAGGAGCTCTGCAGGGAGAGGACCCTGTTCTTTTTATACACTGGTGCCTGGCCCGTCGCTGCTCAGTCAACACCGAACAAACAAACAGCTGAACAGCTGAACAGACGAACACACGATTTGAGAAACCTGAGGCAAGGCCACTCGCTGTCCCCAACGCCTCAGGCCGGGCCGGGCAGGAGCCCACGCTCTTGTCCACCCATGCCGTTGACTGACTGGGCACCCTGCACTGCCTCTGGGCCCCATGCCCCACCTCCAACACACAGACACACACA
>VBSM01002153.1:26470902-26484490 GCA_008086735.1 Cheirogaleus medius | reverse complement strand
CTAAGCAAGATGCTTTCTCGTGGGGTGGGAGAACCCCAGGCAGCGAGGGAGCTAATAGGCTGGGGGAGTTGGGACAGGAGGCAGAAAGGAGGTGGGAGGTGGGTGAAGGTCATTTACCAAGGTCATGATTCTCTTTTCCAGGCCTTTCTCAGCAAAGCCCCTGCAATGAGACAGATGCTGTCTCCATTTTAGAGATGAGGCTCAGAGAAGGTAAGCAACTTGCTCAAAGTCACATAGCCGGCCCCAGACTCTGGTCTTTTTTACCCCAAAACCCACCTTACTGTACTACATCTGTGAAAATTGCCAGAATCAAAATGGAGTCACTTGTGTCAATCCCTGACAAATGGAACTGGGGAAGACCATGAAGCTAGGGTTCTTGTGCATGTATGCCTGATAACAAGAACGATCACGAAAGACTGCAAAAACCACAGCCTTGCACAAAGGCCACTGCAACCTCACACAGAAAAGATATATATACTTCCGTCTTCCCAGCAGCTGCCCGTCCAACCTTGGACTGACGGCACCACCCTTGTTATTGATCCGTGAGCCAAGGATAATTGATTCAAAACGATTATATAAGTTTATAATCCTCATTTTTCTTTTAAAAACCCTTGTCTTTCTGTACCTCCCTGAATATGCACATAGTTCACTCTGGCACTTGTTTTCCCACTGCGATGCCCACTCCTGAATAAATGTCATTTTCATGTAGAGAGCCTTTCTGTTATTTACTGACACCGAAAATAGGCTGGGAAACCACCTGGGAGACAGCTTTTCTCTTTCTCGTGTTGTGAGGCAGGGCCTGTCCCATGCACCCATTTCCCCAGGAGTCATAATGGCCTGTGTCATCACAATAGACGACATCACCAAAAGAGGCTTCAGTAACAGGAGCCTGTTAATCTCACAATGTACCTGGGAGAGAAGGTTCTAGGACATACCCGGGCCCCGGAGACTACAGCAAGGCTAAGACAGGAAGAGACGGGTTGCAGGAAGAGGACCTGGAAGGGGCCGTTTACAATTAAGTCCTGCCGTGAGGATCACGCGCCACCATGTTTTTCCTGCAGAAGTTTTAGGTAAACACAAACGAAAGCGTCCAAAATGCTTCAAAGGATGAAGGGAACCAGAATCCGGGCCCATATGGCTTCAGAAAATGGGGAAGGGAAACAGAAAACACAGCAACCTGCACATTTCTTGGTTGAAATGCAGCAAGGCAGCAGGATCACAGGCAACAGAATACTGCTGGAAGCGGCAACAAGGCTCCGCTGGGGCCACCCCTAACCTCAGAGTGAGGAACTTGAGCTCAGGGCAGGCCTAGGCCCGAACCCCCCACCAGGAGCTGCCTGATTCTCTCCACAGCTGATCCGCTCTCAGGCCCCGGCTGGCATTCCCAGGGCGCTGGTTACACAAACGGCACATCATCCTCCAATAACCTTGTGAGGCAGCATTCCATCACCCCTGCTTTAGAGTTGGGGAAACTGAGGCTCAGAGGACAAGTCCTGGCCAATGAGACATCACGGGAAGTCTTCTGGGGGTTCTGGAGAAGTCTGTCCTCTCTTGGAGGAAACACCCGTGTCCCACCACCTTTCTTCCTTTTTGGGGACACCGTTGGGTGAGATGTGATGCCTAGAGCTGCTGCTGCCCTTCTGTGACTGTGAGGAACGTCATGGCAGACATAAAGGGGCTGGCAGGGAGTTAAGTCAAAGGAGCCCAGGGTCTTGAGCATATCATGGCCCAGATCTAGAACCTTCTCTCCTGGGTACACTGTGAGATTAACAGGCTGCCGTTATTGAAGTCTCTTTTGGTGATGTCATCTATTGTGATGACACAGGCCATTAGCACTCCTAGGGAAATGGGTGCAAGAGACAGGCCCTGCCTTAAAGTGCTCCCAGGAACCTTCTGAGCTCCTCCCACCCCAGGCTCTGCTCAGGGAGAACTGCCCAGTGCACACACTCTTGAGGCGTGCAGACTCTTAAGAAAACTGTACAAACATGCTTAAAAAATTACACAAAGAAGCACTGGGACAGGACCCTATGATCCTGAGCTTTTTGTCCCCTTGGTAAGTGCCCCTCTCTCGTAACACCACTGCTCTGTTAAGCCCCGAGCCCCTGCCTTGGCTCTGTCCCCCCTCTCAGGGCGCCTCCCTCCTAGGCAGCACCGATGGCAGCTGGGACCGTGCACTGGTGAGTCAGGGTCTGGTCTGACCTCTCATACCACACACTCCCCAGGCCCTCCCTGCCTGAGGCCTGTATACAGGAGGAGCCAACAAATGATTCTTTGGAGGAGGAAGAGAGTTGGGCCTTGGAATCTCAGGGGCATCCCACTGGAGCCCATGTGAAGGGCCAGAATAAGAACAGCCAACCCAACCCACAGCACCGAGCTAACCCTGTGGCCTTGGCGAGTCACTCTGCCCCTCTGCGCCTCGCTCTTCTCATTACAAGTTTGTGCATGCGTTTATAAGACACAAGCTCCACATCACAACGATCTGTGTTCACAGTTCATTGTCAACATATTCCGACATCTCTGATCTCATCTCATCCTCCCAACATTTAACCATAAATTCGGGAACATTGCTTGAAGTCCTGCAAGCCAGGCCCTGGGGACAGAGCAGCAAACAACACAGTCCCCGCTCTCCTACAGCTCCCAGGCCGGTGGGGAGGGCAGACGACCAACAATCTGGCCAGGGAACAGATTATGGATCAGGGGACTGAATCAGGTGAGACCCAGCCGGTCCCACCTTGGGGGAGAAAGCAGTCCAGGCTACAGAAGAGCAGACGTGAAAGGCTCCGGGAGGAACAGAGAGGTGTGTGGACTTTAAATGAGATGGAAGCTACTAGAAGGTTTGGAGCATGAAAGAGACATGATCTGATTTAGGATTGTAAAAGATCTCTCTGGCTTCTGTGGGAACAAGGAACTGGAGGGGAGAAGGAGAGAACAGGGAGACCAGTGAGGTGTCTGCCAGCAAGACTGGACTTGAGACAAGAATGCACGTGGACCCCCAGGTCAGCCAGGGAGCAGGTGACAACACTGTAAACTGCCATCCTCACTCTCCCTGCCCAGCCAGCGGCCCCAAGCCACCGATGGAGGGGCTGCACCCCAATTCTAGCTCAGCTGTGAATTACTGGTGAGAAAGAAAAGTGTATGAACCCCTCCTTACTTAATAAATAATAATAACAGTAGCAATGATAATAAGATCAGCAATATAAAATTCCTCTAAAAGACTAGAAATTTTAATTAATTAAGTTTTCATTAATAAGGCTCCCGCTAGCTAGGTTTTGCAGGCACAGGGCAGGTTCATGATAAATGCGTGTCTGTTCTGACTGAATGTTCTGTTCTCAGCTCCTAACGCCAAAGAGCAAGTGAGAAGAGCTCCTCTCCCCCCAAAGGCCAGGAGACGCCCACACTGAAGACCTCAGTGCTGGCGACACATGCTTCAGATCATTGCTTCGGTCATAAAGCAGAAGGCAGCTGTGAAAATGAGTGGTCATGTGAAAACTGTGCAGTCCAGGTCAGCGATGACTCCGTAGTTGCATGCCCAGCGTTTCTTAAAGGCTGCGTTATTATATTTCTAAACTATAAAAATTTCAACTTGTAATTCTGACATCCAGAGCGCCACCCACCATTCCCTTCCTTCCAAGGTTTTTCAGAAAAGACAATCATGACAGTTCATTTTCTAAACCCAAATACCATGGTGTGTGTGTATGTGTGTGTGCTCTTTCTTCTTTCTTGTTGCCATCCTGGTAGCTGACTGTGGGGTACATTCAACACATTAATAATAGGATTGCGGCTAAAGTCCCATACAGCTAAAATCTAAGGAGGGAAAAAATTAGTTAGAAATACACAATTCTTCGTGTTTAGGCTTCAACTCTAAAGACACTATAAATTTGTAAAGTCAAAGCCTAGGGCTTGAAAAGAGCTGGTTCCAAGTTGGCTCTGCCATGAATTGCGAAGTGGAAGTGTAGGCTGGCTTCTCAGTGGCCTGGTTCCCGGGCCAGCCAGCTGGCTTCCCTGTTTAAAGAGTGGGACAGCCACCTTTCCAACAGAGCTCTGAGCCAAAGTTCACACTGTCAGGGTCATGGACAGAGCAGAGTCTGAAGAGTTTTCTTCTCAGAAGCTGCTCCCAGGATCAAAGGGCTGTGACCTGGCAATTTGAAGTTCCCTGCTGATGGGAAAGACAGGAGTGGCTTAGAATTCAGCCCCTGGGGACATGGGAAAGGGAGGGGGTCCCTGTGCCTTTTGCTGAAAAGGAATGGGCAGTTGGCATCCATTTCTTCATTAGGGAGCCATCTCTCTAGCACAGCACTTAAAAGCAGCCCTTTCTATTAAAATTTAAAATGGACAACCAACCGTGTTGTCCACAACCTAGCCATTCCCCTTGCAGAATGAGCTATATTAAAGCACTTGAATACAATAGGGACCCTAAGTTAAGAACCTCTGCTATGAAAGAATGATGAAAATAGGAAATCACCATTTGGCAAATGCCACAGTAATAATTGTTGCAAGCAAGATGAGAGTATGAGAAAAACAAGATGTTTGTGTAGACTCAAAATACTAGATACATGTACATGACAACGGGAAAGATAATGACACAACAGCTGAGAAACCTGACAGATACCACCTTAACCAAGTGATCAAAGTTAGCATCACCAGTCACGAAAGGTAGCGATTTGATGTGCCTCTTAATATTAATATGATGCTCTGAGAAGGGCTCAGTGTCATTTTTGCAGTATCTTTGCTAAAAATGCATCATTTCAATCAAATCATGAGTAAACATCAGACAAGCCCAAACTGAGGAACATCTACAACATCACTGGCCAGTACTTTCCAAATTGTTAAGGTCATGGAGCAAGTGTTCCAGATTGGAGGCAACACGACACCTTAAATGCAAAAGGGGGCCATGGACCAGAAAAAAGGATATTAATGGGACAGTTGGCAAAATGTGAGTAAGGTCTACCTATAATGTCATATCACTGTCAATTTCCCAACTTGGATAATTGCACTATGGTTCTATAAAATGTTAACCTTAGGGGAAGCTGGGTGGGAGGTACAGATATGGAAACTATTTACTATTTCTGCCACTTTTTTGGCAATCTAAAATTATTCCAAAATAAAAAGTAAAAAAAAAAACCCACTGTACAAATGTTAATATATATATGTATGTATAATGATGCTTACTGAAGCATAGCCTGTAATAGCAAAATCTAGGAAACCACTTAAATATCCATCAATCAAGGACATGGAAAATAAATGATGACTGGTCCCACGGTGGAATACTATGCAACTGTTAAAAATGAAGTGGCTCCATGGGAACTAATTGCAAAATATTTTTCTGGTAGGTTGTAGAACAAAATAATATCATCCCATTTCTGTTTAAGAAAAGACATAGATGTGTACAAGTGGAGAAAAATGCCTGGAATAAGGTTAATTTCAGGAAGTATGGAATCTGGAATGGGGAAAAAGTCTGGAATAGAAATAGTAGTAGGACTATGGCAGTAGTATTGGGAGAGGAGAGAATGCTCACTCTGTACCTTACTGGGGTCTGTAATGTCTGGTACTTTTTTTTTTACAGTGAGTACATATCACTTTCTTCATAATAACAACAACAATAAAAGGTAGAATGTAAATCTAGAAAACAAAAATAGCTACCCCTCCCTGTGACTGGCTCAGTGGCCAGTGGCCCAGGACAGGGCCACAGGGCCACATTTCCTGGTCCCACATGTTCAAGCTGCAGGCAGGGTCTAGGTGTGGGCTGACACTGAGCCCTGCAGGGGGTGGCGCTGTGGCGGGCAGGTAAAAGGGACAGGCCCAGTTCACAGGCTCATGCTCCATCGCTGGTAATGAAAACACACCCAAGTTGTGATGACCCCATGATGGTTACTTTAACGTGTCAACTGGTTAGGCAACAGGACTCAGGTATTTGGTCAAACATGAATGGGCGTTGCTGTGCAGGTATTTTCGGAATTAACATTTAAATCAGTAGACTGAGTAAAGCAGACTGCCCCCCATAATGTGGGTGGGCCCCACCCAATCAGTTGAAGGCCTTAAGAAAAAGACCAACTCGCTGAGGAAGAGGGTGTCCAGCCAACAGCCAGCCTTCCACCTCCCGCTGCAATGTCACCTCCCCAGGGGTCTCTAGCCTGCCAGGCCACCCTGCAGACTTGGGCGCTGTCGGCCCCTCACAACTACAGGAGCCAATTCCTCACAATCTCTCCCTCTCTCCCCATCTATCTGTGCATCCTCTTGGTTCTGTTTCTCTGGAGAATCCGGGCTCATACAGACTCTCTGCAAAAATGTCCTGTTGCAGGGCAGGGAGCACAAAGTGCTCTCAGTGAAAAGAAGGGGAAATTGAGGAGTCTGAAGAGAGCGGCCCCTGGCAGAGATGGGGATGGGTCCTTGAGGCAGAAGCTCAGGGCTGGACAGGTTGTGGGGAGAGTAGTTGGGGGAAGCCGGTCCCTGGAGCTGGAGCAGGGCCTGGAAGGGGAGAGGATGGGGAGGAAGGTGAGGTGGAGCCTTGGAGGCCCCAAATGCCGGGCCTGGCAGTGAGATGGCTCCCTGCTGATGCTGAGGAGTCCCTGAGGACTTGCAGTCTCCATCAGGTTGGTGAGGGGTAGGGCTAGTGGGAGGGAGGGGCGGGGCTGGTGGGGTGAGGGGTGGGGCTAGTTGGAGGGGCGGGGCCTGAAGGGGCGGGGCTGGTGGGGCGGGGCTGGCAGGGGCGGGGCTGGGGGCGGGCAGAAGGCCGACTGGATTTCCAAGAGCATCATAGCCGCACCTTCCAATCTGAATCCCCAGGTCTGACTGGTTCCCTCTTCAGCCCCACCTGGCCCTTCCATGACCCTTCGGTACCCCTGCCCCACTCATCTGTGGTCTCCTGCCTGTCAAATGCCCACTGAGTTGTGAGGTTGTCACAGTAGGGAGCACGTCCCTTACATCTTTTTGCACACACATATATCCCCCAGCCCCTGTACACAGAAGGTGCTCCATTAATGCATGCTCAGGTCTTGAGCACAACCCAGCCTCCCCGAGACCTGCACTGGGGCTGGATCCACCCAAGAGAAAACAGAAAGGAAGGGCAGAGCGGGCCAACCCCCCGGCCTTTACCTCACGAGGTTGGCGCAAGGCCCCGGCCACCGGCAGCTCTGATACACGCGCTGGACCACCGTCTCTGAGCCATTCTGCACCTGGCAGGACACCGTCCGTGTCACCGTGTGATGGCACCAGTGCCTGTGGGAAGAGCAACAGTCACGTCAGCCCTGCCTTTTCCTAGCGGCACTAACGGGGGTCAGAGGGTCGTGCTGGATGAGGAGGGGCCCCCACAGACCTGGGGGCCTTGTTCTCTCAGTGAGGAGCCCACTGAGACCCTCTGTCCCGGTCTGAGGAGAAGGGAGAGGCCCCACACCCCTTGGCCACCAAGTCCTGGCATCGAACACTCCCTGTGGAATAGGTGAAAAAGACTCAGCCCCGCCCTGGAAATCCCACTGTGGTGCGAAGACACCGCCCACAGGAGCACAGGGCGACAGGTCCAACCACGGCGGTTAGCACAGGCAGCTACGGGAACAGAGCAGGGCACCCAGCCCAGCGGGTCCTAAGAAAGGCCACCAGCTAAGTACTGCAAGATAAGTTAGCCAACCAAATGTGGGGTGGGGGGCAGGAGAGGGGTCGGCCCAGCAGAAGAGGGAGCAGTGTATGACAAGGACCCAGAGAGGAGAGAGACCCTGGGAACCTGCCTGCAATCAGACCTGGCCAGAAGGCTGAGGAAGGGGAGGAGCCAGGAGAAAGGAAGAGGTAAGTTACCTGCCAGGCTACCTGTAGCTCCTGTTGTGAAGTCGGGTGAGGAGCCATGGAAGGTTCTAAGCAGGATACACCTGGCTGCAGAGTGCAGGAGGTGAGGAGGCTGAGCCTGGGCAGTGGGGACTGGGTAGAGGTGGCCGACAAGCACATGCTCCACCTCCTCCTCCCATCCCCATAGCCTGGAAACTTAAAATCTAAAAATAAGTCCCCAGCAGCATTGGAAAGCAAGAAGCAAAGGGCCAGAAATTTGGAGGAGTCACCAAGAGACAGAAAGTAGATGGGTCTATACTGAAAGAGGAAACCATAGCTCAAAACACCCAGCAAAGAGGACAGGGGCTAAAAGCGGGAGCCACTGGGGAGCAGCAGATGTGGTTAACGGGGAAGGGAGGGAACCGGAGGTGACTGTCAAAGGGCTTGGCTGGGGGACCACAGTAGGAGAAGGAGCCAGACAGGTAGGACCCAGGTCCCTCTCCCTGTTCGTATGAAGACCAATCATTATATTCACCCGCCCTGAGGCAGGTGTGGTCAAAGGGGGTGCCTCCAAAGCTGGTGACCACCAGCAGAAACAGGGACAGCTCTCAAGGTCAGACAACTGAATTCTTGCATACTCCTTCTCCATTCTCCACCCATACCACCAGCCCACCAAGAGCCGAATTCTCAGTAAGCAGAGTCAAGTTAATGGAAAACCCCAAATACCAAGACTTTCAAATTATTTAAGCAAAAAGGCCAACACTAGGAAAGAAAGTCACCAACTCAACAGGCAATAAACCACACCTCAAGAAAAAATAATTAATAAAGCAAATAGATGGAGCCAATTTTTAAAAGCATAATTAATATCCTCAAAGAGATGAGAATATATCAATCATTTAAAAATTATGATATGCAAAAATTCAATATCTTAGAAATGAAATGTATGACTGTGGACAGCAGAATGGAAACAGTTAAGGAGTGAACTGATGAGCTGGAACTCTGAGCTGTGACCTTTCCCAGGAGGCACTGCAAAGAAACAAAGAGACAGAAAATGTGAGCAAAAAGGTGAGGTACCTAGAGGATGGATCAAGTGCCAACATCTGTCTAGTAGTAGCTATGGAAGAGGTGATCAGAGAGAACAAAGAGAAGCATATACTTTAAGAAATAATAAAGAAAATTGCCAAGAGCTGAAGAAACACATGAGTTCTTAATTTGAAAGCACCCACTGAGTGCTACTGTGGTGAACTCTCAGAACAATCAGGATGAAAAGAAAATACTAAACACCGTAGAAAGAAAAGAAAAACAGATTGCCTACAAAAGATGTCCCCTCTTTGAGCCTATTATATATATATATTTTTTAAAAAATCTATCTCCCAAGGTTATGCTGAGCACTAAATGAGCACATACTCCTCAATGGTGTATAAATCATGCAGTGCGACCTAACCCAAGGTATCATTCTTGTTTACCTGGCTACTTAAACCCCACAATGTAAACAACAGCTTAAGGACTGTCCTTCCTATTTTGCAGATGAGAAAAGAACATCTGAGAGAGTAAACCTCATTGCCCATAGCTACAGCTTAACCAGAGGCTGAGCTGGGAAGGGAACCCAGCCTTCCTGTCCCGGAAACCAACAGGGTCCCACCCACCCAACACAAACTGTGAACCCCGCCTCTGCCAGGTACCAGGGGAAACTGGTCCTGGAATTGTGGGAGACTTCAGCAACCTGGGCCCTTCCTTTGACCAGGGAGAATCAGCCCTATCTCAGGCACTCTGTGTGTTTCCAAAAAGGGAGAGAAGCATGCTTCTCTTTGGAATGAGCTACTGTTGCGTCTGAGGACAAATGTTCCCACCACCCCCAGATCTGCCCCGGCGTGGGGTGGGGTGGGGGTGGAACAGACAGTCCAGCCATCCCGGAATCACACTGGGTCAGGGATTTCTATAGGGAAATGAGCTGTGAATTGGAAAACATTTTCAAATGCCTCGAATCACCATCTCCAGAACATTTGGTCTTTTAATGGGCTGTAAATGGCTTCCCAAAATCAAAACCCAGCCAAAAACAATGCAGGCAGGCAGAAAGGCCCTGGACCTTTCCAGATGAAATTCCAAAGCATGTTCACCCTCAGGTGCCCGTGGTTCCAGGGAGCCGCGTGGCCTCCCTCCTAGGAACCCCATGTCCTGAGCTTTTTGTCTATGTCTTCTGTTTGGTGGGTGACCCTCCATGGAGGGTTCTGGATGGTCAGTTCACACCCAACCAAGGCCATGTGGTGGGACTGCTCCCTCCAGGTCTCGTTCCTTGTGAGAAGAGGCCCACTGCACGGAGGGAGAAGAGCAACTGAATTGGCCCTTGAGCAGCCACGGGCTCAAGGCTGTTGCCACTGCAGTTTCGACACTCTGAGCATCTGGGCTCTGTGGCTTGGCGGAGCAGTGAAATCCTCAATTTAGGGTTCTTAGGGAAAACAAGTGCTAAGTGATTTCAGGAGATCATGCTATGTTTGAATGGAGGGACCGTCCAGACACACCCCCGGGCTCATGCTCACCTCTGAATGTGACCAACCCTGCTCCGAGGCTGCCTGCCATCTGGGACCACTTCCTCCCAGGCTCAGGCTCAGCCTCCCAAGCCCCAGTGCTCCCATCGGAGCTTTGCTATGGGACCTGATCACATGTGTCTCCTCCCTTCCTGGGACCCTGAGCCTGAGTCAGCGGGGGGCTTTGGAAGCGCCCTCCCCCTCCTCTGGAATCACCCAGGCTGCCCCACTTCCTCATCCGAGCTCTGCCCGGCCCCATGTTGTCACCTCAGTGGTTCCTCTTGAACCCTGCCACATGAGCCCACGTGCGGGGTGGTGGTCACCCATCACCATAGCCCAGGGACACTGCAAGACACGCCGGCTCCATCTGTCCAGTACTGAGCCCTTCGCTATCTACCCCCAACCCACTCCTCTAGCTTGGTGACCAGCCCCTCTAAGTTCCCTGTCCCCTTACCAAGAAGCCCTAGAAACAAATCGCCCCAGACTCTGCCTTCTCCCTGCCTCCCTTCCCACAGCCAATCAGCCACCACACCTAACGAGCCCACCTCTGGACACCCCTCCCTTGTTGTCCTGACTCATGTCCATGTCCATCTTCCGCCTGGACAGCCTCAGCCCCTCCTGGTCCCCCAGCCTTCAGTCTCCTCTGCTGCCACCAGAGGGCGCCCTCTGGAGCACAGCTCTGGCCCTGACACCCCACCCCCACCTCAACCCCATCCCGCATTCTCCCCCAGCTCGCCCACCGGCCTAAGCCTTTCGGAGCCCTCCATCCCCCACAGGGAAACACCAAGCTCCCACCCACTGCTGAACATCACCCCCCAGACGCTCCATCTCATCACTCACACTATCTTGGCCACCGGCGGTCCCTGCCACCTTCCTTCATGTGACCAACTCTGACCCATCCTACCAGATTCCACTCAGCTTCCTTCCCCTCCTGGAAGGGGCCTCACGTGCCACCGGGCCCTGTGCATGCCTCTGTCTTAACTGCGACACCCACGTGGGAAGACTTCCGGCTCCTGGGCAGGGCAGGCCCCAGAAGGCCAGTTGCTCTGACCCCAGGCTCCGCGTCCCAGAAAGAGCCCTCTCGTCCACAGTCCCGCACTCAACCACAACTGTTCGCGGTCGTGCTCTGTGCTGGGCCCTGAGCCCCAGCAAGGTCAAGGCTGGGGGTGTCCTGTTTCAGGCCCAGGCCCCTCCCTCACCTAACCAAATCTTTCTAATCACCTGGCCACACCCTGCCCAATGCCCAGGGAGGCGGGTTCCAGGGAGGCTTGCCTGCCAGCTGGGTTCAAGAAGCTCTGTTAGAACTGAGGTTTGCAGCCTGAAGGCAATGGCCAAACAGATGGGGCAACCTGGGTGGCTCTCGGGCCCTGCCCAGGACTGCACCCCTTGGGGCACTGGCCCGTCCCCAGTGAGAGGGAGGTAAAGAAGCCACCTCCCAGTCCCCATCAGGGAGAAAGGGAACAACCATGCCCAGCCAGCTCCCAACCATAAAGAGACCCTCTCCTGCAGGCAGAGTGGGGGCCAGCACCCCAAGGCCCATTTTATGGGTGGCAGAGCAGTTTCACATATACCCATAGGCTGAGTCGTGTTCTTTCCAAATTCATATGTTGAATTTCTAACCCCCAGTACTGTATTTTCAGATTAGGTCTTTAAAGAAGTAATTAAGTTCAAAGGAGGTCGTTGGGGTGACCCTTGATCCAATCTGACTCACGTCTTCATTTAAAAAAGGAAATTTGGACACACATACAGTGGGAAGACAACGTGAGGACACAGGGAGAATACAGCCACCTATAAGCCAAGGAGAACATCCGTGGGCAGGTAGGGGGGAGGGGAAGAGTGTATACTTACATAATGGGTGTGACACGCACCTCCAGGGGGTCAACATGCTTGAAGCTCTAGCACAGCAGGGGGGAGGGGGGTTTGGCAGGGGCAATATATGTAATCCTAACAATATTTGTACCCCCATAATATAATGAAATAAAAATAAATTAATTAAAAAAAAAAGAAACCAAGCCTGCTGCACCTTGATCTCCGACTTTGAAAATTCAGAACTCTGAGAAAGAACGTTCTGTTGTTTAAGCCACCCAGTCTGTGGTGGAGCGGCCGTAGCCAACTCATGCATGTAATGACTCCATCCAAACTGCTCAACAATTCTGACACACAGGGATTTTTTAGGTAAGAAAACTGAGACTCAAGAGAAGAAGATTCAAAGTCAAACGATGAGCGAGTGGTAAGTTTACGTGTTGAAATGCAGTCGTCTGCTGCAAACCCCACGCTGCATCCGCTCTGCTCATGAGGATGGGCGGATAGTCCGAGAGTAAACAAAGTAGCCCCTGGCAGGCCCTTGTTAGCCACGGCCCTCAAGGGACATGAACAACGGCAAGGAGGAGGAACTATCCCTACCCAATGTGTGAAACCAGTGAGACAATTGAGGGCAGTTTAGGCCACATCAGGACCCATGGGAGGGCTCTTGTACAGATAAGGAAACTGAGGCACAGGGAGGGGTAAATGACACGTCCAAAGCCACCCAACAAGTCAACAGGCAACTCTTAGCCACTTTGTTACACAGACAGATGGACCTGAAGCCCACCCCAGACAACCGCGGTGATCTCTCCTTGGGGCCACGGCCCCCGGAGAGGCAGGCCCTGCGTCCGGAGACAGTAGCTGCCGACGGAGCCTGCGGAAGACCAGGAGCCGGCAGGGGCAGGGGCAGGGGCCTGGGCCGCAGGAGAGCATCGGCATCCAAGCGAGATCTGCACGGCCCACAGCAAGGAGCCAAATCTAACAAGAGGAAACATGACTGGCGGGTGTGAAGTCCTGTGCTGCAGCCCCCAAACCCAGCGGGCGAGCCCCAGATGGGGTGTAGAGGTTCCCGCCAACAATAAGTTCAGTGTGAGTCAACGTGTGTGTTGGGGCCTCTGAAAAGCAAAGGCCAGCTCAGGCTGTCTTACTAACCAAACAGCGTCAAGAACAAGCCTTGCTCCCCTCCACACCTGCCAGCCCAAGCATGGTGGACGCTGGGATGTGCCACCCAGATCACCTGCAACCAAGGGCTTTTTGCCCCCACTGAGGGAAGTGCCGTCAGCAGACATTGTTCAGCTGCCCAGAGTCACCCAAGGTCGGGCTCTTCCCCGGCATCCCCTGTCCGGGGACTGGTTGATGTAGAGCTGAAAGGCCCTGCCACATCCCAGCTGCAGAGCTCCTGGCTGGGTCGGTGGCAGCTGTCACGGCCTGCATCACGCCCCCTCCCTTCCACGGGCATCAATCCTAAAGCCATCCCTGATAAACACCCTCAGTGTTAGACTCTGTCT
>VBSM01002153.1:26401836-26445274 GCA_008086735.1 Cheirogaleus medius | reverse complement strand
ATCCCCTGCCCCAGGAACCCACTCCGATGTGCTCATTCCCTCCTCTCCTGAAATCCCAGGCAGGTCCCACAGTCCTGGTTTCCCTTACTCAGAAGAACACCTGCACTTCGAGAATATACAAGTGTTATCATCTATTTAAATTAAAGCTTCTTCCTCCCGTGGCTGGGAGCTGTGCAGCAAGGATGGAGTGCAAGCCCCTCTCTGGTCTCGCTCCTTCTCCTGCCCCAACCACTCCACTCGCTGCTGTTTTGGCCCCTTTGGTGTTGGATATGGGGGTTGGGAGGGGCCAACAGAGGAGGCCCCTAATAAACATCTGTGGAGGAGTGGGAGGAAGGGAGGGAGGAAGAAAGGGAAGGAGGAAAATGAGTAAGATGTGCATACTTTAAAGAGTTTCACAAATGTGAATAGTCATTCTTCAGTATCTGGGGGGAATTGGTTCTGGGACCCACCCCCCATAGATATAAAAATCCACAGATACTATATCCCTTATATAAAATGGCATGATATTTGCATATAACCTACACAATCCTCCTATATACTTTAAATCCTGTCTAGATGATTTACAATGTAATGCTATAAATATGCTATATCATTTCTTATTTGTGTTATTTTTTATCATTATATTAGGATTTGTTTGGGGTTTTTTCATCCATGGTTGGTTGAATCTGCAGGTGTTGAACCTGCAGTTACAGAGGGCTGACTGGTGGGGTAGAATGAGAAAATTGGGGTGGGGGGCTCAGTCCTTAGTGTAGCCCTCCCAGTCAATTAATTTTGCATTTCCCTTCGGCTTTTATTTGGCATCTGAACAACTCTGTGGCCAGTAAAAACCATTAGTGGCCCATACACAGGGCTCCAAGACGCTACTGGAAATGGCTTCTAAGCAACTGGAGACTTTTTGCCAAAATAGCTTGAACAGAGGGGTCCACACTGGGCTTCTGATGGAAGTGACCAGAACAGAGTACCCCTGGGTAAGGCAAGATGTCCTCACCATCCGGCAACCCCTGACACCCTTCCCTGGAGAGTGGGAACAAGCATGCGCGCGCACACACACACACACACACACACACACAGAACATAAACCATGTTGAAAAATCAGGCTCCAACTAGGAGCAATAACTGAAATGAGAAACAACTCTTTGCCAAGAAACAGCTCTATGGAGTTGCCCATCAGCTGAGTCCAGGCCACTCACGGAGCCAAATCTAGGCCAGTGCTGTGAGAAGCACCGTTCCAACTGCTGTGCCCACGCTTTCTGCTCCTGGGGCTCTTGGATTTCAAGGACAAGGACCACCTGTGATTAATAGCTCATGAGACACAGGAACATGTGACAACCAGGCCAACTCCAGTTTGTAACCCACCCAGACAGGAGTCAGGTGCCCGCAGTGCCCACGCAGGCATTCTGTGGAAAGGCTTAGTTTCACTGTGGGGCGTCAACCTCGCGGGTCTGGAACATGCCCCGAGCCTGCTTAACACCTCCTAGTGTTCTATCCAGGAATCCATTGTCCACAAACTCATCCATGTCCTCCCTGACTAACTGCACCTTTTCTGTCTTCTGGTTCTGGTGGCGGGAGTTCTGGAAGATGACCACATGTGTTTGGACCTCTTTTTGTTTGTGCTAAAATGATCCCTTCCAAGTTTCTGCAGAGGTCCCCAAGCTCCAGCCCACCAAATGCCAGAAGGAGGTCCCCATGCACTCCCTCCCTTCACGGACCTCAGCTCTCCCTCCTCCCAGCAGGCATTTTCCAGCCCGTAGGAGCCTTTTTTCCCTCCCCACACTTTTTAATTACAAAAATAATACATAAATAAATGTTCCTTGTAAAACATGCAGACGAGACACAAGCAGAGGAGAAATGAGGTGGTCCTCGGGTCCAACCTGGCCTCTCCGTATCACTAACTGCTGGAAATGGTTTCTAGAAACTTTTTTCCAGGCATTTATCTCCCTAGATGTAGATCTGATTTTCTTTTTCTTTCTCATAAATAATATCATGCTATATGTATTATTCTGCAACTTGAAAAGCCTGTTTTTGAGACTATTCTCATATGGAACGGTGCAGAGACCACACTATTGTGGGTGTTTGGAGAATGCTCCTAATCGAAGCCTCGGGAAGTTATTTCCAAACAAAATGAGGGAAATAGAATTGCATGCAAACTTTTCCAGAAGCACTTTTATGCTTTTCTGGGTCCCGCCTTATGCAGCCATGAAGTGCACGCTCCTCCCAGCACAAAACACCCCTGTCTCCTGGCTGCGAGGGAGGCATTGCCAGAATTCATCCTGGTGGTCCTTGGGTTTGGGAAGTATTAAGGAGAAAAAAGAACTTGGTTTCTCCCGAGTAGGGCGGTAGAAAGCAACAGATCTGGAGAAGGAAGACAAAGGGTCAGTCCTGGGTTGCCACTGAACTCAGGGAACCCTCTCTGGGCCTCGGTTTCCTCGGTTCAGGGACCCTAGTGGTTTCAGGATCAAAAGAGATGGCGGGTGCAGACAGAGGTGTGTCCTAGCGCTGTTACAGCTGTGTGGATTGAGGGTATCCCTAACTGGGGAAAAGCTAACTGCAAGCGAGTTACGCAAACGAGCCGTTTGGCAACTTTTACTCGCGATCTTAAGCGTGTTCTGGGGGATTCAAACGCGGGCTAAGGAGACGCAGCCCCGACCGCCCGGGGGTGGCCAGGGCGCCCCCTGCCGGCAGAGGAGGCGGCCGGCGGGTCCCTGCACAGCGGGCTCGGTGACCCTGCTCCTTCTCCGACCCCGCAACCGAGCCACCGGGTCCAAGCCGGTTCCTCGTCCCCGGGCGGCTGGGGAGTCGCAGCGAAGGCTCCTCCGCGGCCTCAGCCCCAAAAGACTGGACGAGATCGCCCCCCGGGGTCGCCGGGCCGCCGACAGGAGAGGCGGGGACCCGGGCGCGCGGCCTCGGCAACCCCGGGAACCTGCTCCGCGACACAAAGCCGCGGCCGCGCAGGTGAGTGCGGCGGAGCCACGTGAGCCGGTCACCGTCCAGGGGCCGCGCCGCGGAGCCCCAGCGAGCCGCAGGTTCGAGCCGCCTCCACTCGGAGCCTGGAGTCGCGGGGGCGAAGGTTGGAAAAGCAAAGAAAGGAAAGGAGAGGGTGGGCGCGGCCGGAGACCACCGCAACCCCGGCTCCGCGCCCCCAGGCCCCAGCCGCTCTGCGCCCCCAGCTGTCCCCAGCCCCCGGCCCCGCCGCCCCGCGCCACTCACCGGCGGCTCGCGTAGCCGCTGCCCGGGGAGCCGGCGCCGGGCTCGGGGTAGCCGTGCTGCTGCAGGGCTGCGGCCGGGAAGGGGTAGAGGAAGCCGGTGGCCAGCGCCGATCCGCAGAGGCAGCAGCACGCCCAGGGCAGGAGGAGGGCCAGCTTCATCTTGCGCGGCCGCCCGCGGGGACCCGGAGTCCCGGGCGCGAGGACGGGCAGGGGCGCACCGGCGCCTGGACCGAACCCGCGGCCCCGGCCGGAGCAGAGCGAGCAGAGCCCGGGTCCGAGCGGGAAGTGTCTGGGGGGCGCCCACGCCTCTGCTGGGCCGCCTTTTCAAATTCAGCGAGGTGGGCTCTGCGCCGTCAAAGGGGGCGTGGGGCTTTCTCATTAACCCTCGGCGGCCCGGGCCCGAGGAGGCTGCAGTGGCGGCAGAGCAGGGGTGCGAGCTCCACTGGGGGTCCCGGAGCTGCGTGCTGCGAAAGCCAGGCCTCCTGACAGGACCCAGGACACACTAGAACCTTCTCAGCTGAACCTCGTCGGATCCGCAAAGGCGTGTGGAGCACCCATTCTTTCCTGGCAGTTTCACCTGGGCAATGTTTAATACCCACAACACTGCCCTGTAGATTAGGTGGTACCCTCCCATTTTCCAGAAGTGGAAGCTGAGGCACAAAAACGTTAAGCCAGAAAAATTCGTGTCTTCTGCTCCTTGTGCAGGGCTCTTTGGATCAAAGCACCACAAGCCTGTGAGAAGCTGGCCAGGGCTTCCCTGGAAGAAGATTGCCTGGAATCTTCTTCCTCTTTCACCCCCAACCCCAACCTGGCCAGCTGACTCCTCAAGGTGACACACCTCTGGGAGTAGAGGAGCACTCGGTTTGGGGTGAGATGAACTTGTCCCTAGAATCACAGATTCATGAGGCATCTGGTCTGGATGCAGGTAGGGGAAGATGTAATACAAGCCCACCTTTCACAGATGGAGAAGGAGTCCCACATCCCGCCCTGAGCCCACAGCCAGCCTGTCCCCACGTTGGTCTTTTCTGGGCTGCAGGATTCCCGGTCGTGGACCCTGCGCAAGGGTCAGATAGGACCAGAAATCCAGTCGTGCTCCACTGCCCATTGGCCTTTTTCTAATTCTCCCAAAGGCAGAGGCCCTGAGGGTGGCTCAGCCCTGGGACCAGCAGGGAGCTCCCAGCCTGTAAAATGCCTATAGGACAATGAGAAGCCAACTTGGTGGACTGCAGCATGTTTTGTAAAAGGATCGTAGGGTTGTTGTTAGAGGAAGACAGGAAGATGCTGTTGAAAATGTGGTGGGGCCCAATGCAGTGGCTCATGCCTGTAATCCCAGCACTCTGGGAGGCTGAAGTGGGAGGATTGTTTGAGGTCAGGAGTTCGAGACCAGCCTGAGCAAGAGTGAGACCTCCGTCTCTACTAACAATAGAAAAAAAATCAGCCAGGAGCAGTGGTGCACACCTGTAGTCCCAGCTACTTGGGAGACTGAGGCAGGAGAATCACTTGAGCCCAGGAGTTGAGGGTTGCAGTGAGCTATGATGACACCACTGTAATCTAGCCTGGGTGACAGAGCAAGACTCTGCCTCAGAAAAGAAAAAAACGAAACAAAGAAAAGAAAACGTGGTAGGAGCAGCCAGCTTTTGTAACCCTTTGTTTACATATCCCAATGTGTGCCCATATGTACAGAGCCCATATGTACCCTCTTGAGTACATATCCCAAGATACCGTATCCAACCTCCTTCACCCTCTCCCCTAAACTACCCGTCCTATTCACTCAATTCCCTCAAATCCCACCTCAGCTTTTTAAATGGAATGTCCACACTTCCCAAGTCCTGAGTCTGTGTCTTGGAGTCAGGGTTGGTCGTCTTGACGTGGACAGCCTCCTAGTGGGATCGCTTCCTTCCTCTGGCCCTCCATCCCTTTCTCGAAGCCTAAAGATTTGGGGAATTTGGGTTATCAAGGGGTTTTCAGTGCCTTCCCCAAAAACTGTGCTCCTTGGGCAGTTGGCCAACACCTAATAAATGATGAGGTCATCCCCTCCTCCCCAGGAATTTGTAAGCACTCTGTCTTCCACCAACCCCGCCTTTACGTGCACAATGAGATTTTAAAGACCAGAGAAATGCCATGTTGCTGTAAACTGGCTTTATGCTGGGGGCATTACAGTAAGGAAACGGAATTTCATTTATTATCTTAAACTCATTCTTCCAGTGCCATGGGCCGCACCCAAGCTAGAGGGGCCATGGAGGAATTGGGAGACATATAACACTACTCCATATAGCACAGGATAATTTTAAGACAAAAATCTTTAGGAAAAGAATGAAAATATCCCAGAAACTTCAGGACTGAGGCAGTTGCCCGAGTTGGGGCCAATTCTTCCTGTCTGGGCCAGTAAGTTCATCCCGGCCAGTAAACATGTACTAAGCAACTTCTGTGTGTCCCGCACTGAGCTGTGCACAGCAGAAGCTGTTGAAGATGCAAATGGCGTGGTCCTCCGTGTTCATCCTCAAGGTACTTACACTATTCTTTGGAAAGGCATTAAGGTGGGCTTGTGTCCTTCAAAAGACAGCGGGCAGACTGGACAGATGTTCTACAAAGCAGATGAGGGTCCATTTCGATGGGGAGGGGTAAAAAAACAAAGATGCATGAAATCAGTAAAACAAACTGATACCACTCACACCACCTGGACCTAGAGTCTCCAGCTGCTCCTGGTTCCCCCGGTAACTTGCTGGGTGATGTGGAGCAAATACAGCCCCTCTCTGGACCCTCCAGCGTCTTTATTTATAAAATGTGGAGAGTGGGCTGGCTTGTCCCTTCCTCCTCCACTTCAGCATCCAAGGCAGCTGTGGACACACGTGACTGTTTGAAGCTGTGACTCTTGTAGGCAAGATTTTCAGCTGCAGCACCACACAGCAGGGCTGTAGGAGCCAAGAAGAATGGAGAAGAATTCTGTGGCATCACCTGCTATCCTCCCCCAGAGAATACCAGCTAGTAGAGTCCAACTCCAGGAAGCACCATCTGTGTGACTTTGGACAAGTCACCTAACCTCTCTGAGCATCCTCATCTTTGAAGTCAGAATAATAATAACAGTATTTCATTTATGGATTTGCTAAAATGATTAAATGAATAATTCATATAAAGTACTTGGAACAGTGTGCCTGACACATTATAATGCTCAATACATTAATTATTATTGTTCTTTTCAGGGCTTTGCTGAGGGGTAAGATGGAAGGACACCACACATCTCAAACCCCATGGGTGGGGCTAGCCAGGACACTCATACCCAGTAATACTCAGAGCTTTCTCAGAGGACTCTTGGAGCCGTGGGATAAACTCAGTACATCTTACTCCGTGGTCAACAGTTTAAAATAAATAAATCTTTATTTTAAAACAAACAGAATATTATTGAGTAGAAGGTGCAATTTGCATTTTTTTTAAAGATGAAACACAACAAAAGTGAGAGAGTTGGGCAGCCCTAAAATAAAGGACTTGGCAGAGCCCTGGGAAAGGCTGAGTTCTCTGCATCAGGATGTTAGCTACAGCTGCCACCTCTGCCCCCACAGAGTCATTGCCCCATGGCCTCCAACCAGCCCTCCACACAAAAACTTGTCTCTATTTCAAAACTGTGCCTCAGCATTCCCCAAATACATGCTGAAACTTCCAGAGAGGCAGAAGCCACTGTTCCTAAGCACCCAAGAAATCTAGCATGAGAGGTTTGGAGTTGGGAGCTAGGTTTCAATACCCCTTCCTCCTCACTTCCTTGGTGACATTCAGCAAGCACATAAGCCCTCCGCCCCCAACACCAAAACTCACTACAGTGGAAGCTGGACAAATAAGGTTCACAGTTTGCAAAGTGCCTTCTTAGCCTTTATGTCCTCAACTGATCACAGCAACTCTTTGACATGGACCAGCAGCAATTAACACCTCAATTTACAGATGAGGGGAAGAGAAGTGACCTCCCCAACCTCCCCCCCCCCCCAGGAGCACTCTTCCCATTCTGTGAGTGCAAGAGTGCCTTAGAGACAGGGTTGTTTGTACAAAGAGGGATCAGATTTCTTGATGGAAGAAGACAAGCTACATCAGAGAAGTGGGGTCCGCGGCAGTTATGTTTCCAGGCCTTTCTGATAAGAAAATATCGGTCAGCATCCTCTTCGGCAGACAAGAAGCAGATCTTCACTTCTGCTGAAGTCAGCAGAGAGAGCGCCACTGAACAGAGGGTAGAGACTCATCAAGCTGAAGCCAAGGTAAATATTGACCTCTTGGCATGATAAATCCTCCTGTTAATCTAAAACAGAAATCCACCCCCCTCAATGCCCTATAGGACACAGATTCTGCAATTCTTCCAGAAGTTCAGGAAGGCAGTGGTAGGAGCTGAATGGTTTTCATCCTGATTTCTCTAGCAGCCCGTGCTCCCAGCTGTTCTGGATCCCAGGACAACAAAGGAATGAGCTGGAGTTAACTCAAGGTAGCAGAGAGTCACAACAGAGGGGCTTCTTTGTTTTGCTGCAAGCTTGCTGTGCCTGGCCAGGGCAAAGTGCAAGCAGAACACGGATATTATGGAAGATCCTACCTCTGAATTTTCTTTACCCAGACACTCCCAAAATTCCACCTAGGCCCTATAAAAGTGAACCCTTCTTTGCATACCTGCAAGTGTAAGCCTGTTTGTTTCCCCAAACACTGGCAGTGAACTAGACATTCAGAAGATAGCAAATTGGATGGCTGCTACCATAACCCATGATCTTAAACAGAAGTTTGAAAGGGGGAGGGAAAAAAGTGTTTAAAGCAAAACCTGCCAGGTGTGGTGGCTCACAGCTGTAATCCTAGCACTTTGGGAGGCTGAGGCAGGAGGATCACTTAAGCCCAGGAGTTTGGGTTGCAGTGAGCTATGATGATGTCACTGCACTCTAGCCTGAGCAACAGAGTGAGATCCCATCTCCAGTAAAGAAAAAATGGAGCCTACCCAACTTCCCATACCGAAAGCCCATCTCAAATGTGGTGATCAGTTTACCCACTCACTGACGTAGCCACAGCTGAACAAATGCTTCCTAAGGAGCTGGACAAAATCACTTCATGGAGAATGAAGAACAAGGGCTACAGATATAACATGGAGAAGAGGCAACACTCAGGGAGGCGTTGACCTTGTGGGCTCCCCTGGCACAGGCATGAAGACCGGGACATTTAGACACAATCAATCCACACCATGATGTCCTCCCAAAAGATTCCCTAAGCTGAAATGGGTGTCTGCCCAGGGCTCTCCACCCCAGCTCTCCACACCCCCTCTACTCAGCCCTTGGGGCTCCCATGGTGAGAGGTGGTGGTTAAACAAACCATCCGTGTATGGAGAGGGGAGCCACCAGCCACCAACTGGACTTAGAGAAGAAAAGACTGGGAAGATGTGAGCCAGGTCTCCAAAGCTATGCAGGAAAAAAGAATTAAACTTCTTCTTGGAGCCCGGAGGGTGAATTTGGAGGCAAAGGATGGAAGATATCAGCTGGGGAAACCTTGTCATGAGGTTGTCATGGTTGGATTTAGCTGCATTGGAGCAGGGGTGGGAGTGAGTACCCCATTACTAGAGGTATCCAAGCAGAGACTAGGGTCACATCTGGCAGAAATTTTATAATTCAGGGGAACGCGTGATCTATGGCCTTGAAACTACGATTCTAGACCCTAAAGGTAAGAAGGGGGTGTGACCAACTGCAGGATTTTCCCCACACTACCATTAGTAAGGTAGACTTTCCCAGTGCTCACCGGTGTCTGGCTCTCCTGTCCCCTCTGGGCACAGAGAAGACCTCCCTTACTAGCCTCTCCTGCAGCCCAGCAGGGCCATGGAGCAGGTCTGGTATGAACAGAAGGATCCTGTTCTACTTCTGGACCAAAGAGAGAAGAGTGAGAGTGAGTTCCCCAAGCCCTCCTGTCCCTCCGCTGCAAGTGCTCCCTTTGTCAGCCCGAGTCCCTGAGCGACTGTGTGCAGAAGACCCTCCCCCAGCCACCCACCCACCCTCTAACTGGCATTGGACGTGTTTCCTGAGTTTTGTTGAGCCATTGAGATGTCAGGGTGAGGCTGCTGTTGTGCTATCACCCAACCTTCCCTGACTGACTCACTAGGACGTACGTGCGGTTTGGTGGCTTGGTCCAAAGGGGCTTTTCCATGCCTGTCCATCTGCACTGTTGCAGGGCTCATCACATCCCTGTCCTACACTTTCCCGCCTGTGTCCCTCATTCTCACTGAGCAAACCCTGATCCCTGGCAAACCACACTCCACAGGTGAAGCCCTGGTGGCGCCCAGGCAGGTCAGACATCATTTCCACCTCAGCTGGCCTCACAGGACCCTTAGGAAGGAGGCAAATAAAGAGACATTGTGACTTATGTATGCCATATGATCCAAAGTGGAGGCTGAGGGTCTGGTGGCTGGGACATCCACACCATGTCGAGAGAGGCCCAGAAGGCAGAGGAGGGATTTGGACAAAGCTGAGAGGTTGGGAGGGTGCTGTGACTCCGAGCAGGGCAGAGGTGGGGCTGTGTGCTGGGCTGGCAGGGCTGAGAGACGGAGGGGCCGGGTTGGAGCAGAAGGCGAATGCCCAGCTCAGCAGCCCCGTGCACAGCCAGCTGCTCGCCCCGTGCAGGCACACAGTGGGGCAGGGCCACCTCCCAAAGGCAGCTGGTCTGCTCCCTGACACCTTCTTTCTCTCCCTGCCTCCCAGCCCCACCCTGGAAGCCCAGGGCTCACGAGGAAACCTATGAAGAGGAGTCGCTTGTGGGGCTGTGGGACCAGGGTCAGGCTAGAGGTGGCAATAGGAGCCAAGGTTTCTGAAGAGCAGGTGCAACATCGGGGGGGGGGGCTGAGTGGCCGCAGGGATCGCAGATCCAGGGAGCAAAACCCAGAGTGTGGGAGAGCCAGGCATGACAGAGAGCAAGCCCCTGACCCTTGTCACCGCCCCTTGGACATCCGCATCCTCATTTCCTACAGGCCCTCAGACTCGTCAGGTTAAAAACTGAACCTCACTCTCCAGGGTCACCACCAGCCCTCTCTTGCTTTAGTGCGAATTAGGAAAAGGTGCCTCTTTGTTCTGAGTGGGCACAGCCCCCGTTAAGCCTGGCCAACAGGGGACAGGCTGGATTTCAGTCCTCACTGGCCCCTTTGGTTGGGTGTCCTTCTGCAGGGACAAGCAGGACACTCCCTCAGCAGTTCTGTGGACCAGCCCCCGCCCCCCACCACCCCCAGCCTCTTCCACCTGGAGTTCTCATCACAGTGCCACCACACACGCAACACCCACACTAAAATCCAGTCGCCCTGCCCCACACACTTCCCTTGGGTCTCCAAGTCTGTCTGTTCTAGATAACTGCACACCCCACCCCTGCTAGCTCCTGTCTCCCCTGCCTTTCTTCTGTGTGGCTGCCAGAAAGCTCCTTCCTAAACACCATTGTGACCCTGTCACTTACCTGCTAAAACAGAGCAGCTCTGCTGGCTCCCCATCCTCACAGGGAGAATCCTCACCCCCTTGCCCTGACATTCAAGGCCTCTGCCATCTGTCCCCTCTCCCACCCCCACCTCTGTACTCCTCAGCCTCCAGCTACAGTGCGAGACCTGGGTCAGCATCCTCCCTGTGGCCGTGACTTTGCACAGACTGTTCCTTCTGTCTGGACTCACCAACTAGAAAGAGTGCCCACTGTGTCATGAATGGGAGCAGGTCCCCCTGCAAGATCTTTAAGGATCATTCCAACACTGTGGAAATTACAATTGAAGAGGCACATGACTTAAAGGACTCGTTATCCCTGAGGGTCCTGGAGAGGGAGGTGAGAAGGGGCCAGATGGGAGAAGCTCCAGGGAGAAGGGAG
This sequence comes from Cheirogaleus medius, assembly GCA_008086735.1. Lineage (NCBI taxonomy): Eukaryota > Metazoa > Chordata > Mammalia > Primates > Cheirogaleidae > Cheirogaleus > Cheirogaleus medius. The sequence goes on along the minus strand of VBSM01002153.1, from coordinate 26,434,238 downwards.
GGAGGAAGGGGGAGGGAAGGGAGACCGAGGTGAGAGAGAGGACGAACGGGCAAGTGTCTTTATGGGGTCAGGGTGCAGTACACATTCGAGAAGGTGAGAGGACTTGATTGTGCATTTGGATGTCACTAGGTCACAAGGGAGGGTAAGAAGGGGACTTTGGGCACAGCCATCGTGGTCACGCTGGTGCACCCTGCCACCCAGACAAGGATGTGGAGGCATCATGGAAGTATGAAGTTTTTAAAATTTACCATATGTCCCCTCTGAGCTCCCGGAGATCTTTCCACCACCTTCCATGTCCCCAGCCACCTCCTCTCAGCATGCTTACTCCCTAACACGTTTGCCATCCTCCCCACAACATAGTGCACACCCCAAGAACAGGACAATTTTCCCTTTATCTCTGTGTCCCTGGACCTAACAGCTGCTTCCTCAGTCAAAGCTTAATAATTATTAGCTTGATATCCAAGCAAATTGATGAATCATTAGGTTCGTTCTCGCAAGCTCCCAGAGAGAGGAGAGCCGGGGCTCAAGCTGCCCATTGAGGGGTGGGCCCCGCATCATGGCTCCTGCCCTGGACACTGTGGATGCCACCCCGTGGGCAGAGTCTGCAGCCAGGGTCAGCTCAGGCCTGGCACACCTTCACACTGAATGTCTTGGGCTGTAGGTTGACACCATAGTCCATGGTGGCAACTGGGAGACATTGATTAAAGTTTCTTGGACCCTGAGAAACACAACTGTTTACTGTGTGTTCTATTTTCTTTTTATGTGACAAAAAAGAGAGAGAGAGAAAATGAAATTAAAATGTCAGGGGTGTCCTGTAGATGACCAGACCAAGAGAAGGAACTCACCATTCATTCCAAGAACAACTGACACCCACTCCCCTCCACATCTTATCCAGAATTGTTGAGTTTAGCACTTAAGAAAGGATTTTTCCGGTGCTATCTTCAAACCAAAAGTCTCCAGATAGTCTTGGAAATATCAGCCTGCCATCGTCTTACGAGCATTGCCCATGGAGGCCTTTGTTGTGCATAACCTAAAACACCTTCCTGCGGTCTCGGATCTGTTTTGCTGACAACCTAGGGGAAGGCAGGCGGCATTTCCTAGGGTGGCTTTGCGTAGATATTAAGATCTAAAAGAAAGAGAATGAAAATGTTGTTCCACTTGATAAAACCTTGCTGCAATTAACTATTATGAAGTGTCTGTTTGAAGTTGAAACAAGTTCTAGATAAGCCCTTGGTTGAGAAACCAGAAAGAGGCGGGTAAAGTGGTTTAGAGTGGAATGCTGATTAGAGAGTCATTCATTAAGAGAGTCCTGCGGAGTGACCTTCGATTGGAAACATTGATGACTGCAGAATTAAAGGCTTTAGGGGAAAATCCTTTCGTGCTAAGGAGAGCCAAAAATTATTTCAAGGATTTTTAAATTAAGGTATTATTAAAGCTAAGGCTTCAGTTGTGACCAGAAGACCCTGTCGGTTTAATCAAAATCTTATGGGGAAGGGCAGGACCGAGTAAGAAACCCAGTTTGTTTCCAAGCCCCATGCAGCTGTTTGATTCTACTCCAAGGCACTTTCGGTCTGGTCTGTGTGCCTTCACAGAGCCACCCAAGTGACTTTGTCACTGGGAGACAGTGCCCTAGCTCACCTATCAGAGAGCAGATAGTGCGTGCACCTATCAGAGCAACCCAGAGACTGCCACCTCCCTGGTGCCAGTGTCACCATAGGGGTGGGGTAGGCAGCGCCAGACTCCTCCAGCCCAAGCCACTCCCTGGCTTCCCCGCTGCCACGTCCCAGCTCTGCAGCAAGTATTCAGGCCCGACAGGATCCCCGCACAGACACTTAGCACAGGGTGCTCTGGACAACTTTCTTAACCTCTCTGAACTTTGGTTTCCTTCTCTGTAAAGTGGAAAGAATATTATTGCCTTAGGGCTACTAGGAAAATTCATACCTGTGTATAGTTACATGTGTAATATTTGAAAAGGGCCTGGCCTATAGAAGCTCCCCAAGTATTCATTCTCTTTCTCACTCCTTTCTCCAATCCATCCCTAAGTGGCATTCAGAAAAGATGGTTCTAGGAAGTAGAGCATGTCATTCCCCTCCAGGCCTCCAGAGGGTGCCAAGGGTTTGGGTTTGACCTCACCTTGAGCCTGAAAGTCAAGCAAAAGCCCCTTTGGGCCTCATCCCCAACACCAGCAATGGCTCCCCATTGCCTACAGAATAAAGTTGGAATTCTCCTTGGCCTGGCATTCAAAGCCCTTCACAACCAGGCCCCAAACTGCCTCTCAAGAATCATCTCTCATGGCTTCCTTTTACATACACAAATCCCAGCGCAAGCTGTGCCCACAGGGCTGGGAGTTGCAGGAGCGCAGGTGAGATTGTCCGTGGCTCACGGGCAGGACCCAGGGATGAACGGTGCGGTTCCTGTCCTGAGAAGCTCTCGGTGGAGTGGGGGAGATGGTAAGTGACCCACGGGTAGGAGCAGTGTGACACCTGCCAAAACAAAACATGTGTGGGGTGTTTGGGAGGAGCCCAGGAGAGGAACCCACTGCTAGATCAGCCTATGGGGGCGAAAGGTGTCCCAGAAGAGCTGAGTCCTAGAACCAAGGGAGTGCCCAAGGGGAAAAGCAGGAGCAAACGGCGCAGAGGGTGTGGGCTGCAGCAGAAGACGAGGCTGGTGCCACCCAGCCAGCAGAGGACACAGCATCAGGGTCTTGGGAGGCCAAAGTTGTCCCCTCTGCAGGGGATAACGCACCCCTGAAGGATTTCAAGCAAGGGCAATACATGATCAGATTTGCATTTTGGGGACATTTCTCTGGCTGCGGGACATAGGGCACATCTGGAACAGGGACGTCTGGAGGCTCTTGCAGGAGCCCTGTTGAGAAGGCACAGAGCAGAGCTGAGGGACGGGCAGGGGAGGCCAGCAAGGAGCAGATCCCAGAGGATCCAGGAGACTCGCTGGCCAGTTAGGCCCACGCTGTCCCCGCACAGTGGCCACCAGCCACAGGTGGCTGTTGAGCTTTTGAATGTCACTGGTCCAAAACAGGAATATAGCACACGTGCCAGATTTCAAAGAGTATGCTCAAAAAAAATTTTTTTAAAGAATGTAAAATATCTCAATAGTAATTTTTATATTGATTCCACGTTGAAATCATCATATTTTTGATACATGGGGCTAAATATGATTGTTGAAGATCATTTTCCTTATTTCTTTTAAATGTTTTAAATGTGGCTGTTAGGAAAATTCAAGATCACAACTAAAGCTTGGATGGTGCTGGATGAGAAGGACCATGAAGTGGGGGAGACTCCTGGGTCCCTGCTTCGTCAGTAGACAGAGCAATGCCAGTGGGTGGCACACAGAGCACCTGCTTACTGCGTGTGGAACAGGATGCTGATGCTGTCCCCAGCACCTTCAATCAGCTACTCAGGAGGCTGAGGCAGGAGGATCGCTTGAGCCCAGGAGTTTGAGGTCACTGTGAGCTAGGCTGACGCCACGGCACTCTAGCTGGGGAAACAGAGTGAGACTCTGTCTCAAAATTTAAAAAAATAAATAAAAATTTAAAAAAATCTGTCTAATCTTAAAGAACCCTAATCCAAAGAGAGAAAACTTAGTTTGCAGAAAAGTGCAATGACAGACAGAATGAATATGTAATGTGGGTTCAAAAGGGTCCTCCAAAACCCCTGGCAGGAGGACCTCTAGAATTAGGTGCCTAATAATGTGACGCAGTAAGGCCGCAGCACCACCCAGAAGAATTCCTGTCTAAAAAAAAATGGCATCTCCATGTAATCAAGCCTCCACCTCTAATCATCAATTTGTAGGAAACGCAGGGGACAGAGGAACACGCTAAACGCCATAAGGAAGCAATCAGCCACATCCGAATATAGGACATTCCCCGGGCCCGATGACCCAGTTTCTCCAAACATCAAAAGCTAAAGGAAAAAAAAAAAAAAGAGGTAGACTGTGACAGATTTAAACAGACTACTACATGCAATGTGGATCGGATCCTGGAACAGAACAACGATATTGGTGGAAAAACTGATGAAATCCGAATAAACTCTGAAGTTTAGTTTATCGTAACGTACCAATGTTAATTCCTGGATGTACGGTGTACGGTGTTCAGATGTACGGTGGTTGTTTAAGATTTGAACATCAGGGCAAACTGGATGAAAGGTAGACAAGAACTGTCCGTACGAGCTTTGTAACTGGTACAAATGAAAAGTTTGTTTGAAGGAGAGAGAGAAACTTCAAAAGTATGACAGCCAAAGACAACAGGTGGCCCTTATTTGGACCCTGGTTTGAACAAATCACTTGTGAAAACATCTTTCAGATCGTCAGGGACATTTGAAGATGGGCTGGCTGTTGGGTGACAGTGAGACATCACTGCTCATTTTATTAGGTGTGATAGCGGCTGGTGGTTCGGGTTTTTAAAAGCCCCTATCTGGTAAACACATGTATTTAGTGGTAAGATGATATGATGTCTGGGATTTGCTTTAAAATACTCCAGGGGAAAGAAAGTGATGATGGTAGATAAAACAAGATTGAAAACGGTGGATAACTGCTGAAGCAGATGATGGGTACATATACACTAAATTGTCCACATTAACAAGTTACGATGAAGGAGGGGGAAGGGGAGGAGACAAAGAAGAAAGTACACTGTGTGCTCCCTTCTCCGCCAGCGGGTTTGGAGGCTTCCCTGTGAGATGGAAGAGTCTGGTCACCAGCTTGCTTTGTTCCCTTTGTTAGGGCTCCCTGCCACACCACCAAGTGACGCATTTTCCACCATCATGATGGCACCACCCAGGGCAGCGGTACACCAAACGGGAGTGGCAGGGAGTTGGGTACTGGGGTCAGGCAGCCTTGGTTCAACTCCTGGGTGGCCTCAAACAGGTTCATCTCTGTGCCTTGGCTCTCCCTTCTAGAAAATAGAGAAAATGATAATAATAGCACCTACCTTCTAGGATAGTGAGAATTTGAAATGAGTGGATAGGTGCAAAGTGTTTAAAATTGGGCGTGGCATAGGCTAAAGCCTTAATAAATGTCTGCTGATGTCACTGTCGTTGATGCAGATAGCTCCCTCCCACCGATGCTGCGTGTTCCCACATCCACTACAACTTGATGGCCAAAGCGTTCTTGTCTCGTGCTTCCAGCCCGTCCGTGGATTATGAACGTGTCCCACAGGAACGTTCAGAATTGCCTCGAGTCGTCTGGCCAGAACTGAGCCTTTTGGTTTTCACATGCTCCTAATTTTCGAGTTAAAGTCTTTTGTTTTCATGGTCTCTGTCAGAAACAATTTGATTAATCCCTTTCTCCATTCTTGAAAGCCTTCGGGTCAAAGAGATCTCTTTTCAAATAAGGATTTGTCAAACCTCTTTGGTCTTTCCTTATAACCGGATGATGACAGACGCGAGGTGATGTTGATCCTCGATGCCTCATTTCCCGGGGACGCAGGCCTGTCTGTCCCTCCCGTGGTGCTGGGTGGACACTCCCCACGTCCTCATAAGAGAGACACGCCTTTGATTTATGATCTGCTCTGTCAGCCTGCTGCCTCAGCGTCCTGACCAAACTTTGCACGACAGCTGTACCCTGGGCCAAAAGCTCGTGAGGGACATTTAAAGGAATCCTCTCCTAACACATAAATCCTCATATGCGTGCACAAGCTATTTGCAGGGCAGGTATTTAGCTAGTCAGTTTACGTCTGACTGGTGAGCACCACACAATCCAATTCGTAGTGATCTTAAATGCCTTTCTTTGCAATGTTTCATGCCTATGGAGAAAGACTGGCTCATGAACCGGTGTGCTACACTGGAGTCAGGCCAGGTTTTCACGGTTATAAAAATCTAACATTGATGGACCCCTTCCCAGGTGCCAGGAGCTAAGCTGAGTACGTTGGGTGAATTAGTGCATTTGTCCTCAAAATAATTCCACAAAGCGGGTGTCATTATAATGCCCATTTTACAGGCAGAAAAACTAAAGCACAAGACAGTTAAGTAACTGGTCCAAGGTCGCCCATCTGGGATGTGGGAGCCAAGCTTTGAACTCAGGACGTTGGGCGGCAGTGGTCCAAACTCCCTGCACTCCCCACAATGCCTCTCACGGCTACCCACCCAGTGGCCGTGGGGCAGCAGTGCTGCCGTCTGAGTCCTTGTGAAGTGTTTCTGATGACCACCAAACTGATTGGATCAAACCACTGTGTCGTTGTCCCTGTTGTCGTTGCTGCTGCTGTTTGGTTTATTTCGTTGTTGGTTGTTTTGCCTGAATCAATTGTCTACCGACTATGTGTCGAGCATCTCCAAGTACATTATCTCACTTTATCTATCCAGTAACCCCAAGACATACGAATTACTATTCTTATTTTACAGAGGTTCAGATGAGATTGATGGTCACCCCAAGTCACATTGCTGGTGTTTGGACAGGACAAAATGCCTTAATTGTCAATGGCTTCAGCGTGTAGGCTAAAAAACATGACTACCAGCTCTAAACCTCCACCGAGAGATCCAAAGGGAGAAGTTGGAGGCCAGAACAGAGCAGGGGACTCTCCAGGGGCAGCCCACAGGAGGACAGGCACAGGAAACTGCCTCCTGGTCCTGGTTGTGTTGCCTTGTGCTGTTCTGACTTGCAGGCACCATGATGTAAGGAAAACCATCTTCCCTTCCAAAATCTGCTGTGAAGATCGATTAGATAACAGTGACAGCAGTGACTGTGATAACAGTGATAACAGTGACTTTGAAGACAGTGATGTAGGAAACAGTTCGTGTTTGGGTTGGTTCCCAGGGGACTTCAGACAGGATTAAGGCCAATGAATGGGCCTGCTCAGGTGGCTAGGAGGCTTTGTGTGGGAAAAGAGTCACTTCCCAAAACATTTCTCCTAGAGGCACTGCCAAAATCGACCAGCTCTGCTCCACGCCCAGCCATGTCTTCCTTCAGCTTGACTGTCACAGGAGGAAAAGGAAATTTACACAGTCAGTTCAACCACAGACTGGCCCGTAAAATGTTGACATGCACTTAGATATCAAAGGGTGTCTTTGATGAAAAACCATTACTAAATGTTTTAGAACATGACTCCAATATATAAGTTACATCAGGAGGGAAGAAGAAAATGAGATGCTTAGACGAATCACATCATCAAACCAAAGACAATCAGGACAAGAAGGAACATCTCCGGACATTTGGTCTACCCCCACCTGAGGTTAATTCCCACTCCCTGTCCCCAGACCACATTCTAGCTGGGGCGAGTAGTCATCAGCCTGTGCCTAAACAGCTATACCCACTGGGCAGTTGTATGTGAATTACTAGCTGGTAAGTAAGAGAGGAAATGCATCGTAGAAGTCAGCCAATGTTTTCCATGTAAATATCCCTATCCCACGCCGTAGGCATCATTAGTTTAGGAACTCGAAAAGTTAATTTTGTAATGTACTCTACTGATGATGCTGTAGGCAAACAAGAATTACCATACATTGCTGGTGGAAGCGCAAAAAGGCAGAATCTAGATCGGGGACCAATTAGCCCTATTTGTTCATATCAAAAGTGCATTTACCCTTTGACCCAGCAATCCCACTTCTGGGAATTTATGGACACCAGCACACGCCGGAAATGAGGTATTCATTGCAGCGCTGTTTGCAATAGTATCCGGCTAGAAACAAGCAAGTACATGAGCAGATGGATCTGGTTAATCTGGGACACCCACATGTTGAAATACTACGGAACTGCAAAAAAGGAGGCAAAAGCTCTCCCTGTACTGAGAAGGACAGAGGTCCAGGCTACTTGGCTAAGGTAAGGAAAGGAAGATGCCGAACAGGATATAATACATTTTGTGCAAGAAAAATACAGTATATATTTATTATATATTCATATATAGTAAGATTTTCTGTTAACATTTGCTTGTGTGAGAAAACAATGCAGAGACACACGAGAGGCTAACAAAAGTGGTTAATTGCCCAGGAGAGAAGGTCGTGAATGTGGTGGACAGGAATAGGATGGGAAAAGGACTTCCTCCGGATTTATCTTTTTCTGACATTCTTATTTTGAACCATGTGAATGTGTTACCTATCTAAAACATGCACACACACGCGCACACACACACACACACAAATAAACATAAAAACAATTGAGTCTTGAGTTTTATGGAAGAAAGTTAATGTGCAGATGTCAAAGTACCACATTTAACTCAAGGTCTCCCGACTTTCTGTCCTCAGTCATCTGAGCTTCCAGCCTGGTGCCCCACCCCTGCTGTGGAACCCTCCCTCCATCCCACAGGATGAGGAGACCTTGCCTTTTTCTCCCTTCCTGGGTCTAGAAGTCTCCAGAGCCTCAGGCTTTGGCCCCAGGCTGCTGAAGCACTGGCATACCCAAGGGGAGGACTGGGCTCTGGAAGACCCTGGGGGTTCCACTGCAGTTTCTCCACCAGCCAGCCAGACTGTAGCTGGTTTTCTCCCTAATTATTTAAGAAGCAAGCCTATCTCACCAAGTCAAAGACTAATTGTTACAGGAGACAATGCAATCTAGTCTTGTAGGAGGGAAAAATGCTCCTCCTCTCTCTTGGGTGAGAATGACCCTGGCATTATTCTGCTATGGCACCTCTGATGCTCCTCTGAGCCTGGCCAGCAGGGCTGGAGCCACCACGAGGGGACAGCCATACACAGCCTCTCTTCTCTGTGCAGGCTGCCAGGCAGTGCCCCTCCAACCAGGGTGTTTCTGATCCGAGCTCTCCCACCTGTGAAAGAGGGGCTGTTTCCCTTCACCCCACTGCACAGTAATTACTTCTCCAAATACAGCCTATTAGCAAAAGGTATAAATACATGGTATTAAAAGAACAAAACTTTCAATTCATAGCAAGTGGTAGAAATGAATTACCTTTTTTTAAAAGTGTTCCTATAAAAATAATTACCTTTTTTAAAAAGCCAAAAGGTGGCCGGGCAAGGTGACCCACACCTGTAATCCTAACACTTTGGGAGGCTGAGGTGGGAGGATCGATTGAGGTTAGAAGTTTGAGGCCAACCTGAGCAAGAGCGAGACCCCGTCTCTACAAAAAATAGAAAAATTAGCCGGGCATGATGGCAGGCACTGGTAGTCCCAGCTACTCGGGAGGCTGAGGCAGGAGGATTGCTTGAGCCCAGGAGTTTGAGGTTGCAGTGAGCTACTATGACACCACAGCACTCCAGCCTGGAGAGACTCTGTCTAGAAAAAAAAAAAAGTCAAAAGGTACGATGTCAATATGTTAAGTGATGTGCTTTTGTATTTGCCATGTGTTTATGATGCGCTGATATGAGGTTCTTTCTGACTCTGGAGAGACTGCCCCTCCCAGGGCTAGCAACTACCTAGAGAGAGCAAGTGACTCACCGTGAGCAGGCCTTTCTAGGCCAACAGACCAATCCAGAACCCACACCCAACTCCTCTGACACTATGGGCCACTATCCACCTGCCCTAATCCCCCAGGGCCAGGTACTAGACAACTAGGGACAACCCCTCTGCCCTAGACCCCACCAAAGTTATTCAAACTAACCAATCCTAAGCCTGCGTACCCTGCCCCACCCGTTCCTTCCTGAGGACACCACAATAAAGGCTCTTGCCTACATTTCCCCTCACTCTGCCTCCCGAATGACCCTAGGGCTTCCCCGTGTGGATCCCGTGTGCGGTGTGGCGTGCCCCCTCCTCTAGGGGACCGTGAGTAACAGACTATCTTTTAAATGGCAGTCGCCTCCTCATCTGTTGGCTTCACCATACCTGAATAATAATAAAACCTGCAGTTTAAAACAGCTTTAATACAAGGGTGGCATTTATTCAGGAAAAAAAAAAGACTCTTGAATTGTCCTGGTTAAATGTCAGATTAAAGCCTGACCCAGAGAGAGGTGATGCACCCAATTTGAAATGGCATTAGGAAAGCATGTCTTTCCATGAATGTATAAAGGTTGCACACTCCATAATGAAGGTCTTCTAAGCAATGCACAAGGGTATCAGTCCTTCCTACGCATTGCTAGCTCTAGCTTCGCGTGCCTACACGATCTAAACACAGTGTGGAAGGTGTGCAAATGAAGGGTTCTTTAGGTAATGAATGCAGATGGACTTTGCAGCTGCCTGTTTAATGTGCAGTAGCCTTCATTTTAAGCAGATATAATATACAGAATTTTGAGCAAACTAAGCTGAAAAATCAGAGAATCAGCTAACTTTAGCAAATGCAAAATAGCTATGCATAAAATGAAATTTCAGCAGGACTACGTCACAGGGTAGAGGTATTAATCTGTTTGCAATAAGTTAAACATATAAGTGCTCTTTCCTGGGGGGAGGGGGGAAGGCAGAGGAGGATCAAAAAGTTTTAGTGCTCCAAAGACTTACATTGATTTTGACATAGTGGGAAAGTTCTGTGGGTGTGGAGGGGGTTAGTCAAAAGCATCACAAGAATGTTATAAAGGCCTGTGAGTGCTGTAAGTGATAATAGCTATCAGATATCGGCCACCTGCTATGTGCCAGGACTTAGGCTAGATTGCTTGCATGCCTGTGTCATTCAATCCTCCTAACAATCCTACAGCATTGGCTTTAGAATCCCCATTTTAGTGAGGGACAAACTGAGACTCTTAATTATCTATTGCTGCATAGCAAATTCTCCCAAAACTTAGCAACCTAAAGCAACAATAAACATGTATTATCTCACGCAGTTTCTGTGGGTCAGGAATTTGGGAGTAGCTCAGCTGGGCAGTTCTGGCTCGGGGTCTCTCGTGAGGTTGTAGTCAAGATATTGGCCAGTGCTGTCGTGATCTGAAGGCTTGACTGGGGCGGGAGGACTCGCCTCCAAGGTGTTTCACTCATGCAGTTGGCATGTTGATGCCAGCTGGTAGGCAGGAAGCTTCAACAGGGCTGCTATTGTGTCCTCAAGACATGGCAGTGGGCTTGACCCAGAGCAATCGAACCAAAACAGTGGAAGGCAGAAGCTGCAACGTCTTTTTATGACTCAGCCTCGGATGTTACCCATCCCATAATATCCAGTTGGTTACACCAGTTGGCCCTATCCAGTGTGGGAGGGGACGACATAAGAGTGTGAATATCAGAAGGTGAGAATGACTGGGGCCACTTGGATGTGGATTTCCGCTAAGCCCAAGAGTTTAAGTAATTTTCTTAAGATCATTCACCTAATTTCAAATTCTGTCTTACTCCGAAGTCAGTACTCTTTCCACGGCATGACACTGCCTTCCCAAACTCTCCTGCGGGACACTGCCAAGTGCAGACTACAAGATCCTGGTTCAGCCACATCCCCGTTTCATTGCTCTGCCAAAGCCTTTATCTTCAATCTGCTGGGAAATACTTTTTATATTGAAATCATAGCTCAGGCTTTCTAATGGGAATTGCTGGAAATAATTTATACTCTATTGATTTTATCCTAAACCAAACTTGCTGGACCTCATCTCTGGCTAGAACTACCCCCTGCTTTAAAAAAAAAAAAAAATAAAAAGATGACAGTATTAATAGAGGGCAGAATATTTCTAGGTTACAAACCATTTTGTAAAATTCCTATCTTTGAGAGTGGAACTGAATATGTTCAAATCTTTGCGTTGTATGAGAAGGTGATTGAAGAGCATTTTTATTCCCTTGAGTCAAAGGAAATCCACAATTTATTCTTTAGTAATAAAAACTGCATGTGTAATAATTGGGACCATGGAGGGTCAACTCAAATTAAAGATTTTATGACAGGCGGTTATATTAAATCTTTTCAACGATTTATAGAAAGGATTTGAAATATGTCAAATTTATTTCTTTACATTTTTTTCAAGGGAAAGGTTTTATTGCATCGAGTCACAGAATTGGGAGAAAAATGACACTTAGTTCACCCAGCCCTCATTCCTGCCAATGTCATATTGCTCCCTTCAGGTCCAAAGGCCAGGTATTAAGCTGTCTGAAGTCAACCTCTTCTAATTAAAATGAAAAGTCATAAAGCAAAGTATTTCAATAATTTATAATAATAATAATCCCAAATTTATATAGTACATATATCCAAGAAATGCAAAGCATTTCACATTTCTTATTTCTCTCACCTGGAAACATAAACTAAAGCCCCCTGGCAAGTCTAAGGGAACATTCATTAACTTAAATATTTATGGAGGAAATGAATATGTATGTGTATGTGTTTCTGTGTGTGTGTGTGTGTGTGTCTATTGGGAGACAGAAAGATGGAACTGACACTTATTGAGCACCTACTGTATACCAGGCTTACAGCTGGGTCCAGTAAACCCAAACACTAATGAGACCCTTCAATGAAGTCATGGGTTGTTAATAGATGTAGCACACAAACAACTATTAATACCTCCTAGTGCAATAAAGTAAACACCAAGGCTGAGGAAGCCAGTGCTCTGGACCTGACACAGCTGGCAAGAGGCACAGCCATTTCTGTGCCCAGAGGAGACATGGCATCTTTTCATGTAGAAAGGAGAACTAGAGCTGTTGTAGAGCCTGTGGTTCCTGCCTCCCCCCTGACATTAAATTAAGATAGGGACTCATCACCCTGCCTTATGGTAATAGCTTCAATTGCAAATTAAAATAAGACTCTTATGGGAAAGCACTTGACAAGGTGAAATGCACTCTCCAGTCGGTCCTCCCATCTGGACTAGACGCCACCAGCCAGCAAGGACTGTACTGACCCATCTCTGGAACCCCGCGTCTACCCAAGTGCCTGGCACCAGCTCTCCCAAAGCCTAGGCCAAAGACCTAAGTGTATGTTTTATGCCAAAAGGGGCGGGGAGCAAAATTCCCCCTATTTTTTCTAGGTGTAAAAGGGAACAACTTTTTTGAGGTTGCTTGGAGTTTTGAAATTTTACATTTTTTAATACATACAAAAGGATATATGGTGGTTATGAAGCAATACTAATAATATAACCACCTGGGAACAGGTGATGGAGCCAAAAAGTGAGAAGCTCACAGAGGATGGGGATTTCAAAAACATGCGAAAAAAGATCCTTAAGGGGCTCCCAGTGGCCAAATCAAGGACAATTTGAGCATCAAAATCTGTAATACCCAGTGTATAAATAGGAAACCAGGAACAACGTGTGTGTGTGTGTGTGTGTGTGTGTGATCCCTCGGTATCCATGGGGTATTGGTTCCAGGACCCCACAGATGCCAAAATCCACAGATGCCTATGTCCAAGTCTCTTATATGAAATGGTGACGTGTTTGCCTATAACCTATGCACATCCTCCCACATACTTGAGGTCATCTCTAGATTACTTATAATACCTAATACAGTGTAAATGCTTTGTAAATAGTTGCTATACTGTACTGGTTTCTGTTTGCATTATTCTCTATTGTTGTGTTGTTATTTCTATGGGTTTTTTTCCAAATACATTCAGTCCATGAATTGGTTGTATCCGTGGATGGGAACCTGTGGATACCAAGGGCCGACTATATATAAAATCACATGACCCACCAATTCCACTTCAAGGTATTTACTCAGGAGAAATGAAAACAGATGGCCACACAAGGCTTTATTTCTAGCAGCTTTATTTATAATAGCTGAAAACTAGAAACAACCCAAATGTCCATCAACAGATGAATAAATAAACAAATTATGGTATATTCATCCATACATGGAATACTACTCAGCAATAAAAAAGAATGAACTATTGAAACACACAACATGGAATAATATCCACAATCTTGTTCGAGTGAAAGAAGCCAGCCACAAAAGAGTAAATATTGCGTGATTCCATTTTTATGAAATTCTAGGACAGGCAAAACTAATCTATAGTAACAAAAAGTACAACAGAGGTTTCCTGGGGCTGGTGTGGGAAGAAGTTGATTGCAAAGGAACATGATGGAAATTTTTTTGATGATGGGAATATTCTGTATCTTGAGGAAGATGGTAGTTATGTGAGCCTAAACATTTTTCAAAAGTCAAAGAACACTTAAAATAGGTACATTTTATTGTATATAAATTATAACTCAATAACACTGATTTCTTTTTAAAAGAATAGACTCAACTGGCAAACATTTTGTCCTTCCCTTTTCTTTCCTTAATTGTAGGTGTGATGCCTGGAGGCACAGCAGCTACCTTGTGACCATGAGACAACAAGCAGGAGGACAAAAATTAAACCTAGGGATAGCAGGAAAAAAAGGTGGCCTGAGGCCATTGTTGAGCTGCCATACCAGCACTAGACTGTCATCAGACCTTCTTGCTGCCACTACAGTAGGGTTTTGTTATTTCAAATGAATCTCCCCCTCAAAACCACAAAGTCCCTATCCTCCAACCATTTCCACTCCATCTTTATTTTTCATCAACTAAGAATGTATCCCTCTTCCACTCGCAGAACTCCAAACCAAGGATTAAACCACACAATCTCCAAAGGTACATTTTTAAGTGAGGGATACATAAAGTTAATTATGCCGATCTTCAAGGCTACTGGAATTACGATGGCCAAGATGGTTTTGTGGGAAAGGTGGTGCAGAGCTTCAACCTACATTTCCCAGATTCCCTTGCAGCTAGGGAAGCCATGTGTCCCACTTCCAACCAATGAGACATAAGGAGAAATCACTGGATATGGATTCTAAGAAAGCTACTGTTTTCCTGATAAAAGGCAAGGCCATAGTGCCATGTATTCTTAGACCTATGCTCTTCTCTTTTGTTCCTGCCTTTAAAGCAAATACCCAAAGGCACAAAAACCATGTGAAAGATGTCAGGACTGGAAGGGAGAAGGGATCTTGTTCCTTGAGTGGGTGCACCAGTCCTTGAATACTCATCCCTGGATTCCTTGTTATATGGGAAAAAAATAAACTCCTTATTTGGTAAATTGTAGTGATGGAGTTTCTATTACTCATAGCCAAATACAATCCTGATAGGGGCCTCCCATCACTTTCAGAATGAATTCCCAAAGTCATCCATGATCTCTCCAACAGCATCTCCCATCCCTCTCTCCCTTATTCTTCCTGCACTGGCATCATTGGCCCTCTGGGATGTTCTTTAGCCAGGCCAAGTTTATTTCCTCCTCAGCATCTTTGCCATAGCTGTTCTGTCTGAAATGCTCCTCCTCCAGACTTTTCGTATAGTTTGGGTAGGAAAACAGCCAGTTTCATGGCAAGAGTGGTGCCATCTTGAAGCAAAACTGCCATAGTGACCGATGTTTGACTCCCGCATACCAAGGTGTTCAGCAGCAAGATCTTTAAACAATGCCTGCAACCCCTCATAAAGATGCTTATCTAACCTCCCCAGTGGTCACAAGTTTTGCAAGAAAATCTGAAACATGATCATCAGCACAAGTTTTGCCAAAAAAGCTTGCTATATAAGGGATATTTTCTGAAGGGCAGGTGCAGGGATTTACCTCTTGTGACTGCCTGAGACATGGCTTCTGTTCATAAGTCCCTAGTAAATGCTTCTTTATGTGAAACTGCATCTGTCAGCCCCTTTCTATGGCCTCTCAGCTCCCTCAGTCTTTGGGGATGGGTATGCATAAACCTGCTAACTGAGTAAAAAATAGTTTATTTGACCCCTTTCTTTACTCAGAGTTCTGTTTTGGGGGTTTGTTTGTTTTTTGGGTTTTTTTTGTTTGTTTTTGAGACAGAGTCTCACTCTCTTGCCCAGCTAGAGTGCCGTGGCGTCAGCCTAGCTCATAGCAACCTCAAACTCCTGGGCTCAAGGGATCCTTCTGCCTCAGCCTCCCGAGTAGCTGGGACTACAGGCATGCGCCACCATGCCCGGCTAATTTTTTAATATATATATTTTAGTTGTCCAGCTAATTTCTTTCTATTTTTAGTAGAGACAGGGTCTTGCTCTTGCTCAGGCTGGTCTTGAACTCCTGGCCTCAAGCAATCCTCCTGCTTTGGCCTCCCAAAGTGCTGGAATTACAGGTGTGAACCACCTTGCCCAGCCAAGACAGCAAGCTTTTAATTGGTAAATGTTTGTGCTCTAACTGTTCCACCAACTGGCCATCCTCCATCTCTCTCCCTCTCCTCCAGCCTCCCTATTCTCTGAGACACAAAAAAATTGAAATTAGGCGAATTAATAAACCTACAATGGCCTCTAAGTGTTCAAGTGAAAGAAAGTATCCCATATCTCACTTTAAATCAAAAGCTAGAAATAATTAAGCTTAGTAACGAAGGCATGTGCATGTCAAAAGCTGACATAGACCAAAAGCCAGGCCTCTTACACCAAAAGTTGACCAAGTTGTGAATGCAAAGGAAAAGTTCTTGAGGGAAATTAAAAGCGCTACTCCAGTGAATGAACACACAAATGACAAGAAAGCGAAACAGTGTTATTGCTGATATGGAGAAAGTTTTAGTGGTCTGGATAGAAGATCAAACAAGCCACAACATACCCCTGTGCCAAATTCTAATCTGGAGCAAGGCTCTAACTCTCTTTAATTCTGTGAAGCCTGAGAGAGGTGAGGAAGCTGCAGAAGAAAAGTATGAAGCTAGCAAAGGTCGGTTCATGCATTTTAAGGTAAGAAGCCATCTCCATAACACTGAAGTACAAAGTGAAGTAGCAAGTCCTGATGTAGAAGCTGCAGCAAGTTATCCAGAAGATCTTGATGAAGATGGCTACACTAAGCAACAGATTTTCAGTGTAGACAAAACAGCCTAATATTGGAAGATGCCATATAGCACTTTCACAGCTAGAGAGGAAAGGTCAATGCCTGCCTTCAAAGCTACAATGGACAGGCTGACTCTCTTGTTAGAGGCTAATGCAACGGGTGACTAAGTTGAAGCCAATGCTCATTACCATTCTGAAAATCCTAGGGCCCATAAGAATTGTACTAAATCTATTCTGCTTGCACTCTATAAATGGAAAAACAAAGCCTTAATGACAGCACATCTGTCTACAGTATGGTTTACTGAACATTTTAAGCTGTTGAAACCTACTGTTTCACTATTGAAACCTCCTGCTCAGAAGAAAAGAGATTCCTTTCAAAATATTACTGTTCATTGACAATGCATCTGATCACCCAAGGGCTCTGATGGAGATGTTTTAAGGAGATGAATGTTGTTTTCATGGCTGCTAACCCAACATCCATTTTGCAGCCCATGAATCAAAGAGTAATTTCAATTTTCAAGTCCTATTATTTAATAAATACATTTTGTAAGTCTATAGCTGCCATAGACAGTGATTCGTCTAATCTAGAAAAATAAATTGAAAACCGTCTGGGAAGGATTCACCATTCTAGATGCCATTAAGAACATTTGTGATTCATGGGAGGTCTAAAAATCAACATTAACAGGAATTTGGAAGACATTGATTCCAACCTGACTTCAGTGAAGGAAGTAACTGCAGATGTGGTAAAAATAGCAAGAGAACTTGAATTATAAGTGGAGCCTGAAGACGTGACTGAATTACTGCAATCTCATGATAAAACTTTAATGAATAAGGAGTTGCTTATGGATGAGCAAAGAAAGTGGTTCCTTGAGATGGAATCTACTCCTGGTCAAGACGCTGTGAACTTTGTTGAAATGACAACAAAGGATTTAGAATGTTCCATGAACTTAATTGGTAAAGCAGTGGCAGGATTCAATAGGATTGACTCCAATTTCGAAAGAAGTTCTACTATAGGCAACATGCTATCAAATAGCATTGCATACTACAGAGAAATCTTTCATTAAAGGAAGAGTCAATCAATGCAGCAAACTTCATTGCCTTATTTTAAGAAACTGCCACAGCCATCCAAACCTTAGCGACCACCACCCTGATCAGTCAGTAGCCATCAACATCAAAGCAAGACCCTCAGTCAACAAAAGATAACAACTCGCTGAAGTCTCACATAATTGTTAGCCATTTTTAGCAACATTTTTAAATTAAGGTATATACAGTGGTTTAGACATAATGCTATTGCACACATATTAGACTACAGTATAAACATAACTTTTATCTGCACTGAGAAACCAAAAAATTTGAGACTCACTTTATTGTGATATTTGCTTTATTGTGGTAGTCTGAAACCCAACCCACAACATCCACAAGGTATGCCTATATGTTAACTTGTTTACACAATATCTATCTACTCCACTGGAATGTAAGCCTGAAGAGGCAAGGGCACAGCCCCTGTACCTAAAAGAGTGCCTGATACAAAATAGGCATTCAAAAGATATTTATCTAATCAATCAATGACATCTTGAAATTAACGACTCTTCATTATTGTTCACTAAGTTCTTTGTTATATAACTATCCTACCAAACGCTAAGGATAGGATAGTGGGTTCACGTAGGGAATTTTTGTCATGCTAGCCCTTTTCTGCGCTCGCATATTTTGTATCCGCACTCTTAGCACATAGACAGCTAATCTGACGGTCTTGTCCGAAAATCTGGCCTGGCTCTGTAATTTAAGGTTGACCTAATGTCAACCTTAACAGTGTCTAGCACTGTTTCTGGACACCTGCACTGACTAAACAATGCCAGCATATCATCCTTTTGGTTTCTCCTAGATCATCCAAATGATGGGGAGTGGTGAACCGCTTTACAGAGACCAGACTTTTTCCTGACTTCTTCTATGCTGGCCCAGGGCCGTGATAAATCCGTTCCCAGTGTGGACAGTATCATGCCCGAGCGATAAAGCAGTCGGAAGGCCTGGTTCCAAGCCCAGCTCGCCAGCTGGGGGGCCTGTTAGACTCTCAGGGTTATCGGGAGGAACAGAAGAGATGAGGGACCGGCAATTCCGCCGCCTCCCGGAGACTCGCTTTCCGCATCTCCACAAAGAAAGAGGCCAGACTCCCAGACCTGTCTCTCCAGCCAGGGTTCGCTGTCCTCCTCCCGTTATCTTCCGGAAGCCTGCACACCCTTTTTCCGCCCGGCGCGCCGGAACTGGCCGAGTCCCGTCGGCCCCTGCGGGCTGCTCCCCATCGCCATGGAAACGAAGGCAGCCAATGAGCGCGGAGGCTTGAGCTCCGCCGCGACCCGCCGGCTCCGGTGGGCTCGGATGGGCTCCGGTGGGCTCCCCGCGGCGGACGACGATGCTGAAGGCCAAGATCCTCTTCGTGGGGCCCTGCGAGGTGAGGCTGGGCCTGGCGCCTCGGCGCCTAGGCGAGTGCGCTCCTCATCCCCGGTCTGTGCCTTGCGCCGGGAGCCCTCCGGCAGGCGGGAACCCAGGCCCACCGCGGCCACCCGGGCGGGCGCCGCTGGCCTTACGGTGAACCCTGCACTTTCAGACCTTGATCCCAGCCACCGCCCGGAGGAGGCGGTGCAGGCGAACCCCGTGGTACTGAGTCCCAGGGTAGTGAGTGGCCTCGTTGGAACCAAAGCCTAGGTCTCATGACTCTTTTGCCCCCGGGGTCGTCCCTAATGAATGTGTCTGTGAGACGAGAGTGCCAGGAGGGAAGACTGGACTATTTATCATATGGTCTTGGAACAAGTGGCTTTTAATGTGTGTGTGATGGTAGTAATGGGGATTAAATCTACATGTGTACTTCACACCATACACGAAAATAAAATTCAGATGGACTAAAGCTAAACGTATAAAGAAAAAAAAAACGTAGAAGTAGTAGGTGAATATTCTTCAACTTCAGCGAGCATCAGAATCACCTGGAGGGCTTGTTAAAACACAGATTGCTAGGTCCCACCCCAGAGTTTTGATTCAGTACGTCTGGGAGGGACCTGAGAATTTACATTTGCTGATACTGTTGGTCCAGGGACCACACGTTGAGAACCACTGTAGTAGATGAATGTATGGAAAGATATGTTTTTGATCTTGAGTTAGAAAGATCTTTTTAAGCACCGAACAAAAATGAAGAAGCCTTAAAAGAAATCGCAGCGAACATAATGCCTGGCGTATTTGCAAAATAAACTACAAAGAAGGACTAATAGACCAACTACACAAGGAAAGTTTAAACATCAGTAAAGAAAAGAGAAAATTCAGTAGCAAATCAAGCAAAGGCTCTGAACACAAGAAATAAAATGGCCCAATAAGTATGAGAAGGTGCTCAACCTCACAACCACAGGAACGCAAATTAAATCAAGAAAATGATACTTATTTGTCTGTCACATTGGATGGGAAAAGTTGAAGATTGTTAATGCAATGTTAGGATGAATGTGGGGAGGTGAGAATTCTAGGGTAATGTTGGTGGGACTATAAATTGATAGGAGCTTTTTAAAGATTACATTATTAAAATGTAAAATGTGCAAACCATAGTACAGCAATTATATTTCTCAGAATCTCCTGTAACTAAATGCTTGTCCTTGTTCCCAATGAGTGACGTACAATATTGAACAGTTGGAAACAGCCCATCTGTAAGAGACTCTCTAGGACAGTAAACGAAGGTACATTCTTTGGAAGACTGTGCAGCAATTAAACAAAATAAGCAACTGTGTATGTACTGATGTGTAGAAATAGACAAGAACTAAAAATATATGTAGAATTATGAAAAGCAAAACAAGTATAGATATCGTTTTTTAAATTTATGGAAATTCTCAAGTGTAGAAAAAGGGAGAAAGAATGATGACCTCTTGGTCCCATCACCCAGCTTCAACAACAAAATATATTTCTGCATGTACATTTCTCCTCCCTCACTACTCTTCAAACTTACCAGCCTTTCTATTCCTTTACCTTGCTATGCCCATTTCTGCCCTAGGCCTGTGAACTAGCTATTTTCTCTGCTAGATGGCCTTGCTGTCATTCAAATCTCAGTTTACACTTGACCTCTTCAGCCTTCCTGACTCCCTCCCCTCATTTCAAAGTCTCTATCACATTACTCTGTTTTATCATCCCAGCACTATCACTACCTCACCTATTTATTCAACAGCACCTGCCACTGAGTTAGACACTGGCAAATATCTAAAATGCCTGAATCACCTAACACAGTTTCCAAAACACATCATCTTTCCACTCATCTAAGCTGTTTGGGAAACAGTACTTTTTGAATCTACGTATGACACTGTTCCTGGAAATGTATCCCAAGCACCAGGAGTTGTTCCTATAACCTCAGGACATTTATTTGTTCATTCTAAAAATAAATATTCATAATTTCTACAACATGACCATAAGTGATATTTAATCTGTGAGGACATAGCCTCAGGAAAAATTACTAACTCGGGGTTGAGCACCCAACCTCCCCTCTGTTTTTTCATATTCTGTTGGTGGTGTCTACAAGCCTCCCAGATTGGTATTGATTGAGGTTTATTCTAGTCAAGCAGTTGTTGTTCATAATAAAATAATTGAGAGAGTGGGGCATAATTAGATTTTTGCAAGGACTCAGGCGTAAGAGATTGCCTTTCTTCTTAGGAATAATTTGAGGGAGAAAAAAACTTGTTTTGTATTCGGCAGTATTTGTTAAATGAATCATGCAAATATATATAAACGATCTGAAAAACATCATAGTTTTTAGCTTTGGAGAGAGAATAGGATGGACAGACAGATGGATGGTTTGGGTAGAGGGTTATTTTGTTGTTTGTTGATATTTTTTTAAATAGGAATGTGTATTACTTATAGTCTAGCAGGAGAAACAGCTCTCTGTCCAGCCAGGAGTCCCCAGACCTAGGACTCAGCCCTCATCTTGATCCTCTGTGACCTTGAAGAACTCTTTTCCCCTCTCTGAGCCTCAGTGGCTTCCTATCTGTAACAGACTGTTTTCTTGAAAGTGTGGCAAGGAGCACGCAAGGAGAAAGACACAGATAAATGATTTTTTTTTCCTGTTCTCAGATAAGTTGACTGAGAGCCAGCTGGGGAAATCAGTGTGGATAAAGTCACCCAGCAGCAGAACCACACTCCCTGGGTCCCAGACCAGGCTGTGCCTACCACACTAGAGCAAAGTAGTGAGGTCCCAACCAGAGAGAGCCCTCTGTCCTGTTGATCTCAGGTAGCCATGACCTATATTTCATCAACCTAGTTCAAGGCCAGCTACTGGGGGGGCTCTTCTTTGGTTTCCATTTCTGTTCTTCAGCAAAGACCTTTATTCACTTTCATTTTCAGAGTGGAAAAACCATTTTGGCTAACTTTCTGACAGAGTCTTCTGATATCACTGAATACAACCCAACCCAAGGAGTGAGGTGAGCCCTGACAAATCTGTGTCCCAAAGAGTCCCCAGCCATCACCCCCCCTACTTTTGGTGCTGTTGACATTTCAAAAGTATGATGTTTCCTAATTACAGCTGCTGCTGTTGTTTTTATTTTTAGGATTCTGGAATTTGAGAACCCAAACGTTACCAGCAACAACAAAGGCACCGGGTGTGAATTTGAACTATGGGACTGTGGCGGGGACACAAAGTATGTTTCCTGCAAAGAAGGTCTGCTTTATCAAGTGATGTAAAAATCAAATCAGCTATCCACCAGGCACCATGCAGTTGGGCCTACCATGTTTCCCAGCATGTATAAGGAGCTTGATAAATTATTTGATGACATGTATTGCTTTATAAACTTTAGCAATTGGGTTATGATACAATTAGGAGTAATCGACCAAATTATTTAATACTAAGATGTTCTTTTTAAAGTTCACAGTTAGAAACCAGAATGACCTGATTCCCTCCTCTGGCTTTTTTTTTTTTAAACAGGGTCTCGCTTGGTTGCCCAGGCTAGAGTGCAGTGGCATCATCATAGGTCACTGCAACCTCAAGCAATCCTCCTGCCTTAGCCTCCCAAGTAGCTGGGACTACAGGCATGTGCCACCACACTTGGCTAATTTTTTATATTTTTTATATTTTTTGTAGAGACGGGGTCTCGCTATGTTGCTCAGGCTGGTCTCGAACTCCTGGCCTCGAGCAATCCTCCTGCCTCAGCCTCTCAAAGTGCTGGGATTACAGGCATGAGCCACTGAGCCTGGGCCCCTCTGGCTTTTTCTCTGCCTTGCAGGTTCGAGTCCTGCTGGCCGGCCCTGATGAAGGACGCTCATGGAGTGGTGATCATCTTCAACCCTGACATCCCCAGCCACCGGAAGGAAATAGAAATGTGGTATTCCTGCTTCGTCCAGCAGCAGCTCTTACAGGACACTCAGTGCCTGTTAATTGCACACCACAAACCAGGCTCCGGAGGTGATAAAGGAAAACTGTCTTTGTGTAAGGAGACTGGAATTTCTCTTTCTCCTTTTGTCGTGAACATTTGGGGCACTTATATATTTCTATATGTCTTTAAAACTAGTGGCTCTATGCAGTTATTAAGCACCTATTATGTCTTAGACGTTTGTTTTTCTCACCATGTAAATCAGAATTGCCAGGTTGGAAGATCCATCCAGGCCAGGATATAGACACCTTAGAAGCAGGCAGACACTCAGAGTGGGAAAAACTTGGTCTTAGCCATTCCTTGGTACTGTTGGGGATACTCTTTCCTGACATCTTTTCTCAAGATAAACCTCCAATTCACATATGACACACGCATTCCGGAGGTGACAACTCAGAAACAACTCTGAAAAACAGCTCAGAAAATATTCAGAAACAAAATGAGAGTGAGAGAGAGTCTATTCCTTTCTGGTTTAGGAACAAAGAGGATCTGGAAGTAGCTTGTAAAGTTGCTATCCTATCACCAGGTGGCAGTATGGTGAAAATGTTCCCTGTTCAGTTGTGTCAAGCAAGACATAACTTTATTTGTGGACTTGAGAAAGTTAAATGAATCAGCTTCTAGGAGTCTCAGGTCACTGGGAGCTAGAAAGAGCCCCTCATTCAAACTCCAGGCCTAATTAACCTTATTTTCCTTTTTAAGCACCACCCTTGAACAAGCTGAAGCTGGTGCACTCGAATCTCGAGGATGACCCTGAGGAGATCCGGATGGAATTCATAAAGTATTTAAAAAGCATAATCAACTCCATGTCTGAGAGCAGAGACAGGGAGGAGATGTCAATTATTACCTAACCAGCCTTCATCTGGGACTTCTACATCCCAAATGAAATCAACATCTTTCCCAATGCAGATCTGAAATCACATCCAGCTACTGACATTTTCTTTTCCCTGTGCCTATAGAAGACATTTTCCTATCTGCTAGAAGGTACCAGTCAGCCAGAGAGTTGACTCATACCGTCTGTTCTCTGTCCTTGGTTCAGTTGAGAAAAATCCTATCATTGAATTCTGAATTCCTGGCCCCAGACCATTCCAAAGCTGGAAATTTGAGGGTTTTTTCCCTCCTTCACATATGTCAAGTTATAAAACTTGTGGAATTGTAACTTTCATAGCCCAATAGGACAACAGTAGTTTAATCCATGTGTATTGGTTTGAATGTGATTTTCATTCCTTGATTCACCCAACAAATACCAACTGGTTGAGCATCTGCTATGTGTGCAGCAGTTCTAGCTGTTGACCACATAACAGCATGAATGAAAAAGACGAAAATCCTTGCCCTCAGGAATTTCCATTCCATTTTTCTAAATAATAGTAGAGACAAAAACTTACGTACATCTTGGATATGCAAAAAAAATTCTATATTTTCTATAATTTGTTTAAATTTTGTATGTTCCCCTCCACCAGATAATGAGGGGACCTGCGGTACTTAACAATGCTAAACAAAGGTATAGTTGATCCTCATTCATAGATTTTGTATTTTGGAATTTGCCTACTCACTAAAATTTATTCGTAACCCCCAAATCAATACTGTGGCACTTTCTCAGTTATTTGCAGACATGCGTAGAGTGGCAAAAAATTTGAATTGCCCAATGCACACGTTCCCAGCTGGGGTCAAACCTGGGACTCTGCCTTCTGGTTTCAGCGTCATACTGTAAACAAGTGTCCTTTTCACAGTCTATTAATACTTTGTGTCACGTTTTCATTTTTGTGCTTTTTGTTGGTGATTTTGCTGTTTAAATGGCCCCCAAGCATAGTGCTAAAGCGCTGTCTAGGTTTCCTAAGTGCAAGAAGGTTGTGATGTGCCTTGTGGAGAAAATACGTGTGTTAGGTAAGCTTCATTCAAGTGTGAGTAACAGTGTTGTTGGCCATGAGTTCAATGTTAATGAATCAATGTATATTAAATGAAATGTCTTTAAAAATAAACATATAAAACAAGGTTATGTATTGATCAGTGGATGGGAATGTTGTGACAGAGGCTCATAGGAACCTAACCTTTTGTTTCCCCTAGAATTGTTCATTATTTGCTAATTCAGTGTTCTTGGTGACTTTACAGAACATAACTGCTGTGAATAACAAGAATCAACTCCTAGCACTCTGGGAGGCCAAGGCAGGAGGATTGCTCAAGGTCAGGAGTTCGAAACCAGCCTGAGCAAGAGTGAGACCCCATCTCTACTAAAAATAGAAAGAAATTAATTGGCCAACTAAATATATAGAAAATATAGAAAAAATTAGCTGGTCATGTTGGCACATGCCTGTAGTCCCAGCTACTCGGGGAGACTGAGGCAGAAGGATTGCTTGAGCCTAGGAATTTGAGGTTGCTGTGAGCTAGGCTGATGCCATGGCACTCTAGCCAGGGCAACAAAGTGAGACTCTATCTCAAAAAAAAAGAATCAACTATCTCCACCTCGTGCAATTAAAGGCTTCCAGGTTAATTCAGTCTCTGGGATAAATATTTAATCAATTCAAGGTTATAATCCATTTTCTCTGCCTTCTCCCCAAGATGATGTCAAGGTGTCTGAAAAGCGTGTCCTGTTGGGGTAGGGCAGCTTTTCCAAGGGCAGGCGCTCTGTTTTCTCCCTGCTGGCCATCGTTTGGAGTCCAAGACTGTTGAGGCTGTGGCATGGGCTCTCCACACATTCTAGAACCTATAGTCCCCAGGTTGAGTCTGCCCCATCCTGGCTGGGCTGAGACCATCTATTGAGAATTAGCAATCCCAGGTTTCTGTGTCTCCATATGGCAAGATCACTTTACCCCTTGTCACAGTTGCCCTGTAGCAGGTCAGTTCATTCTCAATGCTTAGCTTCCTGGGGCAAAAATATGACTTTCAGGGGAATCAAGAATATAGCAGGTGAATATTTTCAAAATATTATTCCTGTTACATTAAGAAACACATTGTTATTTTCATTATGAACCTAAAAGGAGGTTTACCTGATCACCTAGGATTTTTTCCACATTTTAACAATACTGTTACCCTGTTTTTATTTAATAATTATGATAAAATATAATGTAAAACTTACCATTTTAATCCTATTTAAGTGTACAGTTCAATAACATTAAATACACTCACATTGGTGGGGCATGGTGGCTCACACCTATAATCCTAGCACTTTGGGAGGACGAGAGGGGAGGATCACTTGAGGCTAGGAGTTGGAGACCAGCCTGGGCAACATAGTGAGATCTTACCTCTATAAATATAAGAAAAATTAGCTAGGCATGGTGGCACGTGCTTATAGTCCCAGCTATGCAGGAGGATGAAGAAGGAGAGTCACTTGAGCCCAGGAGTTTAAGGCTGCAGTGAGCTATGATATTGCCACTGCACTCTAGCCTGGGTGACAGAGCAAGACCCTGTCTCTAAAGAATAAATACACTCACATTGTTGTGCAACCCACCACTGTCCATCTCCTGAAGTTTTTCATCATCTCCAGCTGAAACTCTACCTATTAAATAACAACTGTCCATTCTTCCTCCCCACAGCCCCTGGCTACCACCTTTCTACTTTCTATGTCTATGGTTTTGACTCATCTAAATCCCTGTATAAGTGGAATTGTATAGTATTTGTCTTTTTGTGACTGGCTTATTTCACTTAGCATAATGATCTCAAGTTTCACCCCTGTTGTAATGCATCAGAATTTCCTTCCTTTTTAAGGCTGAATATTCCATTCCATTGCAATTAATTCATTATCCAAAGTGAAGGACACTTGGGTATTTCCACCTTTTGGCTACTGTTAATACACTGCTAGCAGCACTGGTGAACAGTTCACCCAGGTTATTTTTGAAGAATATTAGCATTTAACCTCTCCAAAATTTTATATTAATTTAGATGTCCTTGATATGAAAACCATATCCAATGGGAAGGTGGAGTACATACACAACTTCTAAAAAGTTTTTCATGATCAGGGGAATTTCATTCTTAAATGTTACTTCATGTAATACATGTGAAAACAGTGTTATGTTCTTGTAACACCAAATCTGTAAAAATGTTCAAAAGATTTAATGCTCAGAATAACCAGATATGGTGAGTTTATAGTTTATTGTACAAGCAAGTTTATTTTTGATAATCTGATAATCTTAGGAATTATTTTTCATTCTTTTTTTTTTTTTTTTTTTTGAGGCAGGGTCAAAGACCCTGTCTTGCTAAAAAAAAAAATTCTTTAAGTTAATCACATCTGCAAAGACCCTTCTTCCAAATAAAGTAATATTTACAGGTTCCAGGGGTTAGGACCTGATATTTTAGGGGGCCATTCATTATTAAGCCTACCAGAGGCCTGGACCCCACACCTCTGCTCTTCCACTGTCTCTTAGTAACTGGGCAGATGATTCCACAAATAACATGGCCAAGAGTGTCACCCTCTGAGACTGAAACTAGTAAAGCAACCACAACCACAGCAGGACAAATAAAGGACATTTTAAATGTTTTTGAAGCAGAAGACCCAGAAGTTGGTTTGCAAGTATGTTGCAGATAAAACTATTAACGCCGTATTTCTTTGAACCAAACAAATGATCAAGTAGTATTCAGAAGCTCTGTCCATTGTAAAGAAAACTATTATATGACTTATTCACTTACATCATAACTCAAATGTCCATGTCTCAAAATGGTTCAGGCAAAACTCCCGGAGATCATTATAGTCTTTGTGGAACACCAGAAGACCCTTATATCCACAGGGTAGACTAATCTGCTGTAACAGAGAGTAGAGCTTTGCTGGTACCTGAGGACATACAGCAATTAATTTAAAAAGGCACTACCCCATTACCCACATAAAAGGTAACTGGGTTTGTGCCACCTAAGAAAATCACTCTGAAATATGGCTCTTCTAAATCTTGACCTTCAAGAAGGTGACTGCATCTTCCCCATCTAATTGTTGAGAGTTATATTTACATGAATATCCTGGCCTTGGCTGATGCTTTCTCAATGAAAAAGCATTATTCTTTCCTTAGGCAAAAATTGAATGGTTCCATGTTTTAAAAACCAAAATCAAAGAAATTAAATAAATGAGGAGGGAGGAAACTTGAACACATTACATATTTTTTATATGACTTCTAAACTGCTTTATCAGTTAAATAATTCTCTATATTTATGATATGGGCCATTCTTCCTACTGAAGTTAAAAGGCAATGGAAATGTTGTGTATGCCAACTATTCCCACTTCAAAAGGAAAGTTCTTGGTGCTTTGATGTGAACAACACATCATTTATCTTTCTGCATTGTACAGTTCATTCCTATCTAGGCTTTTTGACAGGCTTTTAAAATATGCATCCTTTCTCTAAGGCCTCAGTGAAGATTTACTATTTCGATCAGGCATAATTATAGATCGTGAAATAAAAATAACCCATCTCTTGTACATTTAAAATGTTGCTGGAGTTTTATAACAAGTACTTTATTCATAAAGAACCATTTTTTCTTCTGTGTGACTTCAAAAAGCCCAGAAAACACCTAGTTAACCATATCATGAAATATTTTGTTAAGAGGAATAAAATGCTAATTTTATCAGAGTA
Organism: Cheirogaleus medius; assembly: GCA_008086735.1. Classification (NCBI taxonomy): domain Eukaryota; kingdom Metazoa; phylum Chordata; class Mammalia; order Primates; family Cheirogaleidae; genus Cheirogaleus; species Cheirogaleus medius. Next base: position 26,405,824 of record VBSM01002153.1, on the reverse strand, counting down.
AATGATGAATTTGGTTTCTCCTCATAGAAACCTCTTTCAAGTGCTTTTCAAGAATACGTCTACTTTGCAAATCCAGCTACACTTGGAATTTATCACCCTTTTAGGGTGTTAAAAGCAGGAATTTGAGCTCTGCATTTTAAAAAATAGTGGCAATGGCTTTAAGGTATCAGTCATAAACGAGATGAAAAACTGTAAATATGATTCTTCTCTAGGAGGAGGAGAATAGTGAGAGACAGTAGGTGAGGTCAAACATACACGCCAGCCAAGGAGCAGAGACTTGATTCTATTAGCCATTGAAGAACCGAACGCAAAGCAGGGACAGATTACTCTGATGGAGGCGTGGAGGTGTGGAGAACAGACTTAATAAGCAGACGACTGGAGTCAGGTAAACCAGGTAAACGCTCCACTTAGGAAATGAAAAGTGCCTGAAACACAGTACTGAGGACTGGCATAAGATCGGGACAAATTCCGTAAGTACTTAGGAGGCAAAATTTGCCTTTGAGTGGACACGAAGGTAGAGGGCTTTATTCCCTGTTCTCGGCGTGCCTGGCTTGTCCATATGCTAGAGGAAGTGGCAGGTAATCAGTGACTACATTTCCCGTAGTTCTTGGGGCAGCGTCGCTTGCATTTCCCAGAGGGCTGTGCGACGATCGCTTTGGCCCTGAGCCTCCGTGAAAGATGGGCAAGCAGAGAGTATATGCTCTTTAGCGTTGCTTTATAACAAAATTCCCCATTCATCCCTCCTGTAGCTCTCTCCTCTGACTCCTGCCCCTTTGTTCGCTAGCGTCAGGGACCCAATACCCCAGGACTTGTCTCCTTGGCAACAACTCCACAATGGTACCGTTAGAGTACCTCGCGACCGGAAGTGGCTGCGCCTGGCGCATTCTGGGAAATGTAGTTCAGCTTTCCCACGGTCCCTAGACTGGTCGAATTGCTTGGCCTCCTCCGACCGTAGAACAAACGGCCAGGGGCACATGGAGGACTGTTCTGAAGCCACAGGGGTGGTCGTGGTCCTGCGCACGGTCACAGGCAGGCCCAGGCCACGACAGTCCCAGAGCCGAGCCTGCTGATCTCTATCCTGGCCGGTCTCCGTGGCAACCGGCTCGCCGCTGAGAACTCTGGGAATTGTAGTTGGAAGGGAGCCGGGCCCGCGCCCAGAGAACCGAGCGGCTGCCGTTAGCGCTCGCCACCGGCCACTGCAGGCCACAGGTCGGCACGGCGGTCAGAGCGAGTGCGGGGACCTTTGGACGGTGAGGATTTTCTGGCGTCCCGGGAGAGCTCCTGCTGCGTTACTTCGGCCGGCGATCCGGGTTGGATGCGCGGGAGGCCGGGCCGCAGGAACCCGCGACGCTGCGCTTTTGCGTCGGTCCGGACCCGCCCCCTCCAGGCCTGGGCTCCCGTCTCCCTCGGCTGGGCTGGGCTCGGCTCCCTAGGAATGTGTTCGGCTGGAGTTTGACGCAGAGTCACAGAGCGAATCCTAGTGATCAGGGTGGGTCCACAGACTGGGTCAGAGTGGAGACTTGATATATCATCTAGCCCAGTCCTCTTCTGTTAGAAAAGAGGGATCCGAGGCCAGAGATAGGCAATGATTGGTCCCAAATCGAGGGGTCCAGACCATGGCTGCCTGCTCGCCCCTTCATTTCTAGCACAAAGCACAATGCCTGGCACAGAACGGGCGCTCAAACCTTTGTCAAGTGTCATTTCATCCTAAGGACAGACATCTGAAATACTTCAACAAATAAATTACAAGGTTTAAAAAAAATTTTTTTAAAGAAGAAAGTAGACCTGTAGATTAAAAGACTTACCAGCCAAGCGCAACGTTGTAGGCCTTATTTGGATCATGATTGTAACAACCAATCGTAAAATTTTTTAAAATCAGGGATATGTGAACATGATGATATTAAGGAATTGCTGTTTAAAATTTTTCGTTGTGATAATAATGCTTTGGGGGCTATGCTTTAAAAAGAAAAAGAGCCTTAGAGACAATACTGCAGATTTTATGGATGAAATGATGTCTGAGATTTGCTTCAAAAATACCCAGTGTGGCAGGGGCAGGAATCGATCAAAGAAAATTGGCCAGGAGTTGGTCATTGTTGGAGCTGGCCATGGTATGTGGAAATCACTAAACTATTCCCTCTACTATCATATGTGTTCACATTTTCAAAATTTAAAGTATAATTTATAGATGAGCCCTATGCTTAACAAACAAACAAAAAAATCCCAATAAAATAAAATATAAAGTGTAATTTTAATCCTTATGTGCTAGAGATACATACTTAGTTATTTATCAGAAAAAAAGTTATGATGTCTGGGATTTGCTTAAAATACTCCACCAAAAGTAAAAGCTTAGGCCGGGCTCCTTGGCTCATGCCTGTAATCCTAGCACTCTGGGAGGCCTAGGCGGGTAGATTGCTCAAGGTCAGGAGTTCGAAACCAGCTTGAGTTCAGGAGTTCGAGACAAGCCTGAGCAAGAGTGAACACCGTCTCTACTAAAAATAGAAAGAAATTAGCTGGACAACTAAAAACATATAGAAAAAATTAGCCGGGCATGGTGGCACATGCTTGTAGTCCCAGCTATTTGGAAGGCTAAGGCAGGAGGATCCCTTGAGCCCAGGAGTTTGAGGTTGCTGTGAGCTAGGCCGACGCCACGGCACTCTAGCCCAGGCAACAGAGTGAGACTCTGTCTCAAAGAAAGAAAAAAAAAAGTGCGGACATGGAGGAAACAAGAATGGCAGAAAATGAATTGTTATTGAAGCTGGGTGATGGGTATGTGAGACCTCGTATTATTTTATTCTCTCTAATGGGATTGAAGATTTCCATAAACAAGAGATTTTTTAATTTTAGCAAATGTATTTCTTTCAGGAAGTTTCTAAAAAATAAAGGAGCTCACGAGGAGTTTCTCTGAAACTTAACCCTCCCACGGCTCAAGTGAGTCTCCTTGGGGACTTTTCTAGTCAGGAGAGGCCACAGCAATGAGGGAAGCTATGTCCTTAGCCCCCCAGGTCCCTCAGCAGCAGGACAGAATTCTGATGGTGAAGATGGGTGAAGAGAACCATTTGTGGGAAAAAGAGACCTGCTGCCCAGGAATCCTCCACCCAGCCGGGAGCTGGCCCGGTCAGCGCTTCAGACAGTTCCACGATGATTCCAAATGTCCCTGGGAGGTTTGTTCTGTCCTAGTGGCTGAGGCTGGACAGGCATAGCAAGGAGCCCACCATGGAGCTGCTGGTGCTGGGGGCTGTTCTGACCATCCTGCCTGAGGATCTCCAGGCCTGGGGCTGGGAATGCCACCTGTATGGAAGGAGGTAGAATCCATGCTGGAGAGTGGGAGAGAACTCAATGAAGCGCGACAGCAGGTAGGAGAAGAGAGAACTGATCTGTGAAAACAGGGCTAGACCCTCCAAAAACAACTAACTTCTGTTTTACCTTTGGATGATTTCCTAGGTTGTTTATTTTTTTTCCGGTTTTTGTTCCTATCTGGGTATGCTTCCTTTAAATCATTATTTAAACCACTCAAGTTTTTAATCATTCTCTACAGAAACAAAAATACATATTCTCCTTTCCCAATACAGAATGAAGGCAGATTTCATATTTCTTGCTGAGCTCCACACCCCTGGGGTCCTTATCCATTATCTTCTTGAACTTTTAAAGAGAAGCAAGGGCTTGGAGACTATACACATCTGTATACCTTCTTGCTGAAAGATGGTTTCATAGGGCCCTGAGGTTTGTTATCTTAACACTCCATGTTCTTAGCAAATTTATTATCTCTGGGGACACAAATCCAAAGTTTAAAAAAATTATTAGCTTCAGTAGACATCTTGGCCTCAACCTTATGAGAGACCTGAGCTAAAACCACCCAACCCAGCCACTCCCAAATTCCCAACCCACAGAAACTGCGTGAGATAATAAATATTTGTTGCTTTAAGCTGCTAAGTTTGGGCTGGCCGGGCGCGGTGGCTCACGCCTGTAATCCTAGCACTCTGGGAGGCCG
>VBSM01002153.1:26382650-26401736 GCA_008086735.1 Cheirogaleus medius | reverse complement strand
AAAAAAAATAAAAATAAGCTGCTAAGTTTGGGGACAATTTGTTACATTGCAATAGAAACTAATACAAATGGTCTAACAAAGAATTTGGGTACTGATTCCAGGTTTTAGAAGCTGAGAAAGGTAGTTGGGATTCAGAAAAACTGGAATTTGGGGGCTGTTTTGATGGCTTTTGAGAACAACTAGACAGAATATTTGAAATAAAGACATTTAGGGAAAAATTCAGGAATATGGTTATTGTATCAATATACATTTACTTTTAACATAAATCAAAGATATTTCGTTTCTTTTTTTCCAGTAGATTTAGCGAGGTATAAGTGGCTTTTGTTACATGGATGAATTGGATAATGCTGAAGTGTCAGGGCTTTCAGTGTACCCATCACCAGAATAGTGTACATTGTATCCAATATGTAGTTTTTTATCCCTCATCCCCCTGCCACCCTCCCCCTTCTTACATTTCAATGTCTATTATATTGCTTTATGACTCTCTCTCTCTCTCTCTCTCTATATATATATATATATATATATCTTGTATAGCTCCCACTTATAGGTGAGAACACATGGTGTTTGTTTTTCCATTCCTGAGGTACTTCATTTAGGATAATGGTCTCCTGTTCCATCCAAGTTGCTGCAAAAGTCATTATTTCATTCCTTTTTATGGCTGAGTAGTACTCCATGGTGTGTGTGTGTGTGTGTGTATGTGTATATACACATACACATCTTCTTTATCCACTCGTCAGTTGATGGGGACTTAGGTTGATTCCATATCTTTGTACTTGTGAATTGTGCTGTGATAAACATTTGGGTACAGGTGTCTTTTTTGATAAAATGACATCTTTTCCTTGGATAGATACCCAGTAGTGGGATTGCTGGACTGAATGGTAGGTCTACTTTTAGTTCTTTGAAGAATCTCCATGCTGTTTTCCATAGAGGTTGTATTAGTTTACATTCCTACCAACAGTGTAGAAACGTTTCTTTTTCACTGCATCTGTGTCACCATTATTGTTTTTTTACTTTTTAATAATGGCCATTCTGACAGGGGTAAGGCCATATCTCATTGTGGTTTTAATTTGCATTTCTCTAATGATTAGTGATGTTGAGCATTTTTCATGTATTTATTGGCCATTTGTCTATCTTCTTTTGAAAAAAATCCATTCATGTATTTCACCTACGTTTTGATGGGGTTATTTGTTTTTTCTGGCTGATTTGTTTGAGTTCTTTGTAGATCCTGGATATTAGTCCTTTGTTAAATGTGTAGCTTGTGAACATTTTCTCTCATTCTATAGGTTGTCTATTTACTCTGTTGATAAAAGCTATTTAGTTTTTAAAACTAACTTTTTATCAATAGTTGGATCAAAATTTAATTTAGATTATCTCTGGGAAATAGAGTTATGAAGGACTTTCCCTTTGCACATTTTTATAAGTATGTACCATTTAATTATTTTTTGCAATAAATAGACATTGCTCTGTAATCACATAATGTTTAAAGAAATATACTGGGGGAAAAAAATCAAACAAGAAATTTCCTAAAGAGAAAAAAAAGCAAGTGATCTACCTTATTCCCCTTAGAGCTCCCAGCATTCTTCATTGGCTCCAGAACAAGAAGTTTTCTAGGGTAAATGTCACCTCCACAATGAGCACAAGAATCCCCACACATCACCAGCTTCAGCCAGTTGAGACCCTGTTCAAACGTGAATCCTGGGAGCGTGCCCCCTTCCAAGCCAGAGGTAAGAAGAAGGAACCCCCAGGGTCTTTGTTCCTTTTCATGGGTCCTGCTGTGTCGCAAAGCAGGCAGAACATCACAGCTTACATATCCATATTGGAGCCACGTGTCATCAGCAGACTAGCATGAGAGCTCTGAAAGTCCAGAACCTGGAAGTACGCCAAGGAGAGTGACAGTCTCTTCTCAGCTGCCCAGGGGGATCTCGGCCACAGCTGAGCCCCTTCATTTCCGGAATGTGCACTGTGCACGATGTTTGCTCTTTTGAATTGTGGTGTGGTAGCTTTTGAGCCAAACTGCACTCCATGGCGTGGCTCACAAAGACCTTTATTGACAATAACATCACGTCTTCATCTTTCCTTCATAAAGCCTGGCCACAGGATTTGAAGGGAACCTGTGAGAGATCAAGCCCCTTTGTAGGATGTACTGGGCCCTGACGCAGGGAGAAGCAGGAGGTTGGAGAATCAAGGGAGCACACCCGATGAGGCATCGCCCCAGTCCTAGAGGAGGAGTGGCAGTGGGGAGAGGCGGGCTGTGCTTCTGTCTCTCCCTCAAGAAGAGTCATTACCTCGCTGTTTCTGTTTGCTATAAATTCTCAGATCTGGGTGCCTACATTCCTTTATAACAGGACTATAAACATTCATTGCAAAGCCAACTGCAAACACCACGGAGCTGCTGTTTTAGATTAGCAGTGCCCACGGATCTTGCATGAGGCACCAAGAGTTGACTCCACAGGTGTGGACATGTCTGTGGCAACCTGCATCAGGGAGACGTCAACTTCCTTCTCGATACAGTGTGGTCTGACTGACAGCTGCCACACTGAAAGAACTAGAGTATCTTGTCACCATTGGTATCCATGTGACGTAGGAGTAGGGGGAAGCCAGAGGCAGAATAACTCTCATCTGGTGCCTGCCAGAGCAGAGGGATGGGTTGTTAAAGTATTGAGATGCTTTTGCTCTGTGCTCCCGAGCACCCTGCCAGCCACGTGGGCCACCCCAGCTACCTGCCCCCCACCCCTCTTGACCACTCCAAGATCCAGCATTTAATGATTATCGCCCAGTCCAACTAGAGGCCTCTAGGCCCCCGCTCCAGCGATGGGACCAGCATCTGTTCTAATGGGTCAGCGTTTGAGCCCTGGCAGTTGTTAAGGGGTTTGGCATCTGCCTTGGCCTCAGCCTTTCCACACTGCCACTGCCCCCCCCCCACACACACACAGGACAGTGAAAAGACGCAGGTCCTGGCTCCACTGCATACTAGCTGTGCAGTCTTGAATCTTGGACAAGTCCTTTCACTTCTCCAAGCCTCAGTTTCCCCTTCTGCAAGCATCAAATAAAAGATGAGGAAGTACTTTGTAAACCACAAGGTGTTTACATCTCAAAGTTGCTGTTTTCCTTATCATTTATGATGCATATGAGTCTGTCCAGCCGAGGACACAGCCTCCACCCTCAGTTCCCTCCCCCCAACTCCCCTTTGTGCAGGTCTCAGTCCACTGCTGCCCGGAGAGGTGCCTGTGAGCTTCGTGGCTGCCTTCCTGCCTTCCTTCCACCTTGGAGGGAGATGCCCCAGGACTCAATTCTACTCAGGGAGGTCACTAACTTTCCACCCCTTTGAGCAGCCTCCTCAGCCACCTGCTGACCACACCCTCCTCCTGTGTGACCCAAGAGAGCTCACGTTATCCTTCCAAATCTCCCACACTTCCCGCATGACCCTACCCCCTGCTTTAGTCCCCTGCTTTGTCCTCATCCTCTCCCCAGGTTTGTATCGCCATAATTTGAGGGTTATTCCTTGTATTTAGAAAATACAGATATGTCTAAGAAGAAATGAAAGGAATTCATAATCTCAGTGCGTATATAATATTTAACCTGCTTTTTAAAAAAATGTCTGATCAGCCTCATTTTTCATTGTTGTGTTATATGCTGTAATTTGTTGAATTGAGTCCTATGGTAGGCACAGATTGTATTTAGTTGGCCTTTTCTGCACAGGAAACACATCATATTTGAATTTCCTGTATGTGATTTCAGATGATGACATCAGGACTGAGAACAAGAAGTTCACCTCCAGTCAGGAACTTTCTGAAAGGTGATCCCATGAGTGACCTCAGGCAGACCCTTTAGGGAAGTTCTGCGGGCATCAAGGCTGAGAGACACCATAAAATGTTCCAGTAATTTCGAGCAGCATTAGGGAGCCTCTCAGAGAGGAGGCCGAGCAGCTCCTGTTCCCAAGAGAATTGTTTCAAGCAGGAGAGAGGAACGATGCAGGCCAGGTGAGCCCCTTGTTCCAAGTCAGAACATTGTAGAAACAGAAGACCCATCAGTGTTAGCATGAGTTACCACAGTTTCTGGGCAGACCCAGCCCTTATTCAGCATCTGAGAGTCCACACAAGAGAGAACTGCCCCCCCCACCCTCAAGTGTAAGCATGTGGAAAGCCCTTTGGTTCTTCCAGACAGGTTAGCTGCCACTGAACGGGGAGCTTCACACGGAGAGAAGTCCTGTGAGGGGAGTGGGCAGACCAGCGGTGCCTTCAGCTGTGGGAAGGCCTTGCATCAGGTCAAGTGTCTGAGCCATCAGAAAATCCACCGCCAGGAGTGACCCCAGAAGGTGATAAATATGCAGAAGCTCCATGTTCAGTCCCTGAGACATCTTATTTGGAACCTGCAGAGAAAATTCCAGGTTGTGGCCCTCACATCAGCCATCTGCCTCCACCTTAATCCCCTCTTGGGACACTTTTCTGTCACTTCTGTTCTTTTTTTTTTTTTTTTTTTTAAACAAACAATGCAGGCCAGGCGAGGCAGCTCACACCTGTAATCCTAGCACTCTGGGAGGCCGAGGCAGGAGGATCACTCGAGGTCAGGAGTTGAAGACCAGCCTGAGCAAGAGCGAGACCCCATCTTTACTAAAACTAGAAAGAAATTAGCTGGACAACTAAAAAAAATATATAGAAAAAATTAGCCGGGCATGGTGGTACATGCCTGTAGTCCCAGCTACTGGGGAGACTGAGGCAGAAGGATGGCTTGAGCCCAGGAGTTTGAGGTTGCTGTGAGTTAGGCTGACACCACAGCACTCTAGCCTGGGCAATAGAGTGAGACTGTCTCAAAAAAATAAGTAAATAAACAAAATGAGAAAAAATTAGTCACCTATTCTGGAAAGAATCACTGGTAACATTTAAGTGTCTTTCTAGCATTTTTTCTAAGTGTGTGTGTGTGTGTGTATACATTTTCCCCATTAATCAGGTTTCTCTATAAGAGACGGGGGAATCTCCTCAGGTCCAGGCTTTTCAGAGTGAGAACCTAGAGCAGGTCCCCAGCGAGGCTGGGCGTCCTCCCTGGAGACTCTGCAGCAGCAATACCGCTCTCGGCCACAGGAGGGGGGTGTTTGCTCGTGAATGTCGGCCCCAAAGCCTGCTGGAAACTGCAGGCTTGGCGTCTGCAATGAGTAACTCCCATCCAAGTCGCCCCTGGCTTTTTAGCTTACTCTGCCCACTGCGCTCTTGGAAACCTTCTTGGTTCATGAAGCAAAAAAGAACTCACATGCTTCACTCTTTCACCACATCTACCCAAATTTGACGAATCTTTGGATAGATCTTCCCTCATGCTGCAGCCTTGTGCTACCCGGGCCACTCCCCCCAAATTAACACTCTTTGCTGGTTCCCCATCCCCATCGTGTGTCAGGACCAAGTCTGAACTCCTCACCAGGCCTGTTGGGCCCCGGAACGCCCTGGGCCCTCTTCCCACCTCCTACCCCGACGCCCTCCACCTCACCAACTGTTTTCTCAGACAACACTGGGCCCCTGACAGCTATGATCACTCTGTCACCAGCAGGCCGTCCTGCGTGCTTCCTTCTGCAAGACTTTTCCCAGCATTTCATGAGATATTACGTCTTTCCAGAAGTCTTGCTCAACTCTGAGAGTCTGGATTACATAATTCTCCGTGGGGCCCAGAGATTCCCCTTTCAAAACATTTAGCATACTGGATCGCCTGCCTCCCTTCTAGAATGGAAGTCCCCTGAGGCGAGGACCACGTCAGTCTTATTCATTCATGTTCCCAGCACAGTGCCCGGCACCGCATAGGGCTCAGTAAAGATTTACTACATGGGCGAACGAATGAATGAAGGAAGGAAGGAATGAGTGTGCCTTTTCCTGTTCCCTGAGGTAGAGTCTGCAAACCAGTGCATTTCTTTCCTTTCATCCTCATCCCTCATGGGTCACCAGGTGCCTCTTATTGTCTCCCACATCTCTGGAAACACATCCCAAGGAATAGCGTCACTAAAGGACCAGGTCTCTCCCTTGCAGTGGGAAGAAATGGAATTTGGAGTTTGACAGACCTAACTTCAAGTCCCGGCTCTGTCACTAACTAGCTGGGCATGTACCTTATTTCCTCTGTTTTCAAAGGGAGGAAGATGGTGCTGAGCTTGCGGAGTTGCTGTGGGAAACCACATGCCAGCCTGGCACATGGCACAGTCATTAGATCAGTCTTCTTCCCGCCCTCCCAGTGCTCCCACCTAAGTCCCCTCTGGAACCCTGGGACACAGACACCCCTGTAATCTCAAGGCTGCTGCTACTAGCTCCCTGACCCCCCTCTGTCCTTCCCAAGATTGCCCAAGCCACTTGTTGCTGACACCTCCTTCTCTGTCCTGTATCTCCAGCACAAAGAGTAGTGCCAGGCACAGAGCATAGTAGCTGCTCCCAAGACATTGCTTAAATGAATACAGGAACGAATGAACCAGCCACAGCAGCGTCCCCGGGGGCATGTTTGCCAGTAGTCACCAGCCTCTTGATGGGCAAGTGGCTTCCCGGCCATTGCAAGCCAGGCAGAACTCACGTGGAGACACAGGTGCCAGGATACCCTCACAAGGCCAAGACCAGGAACAGAAAAAGTGACACTGGGCTTTACTGAAGAACAAAGAGGAAGGAGGAAGGAAGATGAAGAAAACTTGCAGCCCCATGGGAGAAGGAAACTGACAACTGCGGAGCCTGGATTCTCATGTCGTGCACAGCATTAGGTGCCCCTCCCAGTGGACCTCAGAGATCACACGTGCACGACTGCGTGGCATCTGAGCAAGCTCCCTCTCAGAGGGTGTCTGCATTCCTTATGGCCATTACTGGTGCTAAAAGTGCACGTTCCAACAAAACTTTTTCCTAAACTCACCTCTTTCATCATGTTTTCCTCCTGTGTGCACATTTTATGTCACTTGTACCCTGAGGCCCCTCTGACAGTCCTTCCCGGGCCCCCTCCGTGGTCTCCCATGTTTCATGAGATCAGAGCACCCCCTGAGCTCCATCAGCCAGGACAAGCACCCGCCCTCTCTCCAGTCAGAACCGTCAGCTGATGAATAAGTGCTGATTTCTCCTCAAATGATCACCACCCCAATCCATTACATTCAAAAGATTGCGCTCAGAATGGCTTATCTGCTGCGGGGTGAGGTTGTGCCTTCTCAGAACATCAGTGCATTCATCAGGGACATACGTTCTCTCCTGCGTGATGCTCTCGAGCGTGAGCTGTGACGTGGGTTCCACTCTATTCTGTGCTGCATCCGCCCCTGTAATTTTTCTCATCCCTAATTACTGCTCACTTCCATCTGAGGATTTTCCTCCATCGGAGCCATTCATAAGGAGCCTCTCCAGTATGAATTATGAGATGAATGGAAAATTTTCCCTCATTCAGATGATTCAAAGCTTTCCTCTGCTCTGCGAATTCTTTGATGTTCTGCCAGAATCCTGTCCAAATGTTTGGCCACGTGTATCATGCCGGCGGAGCAAGGTTTGGGCTTAGAGTCTGCTATTTCCCCAAAGCGGTATTTTCTTCAGTGTCACATCTCTCCAAATCCTGGCCTCCGAGGAGTAGCTGTCCCTCCAGGTCAGCCCCGACCGTCGCACTTTGGCAGGAGGGCTGAGCATTTGTGTTAACAGCGTGTCCTTGGCCCTGGCCTCACACTATGATGACAGTGTAGGAAATGAGGGTGTCACAAGCCCCCATTTCTGAGAAATTTCTGGGAGTGTTCACGGACACGCTGGCCCCCGCCTGTTTCGTCTTATGATTACAGCAGCAAGAATGAGAAAGCGCTGGTGAGCCCTGCAGTCCACAAGGCAGTGAGGACCTAACACTCTCCCAGGCGCTCTCGGTCATTGCTCATGTTGCACCCACCCCACGCCCCGCCCTTAATACCGCCCACACACCCCCCACTCGGAATCCTGCCATCCTCTAACCTGGCCCAAGCCCACCTCTTCCCCGAAGCCTTCCTAGGACCCTGCAAGCGTGCAGTTGGGCCCCCTGCAGTTCCGTGAGAATCCACAGCCTGCAAAACCCATTTACACTCGTGTCACGCTCTAGTCATTCATTATCGTTTTATGCCTTTTTCTTCTCAAACAGACTTAAAGCTTTTTGAAGAAGAACCACGTCTGTCCTTTGGACTCTCCACGGCTCCTTTGAACGTCGGGATGCTCAGGAGCTCCGTGTGGATTGGCCGCGACGCTGCAGCCTAAGCAGATGGGTTTGTGGCTCGGGTGTTACCTTTGACTGAACACGGAGCCTGCCTTCTCTGGGATGGTTGTTGGTTGATGGTTCTCTTCAAGGTCACACAGAGAAGATATTGTACTTATGGCTACTCCTTCCTCCCCAGCCCACCCCACCAGGCAGGCCACCCAGATTAGCCCTGACGACCATATGGTGGCAGATGCTTTGTCCCTGTGCCTCAGCTCTGCCTGATGTCGCTAGTTGCCATGCATTGTGCCAAGCTCTGGGAGGGACCTTGGAAGGAGGAGGCAGGGAACATGCCAGAAATCAGTATTGCTGCAGAGCTGTGCGTTCACAGGGTCCTGGCTACATACAGCTGGCTCAGGGACCACCGTCGATGTGAACTTGGAGCTCTTTGAAGGCAAGGCCTGTGTCTCATCCCTGTCTGTGTCTTCACAGTGCCCGACCTAACATGTGACACGTAGTACATCCGCATCAGTATCTACTGAGCGAATAATTGCACCACAGTGACCAAGCAACCAAGGAGTTCATGGAGGTAACAAGGCGAATAGACAATTAGTGACTGTGCTAGAATATTCCACCTGTGCCTCCCCTAGCCCCAGTGAGCCCCTCATCCTACTGGTGCATGGCTAAGTTTGGGGTCCCAAGCACAAAGTACAGAAAAGGCCCCTTACCTTTTGTTAGTTGCAAAATCTCTATCTCCCCTGACAAAATGGGGACAAATTCTGGGTATAAACCCAGGGTTTTATATAGCCTTCGAGCTCTCTTCTAACTTGCTTTAAAAGCTAGTGGGTTAACTACATTCATGGTGGGGCCACTAAGAACCGTTCCGTAGTGTGGGCATAGCCACAAGAACTGCATGCCCGAGGGACCCAGGTCTTCCTCCACGCAGCCCACCCTTGACTTGGTGAACATGTCATCAGGTCAGTGAGTGTGCAGGAGAGAAGGAAAGGGAGTGTCCTAGCCTGCCACCTCTTCGTCTGCTTACCAGAGGCCTACGTGCTCACCGCTCCTCTCCCGGACACGGGAGACATCCAGTCACCGGCTTCGTGTGCTCCAGTCCTGGAAGTTTACAGCCGGAGTCTCCAGAATGCCCTCTCGAATCATTCTTCTAAGGCCAAACTGGATAAGAAATGGCAAAGACAAGTGGAGGAGACAGCAATGGGTAACAGGGAGAGCTACTAGAGCAGCAGAGGACTGGAGGGATGTGACCCTAACCTGGGCACTCCCGGGAGTGGAAAAGGTCATTCCAAAGAGCAGGTCAGGCACCTAGGAAATCACTCAAGAAACTGAGTCTAGATGGAAAGCTGTAAAGTAGAGACTCACCCTTACCCCATTCCTGCGCCCACCATAGAGGACACCAGTAAAGCCCCCACAGAACAGACGTGCCGGCATCTTGATGCTCCTTAACTGGTTCCTTAGCTGGCTAAGTAACTTGCCTAAGGTCACACAACTAATAAGCAGAGGAGCAGGGACTCAAATCCAAGTCTGCCTATTGCCCATGCTTTTAAAAGTTCTAAGTTTTTCCATTGCAGGATTTTTAATTCCATTTGCTGGGGTAACTGGCCCGTTTTCTCCCTGTGTTAAGTGGCCATCTTGAAATGGTCCTGTTTCTGCAGTCCCTTCTTCAGCCTGTCAAAGCCACAAGAAAGGTTTCTAAGAGATCGATCACAAGGAACTCTTGCGATCCTTATTGAAGCCACATTCATGAGAGACGCCAAGCTGTCGACTGGCAGTCACTGGAATTTCTGCTGTGGAAATCGGAGGAGATTCTCAAGTCATGGTGGACTTAAGAATCTGTGGTTATGCTCTCCAGTCCTTAAGTCAGAATTTACAATTTATTTCTGCTCCACCATGTCTGGGGCTTCAATTGGAGTAGCCAGGGCAGCTGGGGGTGGCCGGGATGGCCCACCTGTGCCTGGGCCTTGGTTCTGTCTGCCAGCTTCTTCTTCGACTCCTTTCCCGTGGCATCTGGTGGGGCCGAAATGTCCAAAATGACTTTTTCCCTCATGTGTGTGGTGCTTCATGTTCTTTTGTGTGGCCTCTCTCCAGCAGAGTAGCCCGTCTTCTTGTGTCGGCGGCAGGGCCATAAGAGCCCTCTGTCAATGCTCCGCTCCATGGCGCCATCCCTGTGCCACCCCACAGCCCCTTCTGTGGGAACTGCTGCCAGTCGGCTGTGTTGTACACGTGATGCTGCCTCTGTGCCCCTCCACACCCTGACACAAAGCTCACTGGACCAGACCAGGGTCCAATATAGGCTGGCCAATGACTCTTGAAGTCACCTGGCACAGAAACATAAGGAAAGCCAGTCCGATGTGCACTTTTGGAAATTTGAACCAAAAAAATCAGATGGTGTAGACAGAGGGCAGGCAGGTCCTGGATGGACCAATGTGTCGGCCAAAATTACACTGAAGAAGAAAGTTGGAGATTGAAGAAAAAACAAAATAAGCTTTGGCATGGAGAAAAATCCACTCACAGTGGAGGGAAAAATAAGCTGTTTTTTTAGCAAGAGGATAAAGGAAGAAGTGAAAGAGCATCGCTGTGACCCCCTGAAAGCAGAGGAGGGCCAGCCCCACAGCTGTCCTCCTGCCTGCCCATGGCTCGCCAGGCCTGGCCTTGCCCATGTGTGTCATTGCAGCCGGCCTGCTACTTGTTCCCTTTGCTGTCAGTTGCCTTACAAGTGGGCACGTGACTTAGTTCTGTCAACCATCTGAGACCAAGGGGAAAGACAACATGCTGAGGATGGCAGAGTAGACAGACAAAAGGAGCCTGAGTTCTCAGTGACATTGTTGAGCCATTATACCTGTCCTGGGAATCACCTACTTCTGTTTTCTAAGCAGATTTCTGCTACTTGCAGCTTAAAGCATTCCTCACCTCTTCCTAGAACCTCTCTGTCATCAACTCCTTAGAGCCCCGTTGCTCTTGCTATAGCTCCAAATGGAAAATCAACCCAAGTTTAGACATTGGAAATCTCGCTCATATGGGAAGGAAATAAAAATCAGGATTTGTCACAGCCCACAAAGCAATTCCAGATCTTGGTCCCCTTCCCCATCCTACAGGACATAGACAAGATAAAATAAAATGTTCAGCAAGGTTCCAAAAATTCAGCATGTCTTCTAAAATGGGGCTCAGTGATGAATTTTAGGAAGAAGCTCAGTGGGGGTTGTAAGGCCTGAGATGCAGCGCCTAAGCCAGGAAGCTATGGAGGCTCGTGGGAGCAGCTGGTAGGTGGGGCGGACAAGTTCTGGAGAAAGAGGCCGGTGTCCACAGCTGGGTCTTGTGAGTTTCATGTACTAACTAGAAGGAGTTTATGGCAGGAACTAAACTGGTGGAAAACTAGACCTTTTGGTTACTCTCCAGCCAACCTTAGTGACGTTTCAGATCCTCTTACGAATAAGGTGGCCTGAACTGTGGCCCTCTGTTGCCGGTCCCTGTGCACCGGCACTCCCCATTTTGCCATTCCTCATCTCCCTACCCTCCTCTTTTTTCTCTACCTTTTCCTTCTAGCTTCTCTGAGCAAAGCCAGGAGCCAGAAATGTACAAGACCTGAATTGCTTCTCACTCGATTAGAGAGTTCCTATAGGGGGAGGCAAAGATGTATTTTGGGAGACTTAGGATGCTCGTCTAAGGACGAGGAGCGAGGTAGTTGCTAGGAGAGAAGCAGTCAGTTGATGAAGCTGGAGTGAGCTTTCTTCTGGTTCAACTTTCATATGTGGTTTGTGTGTGTGTGTGTGTGTGTGTGTTTCTTCAACACAGGAAATGTGCTGATCCTTCCCTTGGGAAATGAGAAGATGAACTCAAGAGTTCTAGCCCTTCCTCTTTAAATCTGTTTTTAAAAACATAAAACAAAGATAATCTGGCATCCTCCTAATGCATCTTATAAATGCAGATTATTCCATTCACCCCCGATTCCTATCTCAGAATAGTCTTTGGAGATGTGGCCCTTAGAAGTTCATCAAATTTATGGGGCCAGATTCTGCCACTAAGCCCAGCCCTCTCAATGCAGTCCTCACGCACCCTGCATATTGTATGGAGTCCTGGCTCCGAAGGCCAAACCCAGTGCAATGCTGATGTTTGCCTGTCTTATTACCTCATTCAACAGAAATGTACTGACTTCCTAGTAGGATGAACTTGAGCTTATAAAAGGACTCAGGAAGATAAGTCATTAGAGACAAAAAGAAATCCTATGACATAATCAGAGAAAGGATTACTTTGGTTGTGGTGAAAAAAGCAAAAAAGCTTAAACCCCTACTTTGATGGCATTAATGCTTTAATATGCTGCTTAATAAAGCCTGAATTCCCCCAGGAAGTTTCTCTGTATATCACTAAGGATTTTCTGAAGTCCAATAAAGAAAAGAACCGAAGGCTTTTCCCAGTCTTCATCACCAAGGTTTGTCTCCAGTATGAATTAGCCTGATTACTGAAAAAAGCTCTCCCACAGCCTCTACAACGAGAGCAATTCTTTCCTGTGAATTCTCCAGTGATGAAAAAGTGCTAAGCTATCCCCAAGTGATTTTCCACATTGATTATCCTCATAATCTTCTTTCCAGAATGAATGACCTGACGTTCAATGTACGCCACACTTCCCCTAGATAGCTTTCTATATTCATTACACAGGACCAGTTTAAGTCCCCAGTGAATTAGCTGTTATTGTCTAAGGATGGAGCTCTGATTGAACGTTCTTCCTCATCCATTATACTCAGAGGGCCCCTCTCTGCTGCGACATCCCAGATGTCTAATTAGCTCTGAGCACCATCCAAAAGCATTTTTATAGCCATTACGTACATATGGTTTTTCTCCAGTGTGAATTCTCTGACGTTGAATGAGCTTTACTTTCCTTTAAGCCTGTGCACATTTATGCATTTGTAGAGTTTCTACTGCATGTGAATTAGCTGACGCTGTGTTGGAATGCTGACAGTGCCTCCCCCATCCCCTGGGATTCTCTCCAAGATGAACGTTACAATGTTCATTGGGATGGGAGCCCCAAGAAAAATTGTCTGTATTCACAACAGTCAAAGATGTTCTCTCTAATATGAATACTGTAATATCAAATAAATTCTAAATTCTGTACCAAGGCTTGGCCATACATATCTTACTTGGGGTTTTTCTCACTTCTAAAAACTGTAAATGGAATGGCAAGTTTTTTCCATATTCATCACACTCATGGATTGGGGGTCCCTAAAAGGGTTCTCTGGGATGTCTCCATAGTCACAGACCTCTCCAAACTCAGGGACCTGGTCAGCATCCCACAGGGACTATCTCATTGCATCCGTCTGTGATTCTGCTGCAAAAGTTCCTGCTTTGGTGTCAGCCCATTCATCGTTCATGGTCCCAGCCTCACAATATGAAATTACAGAAATTGTTAAAATGTTAACCCTTTCTAACAGTACTTTTTTTTTTTTTTTTTTTTGAGACAGAGTCTTGCTCTGTAGCCCCAGCTAGATGCAGAGTCGTCATCATAGCTCACTGCAGCCTCAAACTCCTGGACTCAAGTGATCCTCCTGCCTCAGCCTCCCCAGTAGCTGAGACTATAGGTGTGTGGTGCTACCATGCCCAGCCTACAGTACTTTTATGATTCATTTTTTATTTAAATCTTGGATCCAAGTAGAATTTAACATAATGTAAACATTGTGCTAATGTGCCAGCTTGCCCTCTCCCACCCATGACAAACCAGTTGCCTCAACACTGTCTAATGAACACTCTTTGCACAGCTATTTGAAATTCTGCCTTTGACGTGTAGTAAATTCCCATTTGAATTTGGATCTCTTCCTTGAATCACTATTTTATTTATCTGCTTGTGCATTCTCCAGTATGTAATTATTTTACTTTATAAAGTGTTTTAATATTTGATAAGTTTAGTCCCCTCATTGCTCTTATTTTTCAGAAGGTTCGCAGTAAACACAAGGTAGATATGTTGGAGTTGGCAAGAGTCACTTAGAGATTGAAAAATATCTTGAGAGTGGTTAAATGTGGTCAGTTGTCTACATGGCTAAGAAATTAGATGAAATGAAAAGGATGAGAGGAAAATGATGTAATAATCACAAAACACGTTCACCATGATGTCAGAGATTGCACAAAGGTCCCATAACAGATAACATTTTAACAATATCCTTATTTTAAGCATCCATCTTTTTTCTCTCTAATGCGTTTCTGGAGCCATTGTTTTTTAAAGTCATATTTTCTATTAATAATTACTCATATCCAGAAACACAACATCAAATAAATTCCAATTCTAATATGTCATAAAACAAAAACATGAAAATTAGCGTGGTCTTTAGTAATATAAAAGAGTAATATTATGCTTCAAGTCCTATTACCTGTGTATGGGGGTGTATATATATATATATACATATATATATAACTCAAGACTGATTATTTTATAGGCCTCAATGAACTGTGAAATCTACACAAAGCACACACCATTCTGCCATTCTATCTAGTCTAAACATAGCTTTGGTTTCTTTTTGTTTTTTTTGTTTTTTTTTTTTGAGACAGAATATCACTCTGTTGCCTGGGCTAGAGTGCTGTGGCGTCAGCCTAGCTCACAGCAACCTCAAACTCCTGGGCTCAAGCAATCCTTCTGCCTCAGCCTCCCGAGTAGCTAGGACCACGGGCATGCACCACCATGCCTGGCTAAATTTTTATATCTATTTTTAGTTGGCCAATTAATTTCTTTCTATTTTTCTTAATAGAGATGGGGTCTCACTCTTGCTCAGGCTGGTTTTGAACTCCTGACCTTGAGCAATCTTCCTGCCTTGGCCTCCCAGAGTGCTAGGATTACAGGCGTGAGGCACTGCATCCGGCCTGGCTTTGGTTTTTTATAACCAAAAAACCCCCAAACAAACATAACATTAGCAATGTGCTTCACTTTTGGAATTCAGGAGAATTTGGAATTCATGAGAAATTATGTGTAAGTTCCAGGTCTTTTTTTAAAATAAGCTTTCCAGAGAGACCTGAAATGATCCTTTCTCTTTCTTCTGATAAATTTCCCTGAAATGAACAGAAGCATTCAGAAAAATTCTATTGATCTTATAGTTGCATATAATCTTAGGTTTTTCCTAAAAGGGGCTATTACGGGAACTTAACATGGTGTTATAGGAATTTAAAGGCCTCATTGGGACATAAGTTTTGAGTGCATGAAAGTATTAAGAGAACTAGTCTCTCAACTTGTGCCCTTTAACTCATCTTTTCTTTTTCACACAAATGCTCTATATTGGTAGAATGTACCTAAAAATAAAATGCTTGGGAAAATATGGACCCAGCAAAAATTCCTCCAGTAGCTCAGAATTTGCAAGAGTAAAACAAGATCTATAGAGGTGTAAAATAGCATATGAGCTGTACATTGTGCCTTCCTTCCAAAGAGTACCTTATGGAAGAGGAACTGCACAGTGGAGAGGCCTGAAAAACATGACCTCAGCCAAGTCACGAAGGTTAACACCACTAGTGATTAGACACGTGGATAGTACATACCCTTGAAATGATGTGATGAAAGGGCACTGACCTCCGTGGTCTTCATCCCCCAAACCCATAACTCTAGCCTAATCATGGGGAAAACATCAGACAAATCCCGATCGAGGGGTCATCTACAATATGCCTGACTCATACACCTCAAATCCATCAAGATCATCTAAAACAAGGAAAATCTGAGAAACTATCACAGCCAAGAGGAGCCTGAGAAGACGTGACAACTAGATGTGGTTTTGTATCCTGGATGAGATCTTGGAACAGAAAAGGACATTAAATAAAAACTAAGGAAATCCTTGTGCATCCATGATACCTTCCTGGAAGCAAAAATAAAGAAAAATTTAAGAATAAAATTTGTATTAAAATAATTGAAGAAAAACTAAAAAAAAAACCAAAAACAAAAACTAAGGAAATCTAGATAAAATATTATTTATTTAATAATAAGAAGAATATTGATTTATGAACTAGGACAAATGGACCAAAGATGTTAATGACAGGGGAAACTGAGTATGGGGGATATGGGAATTCTTTGTACTATCTCTGGAACTTCTCTATAAGTATAAAACTATTCTAAAATTTTTTATTTAAATATAAAATATAGAAGTATTAGAAGTTGGTTCCAGATGAGATGGCATAGACACAGTTTTCTCTGTTGCTCCCACTGGGTACAGCTAAAGTCTTGGACATAATGCATAAGACAAATAGAAGGAGATTCTGAAAGGTGGAGAGAGGAAAGGGAGCCATCCAGGGACCTTGGGACTCAAGGGATGGCACAGCACTGAATTCCCTGGATTTTCTTTTTGCTTTCTATATATTCTGGGCTGGGCATGGGAGAAGCCTGTGGTCCAATAGGACCAATAGAAATAGTCTAAACTTTCCAATAGAAAGGCCAACAGGGCAGACCAAAAATGCGGGGCCCAATAAAAGCCCACTCTCCCTCGCCAAAGACCAAGAAGGGGGCAGCCTATCAGGATGGAAACAATTTTGACGATGTCTGCCCTGTCCCACACATATGCCATGTGAAAAAGCACACCCCACCTCCCCCCAGCCCAT
The DNA here is from genome assembly GCA_008086735.1 of Cheirogaleus medius. Classification (NCBI taxonomy): domain Eukaryota; kingdom Metazoa; phylum Chordata; class Mammalia; order Primates; family Cheirogaleidae; genus Cheirogaleus; species Cheirogaleus medius. Next base: position 26,385,032 of record VBSM01002153.1, on the reverse strand, counting down.
CCCACATTAGTGTGAGCCTGGACTCTCACTCTCACCTAGCAATAACGAGGCATTCTTTTCTATCCCTACAGTGTCACCAGAGACCAAGTGGGGAGCCTGGACTCGTTGCTTCTCCAATGTGGTGTCAGCAGAGGTCTGCTGAAATGGATGATTTAAGTAAGATTTAGAGTCTCGTAACATAATGCTCAAAATTCCCAGAGTGTAATAGAAAATCACTTGTAATGCTAAAAATCAGAAGCATCTCAATTTGAACTAGAAAAAACAATCAACAGACACCAATACTTAAATGATATAAATGTTGAGATTATCTAACAAAGATTTTTTTTTTTTTGGTCCATCCCACTTCTCACACTCTGACAAGGATTTTAAAGCAGCCATCATAAAAATGCTTCAGTGAACAATTATGAACATTCCTGAAACACATGAAAAAACAGAGCAAAGAACTAGGTGACATAAAGAAGAATCAAATGGAAATTTTAGAGCTAAAAATATGTAAATAACAAAAAAATAAAAATAACCAAAAACTCACAGGATGGACTCAATAACATTATGGAGATGACAAAGAATCAGTAAACAAAGGTTGATTGATGGAAAGTATCCAAACTGGGTGACAGAAGGAAAATTGAAAGAGGAAGTTAACAGAGCCTCAGAGACCCCTGAGACAATAACAGAAGATCTAACATTCATATCATTGGAGTCCTAGAAGAAGAAAAATGTGGGGCTGAAAAAATATTCAAAGAAATAAAAGTTTCCCCAACTTGACAAAAGGCAGAAACCTACAGATTCAATAAATGCAAAGAAAAAAAATCCACACCAAGACACATTATAAACTTCTGAAAACTAAAGACAAAAAGTCTTGAAAGTAGCGATGTTATTTCTTGAAAGAAAAAAACACATCACCCATAGGTGTGATTCGAATGACAGAATATTTCTCACCAGAACCATGGAAGCCAGAAATAAGTGGCACAAATTTTTTTCAAGTACTGAAAGAAAAGACATCAGTCCAGAATGCTATTCCCAGCAAGAAGAGAAAATCAAGACATTCTCAGATGAAGGAAAACAAAGAATATTTGTTACCAGCAGACCTATTCTAAAATATTAGCTAAAGAAAGTTCTTCCAACTGAAAGGAAGTGGTAAAAAAGAAAACTTGGAACATCAGGAATGAAGAAAGAACAATAATGGTAAAATTATGGGTAAACAATAGACTATCATCCTCTTAAGTTTTAAAAATTATGTTTGACAGTTGAAGCAAAGATCATAGCATTGTCTGATATGGTTCTCTTCATATGTAAAGTAAATATTTAAGGCAATTATAAATGGGGGAGGGGGGTAAAGCGACCTAAATGGAAGTAACATGGTAAAATGCCTGTGTCAGTAGGCTGTTGTGATAAGTTACATATGTATAATATAACACCTAAAGCAACTGTTAAAAGACCTATACAAAACGATGCACTCAGAAGCAGTATAAATAAATGAAAATAGAATTATTAAAAACATGCAGATAACCCATAGAAAGGCATTAAAAGGGAAATGGGGGAATAAAAAGCAAAACAAACGGAAAACAAATAATAAAATTGCAGACTTAGCCCCAAGACATCAAAATGACATTAAATGCAAATGGTATAAACATACCAATTAAAAGACAAAAATTGGCAGTGTGAATTTAAAAACATGGTCTAACTATATGCTGTATACAAGAAACTCACTTCAAATATAAAGACTTATGTAGGTTAAAAGTAAAAGTATGGAAAAAGATACACCATGAAAACATTAATCAGATTAAAGCAAGAGTGGCTATATTAATAGCAGATGAAGTAGATTTCAGAGCAAAGAAAATTACCAGGAGCAAAGAGGTACATTATGTATTGATAAAAGGATCAGTCCGCAAAGAAAGTATAGCAGTCCTAAATGTGTATACACCAAACAACAGAACTCCAAAGTACATGAAGCAAAACTGATAGAATGGAAAAGAGAAATAGACAAGACTTCAATTGTAGTTAGAGACTTGAACACTATTCTCTCAACAATAGATGGAATTACTAGTGATTAAGGATACTACTGAACACCATAAACCAACAGGACCTAATTTATATTTATAGAACACTCCACCCAACAACAGCAGAGTACTCATTTTTTTCAAGTATCCATGGGAAATTCACCACGATAGACCATAGCCTGGGTAATAAAACAAACTTTAACAAATTCAAAAGGATTGAAATCATACAGAGTGTGATCTCTGACCATAATGGAATCAAACTAGAAATCAGTAACAGAAAACAGCCGGAAAAATCTCCAAACACTTGGACATTAAATAACACACACTTCTCAGTAATTCATGGGTTAAATAGGAAGTCTCTAAAGAATACCTGAGATGCTAAAAA
>VBSM01002153.1:26366523-26382640 GCA_008086735.1 Cheirogaleus medius | reverse complement strand
AAAAAAGATGAAGTCTCAAGGTACATTTTAAAATCACGTTTAACTAAATGAAAATGAAGAAACATATCAGTATTTGTGGGATACAGCTAAAACAATCTGAGATTAATTCACAGCCCTAAATGCTTACAGAAAGATCTCTAATCATTTAATTTCTCACCACAAAAAACTAGAAAAAGAAAAGTAAAACAAGCCCAAAACAAACAAAAGGAAAAGTATTAAGAACAAAAATCAATGAAATGGGAAAAAATAAAAACAGAAAGTCAATGAAACAAAAAACTGACTCTTTGAAAAATCAATAAAATTGATAAACCTCCAACAAGACTGATAAAAGGGCCGGGTGCAGTGGCACACACTGTAATCCTAGCACTCTGGGAGGCCGAGGCAGGAGGATCACTTGAGCTCAGGAGTTCAAGACCAGCCTAAGCAAGAGTGAGATCCCCTGTCTCTTCTAAAAATAGAAAAAATTATTTGAGAAACTAAAAACAGAAAAAATTAGCCAGGCATGGTGGCATGTGTCTGTAGTCCTCATACTCCAGAGGCTGAGGCAGGAGGATCCCTTGAGTCTAGGAGTTTGAGGTTTCTGTGAGCTAGGCAGATGCCACAGCACTCTAACCTAGGCAACAGAACAAGACTCTGTCTCAAAAAAAAAAAAAAAAAAAAAAAGCCCTGTCTCTAAGTAAATATTCAACAACTTGGATTAAATGGACCAAATTACTGGAAAATTACAAACTACCAAAATTCACTCAATACAAAATACATAATTTGAAAACTCTTATAACAATTTTAAAAACTGAATTCATTGTTTTGAAAAAGCAACTTCCTGTCTTGGTGGCCCCACACAACTAGATTAGTGGTTCCCTGGAAGGATCCATATGACTCCAGATAAAGTTATACTCTAGGTTAAGATTTATTAGAGCAAAGGATCCAATGCAGGAACAGCAGGAAAAAGATATTAATAGATGAAGGCTGGCGGGGTCAAATGCACACTCTCTTAGCCTCCCTCTGCGGGGACAGCACAGACACATCTTTTCCTGCAGCAGACTGCAGGGACATGTCTGACAGTCCTTGCCCAGGAAATCCCACTTGAGTTCAAGAGTCAAAATTCTTCTAGTCACCTACCTGCTATGTCACCAAGCATAGCCCCAAACCAGGCTCCAGGTGGGCATTGTGAATCTGCATGTTTACTTTAAACATGCTGAAACCTTGGTTCATCTTGACCTGCCATTTGGCACATAGAGAATAGCATCTTACCCAGGAGCTATGTGCGTATTCCAGGAGTTTAGTTTGCCCGGCTGGGATCCATCACCCTCTCCTTAAAGATGCATCCTGACTTATCCCCACACTTACACACTGAACAATGCAACATCTTGATTAACCTGTTTAAGGAATGTCATAATAAAAAGTCACACCATTCGGAAATGTGTTGGTCATTGCCATGATCTTGGTAGGAAGATGAGAAAATGCTTGAAGAGTGAGTGCCTGGAAAAGAGGGCGAGAGCAGGGATGCGAAAGAGATGTTTTAATCCTCCAGGAGAACTTGAACAATAAATTACTAATATATTTCAGCTTTGGCTGAGACCAGACTCTTGGCTGAGAGCTGAAACAATCCTGTCTTATTTGGTTTCCGGAACCCTTTGAATGGAAAGTGGCCTGTGAGAAATTGAACAATGGAGAAATAGGAATAGGTGTTGGGCCTCTCTCCTCTACTAACAAACCTGACTTCTACAACCGGTTAACATCTGAGTAATTTATCTCCCTCAATAAAATAATTTATTTAAGTAATAAAAAAGAAGATGAAAATGCTAACTACAGCCAGGGAGAAAATATTTGCAACCACGTATCTCACTCTGTGATCTGTTTCTACTCACAACACTGCTGACACCAAATGGTGGGTTTTTTCCACACCAACAATCAATTTCCAACTCTCTGGACACCAACCAACTAGGTGTCCAATGATTCAATTCAATTCTGACATTACCCAGAGCTGGCATCAGATCCACAGGTTAAGGACTCAGTCCCACAAGACTGTCCCCACTTCAGACGCCTGTCACAAGTCCCAGGCCTCCTGTACTTCTGACCAACAGGCTATATATCAGGGTTCCCATGACCCCCTCCCCAGGTTCAATAACTTGCTGTAATGGCTCACAAAGCCTGGGGAACCCTTTATTTACATGTACTGGGTTATTACAGAGGATACGACTCAGGAATGGCCAAATTGAAGAGATGTGTAGGAGGAAGGCACAGAGCTTCTAGGCCCTCTTGGGCATACTACTATCCCAGCACCTCGATGTGTTTACCAGCCTGGAATCTCTATGAGCCCTAGCATTTAGGGGTTTTATGGAGTTTCCATTACGTAGGCGTGATTGATTAAACCATTGGCCGTTGGTGACTGACTCAAGTTCGCCTCCCTTCTCATGCCACACAGTGCACATGAGGTCTCCACCTCCTGCCCACATGTCCTACTGATTTAAGGCCCTCTGTCCCCAGCACTTGGACACCTGCCCTTCTTCCACTGCACCTCCTCTCCCTCACTCTCTACCTCCAGTTTGTCACCAAGGCCAGGTGATCCTATTGTCAAACATCTCTGGTGTCACCCTCCATCCCCTGCCTTGACCCAGACTCTTCCTAAACCACTCCCCACCAGGACCAGTTCATCTCAGTCCATGCTCCTTGGTGCTGCCTGAGTGATATTGTTAAGACATAAATCTGATCGTGCTCTTCCCCTGCTTAAAACTTGCAATGGCTCCCCACTGCCCACCGGATGAAGCCCCAGCTCCTTCAAGCTAGCACACGAGGGCCTGCATCATCGAGAGCCTTCCCCATCCCCCCGCCCTGCCATTCCCCCTGTATATATAAAAATCCTCTGTTTCCTTTCTTTGGGAATCTCTTGTGATTTACTGAGCAGCTACTTTTTTTCAGGCAATGTGCATTATTTCATGTGACCCTCAAAATAACAACATGAAATGGTTATTATTATTTCCATTTTGCAGATAATAACACTGAGGCTGAGAGATTGAGAAACTTGCTCAAGGTCATTCAGCTATTAGGTGCTGGAGCTGCATCCAACTCACCAGCATGACTCCAAAGTCAAAGTCTCAGCCTTTGCACTAAACCATGTCTTTTGCACTAAACCATTCTCCACCTGACCAACTACTACTTACCTTTCAAAACTCAGCTCTGCCATTTCCTCTTCCAAATTTTTATTTAACTCTTCATTCTTGTGTTCAAGACCCTTCCTCTCTGTGCTCTGGTGAGAGGCACAACTGAATAAGAACACTCTGCCCATCAGATTGTAATCATTGCTCTACCTATAATTTCCCTCATTACACAACGAGCTTGTGTTGGGGAGATGCTAGGGTTTTTGTTTTGTTTTGTTTTTTTATCTTTGTAGTGCTTATACTTCACTTAGTTCTGGGCATATGGCCCGCACTATTAGTCTTCAATATATACCTTCACAAAGGTGGGCCTTTCTATCCTGCCCCTTGGGCTAAACATCTTTATCAAACTTTTCATCAGAATCAACTGGGACCTGCCTCCTGCCCCACTGTCCTGTGCGGCTGCAGAGTGTGTGGCCAGAATGAAGACTGCTTCCCATCTAGATCTTCCTGAGGGTGGGCACAGCTGGAAGCTCTGAGATTTGAGGGCAAGTGAGACAATCCAGGCCTGGCCAGAGGAGGGGAGGAAAGTGTGTTAGTGCTCACAGGTCTCCGAGTCTAGCCCCTCACTGAGCACAGAAAGACCACCCTCACGTGCTTCTGAAGCTCAGCCCTTGTCCCCCTCCCCAAACCCCCTCCAGAACACCAAGGAGGGTTCTGAGAATAGCAATGGGCCAACAGACCCTCCATGATCACAGAAGATGTACAAAGACCTTTCGTTCGTGCCTTTTGGGAGTTGAACACCAGTGTCTGAAAAGCTGTGTCTGCATCCCACACTCAGGGCACGGCAGAAACAATCAGAGGCCAGGAGTGCACAAGGCTTGCCTGGGAATCAGATCGGGAAAACTCTGGAATAGAAAAACTGAACCCAAAGGAAGATTATGTTGTGCACTCGCCAGGACTTTGTAAAGAATGTTTCTGTATAATTATAAAAAGACACGAGCTAGTTGACTTTTGCATGTTGTATTAGTTTGCTAGGGCCACCATAACAAAGTCCCACAGACTGGGTGGTTTAAACAGCAGAAATTGATTTCCTCACAGTTCTGGAAGCTGGAAGTCTGAGCTCAAGGTGTTAGAAAGTTGGTTTCTTCCGAGGCCTCTCCCCTGAGCTTGCAGATGGCCACCTTCTCCTCGTGTCTTCGTATTGTCTTCCCTCTGTGCGCCTGTGTCCTAATCTCCTCTTTTTAGAAGACACGAGTCATACTGGGTTACGGCCCTCCCTAATGACCTCATTTTAACTTAATTTCCTATTTTTTAAAAAAACCTATTTCCAAATACAGTCACATTCGGAGGTCCTGGAGGTTAGGACTTCAACATGGGAATTTTAGAGGACACAATTCAGCCCATAACACACAAAGCTCAGGCAATTCAACACTGAACAAAAACTTTCCCAGTATAGAAAACCTTATATAAGGTATAGATGTCTTCATGTTTTTCCACTGCTTTCATCCTCTCGGTTGTTAAATCAATAAAAGTCTCAAGAGTTTTAAAAATATCTTAACAATTTTGACATTTAGGAAGGTTCAATGCCTTTGCTAGCTCTTAGATTTGCCCAGCTTGATAGGATCTTATTAATATTTTTCAGAGGAAGCAACCTCTGTTCAGCTTCTAGTCACAGCTGGCCTCCTGGAACATCCTTTCTCTCATTTGAACATTTCCAAGTGCTGGGAGGGGGTTTCTTTTATACTGGAACATTTTGAGTAATCTAGCTCATGCAGGCGTCCCTCTTCATGAACAACTGAGCTACCTGACTTTTGACCAGAAACAGATGATTTTAAATCAAAATTACTTTTTCTAAAAAGTTGACCTACCACCTATCAAAAGAGATACCAGTGCTTAAAAAATTGCTGTAGACAATTTGTAGAGTCAAAAGACATAGGAGGGCTTCCATTCCTAGCTACTAAACCTTGAGCAAATTACCCAACCTCTTTGATCATATTTTGTCATTTGAAAAATGGGCAGTTAAAGATCTTCAATCACTTCCTGCTATAAAATTCTAAGTTTTTAGCTGTTCAGGCTGGAAGGCAGTGTCGCAATCATAACTCAGTGTAACCTTGAACTCCTGGGCTCAAGCAATCCTCCTACCTCAGCCTCCCAAGTAGCTATGGGCATGTGCCACTACCACACCTGGCTAATTTTTAAATTTTTTGTAGAGACAGGATCTATGATCCTCCCACCTTGGCCTGCCAAAGTGCTGGGATTATAGGCATGACCCACTGGGTCTGGTCCTCTAAGATTTTAATATAAAACAAACACACAGCTTTCATCACGTTGGCATCTTCCTACTTTACACTGAAAATTAAGATTATTCCATTTAACTCTGAACTTAAGCATAGTAGCCCAACCATTACCCATCTGAAGCAATCCTTAACAATACAGAATTGTAGTTCATGGGAGTGACCATATTTACAGGGTGCAACCATGAACAAGCCACAGGGATATCAGAGATAGCTTGATGCTGCTACTACGCCTCCATTCCATTCAGAACAGACTCTCTGTCTTGGCCCTCAAACACCTTCAATGTCTTTGGAGTTCTGGACTTCTAAAGATCCCTATTTTCCTATATTTGTTACTTTTTAGATTTAACATTAATAAATATGTATTTAAGACCCTATGTCATGGGAGAAAATCTCACACAAGTCAAAATATAAGACCATGTGCTAATTGGCATTATGGAAGTATAAAGCACTAAGAAACTGCTGGACAGGAGAAGATTATGTGCTTTGGAATAAGGCATATCATTAAAAATCTTATGTTTGCAGAACTAATCTTTGGTACAAATGCTCTGATGTTTAATAAACTTAGTGTCCCCCAGAAAACTTCCCCCAAATCATTTCTTCACTATGAATTCTCTGATAGCCAGAAAGAGGTGAGCTTGAATTGAACCTTTTCCACATTCTTCACATTCCCATGGCTTTTTTCCAACATGAAGTCTCAGATGATGAATCAGGCTTAATCACCAACTGCAGACTTCCCCACAATCCTTGCAATTATAAGGTTTTTTTCTCCAGTAGGAATTTTCTGAGGAAGGGTTGAACTTCCTCCAAAAAATTTCCTGCATGCTTTGCACAAATAGGGTTTCTCTCTGATTTGAATTATTTGATGCTGAATAAGTGTTTTGTTTTATTTTTTTAAAGATGGAGTCTTGCTATGTTGCTCAGGCTGGCTTTGAACTCCTGGCCTCAAGCGATCCTCTCTCCTCAGCCTCCCAAATAGCTGGGACTACAGGCATGCACCATTGTGCCTGGCTTTGAATAAGTTTTACACTTTCCCAGAATGCATTTCTACCTGTGCTACACTTTCTTGGTTTCTCTCCTATATGAATGACCTGATGTGGCCCCAGGTTTGAGCACTGATTGAAAGCTTCCAAAAGTCATGACACTCACATGGCCTCTCTCTACTGTGAATTCCTGGTGCCTGCGAAGGCCTGAGCCCTGCCTGAAGAGTTTCCTACCGCCTTTATAGTCATCTGGTTTCTCTCTAGTGTGAATTCCCTGATGTTGAATAAGGTGTGGGGTTCTAATTAAAGATTTCCCACATTTAAAGATTGTTTCTCCAATATGAACTATATATACTGAATGAGTTTTCATTTTCCCTGAAAGCTCTTCCACATTAACTACATTTCTTTCTTGTATGAATTATACAATGTTGTTTAAGATTTGGACTCTGGCTGAAGGTTTTCCCACATTTATCGCATTCATAGAATTTCTCTCCACTACAAATATTCTTGTTTCTAATAGGATCTGAGCTTCACCGAAATGCTTTCCCACATTCCTTACCTTCACATGGCTTTTCTCTAGCGTTTTTCCTGATATTCAATAAGATGTAAAAGTTTTCCCATACTCATTACAAAGATTTTTATCTCCAACATGAATACTGTGATGCTGTGTTCTGAATTCTGCTAAATACCTATGGGATTTCTTTTCTGTAGAAACTATCTGATGTACAATAATCATTGAGGCTGAACTGCAGTTTCTCCCACACAGAGTTTCCCCAGTGCTGCTCCAAGTTGTCCTCCTAATCGCAGACACGGCTGTGTGGACAGCAGCTGGGACCATCTTCTCAATATAGCAACTGGTGATTTCGCTTCTGCAGAATGTTCCTGCTTTTCAGTCAACATCTTGTTTTCACTCTGAGTTTCACATGCAGAAACAAAAGAAAATATAAATATCACCAATTCCCCATTCAAGGAAAAAGGAAACTATTGATTAGATACTCATGCAGCTTTAGATGCAAGCTTAAGGGGAAAAGTGTTTCTGAATATCAATATAGTAGGATAAGATTTGTCTCTGATAGCAACTTTACTCCAGAGTAAACAACAGAAAATATTTGTGTGCTGAAATAAGTAGATATAAAAACATCATTCCATGAAAATAGTTTTGAGTTTTCTGGCTGACAGATATGCTTATTATGTTATTCTTGTGGTGGTGGTAAGTTGATTTTCTTGATGGTAACTAGTCAGGGTTTCCTTCAGGATAACCTTGAAACAACTGACCAATAATGGCTGTCTTAGATACTTAGGAGCTTGTGGAGCTAAGATGCTATGGAGGAAAAGTGGGAGAGAACCACTGAAACTTCCAGAATAGCTACATAGCACAGACTTAGGATGGCAACATGGTTGGAAGGGGGTGAAGCCGTGTCTGCGTATTTAACATTCAGATTTTAGTAAAACCAATAATCTAATTATTTGGGGTGGTTTGGGGAGGGTAATGGAGATTGTGGGGAACTAAGTCCTCATAAGTCACTTCTGGTGCTGCCCCAACTCTGCCTCATTGCAACAGTAAATTAAATTCTGATCCAGAAGCATCATCAGCAATAAAGGTTGCTTTCTCTTTGTTGTTGTAAAAGTGGGCAATAATTAATTTAATATTCCTAGCAGCTTTAGACATTAAAAAACTGTGCATAAAGCCATTAAGTATGCTGGTGATACCATCAAATGTAATGATTGTAATTGTTGCCTTTTAGATCTTGAGGAGGCAGAGACTAGGGACGCTGTCCTTAGCCAAGCTTAAGTCAACTCTAGGCTCATTTTTCTACTAATAATCTGCATATGTGTTGGATTAATATTTGCTAAATGAATAGGTGAATGAATGAATACATCTGAATTCTCTTGTGTAGCTTAATACTTCTACTTGGTGAAAACATTGCTGAATTTGTTGAAGCTTAAGGAAAATAAGCTAAGAACAAAATAAAAGGGAACACGCTGATATCTATTTTATTTCCAATCATGTAGGCTCAAGGATACAAAAAGATGCAGTCACTTATTTTATTTAACCCGTGGCCAAGAACACACCCTCTTATTAGCACTTGACCACAAGGCTCATTTAAAATGAGCTTTTAAGGCAAAGTGGGCAGAAAATCATGAGAGCTGAAGGCATAGAGCAGGAGTGAACCAACAGGAAGTGAAACAACGCAGAAACAGCAAGTTCACTTGCAGAGCCAAGTTTACACAGAACAAAACCTTAGGAGACTGTTAGGTCTTATCAGCGTGCAGATACAGTGAACAGCCCACGTGGTGAAAAACTAGGCAAAAGGGAAAAGAATAAAAGTTACAGAGAAGCTTGTTTAGCTGAAAGGAAAGAAAATAAATCTCCTTTTTGCTTCAATGTGTTCCTGAGAATCATGTTGCAAGGCAGACATTTTTCCAATGAAGAAAATTGCATTCCAGACCAGAGACAGAGTATCATCTAAATCACAGCTTTAAATAATATAGCAGGAAAGAAAAGAATCAAATACTCTACAAGCAGGCTCCATGTCCTATGCAGTTATCATGTGGAACCTCTCGCCTTGCTTGTTAGCTCCTCATTCCCAAGGACTGTGGGCCAAAGACTTGGGTCTCGGTGACCTTATCTCTGCAAAATTTATTTATTAATGTTAGGGACAGAAAAACAAGAAGTAATGGAATGATACGGGCAGAAAAAGACGAAAGAGGAAACAGCTAAAGAAAAACAAGAAGAAAATAGTTACAGAAAAATAACCAGGGGAAACAGTTATTTCAGTCTTAAAGAATGCGGTAATTAGACCATGGAACAGTGACCACCAATTAGAAAATAGAAAAACACCCTAAATGGTGACTTTCCCCATCTCATATATAGGAGAAAGGAATGACTGGAACATAACCTTTAAGTTATGTCCATACCTGGAAAAATCCCAGGAAAGACTTCTGGGAATTTTCTTTAGGTCAGAGCTGACCTTTACATCAACATAAACTACTAGCATATAAAAGGAGGAATTTTGGAGTTAATTAGCGTCCTCTCCAGTCGCGGAGACAGACCGTTTCGCCTTATGGAAGGTCTTTCGTTTTGCACCCTTAAATTTTCCTTACAATAAATTCTTCACACATACTTCCTGAGTGTCTGTCATCTCTCTCCCTAGTGTGGACCAAGGCTTGTAATTCTTCCAAGCCCGGAACCCAAGAACTGTGGCAACACTTCAGAGTTCAGCCCTGAACAGGACCGTGACATTATGACAGTCAGAAATTAGCACTCTCCTCTACCTGCTCCGAATACTTTTATTTTTAACCTAAACTACAGAAAAGTAAATGTAGAAGGGGCTTGGAAGTCGGTATAGCCCAGGAATTTGCTGTGTAGGTCATCAGGGCTGGCGTGAACTGGTCTCTTCCTAACATCCTTCCACTGCGTATTAGATTGACCCAGAAATGGGACAGCGTTCTCAGGCGTGGGAAGAAAGATACTTACTGGAGCGAACGTTAAGGTGGGTGAGTAGCTTGGGTGGAGCCCATTTGAATGGAGGTTTGAGACACTAAACAGTGACAGCTGTTTAGTGAAGACTCAGGAGTAGGAGGACACGGCTGGAATCAGCACGGTGCGACTCTTAATCACCTAAGGCAAAGATTTTTGGGGGGTGGGGTGGGGGGATCATTGTTCTCCTCCTTACTGGAGTCACCAACCACTGATGAATGCGAAGGACCCTGCCTTCCAACTCCGCGTTGCGCCGCGCCCCGCCCCTCCCGCGGAGCCGCGCCGTCAATTGGCCAGCCGGGTTCCCACGCCCCGCCCCGGGCTCCGCTTGGCCCCGCCTTCCCTCAGGGGGCGGCTACTGCGCAGACGCCGACGCCGATGCCGCGCTTTCCCCTTGAGTCTTTTCTTGTCCTCCAGACCACCGAGCCCTCCTCCTAGAGCGGTCCCAGAGGCGGCACCACTCTCCCCTTCTCCCTCCCTCCCTCCGGAGCCACCCGGAAGTGTAGACGGCTGGAGGTTCTGAGCGTCGTTTTTGGAAAGGCTGCCGTTTACTCTTTCATTCGTCCAACAGACAATTCCTGGGCGCTTGCCCTGTGGCAGAGATGAACGCGGCACAGTCCGTGTCCACATATAGGACTGTAGGACTGGGCGATAACTGCTGTACTCCAAGGTTCAGGATGCTGTGCCTCCAAGGAGCCGGGTAGAAGAAAGCTTTCGTGAAGGGGTGACGGCCCTGGGCCTAGCAGTTGCCGCCACGCAGGCACGCCAGTGTTTGGTGGATGGGTTGGCAGAGCATTGCGGGTGGAAGGAACACTCCGAGTAGAAGAAAAGTGGCTGTCGTGAAGACGTCTGCGTGTGCAGGGTACGTGGGTTGTTGGACATAAAGCAGGAAAGGTAAGCAGGGGCGAACCTGAAGGGCCTCATGTGCGCGATAAGGAATTTAGACAGAATCCTGAGTAGCCTAGACGGTATTTTAATAAGGACATATGAGTTCCGATTTGCATTTTGAAATACAACTGGTAGCCAGGCTGGGTTGAGGAAGAAAAATCTGTAGGAGGTTAGAGTACGGTGATGGAATGGAGGCGGGGATGGCCCGACATTTATTCTTTAGTAGTCTTGTCTCTTCCACGAAGCTGTGACTTCCATGAGAGCAAGGACTCTGTTTAGTTAATTTCTCATGTCCAGCACTTAAAAGAGTGCCTGACATATAGTTCTTAGTAAATGTTTGTTGGGTGGGTGGTTGAATGAATTTGAGGTTGATAGGGCTTCCTAACTGAATAGTAGATGGAACTGGGAAGTGGAGATATTACTGAAAACTGGAAGAACACAAATAGTGGAATCCTGTTCATTGGGTGTTTGCTGAGCACTTCTCCTGGGTCAGCCACTGCAGAAGGTCCCAGCTGCTGGTGTACTCAAGGGAGAGGCCCAGAGCCCAGATTGCTAACAAATACCAGTTCTAGGTTTTAGTCTCACTAACCAAATATGTCAGTTTCCTTTCTGCCCAATCACCTGACTGAATTTGAGAAGTACGTACTTTTTTGTTTTGTTTTGAATATTACCATCCACATGCCTAGAATCTATGAGTGTGATTTTGAGGCTGTATATTATTCCATTATATCGATGTATTATCATGTAATAAAACCATTCCCTGGCATGTTTGTTGTTTGTTTACCTTCATAGGTAATGCAGGAGTGAATATCTTCATATCTTTCTTTTCCTTTATTTTTCTCCTTTCATTGAATATTTCCCCAAAGGAGTAGATTATTTAGCCAAATAATATCGCATTTTACTTATAGCTGTTACCATATATTGCTTCATTGCTTTCCAAAAAGTTAATAATGGCAATAGCAATATCCATTTATGCAACAGTTAAAATTGGATGCCTACTGAGCTGGGTTCTAGGGGCATAATATAAGCAAAACAGACATAGACCCTGCCCACATGTAGCTTCTAATCTATGGCAGGAGGCCGACATTAATCATATCATCACACAAATGATGATGACAAACTGACAAATAGTATGAAGAAAAATTACAGACCACTAGCCAATAGGCTGGAATCAATTTTACAGCAATTTCAGCAGAACTGGTAGTGGTTTGGGGAGTTTCATTTTTAATTTTACTACAGTACTATACTAGGTAAAAAATGGTTTCTCAGGGATTGCTTTTCCTGTTTTGCTTTTGAATTAACCTGAATTGTTCCTTCCCAGTTCACTCACTGCTTAAGGGAAGTAGTAGATGAATTCTCTATTGTAAATCAACAAAAACATTACAAATTTTGGGCAAATATTTTTACAAATGAATAACTAGAGTGTACTTAGGAACATGTCCTAACCTTTCCTCCTATTTTTCCTTTAAGTCAAGAGTCCCCAACCTTTTTGCTGTCAGGGACTGATTTCATGGAAGACAATTTTTCCATGGACTGTGGTGGAGTGGGGTGTTGTGGGTCGGGGGAGGGTGGTGCAGAGCTCAGGCGGCCATAGGCAGCCCATTTCCTAACAGGCCACAGACCGGTACTGGGCTTCAGCCCAGGGGTTGAGGACCACAGCTTTTAAGTGATTTCTCCTCATCTCTAAACACACAGCCCTGTCTCTGTCCTCTTATATGAAGAGGCAGCAGGAACCTAGTGTAGGACTTGGGTGTGGATCCCAGCTTCTAGCTCTGTGACATTGGGCAAATTACTTAACTATTTTGAGCTTCATTTCCTCCTGGATCAAATGGAGCTAATAATAGTACCTTCCTGGGTGTGATTTTTGGCAATGTGTCATGTGTGAGTGTTCCATTAGGTAGGAAAAAGTGGATGAGAGCAGAATAGAGTCTCTGGCTTCTGGCAGGTTTTAGTATCATACTCAAGCCCATCCTCAAGTAGCTCACAGAAATAGTACTAGCAAAGAGAGCAAGGCATGTATTATAGTTTTATGTTCTAAAAATGTAGGACTAGTAACATTTTCCCTCTACAGGAGACCTCACCTAGTCTGGGTTGCCAGAGAAGGTCTTCCCTAAGCAAGAGCCTTTGAGCTGAGAACTTGGGATGAGTAGGAGTTCACCAGGCCGGTGAGGGCAAAAACCAATTTGTCATCATAGTGTCCCCTCTCACATGCCATCCATCAGCACATCCCAGCGACTCTGCCTTCTGAACCTAGCTCACCTCCACCACTATAGCTATAGACCAGGTCACCAGTGGTCATGCCTGGCCCACCACAGGGTCCTGTTCAGTGGCCTCCTGCTTTCACTCTGGCCTCTACCACTTTTTCTCCAGGCAGAAGCCAGAGAGATCCTTTTATACATAAAATTAAATCCAAATTCCTTACCATGGCCTACAGGGCCCTGTGTGATCTGTCCTCATTTTCTGTCACTCTTTCCTTTGCTCATTCCACTGGGTCACCTTAGCTTCCTAACTGTCTTGGTCCATTCTGTGTTGCTATAAAGGAAATGCCTGAGGCTGGGTAATTTATAAAGAAAAGAGGTTTATTTGGCTCACGGTTCTGCAGGCTGTACAAGAAGCATGGTGCTAGCATCTGCTTCTGGTGAGGGCCTCAGGGAGCTTCCAATCAAGGTGGAAGGCAAAGGGGAGCAGGTGTGTCACTTGGTAAGAGAAGGAGCAAGAGAGAGAGAGGAGGGAATGCCAGGCTTTTGTAAACAACCAGCTCTCATGGGAATTAATATAATAGAGTGAGAACTCACTCTTTACCACCAGGACAACACCAAGCCATTCATGAGGGATCCACCCCATGACCCAAACTCCTCCCACCAGGCCCCACCTCTAACATAGGGGATCAACTTCAGCATGAGATTTGGAGGGGACAAACATCCAAACCACATTGCTACCTGTCTCAGACAACCTTTGCACGCTCCCTCCTTGAGGCTCTTGTCCTTGCTGCTTTATCTGCCTGGAATGTTCCTCTCCCATTTACCTGTGTGGCTTATTCATTCATGTTGGGGCTCTGCTAAAGTGTCACCTGCTCAGAGTGGCTTCACTGAGCACTCCTATAGTAGTATCCTCCTCTTCCCCCATTCCTTCACCCTGTTTTGTTTGTTTTCGTAGCACTTTCAACTCATGACATTATTGCATTTAAATGAAAAAACTATTTCTTAACTCTCGCAGCACTTCTGACACCACATGTGTGGGTTTTTTGGACATCAAGCAATCCTCTGATTTTCTGTAGACACCAACTAGGTGTCCTACAGTTCAATTCTGACACCATCTGCCTGGAATTAGCATCCAGTCCCCCAAGATAAGGGCTCAGTCCCTCAAGACTGCCTCCTCTTACGACTCCCAAGTTGCCACCTGTACTCCTGATCAACTGGCTGTAAGTCACGGGTTTCCAAGGCCCCCTCTCATATTTGATAATTTGCTATAACAGCTCATAGAACTCAGGGAAACACTTTATGTACTATTACCAGTTTATTATAAAGGACACAACTTAAGAACAGCCAAATGTAAGAGATGCAAAGGGCGAGGTATGGGAAAGGGGCTTGGAGATTCCATGTCCTCCCAGCACCTCCACTGTGTTCACCAACCCAGAAGTTCTGTAAAAATTAGCCGGGCATGGTGGCGCATGCCTGTAGTCCCAGCTACTCGGGAGGCTGAGGCAGAAGGATCACTCGAGCCCAGGAGTTTGAGGTTGCTGTAAGCTAGGCTGATGCCACGGCACTCTAGCCCAGGGAACAGAGTGAGACTCTGTCTCAAAAAAAAAAAAAAGAAAGATCTTTGAGTTCTCACCCCAGAGTTGAGGGATTTTTATGGACGCTTTATCGTGTATGCATGATAAATTATTAACTCAACCTCCAGCCTCTCTCCCTTCCCCAGAGGATAGGGGGAGTGGGACAGAAATTTCCAAACTTTTAATCATGGCTTGGCATTTCTGGTGACCAGCCTCCATCCTGACGCTATCTAGGAGCCCACCAAGAGTCACATCATTAGAACAAAAGACACTCCTGTCACTCATGAATTCCAAGAATTTAGGAGCTCTGTGTAAGATGCTCCTATACCCCATCACTCAGGAAATTACAAGGATTTTAGGAGCCTTGTGTTAAGAACCAGGGCAGAGACCAAATATATATTTCCTGTTATGTCACAGTGTTTTTATTTATTTACTTAATTTTTTTTTCTATTTTCCCCACAAAAATGTAAGCTCCATGGGAACAAGAACTTTATTCAGTACTGATCCCTAGCACCTAAACAGTGCCTGGCATATAGTAGGTGCTTAATGAGTATTTGCTGAATGCATTAAATCTTGAATGAATGAATGAGCCAGATAAGCAAAGGAGTAGTGGATAGATGCTTTAAATAGAGGAGACTGCATGTGCAAAGGACCTGGGGCCACTCAGAGAAGGGTGAGGCAGAGAATTACGGGGGGACCAGACCTCAGAAGACCTTGTAGGCTGTGTTACAAGATGTTAACCTTTGTTCTAAGGGCAATGAGGAGCCGTTAAAGGGTTTCATGTAAATTGAGAATTGTGTTTTTATAAACTCCCTATGAGTACTGGGTGGTAAATAGATGGGAATGGGGCAAATGGAGGCAGGGGACCAGTGAGGCAGCTGTTGAAGTCATCCAGGTAGAGATGACACAGGCTTGGACATAATTTGGATGTAAAATTAACAGGGACTACTTCCCACATCTGTGATCAAAGGTGGACGGCTGTGCTAACTAGACTGGAAAAGGCCCAAACTCAGACTTAGGAACTCTTCATTGGCACAGAATTTAGCCAGCCGATTAAGTCATTCTCTTCTCCCCACGTGTATACATTCAACAAATTCTGATGGAGCTTTCACCATGTGCCAGGTAAATGCCAAGAGCTACAGCAAATATAAAGGTGAATATGGCGCAGCCTACCCCCAAAATGAGCCTAATAGAAATAGTGCCCCTGTGGCCTTCCTATGTCCCCTTCCTTTATAGTGTTTGCTTCCTGTCTTTGGTCTTGTTTCCACTCATCTGCTTCATTTTGTATTCATCTTTTTATCCTCTGTGCTCATCCCAAGGCCCAGCCAAAATTAGGTGCTCAGTGCATCTTTGAATGAATGTGAATTTTTCTTGAGTCTTATGCTAGTGGTCATTAGGGAGCCAATTTCCCAAACTGAGGTTTTTCTCAAAGTTTACAGGCTCATACCTGTAATCCTAGCATTGTGGGAGGCCCAGGCGGGAGGATCACTTGAGCTCAGGAGTTCCTAGACCAGCCTGAGCAAGAGCCCCAAAAGTCTGAGGTTGCTGTGAGCTATGATGACACCACAGCACTCTAGCCCAGGCGACAGGAAAAAAAA
>VBSM01002153.1:26344212-26356562 GCA_008086735.1 Cheirogaleus medius | reverse complement strand
CTGCGCCCAGTGGCTAAGGCCTGTCACAGGCTGCAAGGGCTTTGAGGGTTTTGGGAGGTGGCAGGACATGGCAGGTAGGGCAGGCAGGGCCCGTTGGGACAACTCCTGAGGTGGCTAGGCTTTCACAGGTGGGTGGGATTTCGATGCAGCACATTCCAAGTGAGGAAATGATGTGATGGAGTGAACTAAACAGGTATGGGACAAAGAAGGGGGGAAAGAGGCCAGAGTGATGGTAGGAGAGGGAGGTGGGATGGAGTTAGGGTCCTGAGTGCTGGACTGGGGAATTTACAGTTGACCCCAGGAAGTGGGAAGGTTTATAAACTGGGGCGGACAGGAAGGCATTGGATGAAATTACTGCTCTGGGCAGCCCCGGACTTCCCCTCCCCGACAAACCCTGCCCCTTGGACCGCCATCCTCCTCCCGCTTCCGCAGGTGTCTGCGGGATGGTGGCCATCTCCTGGTACGCCTTCAACATCACCCGGGACTTCTTCGACCCCCTGTACGCCGGAACCAAGTGAGTGAGGGGACCCTGCTCTCGGGGCAGCGGGTGGGACTCGGTCCTGTCACCCCCCCCCAGCCGGCGCCTCACCTCCAGCTCCCCCGCCACGTACTTGTCCCAGGTACGAGTTGGGCTCTGCCCTCTACCTGGGCTGGAGCGCCTCCCTGATCTCCATCCTGGGGGGCATCTGCCTCTGCTCCACCTGCTGCTGCGGCCCTGACGAGGACCCCGCCACCAGGTGAGGGAGGGGCGAGCGCGCGGGGGTGGGCAGGGGAAGCCGTCAGTGGGTGAGGCCACGCCTCCCTCTGACCTGGGTCCCTCCCAACAGCCCCCGGTTCCCCTACAGGACCTCCGCGTCCGTGGTGCCCCTGGCCGCGTCAGGTGAAGAAGGCGACAGCAGCTTTGGCAAATATGGCAAAAACGCCTATGTGTAGGATCTGCGGCCTGTGAGCCCCATTTTCCTTCCCACTGCCCCAGAGGAGAGGGGTCGCCGCCGGGTCCCACCCTCCCAACAGCTTAAGGGGAAGGCCACGCCCCGGGCTCCACCCTGTACCCGCAAGCCACGCCCACCTGTGGGCCCGCCTCTCCGGCTGGAGCCACACCCCGACCACGCCCCCTTGCCTTGCGCTCCTGGGGTCTTCCAGGCCAAGAACAGCTCTGAGAAGTCCCTTTGGCTGGATCCCTCCTCGTCCATCTTCTGAGCCTGGGCTCTGGGATGTGAAGGGAACGGAGGTGTCCCCGAGTGTGTGTATAAATAAATGTATATTGTGACTGTTCAGGGGTTAAGGGTGTCATGAAGTGGGTAGCCAAGCAAGTCATCGGGGGTGGCACCAAGGGTCAATTCAGTTCTTGGACCCCAGACTGTCACAGTCCACAACCTTTGGGTTGCCACCTCCAGCAAAATGGAGAAGGGGCTACAAGTGATTTCAGGAGTGGCACATAATTACTGATAAGAGTCATCGAGGAGCAGATACAGGCGGCCCCAGTTCCAGGAAACTGGAAATAGCAGAGCTGGCCCCAGCCCAGCCATCTGGGGATAACAAGCCTCTCCTTTTACTCTCCTCAGCTGTACAAGGCGACAGTTGTTCTAGAGCAGAGCTGCTTTACCTGGGCCCGAGCGTGGGTATCAAGACTGCCAAGCCCTTTGAAATTCTGTGTCAAATTAACTGGGTCTAGTGCAAGCACGTATTTCTGTGGAAGATTCAACAGCTTCCAGAAAAGACTCCAAAAGTCTGCCAGTGTGTGTGTGGCTTGACGGTGTCCAGATCAGACCTGGTCCTGGGTTGTGGGTGGGCTTGGCGCAGGCCTAGTGGGCACTGAGAAAGCTGCACCCATTTGAGATAGAACAGTGAGGCCACCAGAACAAGGCCTGACATCCTGTGAAGAGGAGGGAGCAGGGCCCTATACCAGCCAGCATCCTCCACAGCACTGACCAGTGACCAGTCGCTTGGGGGTGCCCTGGGTTCTGACCACAGGCCCCTCCTCTTTTCTCCCTTATCTCATTAACTTGCTGGCATCCACCTTCTCCCGCAGTGAGCGCCCACATCCACATTCTGTGAGGGCTATCTGGCCTTGGTCTCAAGCACACCCCACCCCCAGTATATTTTCACCAGGCTGGGCTTCAGGCACATCAAATTCATCACTTTCCGCTGAAGCTGCAGCTCCTGTCACTACTGTTACCAGCATCACCAACCTGTCTGGTCCTCAGGCCTCAGACACACCTTCCCATCAAGGCTTCCAACTGGGCTCCACACCCAGAAACACTGGTGCTTCCTGAGTGCTCCCTACATAGAGGGTCCCATGGCCAACAAGTCCACGAAAACTCGTATATCCTACCCCTCCACACTCTGCTTTCATAAAGTGTGTGGGTGTCCCATAGGCCAAGTCCAGAGTCCACGCGGAAGGCACTGCACAAGAGCCCAGGCACTGGGAAGCGTGTCTCGTGGGGACCCTCAGTGCAACACTTTATCCCTGCCAAGTCCTAGGCCACGTGACTTGCTTTGTTAGCACAGATAGGGGACTTCTCTCTCAAAGATGAGACAGATGCCTTAAAAGTGTCTTACCACCCTGAAGGGCTACAAGAGTGCCCCCCACACACACAGTGAAGGAGGACAAAAGCCAGTTACAACTTCTGACACCCCCTGGTGCCTCCAACACAAAGTCTCCTCCGTCCCACCCCACAGGCCTTCCTCCTTTTCTGAATGCCAGCTCTGCTCCTCTCACCCCTTCCCCTCAGGAAAACCAGCCCAAGCCAAGCTTCACAACTGAGCACTGAAGTGTGTGCCTTAACATGGTCACTAGGTTGAGTCTTGATTTCTCCGTCCATCACATGTAGTCACATGGCTATAAAGGGCCATTAACACATTTGCCCTTTTCCACAACATTTACAGAGCAGCTTCTCTGTTAGGAGCCAGAGTGGGCACCAAGACATGGTCCCTGCCCTCAAAGAACTCACAGCCTAGGAGCAAAGAGAAATGTAAACCACCATGGGCCAGGTGCTGGGGCTACTCCAAGGGAGCCCACTGTGAAGCTCAACAGACCGCTGCAGGTCTCAGGCAGTACCAACAGCTCTCATTCACTGAAGACTCACTGCATGCCAGGCCCCGCGCTACGTGCACAGTCCCAGTTAATCCTTGCAGTATCTGTGAGGTGGCTGTCACAAAGTCAGAGGTGAGGTGACCTGTCCAAGCTACACAACTGGTTAGTGGGACCAGGATTTCTCCAAGAATGAAGATGCAACTTCCCTGCTTCCCAGAATCCTTGGTTATCCTAATTCCCATCAATTAAAACCAATGCTGGCTGGGCTCAGTGGCTCACACCTGTAATCCTAGCACTCTGGGAGGCCAAGGTGGGCGGATCGCTCAAGGTCAGGAGTTCGAAACCAACCTGAGCAAGAGTGAGACCCCGTCTCTACTAAAAATAGAAGTTAACTGGCCAACTAAAAATATATACAAAAACTTAGCCGGGCATGGTGGCGCATGCCTGTAGTCCCAGCTACTCAGGAGGCTGAGGCAGAAGGATTGCTTGAGCCCAGGAGTTCAAGGTTGCTATGAGCTAGGCTGATGCCACGGCACTCTAGCCAGGGCAACAAAGTGAGACTCTGTCTCAAAAAAGAAAAACCAACGCTAATTGAGGTCTTTGGGAGTAAGTCCCCCGTCTCTAGCCTTCCAGATCCTGGAACTAACCTCCTCTTCCCCTGTGTTCCCAGGAAAGGGTAGTGCTGCCCCTATAACATGACACTACGTTTAGCTTCTAGAAGCTTTTGGCATAGTGTAGATTTCCCAAAGACCAGGTGGCTCCCAAGGTAGGGAACAAGTCTCCTCTAGCACAAAGGAAGCTGGCAAAAATTGTTCAAGGTTTTCCCTAGGGAGTTATGGTTTTCCATGGGGGTCCAGAGATCTAGGAATCCAGAGGTCTAGGAATCAGCTTCCTAGAGGACATCAATGGGTGACAGTGGAGCCACTCAGCATCAGAACAACAAGAAGCCCTTGGGGTCTGGCTCTGTCCTCTCAAGGTCATTTAGTGCATCACTGAGAAGACATCTTACACCAAGCAGAACCTATGTGATTTTTTTTTTTAAATAAGAGGCAAAAGCCTATAGCACTCGGTATTCCCAGGCGGTCTCCCATCCAAGTACTAACCAGGCCCAACCCTGCTTAGCTTCCGAGATCAGACAAGATCGAGTGTGTTCAGGGGGATATGGCCATAGACTACATGACTCTTTGTAACAACAAAATATGAAACAAAATCAGTGAAGTTAGGAAATAAACCAAGACAGTGTGAATCAGACAGGAGTTCTAAGGCAGGACGCCACAGAGCAGCTCAGGTGGTGTCATTCAGCCAGAAAATCTTTCCCACTTCTATTTTCTTGCTTGAGTGTACTTGGTGGAGAGGAAAATATAAAGGGAAGGAAATGCAGCTGAGGACCCCAGAGAGGCCCCTTTCCTGGGAGAGAAATAAGCCTAGGCAGGTGGTGGCAGCCAGCAAACTGGACACCTGGGGCCCAGTTATTGTCACTGCTAAGGAACCATCCCAGGACTCACTGGTACACACCAACTGTTTTATGATCCTGTAGGTCAGGAATTTAGACAGGCACAGCAGAGATGGCTTGTCTCTGCTCCATTATGTTTAAGGACACAGTTGGGAAGACTCAAACAGCTGAGGGTGACTCAATACCGGGGGCTGGGATTATGTGGAGGCACCTCCACTTGCATGACTGAGGCCTGCACTGGGAAGACTCAGGCTTGGCTCAGCTTGGCTGTCAATGGGAGGACCTGCACGTGGCCTCTCCGTGTAGCCTGGGCTTCGTCACAGCATGGCGGCTTCCAGATAGTTGGATTTCCCACTTGGTGGCTCAAGGATCCAAAAGCAAGTGTCCCAGCCCACAAGGCAAAAGCTACACTGCCTTCACGACCCAGACTTGTACATCACAAGGTCTCCATTCTGCCATTCTCTCCCGGCTGAAGCAGTCATAAGCCTGCCCAGATGCTAAGGGAAGGGGACAAACACCCCACACCTTTTGGTAGAAGGCCAAAGAATTTAAAGCCATTTTTAAAAGACATCAAACCTGGATTCTCTAAACCCTGACATCATCACCATCCAAAAAAGCTGTCACCAACATCACCTGCCCAGCAGCAAGTCTTCAGAGAAAGGGAAGTCAATTCCTCAGGAAAACACTGGGGACATTTGGGTCAGCTCCCAAGAAAGTCACCAAAAGTGGGGAAAGGAGCCTAAGAAACTGCCTAACACTGACATTGCTGGATCTCATTAATATCTCAATGAAGTTATTTGTTCGACAAGTACTTACCAAGCACCTGCTTTGCTATGTGTTTAGCAGGGTGTTGGGCCTTAAAACAGCAACTCCATGGAGCTTACAAAATTACAGCTTGCAACCCACCGAGACAAGATGTGGGTATGAGAAGTCATAGCATCCAGGGCCACCAAGAACAGGAGCCCCTGTACCATGAATTCCCCCCTGCTTCCCAGAAACTTCTGGGTTTTCTGTGCAGCTAATAACTTCACATACTGCAGCCCCTGATAACAGGGGCTTCCTAAGGACAACTGCTCTCTCAGGCCAGTGACACCAAGGACCAAGGCCCAACCTCTCCCATTTGGTTAAGTACCTGACGACAAACACAGGCTGGCTCCCTCTGCAGTGCATCATCTTGCACCTGTCTCCCCAGCCCTCCCACCACCTCCCAGCCCTGGAACCAATTATACTTTCACAATATTCAGAGTAACTGGAGAAACAAGCAAACACAAAGTCAATGCCCAAAAAAAGACATAAAGCAGCAGCCAAGAAGGGCAGAGACGTGGGGGTTGGAGGTGACAAAATCTTTCATGCTCAGGGACTATAGAGGGGCAGACAGTGGAAGGGGTAAGTGGCAGGCAGGCGGAAGAGAGACAGGGCAGTGAATAGGAGAGACAGGTGACCCATCACCCTCGCCCCCAAGCACTCCACGACCAAACTGGCAGGCTCCTGGCACGAAGCCTTTTATTTCAACAGCACTCAGTGGGCCTGGCCCACGTCCCGCCACAGTTCCCAAATGTGAGACTGGTCTTCCCTGGTAGGTAAGACACAGTTCTGTTGGGTAAGAAGCTCCTCCCTCAGCCCAGGGGGAGCCCCTTCCTTCTGGTGATGCCTTTCAAAAGCCAGGTGACACATGGAGGCCCTGCCTCTGACACCCAGGCTCACACGGTCCACTTCAGACACCTGCAGACAGAGAGGAAGCCCAGGATGAGGAGAGAGGCCTGGGGAGGCTGGGGGCTGTGGGGAGGAGTGAGTGAGGTCCCACACTCACCTGGTCTCTTGGTGGGTGCCCAGGCAGCGCACGGTGCAGTACCGGGCACCACAGCTGACACAGGTATACGGGGAGGGGAAGCCGCAGACAGCACAGAAGGGGCGCTGGGGCCGCGATGGGGGTCCCGCACAGGCTGTCAGGTAGTTGGGGCCCTCAGCCACACTCAAGTTCTGCAGACAGGGGACAGGCTCTATGACTCCTCTGCACACCCACACGGCAAACACCCAACAGGGCCCAGGCTCTCCGCAGGCCCACCCCTTCCCTGGGTGTCCTCCCAAGCTGGCTTCCATCTCACCTGCTCCTCCAGCAAGGCTTGAAAGTTTTTTCGGAAGCGAAGTTTAAAATGATCACCTCGAGTTTTCTTCTTTTTCTTTCCTAGGGGTCAAGGGCAATTAGTTGCTTGACACTTGCCAAGGAAGACTCCATGTTTCTGTGGCTGGTCACTCCCAGTGCCCACGTGCTCTCCTGGGTGCTAAGTCTGCCCCTCTCCTCCAGCCTCCATCCCTCACCCCACTTCTCCAAGCCCAGCGGACTGTCACCTCCGTACCCCAAACCTCAGAGCTCATCTACTCCATTTTCTCCAGCCTACACAAGACAGGAACCTGAGGCACATAAAAGGAACACAGCTGCTCACAGCCACAGGACCAGTCGCCAGCAAGGGCAGAAGGGGCTCCTGGGTCCTCCACAGCCCTGATCTGGACAAACTCTTCCCCCTTGCTTCAGCCAGCCTTGTCCCACCACCCATCCCACCCTCTGCCCTCTACCTGCCTCACCAGTGTCTGCATCGTCATCAAACTGAGGCAGCCTCTTGCCCAGCTGGGGCAGTCCTGCGTGGGGGTCGTCCTGGAAGTTGTCATTCTCCAAGGCCTCGAGCTGTCTGTTGATGCGACGCTGCCGGGCTGCCCGGTCCAGCACCCGCCGCTGCCCAGGGTCCTGGGAGCGGACTAGATGGGGCAGGGCAAGCAGAATTATGGGAGACACGGAAAAGAGAGAAGCTGGCGGCCTCGGCATTAGGCGGTGTGTGAAAGATGCCCCTGGGGTGGGTAGCCACAGTTCTCTGATCTTGTCCCAGTCACCAAGCCCTCGGGCCCCCAGATCTTCTCTCAGGAGGGCAGCCCTCTTCCTTCACTTCCTTCCTCCAAAGTACGGACTTTGGAGGCCACTATGCACTCAGGGCTTCCAGGCCCTACTGGGACCTTAATGCATGTGGCCTTACTGCTCAGCATCTCATTTCCTACCCCAAAGGAGTCTGGGTCCATCCAGATGTGGACATGCCCATCTTTCAGCCCACCAGCAAACAGGATTCCAAGTGGAAGCATGCCCTGCCCCACGCCCCACCACTAAACCCAACCCTCCACCCAGCTGGAGTTCCTCCCCTCCCTCCGGCATCGCCAACCCTTTCTCCTCAATTGGCACATTCCCTTCAACAGAAAAGCTTGATGCACTCTAATGAGTCTTCCCACCCTCACAGCTACACTCCTTTGAGAGTGGCCACATGATGTGTCCTCACCTCTCATCTGTTCCTCAACCTCATCAATCTGACTCCCACCTGACCAACCGGTGGGAACCACCCACACTCAGGGCGCTGGTGACCTCCTAGGGCCAACTCCAGTGTGCATTTCTAGACTCCTCCTGATTCCAGCTCCCTACACCCTGTAACTGTGCTGACTACCTTCCCTGGGTAGAAAGAGCTCCTTTGTTTGCCTCCTTGACAGAACTCCAGTCTTCCTCCTCCTCCAGGTCTGGCAAAGTTTTCCAGTTGGCTGCTTTCCCTGTCTCCACAAAGGTGGCTGTCCCTCTTCTCTCACTCAGTCCACCCACTCTTCCTGGGATTTCTAATCCAAGCACAGGGCTCTGACTATCACCCATGAGCAAATGACTCCAAAGTGATTCTCTCAACCCAGAACCCTCTCCTCAGCTCTAGAACTGGCCATGCAGCTGCTGCAGGAAACCACCTGATGGCCCCATTGATGCTGCAACTCAATATTACAAATCTCCCCACCTAAAGTCTGCTTCTCCTCCTGCAGAGTCTAAGTGAATGGAACCATCTATGCAGATGTCCAGACCAGAAACCTAGGAATTATTTTAAACCTCTTTCCTCATTACCATATCAGCTGTTCACCAGGTTCTGATAATACTATGCCAAGTACCTCTTTACTCAGTAAATATTCATTTCAGTGCCTGTGAACCATAATACTAATAGCAGCAGCACCAGTAGCAAAAACTTGCTGGGCATCTACTATAAGCCAGGTATTAACTAAGAGCTTTGCATAAACTGAACCATTTAACCCTCGCAACAATCCTATGAGATAGCTATCATCATCCCCAGTTAAGAAACAGTCCAAAGTTCACATTGCTTGTAAGTGGCATAGCTCAAACCCAGAGCTGCCCAGCATCGAAACTCATGATCTCGATCACCATACCATATATACACTGTCCTCCTTCCACGTGCCAGGTGGTGCCCTAGGTTCTGGGAATGCAACAGCTTACTGACTAGTGTGGAACACAAACGAGTCAACAAACAAGCACATTACACACAGTATATGCTAGGAGAGGAAAGTACAAAATGCTACAGAACATAAGACAAAAACACCTAACTTGGCCTTAGGGCAATCAGGGAAGACTTCCCAGAAGAAGGCAAGTCTAGGTTAAGCCCTAACTGATGAATCGCCTGGTTGGGGAAGACAGCAGAGTGTTTCAGGCCTTGGTGCCAACATGAGAGAAGGCCTGGATGGGAGACTGTGGTGACTTCAAAACACTGAACAAAGTTCAGTATGGCTGGTGTATAAAGTGGGGGAGGGGAGGACTATAAAAGAGGCAGGTCATTAGGAGTCTTAAGGGCTTAAAGCAATTTGAATTTGGGGATTTTATGATGAGAGTGATAAAGATCCAGTGAGGGGTTTTAAGAAAAAAGTGACATTATTGGATTTACTGAAAATCAATTTGGCACAGTCCCAACCCTCATCTCTTTTTATCTGGACTATTCAGTAACCCAAACTAGCCTTCCAGCCTCTAGACTTGTGCTATACAATAAGGCAGCCACTAGTCACATGTGGTTATGTAAATTTAAATTTAGATGAATTAAGATCCAATAAGTTATGTGCTTGCTCACTCCTGTAATCTCAAAATTATGGAAGGCAGAGGTGGGAGGATTGCTTGAAGCCAGGAGTTCCAGACCAGCCTGGGCAACATAGCAAGACCCTGTCTCTAGAAAAAACAGAAATAAAAACAAAAGAACAAAATTTTAAATAAATAAATGAAAAGCTCTCCAGTCTCCAGGTGATTCTCATATACAACCAAGGCTGCAAACTGTAGTCCTAATTTATCTAAAGTCAGCCCAATTCCAATGTTAGTGCTCCTGCACAGGCTGCTCCTCACCCAAGAAATTACTGGAGTTGGAATATTCCCATCAGACAGGAAGGCTAAAATAAAAGTCTGGTCAGCCAAGCTTCTGGGATAGCAGATGATATTGTCATTTTTTAAAAAATTAATGTAACCCTAGCATTCTGGGAGGCCGAGGCAGGCGGATCCTTTGAGCTCAGGAGTTCCAGACCAGCCTGAGCAAGAGTGAGACCAGCCTAAGCAAGAGAGAGACTCCGTCTCTACTAAAAAAAAATGGAAAGAAATTAGCTGGACAACTAAAAATATATATATATTTAAAAAATTAGCCAGGCATGGTGGTGCATGCCTGTAGTTCCAGCTACTAGGGAAGCTGAGGCAGGAGGATCGCTTGAGCCCAGGAGTTTGAGGTTGCTGTGAGCTACACTGACACCACGGCACTCTAGCCCAGGCAACAGAGTGAGATTCTGTCTCAAAAAAAAATTTAAATTTAAAATTCCTCAGCTGCACTAGCCACATTTCAAGTGCTCAACGGCTACATGTGGTTAATACCCCATATTGAACAGTACAGATTAAGATCATTCCCATCACCCAGAAAGTTCTACTGGCTAGTGTTGTTCTAGTTCCTCCAATCTGTCCTCTGCACTGAAGCCAGAACTGCCTTTGTAAAAGATAAATTTGCTTTGGTCACTCCCTTGCCTTAAAAGCCATTGATGGCTCTCCGCTGCCTCTCCATAAAACTCCTCAGCAGTGTATATAATGTCTTTCAAAATGTAACCTTTTCCCAGCCCTCCGGCCCTTCTTATTTCTCTGCAAGCTCCAAACTGTGAACTTGGCTTCCTAAGCGACTTGCTTTTTTCTTCTTGCCTTTGCACGTACAGTTCCCACTGCTGGAGAGGAGTTCCCGTGCACGTACACCAAGCGAAATTTTAATTCGACTTTCAAGACTCAAAGCGTTTTTGTTCCTTTTCCTTTCGCGCCTTCCCGGTCCCCGCCTTCCCAGAGGCTGGCTTGGGTGCCACTCCTCCCGCGCCCAGGCACTGTACGGCCTCCCTTTACCATAGCGCCTATCACTCTGAAATGCAGTGGTAGGTCTGCGTGTCTGTCCCCCATTCCACCCCGCCCCCGCCCCAGAAAGCCAGTTCTCCGATAACTGGGATCTTTCTCCTGTCCATCCCCTGCACCCAGGTTGGAGCAGGAGTCAATAAAACGTGGTTTGGGGGCTGCCTCAATGCCAGAACCCGAGGGTTGGGGAAGGAATTTGAGACGAATAACTGGGTGAGGAAATTCTAAGCCTGGTTTGGACTTGGGAAGACGACCGGGGCGAACCGCGGGGGGTTCACATACCGGAGGTTTTCTTCTCCACCATTTGCACAACACAGCTGCCGGAAAAGCCTACTGCGCACGCGTACTAAAACCTACGGTTTAGGTGGGGCACCATCACTTCCGGCGGCACGTACTTCTGCGCGTGCGCAGGACGACTCCCCACCGCTTAGACTCCTTACGTAATGTTCCCTTGGAGACAAGAAAGCTTTCCGCCATGTTTTATAGGGGCAAAACTCCTTCCGGTGTCAGTGTGGTTGTGTAAATTTTGTGGGTCACTTTAAAGAGGTGGTGCCAGAAGTCTTTCGAAAAACGTTATTTTCTTTTGGTCCTTCTGAAGATGCCATCATCACAGAGGCAGCCCCTGAATCTTCTCTCGGGGCAGTAGAGGTGGTGGGCCGGACTGTTAAAGAAAGTGGCAGGCTTTAGTGGACAATCCGATAGGTCCCTGGTGGCCCTCTGCCGAACGCTCAACCCCCTAGCTCCCCCCGGCCCCGGTCCCGCCGCAGACTCCGCAGCCATCTGCCTCCCTGCTGCCCCCGTTCCTCCACTCGTCCCTGCTCCGCGCGCCCCTAGCGCCTCGCTCTCCCGGTCTTCCGCCCGGCTGTGCCTGGCAGGGCTGTGGCAAGGACCCGCCTCCGCGACCCGCCAGACCCTCCGCGAGGGGTCACTTCCCACTTCCCCTCTCCCGGTTTCAGTTTCCACATGTGTCAGGTGGGCAGAGGCCCCGGCTGGCTCGGACCTAAGCCTGGGTCTCCCGCTAGCCTGCCCGAGCCCCCGCCCACCTCCGCCCCCGGCCGGGCGCCCGGGACAATCCTCGCCTTGTCTGCGGCGCCAGCATCTCGAGTTTTCTGTAGCCTCCGGATACGCCTTTTTTCCAGGGCGGAGCCCCAGCCCTGCTCCACCTCGCGGCGGGCCGCAGACAGCAGCCCGGGTTCCTCCTTCCCCAGAGTTGGGATCCAGGCGCACAGCCGAGCCCGGTGCGGACTTGTGTGCCGTCCCGGCCCGCTCCCCGCCATGGCCCCGTCGGGCCCAGGATCCCAGCTCCTGCTGCCGCTGCTGCTGCTGCTGCGGCCGCCGCCTCCTGCCGCCTCAGCCTCCGACCGGCCCCGGGGCAACAGCCCCGTCAACCCAGGTGAGAACCCGGGGAGGGCTGGCCGGGCCGAGTGGGCGCCGGGCTTACGTGTCTGCCTACCTGGTCTGAGAGGGAGCTGGGGGCTCCCGAAGGTGTCCAGCCTCTGCCCTGCCTAGCGCACTCCTTAGTACTCAATCTCGCGGCCCCTCTGCCACTCCCCATCCTGAACTGGGACTTCCAGCATCCCCGTGCGAACTGACCCCGAATTCCACGGTGTCACTCCCACCCCGCTCTCACTGGGGTCGAAGTGACC
>VBSM01002153.1:26284651-26305571 GCA_008086735.1 Cheirogaleus medius | reverse complement strand
AAAAAAAAAAAACGCTGGATGACTTGTCAGTACTTTTTGAGGCCTGGAATTCTATTTCCTGATTCTCATCCCTTTAACCCTTAGTGTGGCTGTGTGTGAGAGTCCAAGAAAATGATCCCCCAACTGATTACATTAACACATCCAATGGGATCGGTTTACCAGGTTATGTATGGAGTTACCACCCTGGAAAGTACAAAAATGGAATAAGATAGGTGAGCAATGAACTTTGGTGTTGGTGGGGCAGAGCATGAGAGCTGGGCCGCCCCTGGAGGGAGGAGGTCCAGCAGACCTCAGCAGACCTTATCATTCCTTGCATCTAAGAGTACTTTGCAGTTACTAAACGGCTTTGTGTATCACTTTCCTGGCTCCTTACAGGGTAGATCTGCAGGTGTTTTGATCTTACTTTATGGGTGGCACAGGGAGCCCTGCAGGAGTTAAGAGCCTGGGCCACCAGCTTATTAAGGTCAGGGGCAGCGCTGCACCCGCTCGTGTCCCAGGTCCATGCTTCCCTCTTCCTCCCACCCACCTGGGTTAGTAGGGGATGCAGAGCCTCGTGTGTGCATGTGCTCGGGTACACACGGTGTACTTGGAAGTCTTTTCCCTGCTGCCCCGCGAGGGCCTTGCTACCTGCCAGCCAGAGACATAACAGCTGGTGATGGCAGGCTGAGGGGCCCTGGCACTCAGGAGACAAGGCTGCTCAGGGACCCCACGCAGTGTTGGGAAGACAGAGATGTCTTGGTCCAGCTCTGCTCCTTTCAGCCTCTCAGCTTCTGTCTCTTAGTGTCTCTTCCAGTCCCCAGACTTCTCGGGTTTCCCGATTTCCTCTGTCAGTTTCTCAGATGTAGTCCTGGCCAGCCGCTCTTACTCATCTAACGGTCGGAATCAGAGAGAGGGGATTCCATTGGGGGTGTGGCCCTTGGAGTAGAGGGACGTCTGGGCGGTGGGGACTCCCCGACCGAGAAGAGAGGTGCTGGGGAGGGTGAGGCGATAACTAAGCCGGCAACCGCCCTCCCTCCACCTAAACACGAGACACTCCCACTCCCAGTCCCGCTCCCCAGCCGGACAAGGTGGAGTCTCGCTGGCAGGACTCGAGGCCACTCAGCTGCTCCCTCCAGCAGGGCCTCGCCGCCCGAGGTACCCCACTGCCCCACCCCCGCCGTCAGCCCCCAGCCGGACGCGAGTCCGCTCCAGATCCGTCCCGGGTTTCCCCCGCGTCTCTGGGGTCTCCGCCCCTCGGAGCCACCGCCGGGACCGCGCCTGAGAGAAGCCGCGGGAACCTCACGCGCTGCCCGGCCCGGAACCGCTGGGCGCCCGGGCCCGCGTAGCGAACTGAGCTGCGACGCTGGCCCCACGCTGCAGTTCGAAGTCCGAGTCGGGACCCGCCGGCGCGGCCCGGGCCCCGCGCATCCTCCTCCTTTGACTCTCGGGGCTCCAAAGGGACCCCCATCTCGGCACTGCTCACTGTCTGCGCCGGCTCAGCGTCTCAGCATCCCGGCCTGGCTCCGGCTCCGGCTCCGGCGAGGTAGGGATAGGGAGCCCCGCAGGGCCCGGAGACTGGGGACTGGCGTACTCTTCAGCAGCGGAATGGGGGCAGCAGGAGACCGCCGCCCCCCCAGGGGAGAGAGCGGCTGCGCCCCCTGCTGCCCGACCCTTCGCGTCCGGTGACCTAGATAACTGAGACCAAGACTTCACCCCATGTGTCCAGAGTTGCTTTCCTGTCATCCCTCCCCTCCACCTCTGTCGCCATTTCGCTTGCACCTGTCCCTAGGATCGGGTGCTCAGGGGCACCCTTGAGAAGTAGACAGCTTCCTGTGGAATCTCCACCCGCCTGCTGCCCTCCAATCCTCCACTCCAGGAATGGGACAGAGGGAAGACCCTCACCAGGAAAGACCCTCCTGTAAAGCCCCCCTCCTCCACTCTGTGGCCCTCTGGACCACCCGCCTTCCCCGGTCGCTGGGCCATCTTCCTCTGTCTCTGCCTCTGCTCCCTGGGCCTTCCAGCCCGCCCCACTTGGTCTCGTCTCCCCTGTGGCTGTTTT
Source organism: Cheirogaleus medius (assembly GCA_008086735.1). Classification (NCBI taxonomy): domain Eukaryota; kingdom Metazoa; phylum Chordata; class Mammalia; order Primates; family Cheirogaleidae; genus Cheirogaleus; species Cheirogaleus medius. The sequence continues at coordinate 26,303,533 of VBSM01002153.1, read as the reverse complement.
CGAGGTGTTCTCTTCCAGCCTCTTTTCTGAATTTCTCCTCCCCGTGACCCCTTTCCTCCCCCCCCCAACCAGGAAAAGGGGGTGTATCATGCTGCTTTCTATTTATGGTCTCCCTGGGGAGGGGTGCGCTATAGGATTTTTTTGGCATCTGCTGGGCCCAGAGTCACGAGGTGTCATGTCTGTGATTCGGTGTCTGTGCCTCCGCCCGCTCCCCTCACTCATCTCCTGCGGCCCGAATCTCCCTGTCGCCTTTGTCTCCTTTCAGCCTCCGTTCCTGTCCCTTTCGCTCTCATCTTCGGGCGCTTTGTGTAGCTGCCTTCTTTGTCTCCGCCTCTCCGCATCCCTTCTCCCTTCCCTCCCTCTCCTCCCTCTCCTCCCTCCCCGGGTTCCGAGAAGCCTCCGGCCTCAAGGTCGTCAATATTTCAGGTGTGTGGGGTGTGGTGGGAGCGTGGTGGGGGTGGCGGACTCCCAGCATGCCCAGCTATGCCTCTGATCACCCCCTCCCCTGAGTGATCATTCATATTTATGAGATTGAAAGAATAGCCCCAAGGATGTGGGGATACAGATGGGGAGGGAAATGCTGTCCTTCTTTCTGGAGCTTGGTCCAGAAGATGCCTGAACTACATCTCCCACGGTGCCCTGGAGGCTCGGGGCTGCCTCTTCCTCTGCCTAGACACCTATGGGAGTTATAGTTCCACGGAGCCAGTCTGAATGGTGGGAAATGGCCAAAGTGTGGAGAGAGGGTTGGGGGCCAACCCACAGCTTCAGTTAGCCTGGAACCCCAACCTACTTTGTTCCCATTGCTCACTTCCCCCAAGGCTTAAGGACCTTGGAACCTTGTTTGTGACCCCCAAAAAGGAAGAGGGTTAGAGGGAGTGCCTAGGAAGAAAAGATTGGGGATGAATTGGAAAATTCTACCTTCTTCCCTGTGACCCTGGGAACTCCCTCCCCTCCACTCCCCATCCTCCAACCACAAACAACCTTATCTGAGATGTAGAAATACTATTTGGAAGTAATCTCCCTATCCTGAAAGCAAGGGAGAGAAACTGGAGCCTAATGGCTTGAATTGGTTCCAGTCTACGGGTTGCTTGCACTTTGTCCATCCCCTTTGGGGGCAGTGGAGTATTGCTAGTGTCACCACTGAACCACCAGCTTGTATTTTCCCAGGACCTATGAACAGCTGGTTCAGATTGACTGGAGATGCAGTGGGAGCCAGGAGCTAACCTGCTCATCTCTAGGACCCCTCGTCCTCAGGACCTGCTGCAAGGAGCCTGGTGCCTGGGCTGTACTGAGGGTTGGGGTCCGAGTAGGTCTGAGTGTTGGCATAGGAATTGCTGACAGTGTGGGCCAGGCAATGGGGGTTCCCCAGCAGTCCCATCTCTGGTCCTGCTTAGCCCACCCAGGATGTTTGACTCCTATTAAGGACCCAATAAGTCCTCTCCTTGCTCTACATACAGGCTGGATTTGGAGACCCAGTTACACCAAAAAGAAGTCTTCCCCACTGGCCTAGAAGCCAGAAAACAACTTTTAGCCTGGCTATGTCCAAGCTGAGTCACCTTGGGGAAGGTTTTCAACCTCCCAGAGCCTCAGTTTCCTTACTGTGAAAGGAATGGGTTGAACCTAATGGTGTCTGATGGCCCCAGCAGGGGCTTTAAAATCCTTTGAGCCTGGCTTTCCCTTCCCTCTGCTGTTGTATCTCACCTGGATTTAGCTGGGAGAGCCTTAGGTGTTGAAATCAGATTAGAAAGAGTCAAAAAAGAAAGAGGGAGGGGGAACTCTTGTTTTGAAGCTTTGTTTGTATTGCAGGTATGCTGTATTTATGTAAGTTATGGTTATGGCATGGAAGCTGAAACCATTCCCAAACCACCCCTTGGTGCCACTTCCCCCAAACCCAAGTCAAGTTTTTGTAAAACAAAATGAAACAAATAAACAAACGAAATTTCAGCCAAACCCAGTATTGCCCTTCACAGAGTAGTTGGTCTGTGTGCCCCAGGGATGTTGGTTAATGAGGCTTAATGTAGGTTATGTGATGTGAGCCTCGAAATTGACTGAAATCGAGAGGAGTGGGCTGCGATTGTTTCATTTGGTTGGTCTAACGGAGACAGATCTGGAAATAGGAGTTTTCAGGACTTAGGATTTGGGGTTTTCTCTTTGGTTTTGCTGGAGCTCCAACAGAGCCCTTTTGAAAATTATCTTGGAGTGGAGCCCAAATCTCCCTATGGGGAAGGTAGGGAATAAACTCCAGCAAGAGAAAAAAGGGAGTTTGGATTGGCCTGGAAATAGTTTGACATTTTCTAATGGAGCTGTCCATCTGCCCACTCCCTTTGCTTATATTTGCATATGTATGTCAGGAGGTTGGGGATAAACTGAGGCAGCAGTCTGAGGAGATTTGGGGTCTACATCTCACTCCATTTGCCCTGGGTTGATACCTGGCAGTGGCAGGAAAGCAGGGAGTGGGGAGGGGTGTTGAATCTTCTGCTCTTCCCTGGGGAACCCTCCTGTAGGCAGAGTGGAAAGTGGGAGTTTTTTTTCATGTTGTCCTTGCAGAGATCTCAGAGAGGTGATGGGGCCCTTGAAGGAGTTTCCCTCAATTATTTACCACCCCAAGGGCCTTCTGTCCTTTGGGTGCTGGTTGCTGGCTGGGCATGGAGGAGATCTGGGGCTAGTCCCTGGGGAGTTCACTGGGGCACCTGAGTTTGTGACTGGTAGGGGTAGAGCAGGCAGGGTTGGGATTTCTGGGAGCTGGTGGGAAGAGGGTGGAGCTGGGAGCCCTCCACTTCCAGGGTCTGTGTGGAGAGCAGGAAAGAAAGGGTGTTTGTGCAGGGAGGGGTTGTTGGCACTGCTTCTGTGTCGGGAGCCAGATGTGCAAACAAGGGGCTCTGATCCAGCTGCTGGGTTCTCTTTTCTGCAGGGTAATGAAGCTGGATGCCGGCTGTGGCGCTGCCACCACAGAGGTCCCTAAGCCGGAAACGGAGGCTGCACCAGATGCAAAGCCGAGCTCCGAGACCCGGCCACGGTCCAAGTCCAGAGGGCTTGAGGCTGAGGCTGAGCCTCTGAGGGCCAACTCAGGGCCTGAGGTCAAGGGTGAGTCCTTAGGAGCCAAGCCCAGGTCTGAACCAGGGCCTGAGGCTGAGGCCGAGCCATTGGACTTCGTGGTGGCCACAGAACGGGAGTTTGAGGAGGTGCTGGCCATTTCGGGAGGCATCTACGGTGGCCTCGACTACCTTCCCAGCCGCTACCACAGCTGGCTGCAGGATCCCGACCGCACGGTGGTGCTGGCCAAGCGCAACGGAGGAGTGGTGAGCCGGGGCGGGCCCAGGTGAAAAGGGGGAAGCCACGTTCGGGTGCGTGGATCTTAAGGAGCCGAGGGGGCGGGCCTTTCCCTAGGCATCGTCCAGCTGCTGAGGAAATAGAGCTGCTTTGGGACCACAGTGTAGGGGTACGGATCCAGGGGCTAGGTCAGTGAGGGTGGGGTTGGTGACTGCGAACTCGGAGGACCTGGAGGAACTGGTGAGAGCTTCGAAGTCTGAGGATCCATTCGAAGAGTTTCTGGAGGCAAGAGCACAAAGAGGGGAGCAGGCAAGAGGGGGTAGGCTAGAGGTGGCAGCAGCTAGACTGGGACCGGGACCTTGAAGCAGACAGAACTCGCGCCAAGAGCATCTGGAAGCCGGGAGCAGGGGGAGCGCAGCATGGGGCTGGGAAGGAGCTAAGAGGTAGCGCAGCGGCAGGTGCCAGGGGGCGTGGCAATGTTCTGAGGGTGGAGCCAAGGAAAGGGGCGTGGCGAGCGGTCAGGAACTTGTTGCACGCGGAGCTGGAGCATCTCACGAGGTGGAAGAGGCCCCGGCGAATGACTGTTCTGCCGGCTCTGGAATCCGAGCCCCAACTGCTGAGGAGAGTTCCCCGGGCCGCCGCCGGCCTGGCCTGGCGCCCAGGCGGTGACGACGGAGTGCTCAGCGTGTGGGAAGAGGCGAGCCCAGAGAGCCGGCAGCCCTGGCAGGGGCGGAGGCGGGGAGGAGCGGTCCCCCTAATGGCCTCGGTCCGCAGATCGCGCTGGAGTCGGTGAACGTGATCGACGCTGGGGAGACGGCGCTGGTGGAGGGGCTGCGTGTGGCGCCCTGGGAGCGCGGCAAGGGCGTGGCCGGGCTGCTGCAGCGCTTCTGCTCGCAGCTGGTCAAGCAACAGCACCCGGGGGTCAAGGTGGCACGGCTGACCCGGGACGACCAGCTTGGCCCCCGGGAGCTGAAGAAATACCGCCTAATCACCAAGCAGGTGAGAAGGTCAAAGTAGCTCGGAGGACTAGACCTGTTCGCTGGGGCATACGGGCAGCCCTCCCCATGCCCACCCGCACACTGGCTTGCTTCTCTCCTGGCTCTACGGAGTGGAGCGGCCCATGAGCCTTGCCCTGGGACTCCCAGTCATACCCAGACCCTTTTGCCCAGGGAAAGTCACACTCCTGACTCCCAGCCTGAAACCCTCATTCCTTATAACCCAGCTTCTGTGACCCTGCCTCTCCTATGATCCTGCCTTTCTTCAGGTACCCAAGCATCTTAATCTGAGCCATTGTCTTCCCTTTCCCTCACTTTCACTCCCCCGGAGACCCAGGGACCCACACCCTTTCCCTGGCTACTCCACACTGATCCACTTCTCCTTGGGGATCCAGATATTCTGAGTCCTTGTCCTTGGTGCCTCCCTGCTGCGCTCGAAACCCAGACTTTTTCATACTCCACTTGGCCCGGGCCCCTCACTGTCGGTCCTCCTGAAGGGCCAGCCCTCCCACGCTCGCCCCGTGCTCACTCGTGCCCCCCGCAGGGCATCCTTTTGGTCCGATTCAACGCGTCCGCGCTACTGGCTGGGCTAGGCGCGCGGCTGGCGGCGCTACGAACCTCCGGTACCTTCTCGCCTCTGCCCACCGAGGCTGTGTCCGAGGCAGGCGGCGACGTGGCACGCCTCTTGCTGTCGCCCTCCGTGCAGCGCGACGTGCTTCCGGGTGGGACCATCATCCAGGACTGGCAGCCCTACCGGCCAAGCGAGAGCAACCTGCGCCTGCTGGCGTCCAAGGGCCTGGAGTGGCGCGTGGACAGCCGCGCGCGCCCCCGCGTCCTCACGCTGTGCACGCGCCCCTTCCCCATCCCTCATGGCGGCGACGGCACTTGGCGCTACCTCAACATTGACGCCTTCGGCAGCGACGGCGCGCAGGTGCAGAGCCAGCTGCTGTGGCACCTGCAGCGCCAAGCCCCGCGCCTCGCCGGTCTCAACGTCATGTGCCAGCTCTTCCTGGCGCCCCAGCTGTGGTCACAGCTGGCTGATTTCTGCCAGGTCGGTCTGGGGCTAGAGCTGGTCAAGGGTTACACTGAACAGTACCTGCTGGAGGCTGACATCTGAGGCCTCAGGGCGGAGATAGGCTGCACTTTAGACCCGCCCTCTCGCGCTGATCCTGAGTCAGCCCCGCCCCTGCTATTTCAAAGCTCCGCCCCCTTGGAAGTCGGCTCAGATTCCTACCCCTATCCGTGCGGGTCCCCCATCTCGCCCTTTCTCCTCACCTCTGCCATCTTGCCTCTAGTGTCCCCAAACGCCCTGACATGAACCATTGGATTTGGGGGAGCCCCGTGAGCTGCTGTTATCCACCCTTTCCGCTTTCAAAGAACTGGTCCCTTCGCAGGCTTCCGAGTCCTACCCAGTCATTGCCTCGGCCTGAAATGAACCCTGCCCTTCCTGCCCCCTCGTGGGTGGAAGCGAGCAGAAGGGTGTGTCCAGCCCTGGCCCAGAGTGCGGCCGCCCGATCCGTGTTTCTTTCCTTTCTCCCGCCCTTTCTAAAGCCCTCAGAGCCGGCCCTGCGCTCTTCTCACTGTCCCCTCAGCTTCCGGTGCCTCCAGATCAGTGTCCTCTCCCCGCTTCTCTCTGTCCCCCTATCCTCCTCCTCCCTGGATCTCCCTGACTCTTAGCTCCTCAGTGCCCATTTTTGTGCCCCTCCGTCCCCCTTCGCCGTGACCTTCTCATCGCTGGCCTAGTGTGCAACGTGGAGAGAGACCCCGTAAAGGAAATGTGTTTATAATGCTCCCCCATTTGGCTCCCTGTTTACCTTGGCGAGGCACTTTCCTGAGCCTGCCCCTCTGACTGGCGTTTCCTCCAACTTTGCATGCCCTTGCAGTTTCGCAGGGCTCCTCCCCCAGGACCCCAACTCACTAGGGGGCTCTGGCTGGAGAGGTGCAGTGGAGGGCGGGTCCCTCAGCCTGGCATGGGGGCTGTCTCCTGGTTCCATCCAGGCTGCCTTCTAGTGAGACTGGAACCCTACCTCCCAGTATTTCTGGACACCGCTCCCTTCTTCTGGATCATTTATGCTTTTTGGACTTTGAGAGTCTTCTATTTAAATGCAAGTAGTAACAGCTGCATTTGCTCAGTGCTGTCTCCAACACCAGATCCCCACATCCAAGGCAGAGGGAGGAAACAGGCTCAGAAAGATCAAAGTGACTTCTAAATCACTCACAGTAGCTGGGAATCTCCAAGGGAGAGAACCCAGGTGGCCCAAGCCCAGAGATTGCCCCAGAACCTCACTCTGTGTGATGGTGTTAGCTTGAACTTCTCGCTGGACAAGGGACAAGTGCTAGGAAAATGTTGACAGCCAGGGTCTGCTGGAGATGGACTCCAAGCTGTGGGCAGAGGAGGGCCCAGGATGGGGACGGTGGGCAAAGGGGACAGCTACTGCTTGACCACTTTCCCCAACTGCAGCTTTTCTGCCCTGCTGCTCTGCTTTGGCTGCCCCCTGTGCCTGGCCACGCTGCCACCCTCCTTATCACTGCCACCATGGCTGTAAGGCAATAAAATGGACCTTTTGCCCACCCTTTGTGTTTGTTTCACTTCTTCTCAGTGGGGAGGGATGAGACACATTATCTTCCCCTTTTCCCAAGCAGCCTGTATTAGAGAGGATCTCTAAGCCCTGTGGCAATGGGGCTAATGACTTCCTGAGTGGGGAGGTAGTTGCTGGGGAGGGCTGCCGGCCGTAGTACGCCCCCACCCCCACCCCTGCCGAGCAAGGGAAGAAGTGGCTGCTCAGAACCGAGGCGAGCAGCTGCGCGGCGCCCAGACTAGCCTGGGCCCTCGCTTTCTCCCGGACCAGTAGTCGGCTGCCACCCAAATTCTGTGGGTTCTTCTCCCAAGTTCCTCTTGGCATCCAGGACCAGCTTCCTTCAGCCCCAGGATCCAGGCATCTTAACTCCCAGCTCTGGACTTACCCGTGGCCAGCCGCGCGCCTCGCTCTCTGCATTTCTGGGTGGGCAACGCGTGCTGGAGAGAGGAGGTGGAGGGAGCCTGGGCACCGCCCCCCGGGAGTCGAGCTCTGGAGCGGCAGAGACTGCGATCCTGAAAAGTAACACGCGAGGGCGCCAGGACGTGTGCGGACGCGGGCGAGGCAGCGCAAGGTGGTTTTCGTCCGTGTGAGTGTGTCCATGGGCGTCTTTGTGTGTCTGCGTCTCTGTACATGTGTGTACGAGTCAGTGGGTGTCTGGGAGGTATGTATTCGGGACGATGTGTCTGGTGTACCCCAGAATCTGGTACCCCAAGTGGCTTTTTGGTGAGGGCGATGCTTGATGTTACTATGTACGTTTGGATGGGGAGGCAGGTGACTTGTATGTATTGTCGCGTGTGCACAGTGCAGCCTGTGAATCCCTGAAACCACGTCTTGAATTTCTAAAGTCAAACGTTTTGACTTTAGAGGGTTAAAGTCAGAGGGTTTTGACCCCTTCCCACTACCCCTAAAAGGAAAGAACTTTCAATGCAAATCTCCATTGCCCTGGATGCATCTTCAGCATAGGTCTTGACTGCCAGTCTAGGTGTGACATTGTGTTTGTGTAAGTGGGTGTGTCTCAGAATCTCAGTGAACTCTGTATGACAGTGTGTTGTGTGTGTGGCAAGTGGATGTTTGGAGGGGCTGGATCAAGATTATGGAAGTGCATAATTTCCTTTCTCTTACTAGTTTGTGGATGCAACCTTCATGATGTGTGTGTGTGTGTGTGTTTGTGTGTGCGCGTGTGCACGCACGTGCGCGGGTACTTGTGTTTGTGTCTCAGTCTCCAGTGGCTGTCTCTCTTTGTGTCTCTCCCCATCTCTGTCTCTCCCTCTCTCTCTCTGCCTTTCTTGGTGACTCATCTCTGCAGTGTTGCCCTCTCCTGCTCTCTGGGTCTCCCCTCCCCCATTCAGGAGTGGGTGGGGGTCTGAGGGAATGGGACCCCAGACTAAAAATCAGGGTGAGCACCCCCTTCCCATCACTCATCATTCCAGACCCTCCAGTGTAGCCCCCAGCCCTCTCCCGGATCCCTGTCCCAGGAGTCCACACCCCTGGGATGGGTAGCAGGTAGGGCAATGTGTTCTAAACAGGTCCATTTCAGGGGGCCTTCAGCCCCTTCCTTCAATTCAAAGTGGGGACCCCTGCCCGTCTTACAAAGTGCCCCCTCCCTGCCTGTCCCCCTATGGCTGACGCAATGAAAGGCTGCAGAGGTGAGTCACCAGTTGGGGGGAGGAGGAGGAGAAGAGGGGGAGGGTGAGCTTCAGGACCCCAAGCCCCTGCCCCCTCTTTCTCTCCCAGCCCTTCTCAAGGAAAAGACCCAGTGCTCTGCCCCCTCCCCTGGTTTTCCAGATCCTCAGCCGGGATCACTACTCTGCTGTACCCCATCTTCCCCTGCTACCCTCTTAGAGAGCATGGGCGGTTCAGAAACAAAGACAGAGAGATGAATTCATACAAACAACTCAGAGCAAATGCCAGGCATCCCCTCCAGGTCCCCATCTCAGCTCTGCCTCTTCCAGCTCTCTCTCTCCATTTCTCTTTCTTTCCTGCCATCTCCCTCCTCTCCCCATCCCAGGAACCTGTCCATAGTCCAGCCCTTTTCCAGAAGCCCCTAGAGGCAGCAGCATATGAAGGGCACAGCTCATGCCCGGTAGGCAGGGTGGTGTGTGTGAATGAGCTGACCAAGGTAGGGAACTGAGCTGGAGAGAGGTAGAAAGAGACCATGCAGACATGAGGGGTCAAGACCCAGACTGTGGAACCCCCAAGCTTATTGCCTTTGGTGCTCCATGCTTCCACCTCCCCCCACCCAACCATAGGATGTCTGAGGCTCTTGGGATGTCAATTTCTGAGAAGACCCCTGGGCTTCTGAGCTTAAGTGAAGGGAAGAAAGGATGGGGAGTTGGTGGAATATGGAGGAATGGGGAACACTCTGAAAACAAGGGGCAGGGACCCAGAACTTGCGGGCTGCAGGTGAGTGGCTTGGACTGTGAGGCTTTACTGCACAGAGATCTAGAAATGAAGGTGAATCAGGGGAGGGGCAAGAAAGATCAAAGCACAGGGAAGTCCACATACCCACCAACGTATACCAACCATACCCACCAAAAGCATACCAACGCATAGGCATAGAAGGATCCAGAGAAATGCACAAAGTCACACACACACACACACAATTGTGTACCACCAAGCCAGGCACATGTTTCAGACACCAACAGATGTCCGGAGCTAGGTGCACTCAAAGACTCACAACTGCGTAGGTATGCAGGCATTCAGAAGAGATCGGAACCCACACACAGACACCTGGAAACAAGCAAAAACACAGACGCACAGATTGCAAGAGAAGATCAAATATTTAAATTGGAAGCACTGCCATGCCCATATACTCTCAATCTGATTAAATACACAACTGGTACCCCCATTCCCTTTCTTTTTCTTCCCTCCCCCCGCCCTGCCTAATGTATCTCATTAATCTCGATACACACAAAAACACACATACACACTCATGTACATGCACACACAGTTGCGTGCACGCATGTACACGCACACACACACAGGCAAATACACAAACAATTTCTCTAGGTGTCTGTCTCCCCTCATCTTGCACTTGGTCTCTAATCCCCAGCAGCCTCTCAGTCAGACCCCCTAGGCTCCCTCTCTCCCCCTTCCTTCTCTCTCGGATGGCTTCCCCTCCCCCTCTCCAGATGTCTGAGCCATCTCTCTCTGATTCATCCTCCTCTAGAAGGTAACGTGACCCCCTCCCCACCCCACTGCTTTCTGTAACCAGGCTGGGAAGATGAAGAGGAGATGGGGAGGAAAGAGGAAGGAGGGGAGCCCGGAGGGGGCACGGGGAGACCCTGGAGAGTTGCGTGTTGGGGGGGGGCAATGAGGCACTGCCTCAGGGTCTCCTGTCCCCTCTTTTCCCTCCTTTCTTTGGAATCTCCAGTCACCTTGGTTCTCAGTCTTTTTATTTTTATCCTTTAGTCTGCTCCTTCTACCTGTTCCAGATTTCCTTTTTTCCTTCCCCCTTCCCTGTTCCCATCTCTTCTCTCTTTCCTTTCTCTCTACTCCTCCCCACCTCTTTCCCCGCAGAGCTGATGGGCTTTCTTCTGGGAAAGTCGAGCCACTGATGGAAGCGAGAAACCACTGCTGGTTATAGAGGAAAAGCACGTGAGTGTGTGAGTGTGTGTGTGTGGAGGTGGGGGGTGTAAGAATGAGGGTCAGTGCTAGGAAGAGATGAGGAGGGGGGCGAGGATTGTCTCTGAAAGAGTCTTTGAGACCCTGACAGCCCTGATCCTGCTTTCCAGAGTCTCAGGGCGCGGGTGCCCTGTGTGCGCCCATGGGCACCCCTGTGTCCGCAGTTCTTGTGTGTCTGGCGTGTGTCATTGTCACTCCCCCCTTTCCCGGCCCACGCCCCCGCACCGCTCTCTGCCTGCACTGCAGCCCCCTCCAGCCTCCCTCCTTCCCCAGCTTCATTCCTGCAGTGGCTGCTCCCCTTGCCACCCTCCTTTCTCCCCTGCCCCCTCCCCATTTCCGTCCTCCTCCCTCCCCCGCCCACGGCTGGTCTCCCTTCACCGGACCCGACTCGCTGATGGATTCTCTTTGCGCAATCTGTGCGTCATCTCCCCCCACCCCCCCGGAACCTCTAGCTGTCCAAGCCCCCAGCCCCAACCTCTCTGGCAGGAGATACGGTCGAAGGGTCTGGTGGCAGAGAGGGTCTATCTCTGACGTTGCAGGTCCCCCTAGCATAGCGTTCAAACCTTCCCTTTAAGCGGTGGAGAGGGCTGGACTTGAGTCACCCCCCCACCTGCGCAACCCCCTCCCCACCTGGTCTGGTCTCGCCCTCCAAACGTCCTTGGAGGGTGGGGGAAGCGGCAGGAGGGAAACAAACTGGAGGAGGTTGGGGAGAGGTGGGCTGAAAAGGAGCACAGCTGGGGCCCCGACATACGCGGCAGTCAGTTGGACAGAAGGACAGACACACCTTTTTCTCCAGACACGCACCGGTCGTGAAAAGACACGACCTAGAGGCACACATATCCTCAATCTTTCCCCTTTCTCTTCCGACTCGGACTCTTTCCGATGGGATTGCCAAAATCGCAAGATCCACCCATCTGCCCCGGCTTGGGGCCACCACCCAGCGCCGCAGACCCGTGGACGGCGCCCGCAGGCGCGCAGATCGTTCCCTTTTCTCTCAGGTTCACGTCGTCCTTGGGCATGTTCCCTACCAACCACGGTCTCGGGGTGGGAGCCCGGCCCACTCCTCGGCTTTTGAATCCTTATCCTCCCCGTCCCCAGCATCGATCTCCTAGTGGTGCCCAGTCAGACGCTGGGGGTGCCCCTATCCTATTCCGTTCAGCAACGCGGGCTCTCGCAGCTGCAAGTTGCTTTGTAACCCACCCTCCCGCTTTCCAGCGCCTCTGCATCCACCCTTCCATTCATTTTCCCATTCATTCATTCATCCTTTTCTCTTCGTCCCTCCTGCATTCATTCATAGCCCCCCGCCCCGCCCGCCTCGGTATTTCATTCATTCCTTCCTTCCTTCATTCATTCATTTCCCGGAGCTCGCCTAGCGCACACCCCTCCAGCCGAAGGCCTCAACGCGCAGGCGCCGGCAGGGAGAGATGGGCACCCTCCAATCGCTGGGCGTCCTCCCTCCACTGGGCGCCCGCCCGCTTCCCCATGAATGAACATTGACGTCAATGGGGCGGGGCGCGCCCACGTGACCCTGCGCGCTCCCCTTTATAAGGCGGTGGAGGCGCGGGCGCTGTCCAGCGTGCTGAAGCCGGAGCGAGCGAGCCGCTCGGAGCTGTGCCGACCCAGCTGAGCCCAGCCCACTGGACGCCAGACTGCGACCGTCGCTCATACCCCAGCCACTGCTCGGAGCCCAGGCGGACGCATCCCGATCTTCCCCTGTCCCACCCCGCCCCGACCCTCCTCTCCACCTCCCGCGTCGTGACACCAGCTGGTAAATACTCCGCTGTCCGTCCCTCAAACCCTCGGCAGCCTGTGGGCGTGAGGGAGGGTTCTCACTCCTCCTGGATGGGGGTGTTGAAAACACAGCGGGGAGCCCCCAGTAAGGGTCCCTGGTAAATGGGGGAGTCTCAGCTTTTCTCTTGCTGCTGAAGTCGCCCACGCACCATCCGGGAAGTCCTATGCGGAGGGAGCACAGATTTTTTTTCCTCATCCTTGCTGCTTAGTACGTGGGCGATGGCAGTGAGATGGCTCAGGGAAGGGGGCGAGGAGGCACTGGGTGAGCGAGGGTTTCGGGCGTTCTTTTCCCATTAACACGACTCCAGAGATCGGCACAACATCTTCCTCCTGTGCTCCTAAACGTTCCTCTTCTGGGTAAGGTTAGGGGATCAGGGAAGCCCCGGATTCTCTGCTTAAATGTGGGGGAGGGAATGTAGAATTAGAGAGCGGCTAATTCTTACACAAATCCTCTTTCTTTGGCCCTTTCTCTTTTTCAGTCTCCGGCAGCCTCTTGGTCATGAAATCCCTCAGGTTGCCGGCTTCCACCCTCTTCTGCTTCCTTCTACTGATCAAGGGGTTAGGAGCAGCGCCCCCGGGTCGCCCTGAGGCGCAGCCTCCTCCCCTCAGCTCTGAGCATAAAGAATCGGTAGCTGGGGACGCAGTGCCCGGGCAAAAGGATGGCAGCGCCCTAGAGGTCCGAGCTGCTCGAAATTCCGAGCCGCAGGACGAGGGAGAGCTTTTCCAGGGCGTGGATCCCCGGGCGCTGGCCGCGGTGCTGCTGCAGGCACTCGACCGCCCAGCCTCGCCTCCCGCGCCAGGCGGCTCCCAGCAGGGGCCAGCGGAAGAAGCAGCTGAAGCTCTGCTGACCGAGACCGTGCGCAGCCAGACCCACAGCCTCCCGGCGCCAGAGACCAAGGAGCCTGCGGCTCCGCCTCGCCCTCAGACTCAGGAGAATGGGCCCGAGGCGGGTGACCCCTCCGAGGAGCTTGAGACACTAGCGTCCCTGCTCCAGGAACTGCGAGATTTCAGTCCAAGTAGCGCTAAGCGCCAGCAAGAGACAGCGGCAGCAGAGACGGAAACCCGCACGCACACGCTGACCCGAGTCAATCTGGAGAGCCCGGGGCCGGAGCGCGTGTGGCGCGCTTCCTGGGGAGAGTTCCAGGCGCGCGTCCCAGAGCGCGCGCCCCTGCCGCCCCCAGGCCCCTCGCAATTCCAGGCGCGTATGCCCGAGAGCGGGCCCCTTCCCGAAACCCACCAGTTCGGGGACGGAGTGACCTCCCCCAAAACACACGTAGGCGAGGCATTGGCACCCCTCTCCAAGGCGTACCAAGCCCTGGGTGCCCCCTTCCCCAAGGCGCGCCGGCCTGAGAGCTCACTCCTGGGCGGCTCCGAGGCGGGGGAGCGCCTTCTACAGCAAGGGCTGGCGCAGGTAGAGGCCGGGCGGCGGCAAGCGGAGGCCACGCGGCAGGCCGCGGCGCAGGAAGAGCGGCTGGCCGACCTCGCCTCTGACCTGCTGCTCCAGTATTTGCTGCAGGGCGGGGCCCGGCTGCGCGGCCCGGGGGGTCGGGGGCTTCAGGAGGCGGCGGAGGAGCAAGAGAGCGAAAGGGAGGAGGAGGAGGCGGAGCAGGAGAGACGCGGCGGGGAGGAGAGGGTGGAGGAAGAGGATGAGGAGGCGGCGGAGGCAGAGGCAGAGGCGGAGGAGGCGGAGAGGGCGCGGCAGAATGCGCTACTCTTCGCGGAGGAGGAGGACGGGGAAGCCGGAGCCGAGGACAAGCGCTCCCAGGAGGAGACGCCGGGCCACCAGCGAAAGGAGGATGAGGGGGCACAGGAGGGCGGGGAAGAGGAGGACGACGACGAGGAGATGGACCCGCAGACGATCGATAGCCTCATTGAGCTTTCCACCAAACTCCACCTGCCCGCTGACGACGTGGTCAGCATCATCGAGGAGGTGGAGGAGAAGCGGAAGCGGAAGAAGAATGCCCCTCCCGAGCCCGTGCCTGCCCCCCGGGCCGCCCCTGCCCCCACCCATGTCCGCTCCCCGCAGCCCCCACCCCCGGTTCCCGCCCCTGCTCGGGACGAGCTGCCGGACTGGAACGAGGTGCTCCCGCCCTGGGATCGGGAGGAGGACGAGGTGTTTCCCCCAGGGCCCTACCACCCTTTTCCAAACTATATCCGGCCGCGGACACTGCAGCCACCCTCGGCCTCTCGCCGCCGCCACTATCACCACGCCTTGCCACCTTCGCGCCACTATCCCGACCGGGAGGCCCAGGCGCGGCGAGCGCAGGAAGAGGCTGAGGCGGAGGAGCGCCGGCTGCAGGAGCAGGAGGAGCTGGAGAATTACATCGAGCACGTGCTGCTCCGGCGCCCGTGACCCGCCCCGGCCCCGCCCCCGCGCGTCCTCGCCGCGCGCGCCACTCCCCCCTCCGTGTCGTCCTCTCCCTTCTCGGTGTTTGCATGCGCCCTGGCCCCGCCCCTCAGCCGCCGCCCGGCCCCGCCTCCGCCCCGCCCCCGAGCTGTGCCGGGACCTGTCGGACCTCTTCCTTTGGCCCGAACTCCCAAAACTCACTCACGGGTGACTCGGGGCCAGCCCAGGCGGGCAGGTGGTTTGTGCGAGTTCCCTCCCCCCGAGGGACGGGACGTCCCCGTCCAAAACCGGAAAAAGCAGTTCCAGTTAATTGTGTGAAGTGTGTCTGTCTCCAGCCCTTCGAGCCTCCCAGAACCTCTCCACCCAGTCCCAAGTCGCTGTGAATTTACCCCTCTTTCCTTTCTCTGTTGTAAATACCCCTCACGGAGGAAATAGTTTTGCTAAGAAATAAAAGTGACTATTTTATTAGGACTTTGTTCTCGGTTATTCACCCGTCCCCTTGGGCCTGTGTGGTCCTTCCCAAGGGGCGGTGAGGGAAGCGCCAGCCACAATACTCATCCGAGCTCCCTACCCCCAAACCAAAGCCAGGGTTGGTTGGGGAACCACTGAAACCGTATTTGGGAGCAGAGTATGGCTTACACTCATTAGGAAACTCTGGAAGTCCACTTCCAGCTTGGGGATGGTGGTAGTCAAAGGCATTGGTCCCCTGGGCTCGACAGAGAGCAGCAGAGTGGAATGTAACAGAGTCAGTTGTCTGGGATGAGCCCAGTAAGCTTCTGGTTCAAAAGAAAATAACTTTGCACAGAAGGTGCCACAGCTCTGGACACTCTGGAGGCTCTTCTTTCCTTGATGCCAGGGCTGCTTAGACACCTCTTCTTTAACTGCTCCCTGACTTCCCTGGTCCTAGGCTCCCCACAAGAAATGTGGGGAGCAGGGGGTGGCAACCACAGAGAAACCCTAATTCTCCCCATTTCTTAACCCTTTTCTAATCCTAGATACCCTTGAACTTCTGATTATCCTTCCCAAATGAAACTAAGCCAGGCAATGAAATCTCCTACAAAGAAACATTAAGAGAAGTGGACCCACGTCCCTGGGAGTTGTTCCTCCCTGGGCAAAGGCATTGAGTATGAAAATCTGTTTGGGGTGAGGTGGCCAGATAACATACTGGACACCTAAATTTGAATTACAGATAAATATCAGATAGGCTGGGAGGCTGAGGTGTGTGGATTACTCAAGGTCAGGAGTTGGAAACCAGCCTGAGCAAGAGCAAGACTCCGTCTCTACTAGAAATAGAAAAAAATTGGCTAACTAAAAATATAAATACATAAAAAAATTAGCAGGGCATGGTGGTGCATGCCTGTAGTCCCAGCTATTCTGGAGTCTGAGGCAAGAGGATTGCTTGAGCCCAGGAATTTGAGGTTGCTGTGAGCTAGGCTAATGCCATAGCACTCTAGCCTGGACAACAGAATGAGACTGTCTCAAAAAAAAAAAAAACAAAAAACCACATCAGATGGGTTGTTAGAATTAAGTGTGTCCCAAACATTGCTTGGGACACAGTTCTTCCACTCCCAAAGTTATTTGTTTTTTATCTGAAATTCAAATTTAGCTGAATGTCATCTATTGTTGTTCTTCCCAAGTCTGGCAACTGAAGTTCCTAGTTCAGGACAAGAGGCTAATGGGCAGTGACACCAGCAGCCCTGCCTTCCTCCACAGAGCCCAAGGCAAACAAAGTCCAGAAATGCTTTTCCTTTTATTTCAGAAGAAAGGAAATAAAGGCAGACACACACACCCCCACCCTCCCCCAGGTCCTGCCTCGCCTAGAACTGGAGTGAAGGAGGGACAGAGCCAGCTCCCACCAAGCCCGCCCCTCCCCCAACCCTTCATTCCCTCAAAGTGGCAAGGTTAGAAAAAAATTAACTATGTTGTTCCTCCCCTGGCATTGGACAGAGGCCCCACTACAGCCAAGGAGGAAGAGTGGGCAGGGGAGGGCAAAGGCCTTCCCTCTCACTACAGGGAAGCCCCCTTCCAGGCAGAGGAGCTGCCCTGGCTGCATGGGGGAGGGTGGAGGTAGGTCATGGGCATGGGGAAGAGAAGAGCCCTGAAAACCTTTTCCCTTTAACCTGACATATTTATATATTTACAGTTATAGGGAGGGGAGGACATCAGGGGGAACATTGGTTCTTCAAAGGCAGGGAATGAAAGCCAAATAGCACCCCCGTCCTGGTCACATTTTCCTGTCTCCTAGCTCCTAGAACCTTCAGTGGCAAAGGGGAAACGGGAGGTAGGGGTGGAGGGAAGGAATGTTTCAAGGGCCGGAGCCCACAGCTCACTCCAAAGGAAGGTGAGGCAGCAGAGAAGCAGCCGGGTCCCACAGAGAAAAGGGCCCTGGGCGAGACGAGAAGCAGCCACTCACGCCCTGCTCCCCACCAGCTCCCATCTCCACACCCAGCCGGGCGGCCGGACTATGCCAGACCCATCTCCTCCAGCACACTGCGTGGCGACTCATCCTCCTGAGGCAGAGACAGACAGAGGGTGACGCAGACAACAGGAGAGGCAGACAGGGTGGGCAAGACGACAGCAATCACGAGGAAGGTTGGGGGGGGAGCACAGAGAGACACAGGGAGGGGGAGAGAAGCCAACGTGAGCCCAAGGCTGGGGTGCTGCGAGCCCTTCCAGGCAGCTCGCCAGCCTCCTAGGGCCACCCAGAGTCAGTGAATGAATGATGGCAGTAGGGTCCATGTTGAGTCCATCACCACCCAGAGAACCTAAAGCCCCGAGCTTGGGGAGCAGGGGTTCCACCTCAGTACCTGGGGGCAAAGGCAGTGGAGCTGGGACTGGGAAAATGGAAACCTTCTGCTGGGGGGCTGGGGGTGCAGATGGTGGGGTGCTGTTCTTCAGAGTGGGGGGAGGCAGTAGGAGGTTGGCACCAGGTCCCTGAGGGAAGGTGAACCAGACTGCAGAGAGATGAGTCATTAGGGCCTGAGCAGAGTACCAGTAACATGGGTGTGTGTGTGTGCCAGGGCACGGGCGTGTGTGAGTGTGTGTGAGTGTGTGTGTGTGGAGGGGACGCTGGGCCGGTGAGGGGGCCAGCTCAACTCTGCCCCTCTCCTACTGCAGAGAGGGTCCCCCTCCGCCCCCATCTCTCCCCCTCCTCAGAGCCAGCTCAGGCCGCTCGCTCATCACTGCAGATTCCGGTGACTCATTTCCCTGCATCAAGGCTCAGCAATGGCACAGCAGAGAGGGGGCAGGCAGTAATGGGGTGAGGGTGGAGGCGCTGGATAGCAGGGGCACTGGATCCAGGCGCCCTTGACCCCAGCCCCCATATTCCCACAGCCTTTTGCTCCTGAGCAGCAGAGGCTTTTGAGTAGGTGTGTGGAAAAAAAAAAGGTGGGGTGGGGGAAGAAATCAGGGAAGAAAAGAATGATCTGCCATGTGCCCCTTCTCTAATTCTCTAAGCAACCCTTAATGCCAAGAGAGACGTGGGACAAAAGAGGTTCAGTTGGGACAAGTCACCTCAGGTCTTGGGAGGAGGACAGAGCTTGGAACAAGGGGAGCACCGGTGGGCTATCTGCCCCCTGTCTCCCACTCCATGGGATCAGGGCTTGAGGACAAGCTGGAGAGCAGGGCGCCGTGGGGGCCATACGCCACAGGGAGGGGGCCCCCCTTGGCGGCGGGCAGGGTGTTCAGGGGAGGCAGGGAACCCTCTGCCAGGGTACTCTTCCTCCTCCTCACTGTCCCTGGCCCGTACCTCCTGCAGCAGGTCTGCCTGCTCAATGGCCTTCAGCACACTCTTCTTGGAGGTGTCCTGGACATCCCCCCCCATCAAAAACTCATCCAAGATGAAGTAGGCCTTCTCAAAGTTGAAGATGATGTCCAGCTCGCACACCTGGGAGGAGGGGCAGAGGCTGAGTTGAGCTTCAAGGTGCATTCCCAGCCCCTACCTTTTCCATGACCACTCCTCCCACCTGGGGTTCTGGCCCCAGGCCTCATGTCCTCCCAACTGCCAGGACTTGGTTTGGCTTTTTCATCTCTTCCTTTTGCCTCTTTCTCCCTGATCATGAAATATTAGTTGTCCTATTCTACCTTTCTCTGTGGCCCTCCTTGCCTTTCCCCCCAAATCTGTGACATGTTCCCACCAAAGCTGGGCTAGCCTCTCTTCTTAGCACCGTGGGGCAGGAAGGGAGGAGATTCTGGACCATGGGGTAGAAAACTTGAGTTCTAAGCAGGGCTCTGCCACTAACCAGCTAGCTATACACGTCATTGAATGTCTCTGAGC
>VBSM01002153.1:26270772-26284551 GCA_008086735.1 Cheirogaleus medius | reverse complement strand
TCTATTTTTAGTAGAGATGGGGTCTTGCTCTTGCTCAGGCTGGTCTCAAACTCTAGAGCTTAAGCGATCCTCCTGCCTCGGCCTCCCAGAGTGCTAGGATGATAGGAGTGAGCCACCCAGCCTGGCCTGAGCCTAAGTTTTTATATCAATACTTACTTATAGGATGGAATGAGGAGCAAACACAAGAACCTCAATGTACTTTGTAAATTAAGTGGGATACAAATTATGGAGTTATTACTATTTCCCATCTCAGATCTGAGCTGTCTGCCAATGTCCATGCTATACCCCAGATAAGTTCATTTAGAATCTCTGGGAATGGGACCTAGGCATCGCTATTTTTAAAGACTCTCCAGAAGATTCCAATGTAAAGCCAAAGTCAGGAACCATAAAATCTGAACTTGGTCTCTGTGTGAAAAGTTCAGGCTGGGCTCTCCGTGGAGATTAAGTACCACATTCTGCCCCCACCTTCCCCCAGCTCAGGGATGATTAAGGGACAAGGCTAATAGGCTTAAAGATTAAAAAGGGAGATTAATTACTGTTCTCACTGCTCCAACTTCACCTCTCCCCTGACACTTCCAGGGCAAAGACTGGAAGGGCCTCAAAGTTTAGTAGGAAGAGGAAATTTCTGGGTATGGAAACTGGGGCGGGTGGGGAGACTTACACTGCCAAAGTATTTGTCTAGGAGCTCCACGTATCGGTGGATCAACTCCAGCGTGATGAGCTCATTGTCCTGGCCCTCGATGGCGCAGCAAAAGTAGAGACTGGCGTATCTGAGGAGAGGGGCACATGCGACACAGCTGGGAGCTTGTTTCAGGACCCAGGCATTCCAGGCTCAAACCTCCAACCAGCCCTGGAGTCTGGGCCCCCACTGGACATAGGTGGGGTGGCCCTAGGGTATGCAAAGAGCAGCTCACTATACCTCTTAGTGCTGCCTTACAAACAGGCAAGAGACATGCTCTTCCCTTCTTGCCCTCTGACCTGCTTGGTTTGACTCAGCAAAAACCTGAGCCAACTAATTCACCTACTCAGAAGAGAAGGAACTGGAAAGGGTGTGTGTGTGTGTCTGTGTGTTGTGAAAAGTGGGGCAGGATTTCTGACTGGTAAATGAGACTGCAAGGGACATGTGCAGTGGATAAGATAGAGCCATAGGGACAGAAGTACCTGAGGCAGGTGTCAGGCTTTAGCAAAACCAAGTGGGGAACAAGAATTTCTTCAAGAGAAGTGTGGAAAGTAAAGGAAGCTTTCACCACTGTCCTCCAGATGTCCTCAGCTCCCAGGTCTCCCTGACCTAAGGGACTGCCTTTTCTCAGCCCTTTTAACCCATTGCCAAACTCTAATCCAGCAGGATCTAGGCAGGTCTGAGAGTAGGTGGGGAGTCACCTCTTATAGACAACCTTGAGGTCCCTCCACTCCAGGAAGCTGCACATCTTGGGCTTGCGAGCCAGAACAACCTGCATCAGCTCCCGAACCATCTTCTTTCGCTCCTTGTCTGAAGTAGCCAGGTACCATTTTTGCAGCCGCAGTTTTCCCTGCCGGCTGAATAGCAGCATGAATCGCATCTAGGGGGTAAGGGCAGAAGTGAGGGTCAGAGATTTGGTTCTCTGAGCCTCTTTTTTCCATAAACACACAGCCCCAAACTCATCCCATCTAACTCTTCTCTACTCACAGCACCTGCTCCTACTTTCTTCAAAAATCCAGCCCCTTCACTCTGGGTGTTCCCACCAGCAGGTGTCTGTCTTGCCTTCTGGGGGAAGCCAGAGCTTCTGAGTCTGTCATTTGGGTTCAAATCCTGGCTCTATTAATTACGTACAGCTTTGGGCAAATTACTTTATGCCTCTGGGCCTCAGTTTCCTTATCTGTAAGATGGAGATGATAAAAGTAACTACCTTACAGAGTTGTTAGGAAGGATTAAGTGAATCGATATACACAACAGTGCCTGGAACATGGCAGGCACTACAACCTGTTAGGTATTATTATTATCATTATTATTCCCTGACCTATTTCCAAAGGTATGTAAAATGCCTAGTACAGTGACAAGAAACCTATAGCTGGTACCAAAGAGATGCCGGTTCTCTTCCATGCTCCCTCTATTCACCACCACTGCTGAAATTGAGTATTTTATTCCTCAAGAAGCTACCTTAATTCTCTACCCCATCCTAGCCATAAGTCCTTAATGATATCCCCAACACACTGGCCTCCAGCTCCAGTCCTGTGCCCAGGGGTATCCTTCTCCGCATTGCGTATGTCTAATGCCACACATGGGACTGAGATGTCCAAATTCCACCCTTCTCTCTTCAGCTAGCTAGCATTTGGCCCCTGACATTCTTCTCTTAACTTTTCTTCCTTTTAAGGTGCCTCCAGGCCAGACACCAGGTGACCAATGTCCCTTAGGGCACGCCACCCAAGGGGCTCCTCTAGGGAATGTTTGTAGAACAGAGAGCAAGCTAGGGGAAGTGGGATGGAGTGCTGAGCCCTCACTACCCTCTGCTTCCCAGTTCCAGGGGGTCTGGGCCACATCCTGGAGTTATCTCCTCCCAGCAGTTTCTCTCCATGGACTTTACCTGGGCTGAAATACCTGGGTGGATGGAACAGTACTAGCTTAGTAGGCTAAAAATCAGAATTCAGGAGAACTGTGGGGTTTTGTTTGTTTGTTTGTTTGTTTTGGTGGTGGGGAAGGAGAACAGAGGGGCGCAAGGGAGCTCTGGGTAGCTAAAATAGGGGGGTGGGGAGTGAGCAGGAAGACGGAAGGCCTGGGTTCCGGAAAGGGAGTGGAATGGGAGGCGGAGAACGAAGAACACGGAGCCCAGGATCCCAAAACTTGGGTCCCTGAAAGCAAGACCTCGAGCCTACTTCGCTTCCGCAACTCGGCCCAGCCTCCAGGCGAGCATGGCCAGGAACCCAGGCAGGGTGATCACTCCTTGGATCCGGAAACTGTCCCTTCCCACACCTCGCTCCCTACTACAAGGGCCCTGCGCTCCCGTCTGGGCCGCACGGGAAGAGGGTCTCGGTGACCCGCGACCCCGGTTCCCTCCCTCCACGAACAGACCCTCGCGCCCCTCTCCCTCTGGCGACTTCCCTGCGGCAGTGGTCTGGCCCCCTTGGACCGAGACCCGGGCGATCCTTCCGGTTCGGGACGGTCCCGCAGTCCCCTAGTCAGCCCTCGCGTCCCATAAATGCGCCCCCTCCCCGCCTCTCTCCCGAATGCCATTTCCAGCTCTTCCTTCCGAGGCCGGCTCGCCCACCCGCCCAGGTAAGTGAGGCCTCCGATGGACCAGAGGGAAGAAAGAGCGGCTCAGACCGAGGGCGGCCCCCAAGGACCCCTGCAGGTGCAGCCCACGCCCCTCGCTTCCCCCTCCCCTCCCTCTTCGCACAGCCTACCATCCTGCAGCCTCCGGCTCGGCGCGTCCCACTTCGGCCACCGTAGGTGCCAGCTCCACTCCCTTTCTTGTCCTTTTTCTCCCGGCCCGCCCTCTCGGCTGAAGCCCCGCCCCGGCCCGCCCAGACTGTGAACCCCGCCGCGCCACGCACTGCGCAGGCGCCAACGCTGCGGGGCGCGCGGGCGGGGCAGGAGGCGGAGAAGCGGAAGCCATGGCAACCAGGTCCTTGACTTCAGCTTTGAGTAGCTCGGTCGTCATGGCAACAAGTATGACTGGTGGGGGTTGGTTGGAGGATGGGGGAGAAAGACAATGAAGTCCTCGCGCTTTGGAGCCTTGGGGAAAAGGCGGGAAAAGGGGTGCGAACTTCAATGATCGAGATGGGAGGATCTTTGAAGTTCTTGAGAAAGCAGGGAGCGCCAGTTGAAGGGGTGTGGGCAATTAAGAGGGACCAGGGTGGGAATTATGTGTAGCAGAGGAGGAATGACCTGGAAAACAGGAAAAAAAAAAGGGCAGTGGTGGGGCAGGTATGAGGAGAGTATAGAGCTCAGACTAAACATCTACTGAGAACCTAACACTCTAATCTTGTTTTTTGGGGAGGAAGGCAAGGAGTGCAGGGTCTAGCTCTGCCGCCCAGGCTAGAGTGCAGTGGCACCATCATAGCTCACTGTAACCTCAAACACCTGGGGTCCAGCAATCCGGCTAATTTTTTGTATTTTTAGTAAAGACAGGGTCTTGTTCTTGCTCAGGCTGGCCTCGAACTCCTGGCCTGAAGCGATCTTCCTGCCTCGGCCTCCCAGAGTGCTAGGATTACAGATGTGAACCACCACACCTGCCCGACACTTTCATTGTAAAGTAAGAGAAATGTGTAGGAAATGAGGGAGATGAGAAATACCAGAGAAAAGGAGGGGCTGATATAAAAGGGGTATAAAGAAAAGGAAGAGAAACATGAATTAATTAAGGCAAGAGGGGAAGAAATAAAGAGAATCTTAAAAGGTTAGTGTTTGTCAAAACTAGAAAGAGAAAGATAAAATGCAAACCTAAATGTAAAGATGAGGAGGATGTAAATTATAATATGAGCTTCGTAGCTGAGTGAATGTGCGTGTGTGTGTATGTGTCCATGCAGTGAACTAAGGAGGTGTGGTTACAAGGGGAAGAGAAAATCTTAAATTTTGTCATGCTGTAGACTTAATATCTATTTTTAGATATTTTTGGCAATGAATGATGCTGTTATTTTTGAGTAGCACTTGAAGCAATTGTTGGTAAGGCCTTACCTGTCTTCACTCTATGTTCTTTTTTTCCCCCCTTGTTCTTTGTTATGGAGGTAATATGTTCTACTGACAAAAGGGTGGGCCCAATTCACCTGGGATGGAATGTTGTCTCTAACTCTTACTAAGATGTACAGCCTTAGGCCAGTTATTTAACTGTCCATCTCCTCATTTTAAGAATAAGGACAGCAGTATGTATCTTCCAAGGTGGTTCTGAGGAGTAATGTATAGAAAGTATCTAGGACACTTTAATCACTTGATAATGGTAGCTATTATTTCTCCTTCCCAACTTTTCCTTCTTTTTTTTTTTTATCTTTTCTTATTTTTCCTTTCATTTTTGTTTCTTTTTCTCTGCCTACACCTTAGGCTTGCCAATGGCATAGTCTCACAGGGGTCCTCAAACTACGGCCCGCGGGCCACATGCAGCCCACCGAGGACATTTATCCGGCCCGCTGGGTGTTTTTGCCACCGCTGCCTGTCCTGCTTAGCAGCCAACTCGTCCCGGGCCCACAGTGCGCACTCTCCAACGGTCTGAGGGACAGTGAACTGGCCCCCTGTTTAAAAAATTTGAGGACCCCTGGAAAGTATGTGGTATTATCAATGGGATATCTTACCAATGGCATAGGTAGTTGGCTGAACTATCTTGGTGTTATTTATTAGGTCAAGGATAAGATCAATAAAGCAAGGTGCTAGAGTTAGAAAGGGTATATCATTATGCAGTGAAAAGAAGAAATAGAAGTGTGTAAAAAGGCAGAAGACAAAACAAATAAAAAGAAATATGCTCATGGGAAAGAAGAGAAGGTTGTGCATAAGGAAGTATTTAGTGGTGAGGTAAAGACATAAGGCAGAGACCCAGGCAACAGCCTGCGGAAATTTGGAAGCTCTAGAGATGTATACTCCTACACTCCTTAGAAAGCTGACACTTTCTAGAATTCCTTGTTTCGATGTGGTATGCCTAACTGCAGAAACGATAAGATTCATTAGAGAATTGTTAGAAATATGAGTTTTGCTGATGTAGAATCATAGAATTCAAGTGGTTCAAAGTAGTTAGAAGATGGCGAGCTGGATTTCTTCTTTGTTAGTGAGCAATGAAGGTGGAGAATCTGTGAGTTAGTGGATGCAATATAGCTTGTGCACGGAGATGAGTTTAGATTTGATTCAGTAGGCAGCCGGGAGTCATTATGATTGTCTGAGCTGGTGAATAACTTGGTGAAAACAGTGTTAAGAAAATAGTCTTATAGTAATATGTGGGACACTTTGAAAGAACAACTAGAAGGCTCGAAGATCATCCAGGGGGCAGTTTTGGGAATCCAATCACAAGGATGAAACAGAGAGGGACAAATTAGAGAGACCTCTAATGGGCCAATCAACTGAAGTTGATCATTCATCTAAGCAGAGAAGAAGGGAGAAGAATCAGAGATGAGCGTGGAAGATTACAGGTGCCATTTGTATTAATATAAGTGGAAAAATGGAAGAGGCAAGATTCTCCTTCATAGGTGGGGATGGTGTTTTGTTCTATAAACCATGCTGATACCTTCCCATGGGATAGAGTTTGGATGTTTGTCCTCTCCAAATCTCATGTTGAAATTTGATCTCTGATGTTGGAGGTGGGGCCAGGCCGACTGGGAGGTGCTTGGGTCCCAGGGGCAGATCCCTCACGAATAGCTTGGTGCCCTCCCTGTGGTAATGAGTGAGTTCTCTCTCTATTAGTTCACGTGAGAGCTGATTGTTTAAAAGAGCGTGAGCACCCCCTCCTCTCTCTCTGGCTCCTTCTCTTCCCATGTGACACCCCTGCTCACACCAGGTGACATGCTTGCTCCCCCTTCACCTTCCACCTTGATTGGACGCTTCCTGAGGCCCTCATCAGACGCAGATGTTGGTGCCACGCTTCTTGTACAGCCTGCAGAACCATGGACCAAATAAACCTCTTTTCTTTATAAATTACCCAATCTCGGGTATTCCTTTATGCCAACACAAAACAGACTAATACCCCATGCCGCCCTCCTGCGGTTGTAGAGCTGGTTCCTGCAGTGGTAGAGTGAGTGGCCTGGGAGGCTTCTGAATCCTAGATCTCCCATTGCAAATTCCATTGTCATCCTAAACTTCACTTGCCAAAAATGAGTTACCTTTTCCTTCCATTTTCCCTAGAAAGCATCTCATCTCTTGGTTTCCTGTTGTCATTGACGTTGCTGTCTTTTCCTAGATTTGCAGACTGTAAGGCTGAGACATAAAGGATAACAGGAAAGTGTGGCTTATTTAAGGAACTCAGGGAAGACTGGCCCAACTAGATTAGGAGAGGGCAATGGGAGAGTGGCTGGGTTCTCAGAAGAGGGAGTGAGCAGTCTGAAACCAACCTGGCAACTTGGGACTCCACTCTTATGTGTGTCCCTTGAACGTGCCTTGCTATAATTTTTCCTTTGTGATTTTGTTCATGCTGTTTTCTGGAATGCCCTACCCTTCCTTCCCTGCAGACCCAAATCCATCTTATTTATCCTCAAACAGCTGCTCCTCTGATGAGCCTTTTACATTCCAGTCCAGACAGTAGTGACCGTTTCGACAATGGCATCATCATAGCTCACTGCAACCTCAAACTCCTGGCCTCAAGCAATCCTTCTGCCTCAGCCTCCTGAGTAGCTCGGATTACAGGCACGTGCCACCATGCCCAGCTAGTTTTTCTATTAATAATTTTTGTAGAGATGGGGTCTTACTATGTTGCCTAGGCTGGTCTTGAACTCCTGGACTTGAGCAATTCTCCTGCCTTGGCCTCCCAAAGTGCTAGGATTACAGGCATGAGCTACCACTCCTGGCCCCTTACAATTATTTTTGCAGGGATTTGCATAGCTTTTCATTCGGCTTTTTAGTGTCAGTTCTCCTTAGTTACCTGATCTTTAGAGGCATCCCGTATACTTTCTTGTTAATGTTTCACAGTACCCAGTACAAAGTTCGGCTTTTAAATAAATACTTGTTAAATTGAATGGAATTTCAGCTTGGCAAGATTTTGGTTGAAGCCACAGCTGCTTTGCTTCAGAGAAGAACTTTCCATTGGAGTCAAGGCGACATCTGGTGGCTAGGGGATCAACGACTCTGTTCAGGACGCGGCTGTCAGGCTAGTGAGGCGGCCTGTGTAAACGCGGAAGGCGCAGGTAACTGGCACGGGAGGGCAGCACCTTTGCACCTGACCACGTCTGAGCCCTTCTTGGTGTTCAGGGAGACTTGTTTCTGCTCCCACAAGCCGCAGAGAGAGGCGCCACAGTGCAGTGCAAGGAGCAGAGGTGCCCAACTCCCTGGGGCTATTGAGTAATAGTAGCAATAGCAGCAGGTTACCCAACCTCTCAGTGTCTCAAGTTTCCTCGTGTTTGCTACTATTATTATGACACTTACTTGAGGAACTACCTAAAAAAAAATGCTTTGGAAAACAGATGATGTCTCCTTGACAAATTTCATGCCGATAGAATATTTTTTACCATCGAGGGATTTAGAACACATGTGGGCCGATAATTCCACTGGGGGAGGTTTACAAGAAATCTGCAGCAGTGGTGGCTGGAGGCAGATCCTGTTAGTTTTTCATTTCTAAAGAAAGAGAGAAAGGAAGACAAACTTAGAACAGCTGAGGAAGGGGCCCCAGGCAAAGTCAAACAGAACAGGGAGGCTGCACCAGCCGTCTTTGTGCTCACAATATCTTCGAAAAGCACACAGTGCTATTAAATGGGGCATTTCCTGGGGCAAACTTCCTCTGTGGTGAGGGGCCTTTTGAAGAACTCTTTGCTCTTGCACCTTCTCAGCGTGTATGGACAGTTTTTGAACTGTATACTGCAGAACTAGGGCCAACTTGTTCTGCTCTTTGAAGCATTTTGTGCAAAATGAGGCTTTTTAGGTTTCTAAGCAAATCTGTTACAGAGGGGTAGCTTGTCAGCCACTGGCCCAGGGCCTGGACTTGGTCATATTTTCGGGGTATAAGGAGGTTGAAAGATATGCCTGGGTCCCAGTGTCCCTGAATTCTTGAACTGTTGCCTTCATGACTCCAGCTGCCCGATGAGCCCAAAGGGTTGTGTGTACAAGAGGATGAGGCAGAAAGAGGAATACTTTAGTACTAGTTGAAGTTTTGGCCACAAATCCCAGGGTAGAGTGATCTTGTGAACCTGATGGGGCCACATCCGTGTTTCCAGCTCCACTCCTGGCCCCTTACAATTATTTTTGCAGGGATTTGCATAGCTTTTCATTCGGCTTTTTAGTGTCGGTTCTCCTTAGTTAAGCTAGCTAAAAAAAAAAAAAAAAGCAGGCCAAGTGGTCTCTATGGCCTTTTCTTTCTCTAGTTCTACAGCCATATCTTGGTCCTACAAAGCTTGCCAGTTGCATAGTGAGAACAGGAGAGGAAAGATGAAAAACTCACTGAGGTTAAAAGAGCATCTCTTTCCAAAGCTGAGAGTGGCTTTAGTAAGTTAGCCTCTTGCCTAGTTCCCACTGGCTTTCCAAGGAGATAGGAAGATTCTTCCTTCCAAGCTCGCCTCCACTTTGGAGCCCCTCTTACTACATTGGTGTCGTGAGAGAAGGGAAAGTCTGAAGAAGCCAATCTAAAGAGAGGAATCTGTGAGGAGGAGGCATCCAACACTGTGTCCCCTTTGAGACATCACATTGGAGGCACCCAAGGATGCCCCTGGATTGACCCTCAGAGGAAACCAGGAATGGGAGGGGCAGGCAGAAGTCCTTTTGTCTATGCCGAATGAGTAAGGAGTGAGTAAATGAATGAATACCCTTTCTCAATTCACTCTCAACACTGTGACCAGAATTTGCTCCAAGGAAGTCTAACATCATCTTAGAGAAAAAGATAATGTGGAGGTTCTCTTAGTTCTATCTTTATTGATGGCAGTGGGCTCATGTAAGAAAGTTGTGAAGTCTTATTTAAGTTTGAGAAAAGGTAAGCTTCTAACCAGGCAAAATGATCACTTTCGATTGTTTTGTATCTTTTGAAAATGTTTGTGTTACCAGAATCACACAATTTCAGGATTGGAAGATTGCTAATAGAGACACTTAGTCCCGTCCCTTGAAAGTTATCCTGGGGTACGTGAGCACTGGAATAAATGTGTAAGGGTGGCATCGTTGGTAACAGCACCACCAATGACAACAGCCCTGAAACAACTGAAGTGTCTATCATCGGTGGTTAAGGAATTACGGTACATCTATATACGTAGCTAGTAAAAAGAATTAGGGACAGATGTCTAGGATGGTTCATTAGGCAATTAAAGCAAACTGTAGCATTCTCTATATATCTATGTATCTATATATAATAACTTTATTTTGTGAAAGAAAAGAGTATTTTAAATATGCTTGTTGAATGCTTAGTAAAGTTCTAAAAGAACACCCAAGAAACTGGGGGCCTATTATGTTTCTAATTTTACCTTTTTGAACCTTTGACTGTCTTACTATGAACATTATTTTTCATAATTTAAAAAAGTCACTTCGTATTACACCCTGATCACTGAAGTATCCCCACCAAGCAGTCATCTTGGCTGTCCTTGAATACTTCCAGTGAGAGAGAACTCACTACCTATTAACTACCAGACATTGTTTTGACCAAGAACCCCTCAAACCATAATTAGTTTCTATTAAGAGATAAGCTGGGTATCCAGAGGGCTGGCGCTATCAGCGCTATCTTTAGAGTTCTAGAGTTGGACAGCACACAAATTTGACAGATAGTTATTTGTATTTTTTCAGTGTTTTGTTGTTTTTTTTTTATTTTGTTTTGTTTTGAGATAGGGTCTTGCTCTGTCACCCAGGCTAGAGTACAGTTGTATCACTGCAGCTCACTGCAGCCGCAAACTCCTAGGCTCAGGGATCTTCCTGCCTCAGCCTCCCAAGTAGCTGGGACTGTAGGCACATGCCATCATACCTGGCTAATTTTTCTATTTTCTGTAGAGATGGGGTCTTGCTCTTCTTCAAGCTGGTCTTGAACTCCTGGCCTCAGCCAGTCCTCCCACCTGGGCCTCCCAAAGTGCCAGGATTAGAGGCATGAACTACTTGTACCCAGCCTATTTTTTCAGTTTAAACACTTATTTTTGAATATATGAACAGAAACTAATTGAGGGAAGTGTGTCCTCTGCCAGGAGCCTTTAAGATACTGGAAGATGAGAATAAAAGACTTTTCAGGACACCATATTTGAAAGGATAGTAAGAATATATATTACAAAAGAGTCTTGTTTTTAAGGAACCTGGTATTTAGATTGGATTGGGAAGGTAAGGCGCACACACAAAGTTAAAGAGCAGACATGAATGCAAGTACTGTCACAGACCAAGGAACAGAAAAACCAGTAAGTGTCAAGTTGAGAGTGATGATGTTGGCTGGATGCATGGGGACACCCTAGGTGGAGGAAATGAAACTTGATCTGGGTTTGGAGAAATGGGGAGTGGGGGTAGGTGGGGGGTATTTGATGGTGGGAGGAAATGGCATGAACAGAGTTGGGAGTCTACAGGGACAGTGACCATGAGCAAGCCTGACTGGGTGGGGGGATAGTGGTTGGGGGATCCCTGTTTCCTTTGTGAGGGTGATGCTTGGGGGAGAATCAGCACCCCCGCCCCCCACCCACACACATGTCCTTGGGGCCTTGTGGCAGAGCCATGGCGACCAGTCTTGTGGACTCACCCATGGCAGGTCAACATGCCTGCGCCTGTGGGTGTAGGTTTCACAAAGGTCCCTTTCACCAGAGAGGTCTACGAACCAACAATATTTTGATTTCTTGTACTGGAAGGAAAAGGCAGGGACTGTTTTGGCATATTCTTTATATTTATTTATTTTATTATTTTTTGAATCATTTTTACTTGTTTATATATCAAAAGTGAAAAAGCATATAATTCAATACAATTTCAAGAGCATTTGACCCCACCCTCTGTGGGTACTGTGTGTGGCCATCGCTGTCCAGTGCATAATCGAAAAAGAAAATAAAAAACAAAGTATGAGGATTTTTCAGTGAAGGGCATCATGGATTAGACTTCTATTAGAGTACATTCATTTCAGATCTATGTGCAATTCTTCAATAAATTAATCTTCGTGCCATACCCTCTAGCTAGTAGCTTTTCAAAAAGATTATCTAACTAAGGTAGTTGAATCTGAGCTTTCTGTCTCTTTCACCCAACCCCCCCTCACGTGTCCACTGCTCACACACAGCAGCCGGAAATGACACATTGAAGTGAGTCACCAATGCAGTTGTGAGTCACCCTGTAATTGGGGAAAGTTCTGTCCTGGTAGGTCATGCAGCCCCTTGCATTTCTGTTCCTAAATATATTCAAAAAGTTTGGAGCCACCGTGTCCTCACCCCAATGTCTCTCACCCACCCCGTCCTTTTGGTCCCTAAAGCAGGCTGAAGTTGGCTCGCCTGGGCAGGGGCCCTGATCCATCAAGTGGAAAAAGGCCAGGCAGCCACAAGGTGGCAGTGTGGGCCCCATCACGCTTGACGCCCGGAGGGGTATGACAGTCAAGTGGCCAGACTCCTGAGATGCAATGACACAGACCACAAAGGAACAACACTATGAGCAAGTTTAAATAATGGCTTCCCCCCCCCTTAATAGTCCTTTTTCTCTCTAACAAGCACACAAGGGCAAGGATGTGATAAATATTCAGGCACAGCGGTGGCATCCCACCCTCCCCGCCGCGAGACTGGGGGCGAGGAGTGAGGCACACATCTGACCTTTCTTCCTCTATTCCTGTAAAAGAAAGGGAAGCAAAAACCTGCTTCTATGAGTAAACAAGTCACCTACACTCCAAAGTAACATATGTACATTGTTTCTGGGGAGGGGAAGGGCCAGGCCCGGAGGTCTCAGCGCTGAGGGGCGTGCACTGTGCCAGCTCTGCCCTAGGGACAGGTGGTCAGTGCCACAACGGTCCTTGAGATGAAAGGGTGTTTCTTCTAGTGGCCGCCTTTGGCCTGTCGCCAGCCTCCTCGGCCGTGGTAGACAGTGCAAGAGTGACGGCGACGTGACTGGAACACAGATCACTTCTACCAAGCACACAATGGCTCCTGTGAGCCGTGTGGCTCCTTCCTGCCAGGGCCCAGCAGGAACCTGGTCTGGAGACCTGAGTGGGCAGAGAGACGGGTGGAAGCAGCTGCGCAGATGGTTCTGTGGGTGTTACGGTCTGGTTTGGCGATGTGCAGGGCCTTGCGCTTCAGACCCCTCTCCCGGGGTCCCCGTTAGAGACTGGGGAGTTTGACCTGAAGGGCCTCTTTCCAACTCCTAGGAGAGGCTGAGGTCTAGGAGACAGATTTGAAAGATTTACCATTTCTCAAATAGGCAAATGTCTTCTCTTTCTCCAGAAAGAGCCAGTAAAACTAAAATTATTTTCTTCCTAGTTTCTTTTCTGATACAGTTCCAGTTTTGTTCCAGAGGAAGGCTTCTTTTCCCACGGTCAGGGTTCCATCACTTGGCCCATGAAGAGGACTGCTCCTGAGGGTGGGAGAATGGTGGATTGAGAATTGGAAGGGACAGGACAGCTCCCCAAGCTCAACGTGAATGGAGGTACTGAGATTTGAGAAGATGGGAACTGTCTGCAGATGCCGCTGCCTAAGTGATGGAGCTGGGACTGCGGTCCTGGCACTGCCTGTCTGGGATGGAGGACGCCTTCTCCCGGGAGTGGCAGCGGGACAGGGCTACAGATTCTCGCCCAGGGTCCTCGCGGCGTTTGAGGGGTGTCTATGTCTTTCTGCACTGGTGCCCGAGACAAGGAGAATGGCTGGGAGGACGGGGAATGTGGTGGATCCCGGGCTCACCTGTGGGGTTGTGCCGAACCACAAAGAGGAAGGGTCTGTCCATGATGATCTCCAGGGGGGCCATCCGGGCTGAGACTGCAACGGCTGGAAGAGAAAGGACAAAGTCTTAGAACAGAGGGACGTTGGTGCTAGTGCCTGGATTGATCCCAAATGACTAGGGGACACTAGCCTTCCATCTGAAGGCAGTGCTGGGAGGTGATTTTTAGGAGGCTTGTTTGTTCTCCTGAATAAAAACCTTAAAAATTTAGGGACGTCCTCCGACACCTGGTTTCCTCCAGGTCTACTTTGGTAGAGATGGGTCGGCTATTTGCTCAAAAACATACATCTATCTAAATCCTTTTAGGTCAAGTTTCTTTCTTTCTTTCTTTTCTTTTTTTTTTT
>VBSM01002153.1:26245794-26265080 GCA_008086735.1 Cheirogaleus medius | reverse complement strand
CCCTGAGGGCTCCCTTTGTGTCAACAGCCCTGTCTGGCTGGGGTTTGAGGTGTGCTGAGTGGGGTGCTGGTGGCTGAAAGGGACCAGGGGTTACCAAGGTAAAGCCTTGGCAAGCAATTAGGAGTCCAATGCGTAAGTTTCATTTCTTTGAGCTGCTGCTGTGACTCGGGAGAACTTATACCTTATCCTTTTCCTCCAGACCCGGACACTTGGGGGTTGGAACAGCAGGAGGAGGGATAGAAGCAGAGTGCCAATTCATAGGGGGCGTGTGGGGTGTGCTTTTAGGGCATGGAGGTAAGTGGTGGAAGAGTGACCGGTGGATTCTATAAAGGGTGGAAATTGACTAGTGATGGGTGAATGTGTAGGACCAGACTAGCGCCTTTGGGGTTTGGGCAGCGTCAGATGCCCTGGGCCATGTGGCCTGGACATTGTGGATGGAGGGGTCCTGCCAGGAAGAGAGGATACTGTTGACCTTGGGGTCCACACACTGTCATGCTCTGTGTAGGGGTTCAGCTGGGCGTAACCATGGAGACGGCCCATAGCCGAGTCACAGGAAGTTGAAGTGGGTGGTAGTGTCGGGATATTTGTTTTGGATTTTTTCAGTAAACAGATACCAAGGGCAACCACAGCTGAACAGCTCTTCCATTTTTTTCCTCCTCAGGCTTTGTTTTCTTGTTGTTCCCTGGAGTCAGGTGGAGGTGGGGGGTGCCAGGGAAAGAAGGGTGGACCTTGGTTGGAAAATTCAGCTCACAAACACTGTTTGTGAGAACTGTTCCTGGGAACTGCCTCGTATTTATGTCTTTTTCCTTTTCTTGGTTGTGGTTTGGAGTCCTTGAGAGTGCGGTTGGTGGTGAGGAAGGAGCCACTGCCCCCGACCTCTTGAATGGAGAAGACAGAAGTCCAGCCCCAAACCCATCTCTTGCCCTCATAAATGCCCCCCCCAAGGCCTTGCCCTCCGTCCTTAGGGGTCAGAGGGACACAGGGATCTGGGGGTCTGGGTTGGGAGTGCCACGCACCAAGGACCTGGAGGAGCCGTGGGTCTAGACGTAGCTGGAGGTGGCCTCTCGGGTGCCTGCACCTGTCCCCCTTCCTTGTCTGTCATTCCAGGGGCCCTTGTCCCACAATCCGCCAGGCCTCAGCTGTAAAAGCCCCTGCTGTATTCTGCGGATAGCCTGGGCCTTTGGAGGGCAGTGACCAATGTCGTCCCTGCTCAGGGACCTGGAAGATGATCCTGATGTGTTCCAGAAAAGACACTCTGCTGTCAGGCATAGGAGAAAGAACTCTACATCCTGATTGGGGTGGGGGCTGGTGATCATTTTACTTTGGAAACAGAAACTGCTGACCTACGAATGAATGGGTCTCTTCCCAAACTGGAGGGAACGTGTAGGCACATGGTGGGTGTGTCTTAGAAACTGAGACAAAACCATACCTGGGTCCTCCGGTGTTTCTGATTTTCCCTTTGACTCTGAAGGCCTGGGGCTGCCTCTATGGTCTGGGACCCAGACTTGACCATAGTCCGGGACCCAGACTTGACCGTGGTCCCTGCCGCTCGCCTCCCCGCACGTGGCCTTGCCTCCTCCACCCCGCCTGCCCTCGGAGCCCGGGCCTCCCACACGCTGGGCCTCAGCCGCCTGCGGGGTGCCATGGGGTGGGGGTGCTGTTCCCAGGCTGACCTCCCTGAAACACCCTTCTCAGAACCTCGCCTGACTCAGTGGGTGGTCACTTTCCCCTTTCCCCGAACCCCACACGAACAGCCCTGACCCAGGCCTCTTCTTTCCAGGCTCAGCTCTTTTGCAAAAGTTCAAATGGACAGAGATCAAAAAGTCCCCGCTGTTGAAATAGGTGGATTTCTGATTTCCAGAGGGTCAGAGATAAGAGAGTGAGTTATAGGGCTGTGGATTTTGGGGGGAAATTTCCTGTTCCAGCCAACTGGGAAAGATGTCTCCATCTACCCCCCAGCAGGTGTTCGTGGCTAGACCAGACTCATACTTTCCATGACTGTCCACTCCCAGCCCCTCCCCCACCCCAGCCCCCATGACAGAGCCCCAGCTCCGTGATATTCCCGCCACCCCTGCCCCCTGCCCCCTGCCCCCTGCCTGATCTCTGCTTCCTCTTTGCTCTCCCTCCATACTCTCTTTTTCACTTTCCCTTTCTCTCCCACAGCCTCCCTCTTCCTGGGTTCCTCCATCAACCTCCTGCCTCCTGGTCTACCGGTCTCCTGTCCTCTGCTGCACGGGTCTCTCCCCGTTTCAAACTCTCTCTTTTTCGCTATCTGTGACTCAATCCCTCTTTCCCTCCTACCTTCCAGAATCCCTTTTACAGACAAATGCTCAGCTCCGGAACCTTCCTGTGGGGAAGGGAGTTACACAGCCTCCCTGGAATGTAGGGCCTGGCTTCCCAATTCTTGGTGATTTCACTGGGAGAGCTGGGGGTGGGAGAAGGCCGAGGTCCTGCTAACTCACAGCACTATTTCTGGCCTGGTTGCTTTCCAAACAACACAACGCCAAAAATAGCCCATGTTTGGGCTCGGCTCTCTCTGCCCCTCTCTAGGAGTGAGCTGAGACAAGTGCTGTGTGTGTCTCCGCTGCTGTTTGTTTACGATCATGGCCCTGGGACCGCCAGACTCACAGCAGCCTCAGCCTGTCCAGGGTCCCCCACCGACTGGAGGCCCTGACATCCCCTCCTCTGCCCGCAACCCTCTCTCCTTAAACTCCTGTAACGCCCAAACCTGTGCCACCCCCAGCCCCCGTGTAGCTCTTGCTTATCTGAGGTTGTTTTTTTTCTTTCAATTATATCAAGAGTTTCAGAGCAAGAGGGGCTCTAAGAATCATTTAACCCAGTCCTTTTAACTGTGCTTAAGGCCACAGAGTGACTGCACCATAAATGGGAGAGTAGTGGCCCCCAGTCAGGGATCTGACGCTCGCTGGCCATGCCGCTAGACAAAACTTAATCTTTCTGAGCCTCCGTTTTCTTTCTTTCTTTCTTTCTTTCTTTCTTTCTTTCTTTCTTTCTTTCTTTCTTTCTTTCTTTCTTTCTAACTATGATTGAAAGATCATAGCCTCAGTTTCCATGTTTGTAAAAGGCAGATAACAGTCCCCATCCTTCAGAGCTGTGGTGAGGATGACATGCAGGATCGTCAAACGTCCAGAACTTTCTAGGCTCTCACTAAGTGGCGGCTGCTCTTGGTGGGCACCAGAGGCAGGACAAGAACCCAGACAGTCCGAGCTGTTAATTTTCATGTAATGCAAGCTCCTCAGGGGAGGGATGTGTTACGTGTCCACTTTTACTTCTCTCAGCATTTTGCAGAGTGTGGGCACTAAATGCCTTGGAAGTGGACTGGCCGGTCACCCAGGAGGACAGCTGCCAGCCCCTGTCGTCCATTTCAGACCAAATCCTCCTGCTTTCACTCTGGTCCTGACACACAGCAGCCAGCTCTGCAGGTTTTAGGTCCCAGAAAGACATTCTTCTCTGGGCTTCGGGGTCAGGTGTGGACCCTGCTGATGTCCCACAGGCATCCTGATCCCTCCAGCATGCTGGGGAGGAGGGGACTTGTCTTATCAACAGGTGGAAATGGAGCTGAGTGTCACCTGCCCCTCCAGGCCAGGCCCCTTTGGCCCATTCTTTGCCACCCATGTGTCCCATCTCTAGTCAATTTCCTATGACACCCTCTGACACTTCAGTGGCTTTAATACATTTGCACACTTCTTTGTCATTAATGCTCTTAAACTTATGTGGCCATCAACGTGTCTTATGGTCCTTGTTTCCTGAGGGCATGGGTGCTGGGTGTCAGGCTGCAAGGAGCACGAATGTTCTCACAGCCATCAGGCAAGGAGGAGCCTCCTGGGACCCAGAATGGCCACCAAGGGGCAGTTCGAAGGGCAGGGAATGTTGGAGCACAGGTTTCTGGGATAGATGTGACTATGGGGCCATTGGCCAGATGATGGTGCAGACCCCCAGGGCAGCTCCAGGCCACTGTGGCCTGATTCCAGCCCTCTAGCCACTTCTCTTTCCCCACATCTCTGGCCTGTGACTCTGATTCACTTTCACTCATCTTTTACCAGAACACGTTCCTCATTCTCCGCATTCCTGGGTCTCCCCTTATGTGTCCCTCTGGACACCTCCTGCTTTATTTTACACGGGCTGTCGGATGGGTCTTGATTTCCCCAAAATGGCCAAAGATTCACTGACAAGCGGTGATCGACACGGTGCGGGCTCGAATGTGGAGGGAGGGCTTCCTGGAGGAGGTGAGGCGGTGCTGGGATTTGAGGCAGGGGCAGGATGGCCTCGGCAGAGGGCAATGTGAATGGGGTGGGCCCGGGAGGCACAAAGCCCCACAGGGAGGGCAGAACCTATTGCCTCCTCTCACCAGATGTCCTCTCCTCCAGGGAGCAATCTGCCCAATTCCTTCTTGCTCTCCATGTGAGTTTCCTGTCATAGGTCTCTGCTCTCTCTCTGCGTCTTCCTATTTCCCGGAAATGGATGTTCTTGTTCTAGTCTAGATCCTGGTCTGGACATGACTGTTTTACTGAGTTCCCTCCGAGCTTGGCAGACATCCAGACTGATGGTGACCCCAGGTCAGTGGGGGCCTGTAGGAGGGGGCGGAGGTCCCAGGACGATGCAGCCTGCATGATACAGCGCAAAAGGAATTTGCCATGGGGGCGCCAGGGCCGCCAGAGTCACCATTCCTTTCCCCTCAGCTTCTTAGCTGTAGAGGAGCAGGCCTCTTGCGTGTCTCTTCATCTGAGTCACCCTGGGCCCCCTCTGCTGTCCTCGCCATTGTAGTGCAGCTGGGCTGCTGGCTCGCTTGGATCTGCCTGGGCCCAGAGCCCTTCCCACGCCCTCATGCGTTAATAGTTTCTCTGCTGTAAGTTTGGGGGGAGAGCAGTGTGACGTGTGACGTGTGAAAGGGAGGGAGCAGGGACCTGGCGTGGGGGCCACGGGGTGGCTGCCTCCCCTCTTCTTCCAATACTAACTTAGGGCCCAGAGCAGAGTCTTAGCATCTTTCCTGGGATGGGTTTCATGGGACCTTCAGAGATGCACGGGGTGAACGCTGTCCTTGTCCTCAGGGGCTTGCACTGTAGCTGTGACCTGTCCTGAGCAGCACCCTCTGCCCTTGTGCTGCTGCACGCCACGTGGAAGGACTCTCCTGCCTCTGCCCACACGGCTTCCTCCTTCTGCATTTTCTGGGCCTGCTGTCTTGTCCAGAGCACCCAAATCCTCCTTGCCCCTGTCCCTGCCACCTGCGTGGCCCTCAGAGTTCTGCTTTTGCCCTCCGCATCCTCCTTGCTGCCTGCTTTTCCTGACCTCAAGTGGCCCGCACTGATTAGGAAAGGCAGCACCAGAGACCCCCGCCACCACCAGACAACCCTCCTTTCCCACTCCGCAGTCAGTCCAACCTTCGGACTGGGCCCGCTGTGCTTGCTGTGGACACGGGATTTTCCTGTGTCGTAGCGATCTGGGTGCTCATGAGCAAGTCTTCTTCCTCCTAGAGCCTCAGTCTCCCCCCACAGATATTTAGGGCTGAACAAGATGCTTTCTGGAGAAAGAGGCAGATGTGGCCCACACACAAGCAGGAGCCTCTGGGCAACTCTGCTCCCTGAGCCTCAGTTTTCTCTTCTGCAAAGTGGGGATAATGAAGCCACTTCCATCTCAGTGTCATTAGGACTTCAAATGACGGTGAGAATGAAATGACCAACTCTGTTATCCATAGAAAGCGGTCAGTAAGTTGTGGTTGACTTTAAGACATTATATATATATATTTTTAATGTGTCTTCTCTGGAGCCTGTTGGCTTCCTGAGGGTAGAGGCTGGATTCCTGCACTAGAGGGGAGAGGGGGTGGCCATTCAGGTCCTCTGGCGAGGAAACCCCAGAAATGCAGCATGGGTAGCTGGGCCAGGCCCTGCTGGGGCAAGGAAGGCCACCAAGGGCTCTGATCTGGGTCTGGCACTGGCATGCAGGGACCCAGCTTCCTGCAGAGGACGATGCCCGATTAGGGCATTATTACCTTGATCCAAAGCCAACCCCCCAGGCTGGCAACCCTGCTGTCCCCAGGCTCCCAGGGCCCGAAGCCCCAGCTGAGAATCATAACACAGCCTCCTCCTCAGTCCCCTTCCTGGGAGGCCTTGCTGTGTCCCTGCTGTGTCCCCCCAGCTGTGTCAGGAACAGGGCTATGTGAGTAAGGGCTGATGAGGGCAGGACGAGTAACTGTTATTCACGTTGCAGCACCGCCTTGGGGGGACTGGGGGAGGGGGCTGGGGCCATGAAGGGGAGGAGAGCTGAGGTGGCAGATATGAGGCAGCTCAGACCCGACAAAGGGCTCAGGGCCCCTGTGCTCCAGGGCTGGGAGGGCAGGCTGACCTGGGTGCATTTAACACCCCAGGGATCAGACTTGCGCTCTTTTCTGGAATTGGCATGTGGGCTAGGGTCTGGGACAGGAAAAGGGAGGCCTGAGCCATGCCCCCTGCATCTCCCGTCTTCCCCACCTCGTGAAACCCCACAGGAAATGCCACGGGCCGGGAGTTGGCACAGGTGCTGGGAAGACCCACCTCCTGGCTATGATGACACTGGAGGTTGGTCTAGATTGTAGCCTGTCTGTCTGAGCTCATTGCCCCCCTCTCGAGCCAGGAGGGTGTTGTGCCAAATCGAGGGAGACACCGATTTGGGAGCATGAAGTCCAAAGTGGTCGGGTGTGTCCCCATCTATGTGGAACCTCCTTATGTGTCCACCCCAGGCTTGCTCTCTGGGCTCACACTGCAGAGGGGAGGGCGTGCTGCCCACGGTGGACATGCCATCCATGGTGGACACGCTGCCCATGGTGGACACACCACCAGTGGTGGACACGCCACCCATAGTGGATGCTGTCTATAGTGGACACACCACCAATGGTAGACATCTGCCCATGTGGACATCCCACCCAAATGGACACACCACCAATGATGGACATGCCACCCATGGTGGACATCCCACCCATAGTGGACATCCCATCCATAGTGGACATGCTGCCCATGGTGGATGTGCCACAGGCTCCTGCAGAAGAGGCCCTGAGGCCCTGACCAAGGAGGAACTTCCACTTCCCTCTTTCTGCTCCAACCCTCTACTGTCCTCAGCCCCTGTCCTCTCCATGAATGGTCAAGCTCCTGGCTGGTGGCCAGCCCTGTCTGGACAAGAGGAAACCGGGATGTGAGGAGCAGAACACTGAGTCCTCAAGAGCAGAAATTCCACCGGAAAGGAAACAATGTGCCGGGGACAGAGTCACCCCCGAGGGAGCAAGGGGGCAAGGGCAGGGACAGGGCCTTCCTTCCCCAGCAGGGTAAACAACTCCAGGCCAGGGAAGCCCCCAGGACCCACTGTCTTCCAGGCAGGGATGCTGAAGTCCCCAGGGCTGGAGTGCTGGGCCAACGGGACGAAGTGGTGCCCTGTATCCTCTTCTGCGGGGAGAAGCAGGGTCCGCGGCTAAGGCCAAGGGGATCAGGGCAGAACTGAAGGAGCTTCTGGAGAATGAAGCCTGGCTGTGGCTGAGGCAGGGATGGCCACCGCCCTGATGGCCAGTCAGCTCCAGGAACCAAATAAGAAGGCTCTAGGCTTTAGGGCAGGGGTTTTCAGAGCTGGAGCTTGTAGAGCATTCCACTGGGAGTGAAAGAGGCCAGCTCAGGGCCACCATCTGTGATGCCAGAGGGGAAACCTTCCTCTTTCAGGGCCCAGACCAGGCTAGCCCTTAGCGGAGCAGCAATGAGGCAAACTGCAAGGCTAGAGAAGCAGCCTGCGTCTGGAAGGGACAGAACAACTGTCCCCCAACAAGCTCCAGTGCCCCTGAGATCCCTGTCCCTGTCTCCCATGCCAGCAGGGCTGGAGGAAGGTGGGGTGCCTAGGGGCTGCAGACTGGTGCCCGCCACGGCCACGGTCAGATTTGCAGTTGCCGCATTGGTTTGTTTAGGTGCCTTGCGATCTGCAAGTCCAGTTGTTTTCAAGGTTTGGGGGGCCGCTTGCCTTTTCTTTTGAGTTTTAAAACTTCCCTTCCCCAAACTGCCGCAGTAACGAGGACTGAGATGTGTGGGGCGGTTGCTGTTTGCATGTTTTCATGTTTCATTGTCCTACGACTCAGACTGGGTATTGATACCACCCCCAATCAGAGGAAACTGACACGTCCTGCTGGAGGTCACTCAGCTCAGAGAGGGGCTGGCTCCACTGCCCCAGCTCTTAGCCAGACCCCGCCCTGTCTCTCAGTGCCTCAGCTACCCCTAACCCCAACCCAGAATGGGCCCGGAGCCCTCACTGTGTGCACCCCAATCCCCCGTGTTACACCCAGGTCTCACCAGATCACGCTCACTTTTGAATCGTGGCCTACTATGCCTTGGTCCAGTGGTTCGACCCCCAACTGCACATTAGACTCGCCCAGGAGCTTTAGAAAATCCCTGAGTCCCGGGTCCACCTCTGATTATTTGAATCGCAATCCTGGGGTACAGGGGTTTTGTTTTTGGTTTTTGTTTAACGAGCTCTGTGGGTGCCTCCAGGATTGAGATCTTAGCTCATTTGGTAAATGGAAGGAATTTCAGTCACCTGCTCTGCCGGGGCAGTTATTGGAGGCCGGGGATCCTCTTATCACATTGGAAAGAGCCGCCTGATGGGCTGAGGGTTGGTCATTCTTCCCCAGAGCCCAAGGCTGGATCACCGGTGTCAGGGAGCTGCGGGAGGGGCAGAGGCCATTTGCCGGATGAGCAGTTTTCTTTCCCTGCCTTTTGCACTATTTGTGCACTTTGCACTAGACTCTAAGGTGGGTGGAGGAGGGACAGGGAAGCTGAGAAGCTGGTGTGGGGACTGGAGGGTCTCTTCACCCTCAGGGCTGAAGGCCAGGACCTGCGTCAAATGCCCTGAAGGAGTTACCAGCAAAAGGCTCAGGAGGGGCCTGCGGGAGACAGACCTTGAGGAATGATGGTCACTATCGTCATCTGTGAGCAGCTGTGAAGAGCCTGCTTTCAACCGCCCAGGGGCACAGAAAGATGTCGGGCTGGAGATATGGCTCTCACCCTGGAGGGACTTAGGGTACTGTGTGTAGAAAGACAGGCATTTATGATTCAGATAAGAATATTCCAAGGAGATTTATGCTAAAGGCCTCCTGAGCAACAAGTGATATTGGGACCCTAGCTGAGGGGATGTGTGAGCCTTGGGGCAGGTGAGGAGGGTCCACGGGCCTTGGCACAGAGCAGAGGAGCGTCGGGGATGGTGGCGGTGTCTGAGGACGTCTCTCAGAGGAGGAGCAGAGTGGTGCAGGAATTGGGTAGAAGGGCCTGGAAATGAGGACGCTACAGAGCAGGCCAGGGGATTTGCTCTGTGTGTGGGAACCTGAAGGAGCCGCCCTGTTCCCTGCTCGAACCGCCCGCCCGGACCTGCTGTCTTAGTCACACCCGTGCCAGGTGCTCCCTCCCCTGCAGCTCTGGGGCGAGATGAGGCCTCCGTTATTCACAGCCTGGACCGACAGCTGGCTCCCCGGGGCACACTCCCAGGGTGCAGCCCAGCTGCCAGCTCACTGCCCTGCGAGGCTGCCCCAGACCCAGACAGGCCCTGCGGGCACAGCCCTCTCCTCCTCCTGGGCCTTGCAGCCCTGGGCTGGCCAGGCTTGTGCAAGGATGTGGCATCTCAGGCAGTTGTGTTTCCTTGGCCTAGTTCCCTCAGAGGGGACACCAGTGGAATTACAGGGAAACCAACACAGGGCTTTGGGGACTAGGAAATTTGGGAGCTCCCCCTCTCATTCTAGCCTTAGACTAGAGCAAACAGAAGCTATTCTGCGTTGGATGTACCAAGTGTCTTGTCCCTGAACCTAACTCCCAGAACTGGGCTCAAGGGACCTCAGTCTCAAGACCTCATTCTCTCAGAAAATGGTGTGCCAAGCTGCACATGTCCTTGTCTGCCTTTGATAGCGGCACCCTCGGGGAGATGGGGGTGGAGGCAGGAGGCCAGAGCTGAGCCCCGATGGAAAGCCCCAGACTCGGGAACTCCCTGCTAGCAATTCTGAGAATCCCGAGGGGCGTGCAGGTGAGAGGTCGTGTTGTGTCTAGAACCCCAGGATGGCTTTCCGGACTGAATCAGGGACATGGTCAGAGCCCTGCAGCAGGTGGAAGGCGCAGGGCTGTCCTTCCTGGCCTGGGTGGAGTCCCCACCCCCTCTCCGTGACAGGGCTTTCCTGCCCGGTGGACCGTTAGCTCGGCGGCTGGATGAATGGGCACGTGTGTGAGTGTGTGTGCACGTGTGTGAGACGGGCATTTGCCAGGGCTGTGTTGTTGCAGGGCCTCCCCAGGCGTCCCTGAGTTTCTGAACAAGCCCGGCTTCCTCTGGGCAACTCTGTAGGAGTGGTGTGAGGGACAGGCAGCGGGGAAGGCCTCCATAAGTGGGGGGAGATCTCAATTCGCCACGTCTTCCCCCCTTGCCCCGTTCCACCATCTGAGTTTTCCCAACCATCTCTTGCAGTTGGGCAAGTTCACCTGCTGTCTCCTCCTTCCATTTCTCCTTCTGGGGGTCCTCTCAGCCACTCCCCCTCTACACACATACCCACTCCTGGAACCTTCTACCCGCTCTGTTTTCCTATGTAAATCTGCTGTCCACAAGGTGGGGGGCAGGATGGGGGTCCTCCCAAGGCTTGGCTGCTTAGCTCCCACCCTTTCCCCAAAGCCACCCCCAGCTGTCTCTCTTTTGAACGTGATACTTCTTACAAAAGGACCTACACGGGCAGACACACCATTCAGCACCAGCTTGTTCTAGAGCTGCATCGCGTGTGTTCATTTTGTTTTCCCTACCGGCTTGGAAGCAGTTTAGGGGTAGGAACTGTTTGGGTCTGCACTTCCCTCCTGGGCCTCTTAACGCTGCACAGTGTGGGCGGTGCTTGGGCCCTCGAAGTTGCCTTCAGAGGATTCAATTAGGAAGAAACTCAGTTTAGGAGAGGATATTAGCCCTCTAGAAATTACCTAGGAGACTGTCTGTCTGTGAATATCCCAAATCCAATTAAGTAGACCTGGGTGAAGCCTCAGAGGAGCTGATAAGATTGCGATTGCAACTGGGTGTAGGAGTAACTGCATCCTCCGTCTGGAGGAAAATGCCAACCAAGGAGGAAGTTCTTCAGGGCTTGGAAACAGGGGATCCAGAGAGACCAAATTGGGTGCTCCGTCTCCAAACTGGCCAGGAGAGTTGGTCCCTGTCCCCAAAACATCCGTGGTCAGGCCATGGGAGAAGTGTGTCCTGAGGTGGGGTGGATGTCTCAGACTGTCACTGGTGGACAACAAGAGCCATTAGGACCATCCAAAGCCCTGCCCTGGCCTTGTTCCGATTCCATATTCGGTAATTCTCCTGAGACCCCCAAGAGAGATGTGTCTGTCTGGGCCCCTGGGGCTCTGCCCCTAAATTAATAAGCTGGCATTCTGGTTCCTGTTAGTTGGCTCCTGTGGTATGCACACGTCGGCTGAGGCCCAGGTGCTGGACAGTGATGGAATCACCCCAATAAAGCCACCTCGTCTGGGTGACCAGCCACCCACCTCCCACCACCAGCTGGCCATGTCTTCCCCCAACATTTTTGCACTTGCTGTTTGCATCAGGTACTTAGAGGCAGGGCCCAACACATACTTTCTGCGTGGTGGACTGATTGATTGATGCATGAGGTGGAAGCCCAGCTCAGGTGTTTTGTCTCCAAAAGGTACAGAGAGAAGGCACAGGGTCCCCAGCGGCCCAGGGAGGGGATGAATAAGTGAATGTTGGCTGAATATCTCCTGTATGCAAGGTACTGGCTGAGTGTGTTTACATTCTTAATCTCATTTATTTATCCCAGGAGCTCTGTGGTGTATCTTACTGTGTTCACTTTACAGATGAAGAGCAGAGGTTCATAGTGGTTAAGTCACCCAGTTGGTAAGAGATGGAGCTAGGGTTAAGTGCAGCTCTTGTCACCCTCAATCCCCTTCTTAGAGAGAAGGGAGGAAGGAGCCCAGAGGGGGAGCATGTGCCTTCTGTATCAGGACAGCTGCTTCTGGAAGGAAGGCTGAACAGGGCATGGAGGTGTTCGTGGAGGGTGCTGCT
This sequence comes from Cheirogaleus medius, assembly GCA_008086735.1. Taxonomy (NCBI): domain Eukaryota; kingdom Metazoa; phylum Chordata; class Mammalia; order Primates; family Cheirogaleidae; genus Cheirogaleus; species Cheirogaleus medius. The sequence goes on along the minus strand of VBSM01002153.1, from coordinate 26,253,026 downwards.
CCTTGCCCACGCCCAGAATTTGCCCTTGGGAGAGACTTGGCAGCTGTGGTCCTTGGCTGAGAATTAAATGGTAGGAAATGAGCTTCTCGGAAATTCCAGTCTTGATGCTTTGATGAGGCGAGAGCTGGCATGATGCCCCTCCTGGGAACACCCTGACAGACCACAGAGATGCACCCCCTTCTCTCATCGGAACACCAGCGAGGATACCCTTCCCCAGCCACGTGCAGCAGCCAAGATATGAGGCACTACGGGGCTTTGTCCAGCGCCTGGACACGGGCTGTCCTGTGTCTGGAGGCGTGGACATGTGCGCCCCAGGTCTGCATGCTTCTGCTTGTCGCTGGTGTTCTTGGGTCTCCGTTCTGTTCCCCAGGGGTCATACAGGAGCAGGTAGCCGGGCAGAGCCAAGCCCGCATGGCCAGCCTGGGCTGACTTTTTACCAGCCCTGGCAAGGACTGCACACGAGGTCTCCGGGAAAGCCACACCCCACTTCATCTCTTCTGGCCAATATTTTTCTCTATCTCCTCCCCATCAACCTCCCACGTGACCCCATCCCACCCCCAAAATATCTCTGGCCCAAGGCACAGCTTCCACTCAGCTGAGATTTTCTTCCTGGTGGGGGAATTGGAGTTGTCGCAGGTGTGGGGCAGAGCAGGGACTGGGGGACCAGGCAGGAGGTGGGGGGGGCCTGGGTTCAAGCTGGCCTGGGGCTCTGGGGCTGGGCTCTCTCTGCCCTCCACCTGCAGAGCTGGGGTACCACCTCCTTGCTGCACCTCTAGACTGTATGGGAGGCTCCCTGGACCAAGCCCAGGGAACAGGGACTCCCCAGATCCCTTCTCTGTGGGCTCCTGCTGCCTGGGGCTGAGCTCCAGCCTAGGGACGGCCCTGTCTGCCCCAGCACCCAGCAACAGCTCTGAAGGTTGAGGGCAGGGGGAGGTTGATGGGGAGGAAGATAGAGAAAAATATTGACCAGAACAGATGCAGTGGGGTGTGGCTCCCCCAGAAGGCCTCGTGTGCAGCCCTCGCCAGGGCGAGGTGAAGAGTTGCCCCGGCCAGCTGCACGGGTGTGGCCTCTGCCCAGCTACTGACCCAGCGACTGGTGACCCTGCACGTGTTGCATAATCTCTCTAGCCTCACCTTCCTCATCTTTATTTTTCTTTTTTAATTAATTAATTAATTAATTTTTTTTGAGACAGAGTCTCACTCTGTTGCCCGGGCTAGAGTACCGTGGCATCAGCCTAGCTCACAGCAGCCTCAAACTCCTGGGCTCAAGCAATCCTCCTGCCTCAGCCTCCCGAGTAGCTGAGACTACAGGCATGCGCCACCATGCCCGGCTAATTTTATATACATATATATATATATATATATTTTGTTGTTGTTGTTGTTGTTAGTTGTCCAGCTAATTTCTTTCCTTTTTTTTTTTAGTAGAGAGCCTCTTGCTCAGGCTGGTATCGAACTTTTGACCTCAAGCAATCCTCTCAGAGTGCTGGGATTACAGGTGTGAACCACCTCGCCCAGCCTCGATGTGGCCTCTGTTGCTCTGGGGAGGCCGACCTGTCCAGGGAAACAGTGCAGGGGAGGGGGCTAAGGAGTCTGTGTCTACAACCTCTTGCCAAGGCTGTTGGGGGACAGGCGGCCCCTGCACCTCTGGGAATGTGACTGTTCCAATGGAGAGGAGGAGAGATGAGGTCCAAGGGAGGAGGCTTGGCCACATGGCTGGGAACCCAAGGCCCGTGTGTGTCTGACCACAGTGGCAGATGCTCCGCCTTGGGGTTTGGAGCTAGGAACAGGCCGTTCTCCCCACAGTCACCGCTCACATGGACCACAGCAGTCTCTCCTGCCACCGGCCCCCTCAGCTGCTGAGTCATGCTCCCTGGGGTTGGCAGAGGCGCCAGTCCAAAGCTGGGGCTGACTCATTAGATGATGAATTGCAGAATTCTTATTCAGGCTGTCACCGAGGCACTGTAGGGCCCTGCTCCCCTGCCAAGCCATTCAAAGCATTCCCTGCTCACTTGTCATTCCTTCTCCATCTCGGGAGCCCTGGCTGTGAGGACAAGACAGCAGCGGGGTGCATGGGGGTGTCTCTGAGCACCCTCCCTATGTCAAGACTCCACACCTCCTCTAACAGGGACAGGGGTCTCATCTGTTTGCACAGGGAAGATTCTCAGATCTCATTTCCTTCACTCTCTCATTTTACAAAGGAGTCACAGTCGAGTGACTCGGCCAGGATTCAGAGCTACTCGGGAAGGCAGAGGACCGGGTGTCAAGTGCTGGGAGAGTCAGCTTTGGAGTCAGACAGTCCTCAGTCTGAATCTACATCTGTTTATCGTGAGCAAGCCTCGCTGAGCCTTGGTTTCCTTGTCTATGATATAATGTGCGTGCTTCCAGGAGCTGGTGGCTGTGATGCACACATAGCAGCCTCTCTGTCACTGCCACTCGACGGGGAGGTCAGAAGCTGAGGTCTTTCCTCTTCCTGCTCACGAAAACTTGGAGGGAAGAGGAAGGAGGCTCCTTGAGGGGGGTCTTGGAGACGAGATCAGGGCAGTGGGTTTGGCCAAGGGGCAGATGTTCCTTGAGCCCAGATGCCCCAGCCCTGCAGGGAGGCTCACAGATGCAACATGCTAGAAGGTACCCAAACCAGAAAACAGGCAAAGCTCAATGTGGTGGGCACAGCCCCCCTCACCTGGGCCTCCTTGTCCATCTCCAACACATCACACTTCCACGCCTCCACGAGATCATACCCCCACGAGTGTGTGCACAAGTACAGCCCTGCATGGGCTAGATCACCTGCTGGCTTATACCCAGGGTTAGCCTGGAAGGTGTACATCTCTGCCCAGAGCCCATCTGTCCTGCAGGAGGGAGTGGCCTGGGATGAGGGTGGGCTCACAGATGGTGCCTGTGTCAGTCTTGCTCCTGCCTTGTCCCCAAGGAATCTGTATGGCCCTCCTGGGAGATCCGGGGGGTTGGCCTTGCTGATGTGATTCCCTTTGCTGCCTGGGCCTGGATGGTGAAGGCTCCCCATCCTCATGAATCCATCCGAGAGAATATTTGGCTTTTTCAAAAGAACTTTATTAAGAAACAGGAAAGATAGAAAATACACAACCAAAGGAATGGAAGAGTTTACAGCACATGTGCTTTATCCCATGAAAGCCCCACCTGGGCTGGGCTGGCACAGTGACTAGGCACTGACACCTGATTTCTTGTCTTCAACCCCATCTGTCTTGGCTGCTAAGTTCCAGCTTTCTCTGGAGAGAAGTCAGGCTGCCTCCCAAACCTCCCTAATGTCCTCAGCATGCCCAGGCCCTCCTCTGCCTGGTCCCTGACATTCCTTGCCCAGCACCCCAGGGGAGGTCTCGTCTGGCTTTGCTGTAGCTCCCTACCCCTCCAATCACAGGAGTCCGTGGGCCCTGGAAGACCTATTTTTGCTCCTGTCCTGATCCACTTAATTAAACTATATTCACATTCTGCTAACTTCAGTCAAGACATCTATTTTCCTAAGCCTACATCTGAACTTGGTCTTCCTCCTGCGAAGAGCACCTTCCTGAGCACTCTCTCTGGCAGCCTCTGCCCCAGCTCGTCCAAGACTGCTCTCTCCCCAGCCCTGTCCAGGTTCCCACTTCATTTACGGGCAGCTCTAGCTCTCGTCTTGCCTGCCAGGGGAGACGGTCAAACACCACGATCTTGGCTCCCACCTGTCAAACCCTGCCCAGCTCAGGTCACCAACCTCACCAATTTCCTCAGCAAACTTTTGACTTCTCTCTTGCACTTCTGTCCTTTGGAATTTTCTCTCTGTGGATTTAGAATATAACATTGCTTTATAGATACATTAACAGTTGGACTACAGTGGAAGAAGAGCTATTCCCCCTGCCCCACCAAAATTACATTTTCTCTAAATTATCAAAAGATTCGGCCACTCTTGCCATTTTTAACTTTTTCTAAATGTCTATGCGTATGGGTCCTTAATTAGTGCAGTCTACTTCTCAGCTGGCTTACAGGAATGGCATCGAAGCTGGCCAGTGGTCCCTTCAGCCCCTGCAGTCACTGTTGTGTCTTCAAATATGGCTTCTTCCAGTAACTGCCGGAAAGCGAAACAAAACAGTCTCCTCCAAAGATGTTCTTGAGCTTTTACCACCCAACATGTGCACGTAACATCCCCATACAAGCTTATACCCATGGAGGAGTATTTGGTCAGTACAAGTCAGGCAAATTTTTTCTTAACCAATACCTGGGATTTGAACTTTATAGTGTTCAAAATACTCCTCTACGCTTCTCATCCAATCCTCATGGCAACCCTGATGTACAAACCGAGGCTCCGAGAGGTTAAGCAATCAGACCAGGTCTACACAGCTATTTAGTGGAAAAGCCAGCGCTCAACGCAGGCCTCCCCTGTCTTGTTCTCTTCCCGTTTTTCGGTACAAAGAATACAAAACAGGGTTTCTGCTTCCCTCCTCCTTACCAGAATGGAATTCTCCTTTCCCTAGCCTGTGCACAGCCTGGGCAGTTTCAAACAGAAAAAGGAACAATTTATCAAGTTAATTGCCATAATGCCCAGATGGGGTGGGGGCAGGGCATGCTGTTGTATCTTTCACGATGTTCCTGATTTCTTTGTACCTGGAATTTAACTGAGAGCCCCTTCCCTGCATGCCTAGTGCTTTCCATGGGATTTGCAAGGATTCCCAGGTCATTCAGTTAAGGTGGTGAGAATTTTATCTCCAAATCATGCTAATGCTACACTTCCCATCCATCTTTCACATTTTGCCAGTGTCCCGTGCCTTCTCACCCCTATCTCCTTATGTAGAAAGTCTAGTATTTTCCTTCGTCTTCCAATACCCACTTCCCATGATTCATATAGCTTCCTGGGAAGCTCCTTGGTTCTCTCATCTCTAGAACACCTGTGGGATTCTCTTTTTGCAGCCGGGTGACTTTTCACTTTTCTGAAGGTCTCTATTCCTGCTTTGGCCCCTGGGTGGGCCACAAGGACAGAGCCATTTCCCCAGCCGGGACCTCTGCCCATTGTTCCCCTAAAACTCAGAACAGCTGCTGTTCCAACCTGAGTGTACAGTCCCCTGCAGTCCACGTCTCCCAGTTCTCCCCGCCACACTCACAGAAGCAGGAATAGAAACCCAATCTCTTCCCTTTTTCTGCCCGGGAGCCCAGCCTTGGGAGGCATACGGTGGACTGTCCCCACAGTGCCCCCTACTGGAGATTTCCCATAAGCCAAGGTTTTAGACAGCTTGGTTGGCTGGGATATGACATTTGAGGTGGGAAATCTCTGTAGAGTCACACCACTGTCCTGTCTCATCCCTTTCTAGGTATTAATTCACTTCACAGATACTTATTGAGCATCTACTATGAGCCGTCAATATGCCAGCTCTACAGATAGAGCTGCAATGAAGACAGGCAGCATCCGTGACCTTCGTGCAACGCATCCTATACTAGTTGTTTCTGTAGAACTTGGTTTCCAGTTGGTCCAAGTTATTTGATCAACTCAATAACACTTCCTTTGCCTTGCAGACATTCCACAATAATCCAATCACCCCAGGGGACCACCTGACCTCTGCAAACCCTCCCAGAGCAGTTCCTTGCTCTGTGGCCCTGCCCAGACAGGCCCCTGCTCTGAGAGCCCTGACCAGCTGGGATTGCCCTCCCTCACTCCTGTCTGCCTCTTCTCCTATCGGACGATCTCATTTGTTCTGACACATTCACTCTCAAATCCAGTAGTTATTCTTGAATATCCTTTGCACAATTGTATATCCTTGAAATAAATATTCAAGCATATATGTTATGTATGAATAATCACTGAAGTAAAAATGTGCATATATGAACAATAGCACAAAGTAACTCCCAAGTCCCTATTTACAAATTCTGAACCTATTTCCACTCGATAGCTATTCAAACTGACTTTATCCTTGTTGCTGTCACTACGTGATCGTAATTCCAGATTCTCCATTTTTTTCTTGGATTATGATTGTATCACACAACTATTTCTTCCCAATGCTGTTCATCATTGTCACATATGAAGGCAACAGCTCATTCCTTTAACAGACCACAATCTACTCAGCTCTCACCCATAGTTGAGCAGTTTCCAGTTAATGACTGTAATATATAGGGCAGCCACAAATATCTTTATGCAAATATTTTTTCTTTGAAATTATTTTCCCAGAACATATTCCCCAAAGTGAAATAATATATTCTTACAATCATTTTTCCTCCTCTTGTCAAGTATTGCCAAACTATTCTCCAGAAAGCCACATTTTATAGTGCCAGGAGTCTATTTCTCCACAATATATTCTTAAAAATTTATTTTTAACAAATGCAAGTGGTTTTGGTTTTTGGTTTTTCATTTTACTAGTCTTCACCTGTGCATTTCCTCCGGGGTGCACGGCCTATTGGGGTCTTCGAGCGAATAGACTCACTCACTGCATATATTGGAGACTTAGCTTTTCTGTATCAAATCAATTCTACGTTTTCTCATTTTCTTGTTTTTTTCATAGTCTTCATTATTCTTTGCTACACATACATCTTTAGTTTTTATATAATCTGTCCACCCAGACTTTGACGATTTCCCCCACTGTTTCCATAAACAAGAAAGGACCTGCACATCCCATCTGGACTTGTCCAAAAGCCCTCTGGTTCCCACGAACGCGCCACCATCCATCACCCCTGCCTGAAGATCCTCTTCCGTAGTCTCTCAGCAGCCCCTGGCTAAATATGTCCTCGCAGCCTGCTCAGCCACTTCCCTTCCACCACTGCCACCACCCAGAGAAAGGACCAGTGGTCCTGGCTCACCTCTGACTGGGTCCTTCCCTCTGGTTTTTATTCTCCCATCCATCCCAGCCCCACTGCCGACTTCTCAGGTTTCTCTGGCACCCGCAATCCCACATCTGGCCTCTGGAGTTCACTGGCTTCCCCCAGCAACAGTGGCCCTATAGAAGGACAAATTCCTTCACCCTTTGTTTGGCCAAGTGAAGGCCAACATTTCTCAAAATGAATTTCACTGGAAAACTAAGTGAGAACAAAAAATAGACTCCAGGAAAAAGAAAGACATCAAAACAGCACTGTGGCCTCGTGGAGATCTGACATCTCACGGTGGTCTTGCTGCAGATTGGCTCAGTGGCGGGGGCGTGGAGGGCTCCCCAGCTCCGAAACTCAGAGCCTGGTATTCTGGACACCAAGTCTGCCATTCCCTTCAGGGCCGTTGAGGCTAACACCTCTTTTTTTTTTTTTTTTTTTTT
>VBSM01002153.1:26214356-26236274 GCA_008086735.1 Cheirogaleus medius | reverse complement strand
TCCTGACCTTGAGCGATCCGCCCGCCTCCGCCTCCCAGAGTGCTAGGATTACAGACGTGAGCCACCACGCCCGGCACTTTTACTTTTTTAGTCTGACTTTAGGCTCTCCCCTGTGTCTACATAGCTACGCCATCAGTCAATGACTTGGGCAGAAGTCATGCCCAAGCCCCTGCAGTCCTTATGGCTTCCATCCTCTGCCAGGTGCCCTGTGCGTGGGCATGAGGGCACACTTGGAGCTCAGCTTGTACTCCCTCAGTTTCTTTGACTTTTCACCCAGCTACCTCGGGTTTTCCCTGCATGTGTGGGTCTAACAGGATACTAAGCAAAATTCGCATCCCAGACAAATATCATTAAAAGGAGGCACGTTCTGAAGGTAGTTATACTACAAAATAGCTTAGAATCAAATGATTCTATAATACTCATTTAAAAGTAAAATTATAGTCCTAGGCCCAGCCCTCATCGCCCAGTGCCAAGACCCAAGGCTCCTAGGCCCAGTGGTGGCAAAACCTGTGTGACAGGCCATGTTGACAGTGGCCTCTTTTTGCCCTTTACCCTGCTCAACCTCTCTGACATTTGAAACGGTGATCACTCCTTTCTCAAAGCTCTCTTCTCTCCAGGACTACGCCCTCCTCCTCCTCTGCTCTGACCACTCCCCTCTGCCTGCTCCCGGCTGCTGGGCCCACCTGCTGCTCTGACGCCACAGCACTGCCGCTCTGAGCTGTCTTTGCCACCCAGGCCCACCAGAGGGAGCGCTGTCCCCTGCTAAAGCTGACTGCCTGCTCTGGGAGTTGGCCAATTACCCAGTCACCCGTAAAAGCCACCTCTCCTCCTCTCTAAACATCAGACAGGTCTTCGGTTCTGCCCCTGTTCTGGAATTTGCAGCCTTTCATCCATCAAGACATAACGTTGCCACGGCAACCATTGCCTTCCGTGTCTTTCCCTCCTTAGCCAGTTCTGTGGCTGATTCTAGAATGACTCCCCTGTTGTGAGGCTCCTGTGTGGTCACTCTCCCCATCAGTGCCAACCGTGGCTCTTACAAGATCCCAGGACAACCCCGCGTCCTCGCGTGTTCAACAGCTGGAGAAGGGTGGGGATGGCGCACAGACCAGGAGACCAGAGCCCGGTGGCGAGGTCCCCCGCTCTGCAGTCATAAGAGCGCCTGTGTCTCCTCTGGGCTGCCAGACCCAGGGCCCCGCCCTCCACCTCCCTTTTGCACTAAGCAGTCTCGCTCAGAGATGGCATTTCCTCCTTGCCCTGCTCCTTCCTCCCGAACCTCAGCTATCAAACCTGAAGGAGCACCCAAAATGTCACTAGTCAACATGCTTTTTCATGCCTATATTAATAATGAACATTTGAATACAATATTTTAATAAATCAAAATGACTGTACAAAATCCATAATAAACATAATAATCGCCCTTCTAAGTAAAGACAGGATCAGCGCGGCTGAGCTCTCTGTTGCCTCTGCCGGGCACTGCGGGGTTTCACCTTCCTCCACTCATTCAGGGACCTCTGCTCTGTGTCTCTCTCTCTCCTGCATCATCCCCTTTCCTCTCTCCACTGGAGCCTCCCTTTGGCATATTTCCCATCTTAAAACACAAGAAACCCAGCCCCCTGCTTTACCTTGCCTGTCCCCTTCCCCAGTAACTTGCGTCCCTGCCTCTGTTCAGGTTCTTGCTGCCATGGCCAAGGTCACCGATGACCTGCCCTTGTCTGTGCTCCTCATATTTGACCATAGCTTTTGACAGGGGAGGTCACTCCCTCCTTGAAGTTCTTTTCTCTTGGCCACTTGGTGTCTCATCTCTCTAGGTTCTCTTCCTGCCTCCCTAGCCACTCCTACTCTGGGTTCTTTATCATCCTGGCCCTGAATGTCAACTTGGGTTCAGACCTCCTCTGTGTCCACACTCCCTCCCTGAGTGATCTCACCCAGTCCTGTGGCTTTAAATGATGTTATATCCTTTATGGAACGGTGATTCCCAACCCCATATCTCCAGACCAGACCTCTGCCCTGACCTCCGGACTCCTGTCTCACTCACATCCCCACGTGTAGGCCTAACAGACATCCTGTTCTTAATATGCCCCCAAATGGAGCTCCAGCTACCCCATCCCAACCTGCTCTCTCCCCTCCCCCAGACACCAGCCGCTCTGAGATGCAGCTCCATCCCTCTGCTAGCTCAGGCCACACCTCTTCTTCCATTGCATGGTGGATCCAGTCCATTAGCAAGCTTGTCAGCTCTGCCTTCAGAAATGCATCCAGCATCCAGCCTCCCCTCCCTCCTCCACTGACCTCACACTGGAGGAAGCCATGAACCACAGTGACCTCCTCACCGGCCTTTGAGTGTTTTCATTCTTGCCTTCCTTTGAGATTTACCCGGACATGCTTTGTGGAGGAATACAGGCACTTACAAATGTCTCATTTATGCTTGAGAAAAATGTGCGTTCTTCAAATTTCTGGGATGAGAATTTTATATACGTTCATTAGCTCAACTTTATAACTGTCTTGTTCGACTCTTCTGTGTTCTTAATATAACACTTTTTTCTGTTTGATATTAATCGCTAATCCATGTAAATATCTCACTAAGCCTATGAATGTGTCCATTTCTTTTAGTATTTCTGCCAATTTGTGCTTTATATATCTTAAGCTATTTTAAATTTATACATGCTGGAATTGTTACATTTTTCAAGTAAATCGAACACTTTTTTTTACCATGATGCTAATAGCATATGTTAACATCAATCAGTCTTTTATATCATTATAATGCTTTTTGCCTTAAAGTCTCTTTGGTTTGTCAAGATCTCAATTTCCCTTTCATATCTTTCTCCTAAGGAAATCTTTATCTTCAGCTTAATCAGGAAATGGAATATTTGAATAAACTACTGATAAACTTGAACTAATGACAATCAGTTATGCACATTTTGGGGGGAGTGTTTTTCTGCTCAAGAAACAGAGACTATTTATACTCCAGAGCCTACATGGGCCATTCGCAGATGTTGACCACGTACCAGGTTACAAGGAATGAGAGTAAGTTCCAGAAATCCTGCCTGATTCAGATAACGGTCTCTCACCACCATGAACAACTTTAGAAATCTATAGCAAAAGGCTAAAAACACATCCCAGAGGTGAACTCCCCAAAGGCCCAGACCAAAATGTGAAAAATAAAACAATGAAACAAACAGAAAACAATGTTGGAAAATCTCTTTGAGACTTTTGTATAGGGACAGGCTTTTTGAGCCAAACAGAAACTATATGGAAAAAAGGGTTTTTCATTCAATGAAGGGCACTGCAGAGACAATGAGGATGTGGGTGTCCCGCTGGGAAAGACCTTGCAACGTCTGACATTGACAAGGGATTGCTATCCAATAAGCTCCTGTAAATCTATAAGAAAACAGCAGGCAACCCAGAGAAAAATAGGCAAAGATTATGAGACCTAATGGCTAACAAGCATTTTAGAAGGTGTCCAGTCTCACTGGTAATTGGTGATTTTATCCCTATCCAGTGGCAGAACGACTCTGGAGACACGGTAGGAGTGTGGATGGGCACAGCCACAGGGCAGCATCTGGCAAAGCAGGGACACTAAGTCACGTGTCAGCCCGATGCCTCAGCAATGCACCTCCTAGTGAAACCCTCATGTGGGTAGGTCTTAAAAACACAGAAGAGTAGAAACAGAGGCCGGATGCAGTGGTTTATGCCTGTAATCTCAGTACTTGGGGAGGCCAAGGCAGAAGGATTGCTGGAGGCTGGGAGTTGGAGACCAGCCTGGGCAACATAGCAAGACCCTGTCTCTACAAAAGTAAAAAAAAAAAAATATTGTCAAGGCATGGTGGTGTGCACTTGTGGTCCCCACTACTTGGGAGGCAGGAGGATGGCATGAACCCAGGAGTTTTAGGCTGCAGTGAGCTGCGATTGCATCATTGCACTCCAGCCTGGGTGACAGAGCAAGACCCTGTCTCTAAAAGTTAAAAAAAGTAAAATAAAATAAACCAGAAAAGAGAAGATCCCCAGAATGCATTCATGTACATAAATCTAAGACACCTGCATAGATAAAACAGCACGATATAACTAACTTTCAAGACTATATAAATATATGTAAGCATAATTATGTGTAAAGTGTAATTAACATATGTTCAGCATGTCGGTGTGGGCACCGACAGAGGAGCGGAGGGCACAGGAATGAAGGGGAAGTCGGATGAGAGATGAGCCTTGTCCAGGCTGTTGACGATGAGCTGAGCTGAGCCGTGTGACCAGCTGGGTCCTCTGTGCTGAGGTCTGATCACTAGTCTCCTGGGAGCGCGGTGCTCACACCGGCTGGTACCCGAACCACCCAGGCCCCATCCCATGTCCATTAGCTCGAGCCTCCAGGGTCTTTGTTAGCACTCAGGTGATTCCAATCCCCACCGAGGTGCGAGTTCTAGGAGAAGAGGGGTGCTCCGGGTTGAATTATGTCTCCTCCACACTCCTGTGCTGAAGTTCTAACCTATAGTACCTCAGATCTCGATCTTATTTGGAAAGAGCGTTGCTGCAGATGTAACTTGTTAAGATGAGGTCGTATTGGAGTAGGGTTGGCCCCTGATCGAATAGAACTGGTGTCCCTATAAAAAGGGGAAATTTAGACACAGAGACACGCACGCAGAGGGAGGCCATATGAAGATGAGGGTAGAGATTCGGGTGATGTTGCCACAAGCCAAAGAGTGCCGGCAAACCACCAGGAACTGGGAGAGATGCCTGGAGTGGATTCTCCCACGGCCTTTGGAAGGGATCTATCTTGCTGACACCTTGATCTTGGACTTCTGGCCTCCAGAACTGGGAGAGAATGAATTTCTGTTGTTTAAGCCACTGAGTTTGTGGTACTTTGTCACAGCAGCCCTAGGAAACTAACATAAGTGAGCCCCTCTCTGGGGGGGGTGAGGTCTCCATTTGTGTTTGGGGCATGGCCAAGCTCCCCCATCCCCTGGCACAGCTGCCCTCCAGGTTTAAGCAGCGAAGCCACAGTAAACCTGCGGCTGTTCTAGCATCAAATCAGGGCGGCGACGCTCCTGGATGTCTCGGACTTACTGGACCAAATCCCAGGCCTGGATATTATCAGCGTGGGTGTCTGCAACACCGACAGCCCATTCCAGTAAGGGAGGAAGAGGAGGAAACACTAAGTGCTTGAGTCGCCCTAGGAAGATTCTAGATTGTCCCGGATGTGGAAGGGACATGGTCCCTTCTGTCCCCATCTGGTCTACTTCCGTGGCAGAGAAATACTTCGAATGCTGTCAACAGAGGGCCACCTACCCCAGGCAGAGAACCCCATACTTGTGTGTGTCGGGAGAAAGCTGGCTCTGCTGTCTCTGCAGGAGTGACCAGGGGCAGGGCCATTCTTGGAGAGGGCAGTCTGCCCACTGAGCTTGTTCTCACAGTGGCCTTTGGTATCAAATGCGCCCAGGGCAAGTCTGTTCCTTCCTAGCTGGGGCGCCCAGGCAAGCCACTTAACTCCAAGTTTCCTCATCTGTGTAAGGATGATAAACAGACCTGCCGCATAGAACTATGGTGAGGGTCAAATAAAAAAATGCTGTGCTCACAGCCCTTTTGCATGCCCCGCTTGTGTGTGAGGTGATTGCATCTGTAAGACCCGGAGACCACCGGTTCCCGGGGCTAGGCTCCAGCCGCTGGCAAACCCTGCTCCGTGGCCCAAGGGCTGGGGGCTCCCTCTCCCTGCACACCTGTTACCGTTTGGGGGCTCGCTGGCTTCAGGCACCCGGGCTGGGAAGCTCTGAATTAATGCATGTGCATTGCTAGGACCAGGCCTGGCCTAGTCCAAGGGCTCGCAGATGGCTGCGTGATGACTGCCATCAGGACAATTTTGGAAGCCTGGAGATGTCTCCACCTGGCAGGGCTGTCAGTGGCCTGTATCGCTTGTGGAGAACAAGGCCACTCAGTCTTTGCCTGGCATTATGGGCCCTCTTTTCCCAAAGATTCAAATTTCGGATCCTACATAAACGTGGTGCCAGGACCAGCAGGCTGCAGTTGGGTCTCTTAAGCCAGAGCTCCAGAGCTTCCTGCAGCCGCCCTGTAGGAGCCCCGTGGCTCCTCGGGACCAGAAGAGGTGTTGCTGAAGGCAGACCTTGAGCCTTTCACTGGCCAGCACCTGCCTTTGAGCCAGTCCTCACCGAGGAGGTGCTACAGGCCCCCCAGTTCAGCCCACGTCCTTCCCCCCAACTCACTCCTGCCTGCGTTTACCAGCCTCTAGCCTCCGCCCTGGATCCACCCTCTCTCCCAGGACTGGCTGTCAGGGTCTTTCCTCCGGGTTTGCTGCTCTGCGCACTTCTCTGGGCCCCAGCTGCTCTTGACCTCAGCAGACCCCAGCTCCTGGGACTCCGCCTCGGTTCCAGCCAACCCGGCTCCCCGCCCCCCTCCCCGGCGCTGCCTCCAGGAGGCACTGAGCTAATCAGGCTGATGACAGCCCAGGTTCAATTCCACTTTCCCTGGCTATGCCACGCAGTAAATTTCCTCAGCTGCCCGGCTCCCCTGTGAGTCCTGCCTCTCGCCAGGCAGCCCGGCTTAGGAAGCCGCCAGCTCCCCCGCCTGCTGTATCATCGCAGATGAATCAGGCCTGCCCAACTTGGGGGTGTAATTTAAGCACCAACCACAGAGGCACATTGCCCTCAGCAGCAAAACATAATGGGTCACGTCTTCCCAGGTCTCGCACGATCCCCGGGGTTCTAAATGCCAAGGCCCTTGCTGTCATCCGTGAGGCCATACTCTAGTCTGCCCGCCAGCCACTTGAACTTGACAAGGTGCTCTGGAAAATGGCTCTTTCATCTCCGTACATTTTAGGGGTGGGCTGGTGGCATCAGCCTTAGTCTGTATGTCAGCAGATAGTCCTTGAACTTCCAGGCTCATCGCATTCCTGCCCCACCCCCAAGGTGTCTGGCGACCCAGGATGACCTGAAAAGACTCAGAGAAGGAGAAAGATCTGGATGCTGTGTTTGTTCTCAACCCAGGCACCCCAGGGATGGAGAAAGAGCTCTGCTGACCGTTCCTTTTGTCTTGATCCCTTCCAGAAAGGGAGAGGCTTGGCCGTGGTTCAGGAGAAAGAGGAGCCCAGGGTGTACCAGTGCCCGCAGCTTGCACAGCCTGAGCTAGAGTCTGCGGCCCACAGGGGACAGCGCTTTCCACGGGACTGGGGAGAAGCACGCAGGAAGCAGTTAGAGAACAAATAAGAATTTGATTATGTCCTGTTGATACAAGCCCCTAAGGAGCACCAGAAGGACAGGATGAATGTGACAGGAAGTGTTTTTTAAGACTTTGTGGAGATGAATTTTGATTTAATTGTTAGCATTCATAGCATCTTCTATGCACCAGGCACAGAGGGGACCAGAGCCTCACCCTCGCCCTTGAGTGGACAAGGGGAAATGGTGAATGGAATGACAGAAATATACAAGGGTCGTATCAGGGAGGGCTTCCTGGAGGAAGTGGAATTGGAGTTGCAGGATGGGTCAGGTTCTAGAGAGGACGATGTGGGAGGATGAGGTTAAAGAAGCTGCCCGGGAGAGGGGGTGGCAGTTCAGCAACCCACATGGTGGGGCATGGGTGGAAGGAGAGATGTAGCCGGGAGAAGAGATGAGCCCCGGTTCCAGGGACTTTGAAAACCATGTTGAGGAGTGGATTTTGCTTTAATCAAAGGGCAGGGGTGTCAGTGTTTTGAGCAGGTGAGCAGCACATTTGGGAAGGAGACGGTGGGCTGCAGGAGGAAGCAGTGATTAGCACCAGGACAGGTCATAGGAAGAGCAGCCGTGAGGCTGGTGGATGCCACGGGCTGGGCCCGAGGTGATGCCATGAACAGACCTGTGGGTCTGGGCAGGAGCAGCACTGAACGGCAAGCAGTGGCACGAGGATCTTTGTGACTGTGCGGGACAGCACAGGTGATCAGTGTGAACCCCAAGGGGTGGCCCCTAAGTTCCTCTTTGCCTTTAAGCTCCCACTGGACCCTCCTCCCTGTGACTTGGTGTATCTGCCTCCTACCGTCTTTTGGCATCTCTGTGCATTTGGATTTCCCTGTTTCTGCAAAGTGACAGATCTTCCTTCTAACTTGCCCCGAGTCCAACCATCACCCTTCCATGTTGGGGGGGGAGGGGGAAGAAGAGACTTAAGAACGAAGGGCTGTGGCGCTCAGGAGTTTGAGGTCATAGTGAGCTATGATAACAACACTGCACTCTAGCCCGGGCAACAGAGCGAGATGCTATCTCAAAAAAAAAAAAAAAAAAAAAAAGAATTTGTATTTGTTTATTAAACTATTGTTACTTTGCTCCTACGTTTGCATTATATCTCTTATATTTTGGAGTAGAGGATTTTTCTCTCTTGATGGCAAAGAATTACCTGATAGTGTGAGATATCTCTAAACTTGAATTAGGGTTCTGTTTGGCCTTTAACTTGGATCTGAGAATAAACCTAATTTAATGTTTTGGGCAGAAGGCTGGGTGGCACACCGATGGGATTTTAGCTGAGGAAGTTAAAAGGCCTGTATTCTCTGCAACTTCTGTAAGAGGGTCTGAAACCTGCCCTGCTTTTAGGACAGATCTTTGAGCTGGTGGATCACCTAAGGTTCCCGAACTCTCCTAACTTTTTAGTCAAGCCTTCTCAGCTCCTTATCTCCCTAGGCGTAGGAGCAAACTTGTTTTCTGGCCTGACTGATATGAATTTGGTTGGTATTTGGACGTTTATCGTGTAGTAATTCTGGAAGGTAGCCTAGTATAGTTTTGCTCAGGGGAAAGAGAACTGGGCTTTGTAAACCTTTAGACCTGGGTTCATATTCTGGCCCTGCCATTTTAGTCTCTTTGTGATCTTGAGCGAGCTACTTAACTTTTCTCACCTGTTTTCTGTCTCTAAAATGTTGATGGAGTTTGAGATTGTCTCCAGTTTTTGGCTATTACAAATAAAGCAGCTATGAACAAAAAAAAAAAAAAAGAACGAGGGGCTGCAAAGAAAGAATTGTGAAGAAAGAAGCTGATGCAACAATAGCTAATGTTCTCTCTGTCTCCCTCCCACTCTCTTTCTTTCTTTCAGAACTTTTTATGTGCCTGACTTTGTTTCAAGCATTTTACATGGAATAACCCAGTTTATTCCAAGAGATACCCCACAGGGAGAATGTGTATAACTGATGGCCCAAAACACAGGATTGACCACCAGACTCCCGTCTTCTAACCGCAGCTTCATACCCACTGGCTGCCTGATCTCGAGCAAGTTACTGGATGTCTCTTTGCCTCAGTTTCCCTCATTTTTACACCAGGAACCATGAACAGTGCTTGGCACATGGTAAATGGCTACTGGGCTCTTACAGATGGGAGAACACAGGTTCAGAGGGAAGAAGTTGCTTTCCTAAGCTCACCCAGGGAGTCGATTGCTTGCCAAGAGCTGGGCCTGGACAGCCCGTGAGTTTGGCTGCCCTGTTCTGCCTCTCCATTGTGTGGATGGAGTGAGAGAGAGCAGGAAGGTGTGAGGTGGATAATGCAGTTTTCCAGACAGGATGTGGGGTCTGCAGCCCTGTGGCATGTCCCCTCCCACGGCCACAGATGCCCGGGCCTGTGGGAGGAAGAAAGCAGGTCTGAAAGTGAAGGCATATGGATTCAGCCTCAGTTTTAGAAGCTGAGGATTTTGAGGGCAAATATGGGAATGAATCGATTGTAGCTGAAGATTCCTGATGGGGGAGGCCAGGAGGGAATGGCTGGAGGCCGACAGGTGCCTGCATATGCTCAGAGTTTCCACAAGGGGGCAGCAGAGTCTAGGCTCTAGCTTGGGTTACCCTTTCCTGGGGTGTTCCCTGGGAGATCTTCCAGAACAAAATGAATCCTGAGCGGCGTGGCCAGAATCATAACAAAAATGTTAAGAATGACAGCGATGAAGGGGACTTTAGAAATAACCTAGTTCTTACTCAGCAGAGGGCAAGACTGAGACCCAATGGTTAAATGAGTTTTCCCAAATTTAACCCAGGGAGTTCATGAGAAAGCTGGAAATAGAGCCCAGGTCTCCCTCTCTTTAGGTCTGTGGCAAGAAACATCCTCCCATTTCCAGAAGGAGAATTTGGAGAACTTGGTAGAGAATGAGTCCCTGCCTTGTGTGAGTGGGCGTGTGGGTCCTGCCTCCACTCCTGGCATCCTCTGGGCCAGCAAGTGTTGCTGGTGACGCTTGGGAATGGTCCCCTCCCAGCTGCAGATCACCCTCTTGCCATCTTGAGACTGAAACGCATCAGACTGTATGCTCTGGAGGAGAGAGACCCTGGCAGGTTACAAACAGGCCCTTGTATAGGGAAGCAACTGAGGACCATGAAAATTGTAAAGAAATTGATTTTGTTTTTAGTGTTCATAAATACATATTATTATATTTTCCAAGCAAAAATCAGAAGCCATAAAAGTAAGACCTATAAAAATACTCATAATAGTATGTACTTTTATGTTTCCATGAAGATGGGATGCTCTAATTCTCAAAAGAGTATTTTGTAAAACATAAAGTGCAGTCCAGTGTTGATGCAGTCATGGCTGGGAACGGGCTGGTGAGGTACTGTCCTTGGTGCTGAACCTCGGCAGGACTGAGGAGAAACCTCTCTGGAAACAAGCAGGAGGGTGTAGCCTGGTATCATGACAAGCCCATTAGAGCTTCCATGGTGTTTCTATTTGAGAGTTTCCCGGCACTGTTGTCTTTCTTCTCTCTCTCCTTTTAGGTAAGTCCAGGGGTTGCTTCTCAACTCCCTGTGGGATGCTCTCAATGGGGAAATGTTCCACCAAGCTTAGCCGAACTGGAGTCTCCTCTCTCCAGAACTCCAGAGCTTTATGTGAAGCTGCCTGTGTCTTAAAATGCTGTCATCATCACCTGGGGCCTCTGAATTTGGATCTGAAAAGAGAGATAAGACTAGGTGAGGGCTGGGTGCATGAGGAACCTGGGTTTTGGAAGCTTGTCCTGTTACCTGGAGTCTAGCACAAACCAATTGTTTCTTCCCCTCCCCACCAGCTAGGTTTATAGGAATCCTGACAGGGGATTTCATCTTTGCCCCAAGGCTTCTTTCTAGGGGGTCCAGCGCCTGAAGCCAATCACACTTGGTATTTCTTCTACTTTCAAATATCCATCCAGTTGAAACAGCATTAAGGTGGTAATCAAGAGGTGGTCACCCCTTACCCAAATGACCAATCTTGGCCTTATTCATAGCAAGACAACCTGATGTTATGTACTTCTTCAGGTGATTGTAACAACATTCTCTATGACACAACAATGATATTTAATCTGATTCTAATCAACCCTCTGGACCTGACCTCCAGTGTATAGGAAATACAGAGGATTGAGGGACAAGTTAAATGACACCATGAGGAAGTAATCAGACAAATCAAGAATATGGGACATTCCTCAGGACAGTCATCCTAGATTCTTTTTTAAAAAATCAATATATTTTAAACAGTATGAGCCCGTTCTAGATTAAAAAACCCAAAGAGACATAAGGAAAGTCAATGAGTAAAGTTTGTGGCATCCACATCTGAAAAAACTAGTAATAAATGATGTCCCTGGGCTAATTGGAAAATTAGATATTGGATAATATTGTGAAGTTATCATCAATTTATTGGGTGTGATAACGGTATTTGGAAATGTGTGCTGAAGTGTTTAGGGATCAAGTGTCATAATGTTTGCAACTGAATTCCAAATGGTTCAGCAAATGTTAGTGAATAAATAGATATGAAGAAAGAAACCGTGGCAACATGTTAAAAACATTGTTAAGCTCTTTGCACTACTATTTTGACTTTTATGTGTGTTTAAAAATTAAAATTACTAAATAAGTTGGCCGTCAAAGACATGCTTAGAGTGGAGAAGGAAACCTCAGAGCTTGAATTCCCAGGAAGCTAGAGAAAGGGGCCCCACCTTGCCACTTAGCTCTTATCTCACCCTGAGATGCCCCTCTCCTGGCAGTGTGGGTTAGGGGGGGTCACCTGGACCCACAAACCCTAAACATGACTTTGCTTTCTTGAAGGTCCTACTGTGTAGCAGGGGAGCTGGGATCTCAGGGTGAGGAGAGACAAGCATCTCGTCTAGGCACTCCTTACCTTTGTCTCAGGGTCTATGTGTCTCAAGGAAGGCTGGAAGTTACTATAGATGGAGTCCAGGTAGATGGAATCATCTTTTTCTGGAGAGGTAGAAAGCCCCACAGAAACAGGCGGTTAGAAAGACAAGCTCTCTTCTCCCCCTCTATTCCCACCTAATGGAGGATGATGGAGTCTGTCCCCACTCCCAGGAAACTGAAAACCATTGAAAACGTGACAGACTACCTAAATCACCTGACCTCAGCAGCCCCCTAACACAAGCATGTTAAAGCTATACATTTCCTTCTGATTTTTGAATGCGGGACGCAGTTGTAGCTGCATCTTGCAAGTTTTGATACCAAGTATTTTCATTAGCACTCAGATCCAAGTATTTTCTAACTTTCATTATGATTTCTTATTTGATCCATGAGTTATTTAGAAACTTTTTAAAAAAACTTCCAAAAATATGGGATTTTTGTTTTTCAGAAGTATTTTTATTATTATTATTATTTTTTTTTTGGAGTCTGAAACCTTTTATTTTTATTTATTTTTTTTTAATTCTTTTATTTATTTATTTATTTATTTAATTTTTTTTTTATTCCATCTTGTAATGGGGGTACAAATATTGTTTGGGTTACATACATTGCCCCTCCCCCCCTCCTCCCCACTTGCCTGCGCTTCAAGCGAGTCCAATCCCCAGGTGGTGCGGATGGCACACATTATGTAACTCTACACTACTTCCCCCCTCGTATTTTTATTATTGATTTCTAACTTACTTGCACTATGGTCAGATATTATAGTCTGACTTAAACACATTTTTTGGAATTTGTTGAGACATTTTTATGGCCTGTGTATGGCCACCCTTACAAGTTTTTTGTGGACTCTTATAATGAATGTGTACTCTCTGGTCATTGAATGTGGTGTTCCGTATTGTATTGAGACTGTAAATTATTTTGTATAAAAGTTCTATAATCCTTGATGATTTTTGTTTCCTCGATCAGTCAACTATTTAATACTAAGAAGAGTGTTTTAGAAATCTCCCACCATGTTGGTAGATTTGTCAATTTTTCCTTGTAGTTTTGTCAATTTTTGCTTTGTATATTTTGAAGTTGTTCTAATAGGGCACACAGGTTAGACCTGTGCCTAACAGAGTAAGCTATTTCCCAATACTAATAGTTTTTATCTCCAGTAATTCTTTTTTCTTTAAAGTGAATTTGCCTGTGATGAATGTAGCTATATACAAGAATTTCTCTGTTTTGTCTTTTCCATACCTTTGATTTTAAATTCGACTCTTTTAACCCAAGTGTTTAATCCACTCCCCTTACGGTTATTGATAAACTTGGATTACTTTCTACCATCTTGATTTGTGCTCTCTGTCCTAACTTTTTCTTTTTCTCCCTTTCATGCCTTTTTGTGGATTGACTGGACTTTTCCCTTATTCCAATCTTTTCCTTCTTGAGAATTTAAGGACCATTTCTAGAAATTTTCTCATTCCATGTCTTTCCTTCTTTAGAATTTAAAGACTCTTATTTTTAGAAATTTTAACATGTGCATTTAACCTAACTAAATCTAATGTTAACCTCTTTTCTGAGATGGAACTCACCTGTTAATGAGCTCACCCACCCTGGGTACTCATGTAGGTCCACATGGGCACAGTTTTGTGCTCTAGAGAAATCTACCACCATCAAGGACCCAGTGGTTTAGTTACGCTGTGCTCCATTCAGGGTCTCGCCAGAGCCAGCAATGGAAATAGGATTTTGAATGTGGAGCCAGACCTTTTGGAGATGGGAAATACTTTCCCCCTTTGCTCCTTTAAGCCCCGGCATCTTCCCACCTGCCTCCCACGTGTGTGTTTCCACACTCTGAGCCACTCCAAGTGCACTGAGGATCGCCCATACCTTGGTAGATGTCAAAGGCAATGTTCTGGAAGGTCCCAGGGGTTGGTCCACCCTCCTCTTCATGCCACTTGTACAACTGAGACACTCTGTGCTTTTGCCTATAGACAGAAACACCGGAGGGACCTCATTATGATCAGGGAACGGGGACAAGGACCTGGAGACAAGCTATGTCCCTGCCTTTGGCTACCCCACTGTCCACCTCGAGGAAGAAGCAATTGAAGACAGAAGGGTAGAAGAAGGGGCGGCAGCGGATCACCTTTTCACTTGTCTCCTGGAGCGGAACGTGAGCACCAGGAGGCCGACAAGGATGGCCAGCACCACCGTGGCCCCCGCCCCTAGGATCCCATACACCAGGCTCTTCTGGATGCCTGTGTCACATCTCTCCCCAGTGTACCAGTGAGTTTCCGTGCTCAGGCAGCTGGGAAGGGAGAGAAGAGAGTCAGCGCCAGCCTCAGAACCCAGCCTTGCAGATGACAAGGTGACGGAGGGATGGCCAGGGTGCAGGACAAGGAGCCCCAAGGGGATGGGTGGAGACGAAGGCCAGCGTCCATGGGGCCGGCCCCTAAATGGGCCCAACACCGACTCTGGTCCCTTAGGTTTTGCCTCCAGTAGCAGCCCAGGACCCAGGACAGTTGGCTCAGCCCCAGGGCTTCCCTGGGCTGCACCCCCAGGGACTTGAGGACTCTGTAGTCACCCTTCCACCCACTCATCAACCATCCTCATTTCCAGCCCGCCTCTCTGCCCGGAAAAGCCACACCTGTCCCTGATCCAGAGCCCCTGTTCCACCCCTGAAGCTCTTGCCCCCACCCCCCAGAGACGCCCTGAGCCCTGGTCCCTCCCTCCACGTTCCAGCTTATGACCCCTCTTCCCAGAACAACTACTCAGTCCTTCACACACGGGGGGCTCCTTCCCCCCACCTGCCACTCCAGTGGTCTCTGTCCCTTCGGTTCAGTTTCAGGCAGCAATACCTTTCCTGGCCTTCCTCCCTTTGTGACTGGCTTTACAGGTTGTTCCCCCTGCCCAGTGGGTGTGTGGCCTTCTTCCTCTATTGTGCCATCAGGGGATGTTGTTCTCTTCCCAGAAGCCAGGTCCCTGTCCTCCCTGTGGGACTGGGAACTTCCTGGGCTTCTTTGGAGCTTGTCACCATCCTCAACCTTGCTCAGCACGGGGAGGACCCCGGGAAGGGCAGACGCTGGGCTGGAGCATGCGTGTCCCCCACTTCACCCCCCAACACAATTCCTCTGGCCGAACGCAGTCAGTAGGCCTGGTACCCGGCTGACAGCCTTGGCCTCCAGGCAGTGTTCTGGGTGGGGGCCCAAGGGGAAGGGGGAGGAGGACGGCTGGGCTAGGCTGGCCGAGGGCAGGACACTCACTAGCACTGCGGGCCACTGAGCTTCAGCTGGCACTTGCCAAAGTTACAGTCTACGGAGGAGCTGAAGCCGGACATGCAGGGGTTGATGCAGTGTGCTTGCTGGTCCTTGTACTCCACTGTGAAGTACTTGCTGAAGTTCCCGGCGTTTTTGCGGCATTCCTCTGAGGGGCGCAGGGAGCAGGGGCAGTCAGGGGCTGGGGGCGCCGCCCGGCCCCCCTGGGCTCCCACCTCCCCAGCCTCCCTTCGTGTCACCTACCTAGAGGGTCGTACGGGGCCAGGGTAACGTTCTGCACCTTGGTGGCAGTCGAGTTGAAACACAGCAAGGCTGCGAAGGAGACACGTAAAGCCCCTTACCATGTGCTCGCGGGCCGGGGGTATGTGGGGCAGGGGAGTGGGGAGCGGCCCCTGCAGTGGGGGTCGCCAGCCTCACGTCCAACCCTCCAGAATGGTGACCCTGCAAGTGTCATGTGCCTTCCTGTGTCCTTGTGTCCCATGTGCCCTCTGCCACAGTCCACACAGGGCTACTTATGTTTAGAAGCATCTGCAGCAGGAGTGGCGTGAGTCCTCGTTTTCCAGCAGACCGTCCTGGCCTGCACCCCTCGCTGCTGGCGCCCCTCAGGGTGTAGCCTGAGTGCGTGCACCTGGCTCTGCAGATACCTTTCCAAGGGTGTCCTGGAGTCTGCCAGTCTGAGTGACAAGCTTTGGGACCGATTCCGGCATCTCTCCCCTGCCCCACCCCAGGGACAAAATGGGCTGGAGGATGACAAAGGTTAAGATTCTCTGAGGACAGCTCCTTCCTCCCCCTGGAGGCCTAGGAGCTTACCTGGGCAGGTATTATTGCTCATTATTTGCTCTTTGGTCACTTCCTCGATTTTTTCTTTCACCTTCTCAGAAGCCTTCTCCAATACTTCCTTGTACTCTGGGGTGTACTTGGCCTTCAGGATGATGTCATGCTCCACCACCACACTGCCGGAACTGCGGGCGGGGGAGAGAGAGGTCCTTGGGTCGGACTTGGTGCTCACCTCTCCAACCCCTTCCCCAGGCAGGCCACGCCCTGTCTGCTGCCCAGGGGAGGCAGCTGGGGGCAGAACGGTTAAGAGGATGGCCGCCCTCACTGGGCGAGTGCTCTGTCACACCAGGGACCCTTACGGGGCTCGTGAATCTCCAGGGACAGGTCTGTGAGACTCCTAAGACTGTAAAAATGTGAAAGTGCACATGTGCAGTTTTTCTAACCACACATATTTTTTGTCAGTTCTAAAAAGGTCTCTGACACCCCAAAGGCTAAAGTCCCAGGCAGAAGTCTCTCCCAGGATTTAGAAGCCAGGGTCGGTCCTGTCAAGACAGCCTGGCCTCAGGATCCGCAGGGCTCCTGCTCGGTGGCTAACTTTCCTCTTCCCTAACTCCAAGCCCAGTTAGAGTGGTCCAGCCCCTGTGTTTGCAAAAGAGAACTAGGAATGCCTTTATGTCAGCAAGCTCATATTCCAAAATGCAAGTTCCTTCCCTCTGAAGAGTGCAGGGTTTTATTTGCTCCCCAGCAACAAGTACTTTCTGGGTTTAAAACTTCAGTTAAAGTCCAGCCTTCTGATGCTCACCATTCAAGCTTCCTAAATACTAGAAGTCCAAGCACAACCTTTCCCTTTCTTTCTCCTTAACACTATATTCTGAGGCTTATATATAAACAGCAGATTTGGAAGGAATACTAACAGGAGAACATTATAATTAGGATAACACAATGTAACATTACATATGACATATAGAATAGAATTATATAACATGTGTTATAATATATATTAACATGACATATATAATAGTAGAATGAGAATAATATCAGAGTTAGAGGAGCCAGGGGATCTTCTGGCTTGAGGACACCTTTCATAATACGAAAGTAGTGATAACAAGAAGCCACGTGGTGGTGGCCTTGGGTGCCTCCCCAGCTCCTTCACTGGTCTCCTATCGAGGCGTGGTGGGCATTAGAGATGCAGATGAAACCCTGGCACTCACTGACCTTGGACCAGTCAATGAGCCTCACAGGCTTCAGTTTCCTCAGCTGTAAAACAGAGGCCTGACCTAGATGAATGCTTCCAGGGCTCTTGCTTCTGTGCTTTGGAAGTGAGGGATTCTCACTTCTTATCTGCCCACTCCCAGACCTCTCGGGAGCTGTTCTCTGGGCAAAAGTGACTTTCCTGCTGTGTGTCTTGCAGGAGCCTCCAGAGCCCAGCTCCTCCTCCTATCTGGCCTGGGGAGGTGCAATAGAGGGAAATGTAGGGCGTCGTAAGCCTGACAGCCACTGAGCTCACGGGGGGATCTGGGGGGCAGACACCCACTGGCCAGCGAGCAGTCAGCCCAGGGAGAACAGTCCCAGGTGCTTTCAGGCAGTGTAAGCCTGTCCTCCCCCTTGCCCCTGAGAGATAGAGGGCCTGGCCCTACAGACTTCCCTCCCCCCGCAAAGGACAGAAGAGAGCCCCTAAGGGTCAGTGCATGTTAGTCCTAGCAGAACTGTTAGGGCAGGAAAGAAAAACACCTTTCTCAGACAGAGGAGCTAACTTGCTAAAGAGCATTAAAGAGACACCAAAGGCGACTAGGACACCTATGTTGAACAAGGACTGGGAGGGGCCTGGGAACCCCACCTGGACCCCACCTGGGGTAGCCTCCTTTGTTAGAGAGAGAAGGTTTCATATTAGAATTGAAGCAGAAAGAGATTGAGTGAATCTCATTATTTTGCTGTGCTTTTTGTGCTGTTCTGTTTCATAAGTTCCTTATGAAAATTATGAATCTTGACTTTGAGAAGCCATTGGAAGTGTTTCCCTCACCATCCAGGGGCGGTTGAGGGGGTACCCATGCAAGCCCCCTTGGCCAGCACCATTCAAGGGTTTCATAAAGTTGGGGTTGATAATAGGGGAGGGGGTTCTACGGAACAGAATCCCACTGTAGCTGAAGTGGGAGTGAATATGAGACAACCATGGACTTGGAGACCCTTCTCCCTGGGGTTTCCCTTCCCAGGCCAAATTACTTATCTTCATCTCTGAAGAATAAGCTGTCGCTCTCAGGTTTTCTGGTTTGTCAGTCTGTCCCTGCCATAACAGGACTTTTGTTTGTATCCTGGCCCTACCACTGTATAACTCACACCTTGGGCAAGTCATTGCATCTCTCTGAGCCTCTGTGTTCTCATCTGCACAATGGGGACAGCCCACTGGCCTCTCTCCCAGGGTGATCATAAGCTGTCAGTGTTAAAACGTTTGTAAAATCATCATTGTTGGGGGTGCTATGGCTGAATTATGCCCCACCCCATTCATGTGTTGAAGACCTAACCCCCAAAACCTCAGAATGTGACTGTATTTGGAGACAGGGTCTTTAAAGAGGTAATCAAGTTAAAATGAGGCCATCAGGGTGGGCTCTAATCCAATCTGACTAGTGTCCATATAAGAAGAGGAAATTTGGACACAAAGAGATGGCAGGGGTGCGTGTGCACAGAGGAAAGACCACGTGAAGACACAGTGGGAAGGCTGCCGTCTGCAAGCCAAGGAGGGAGGCCTCAGGAGAAACCCTTGATCTCAGACTTCCAGCCTCGAGAACTGTGTGAAATAAATTTCTGTTGTTTAAGCCGGTGGGTCTGTGGCACCCTGCGATGGCAGCCCAAGCAGAGGAGCACAGGGGCGTGGCTGTAATTGCCTTTATAATCATGGCTTCCTCTTCCACTCCACAGACCCTCTTGCTGCAGATACTCACCTCAGCTTTGTGATGTTGACTCCCACATACTCAGGGATTCCAGAATAAACGATGCTCATCTGAAAGGCAAGGGGCCACCACATCATCCCCGAGGACTCACCTTGGGGCCTGCCAGGGCTTTCCATGAGACAGCAGGAGGGCAGAGATTAACTGTCTTGTCCCACAGCACGTCCTGGCCTGCGTCCCAAGCTGGCCATGGCACACTTGCCAAATGGAGTCGCCCCTTCCCTGGGACCTGCCCCAAGGACCCCTGCAGCCCCCAGTGAAACCTGGCTTCGTCCTCCCTCTCCCTCCCTGGCAAGCCCTGAGGACATGGGAGAGCTGAGAAACTCACACACATCTGACAAGAGTAGGGCCCTCAGCTGCTTTCTTAACCCCTACAGGCTCCTTCCCAGGGGGAGCTGAGTGGCCATGGGGCCTTGTTCTCCCAGGCTCACCTGCTCCCAGAATGTCTTATTGAACTCCTGGAATTCCACGGAAGATGGGTCTTGGAGCTCTTTGGTGAACTCCTGGTTGGTCACTGTCACGGTCGTTTCCACTCGGGCCGAGACTGGCTCTGAGGAGGGTGGACAACAGCAGCACTGACTGAGCAAAGCGTCCCCTGAGCCACCTACCCAGGAGACCTGCACCCCAGCAGCTGCGACCTGGGTGGAAGGAGTGACCCGAGCCTCCTTGGCCCCCTGGCCCACCCTTTCTGTCTTATCAGAGCGCCCCTGGAGGGAGGGGGCACACGTTTTGCCTCCTGCTCCGCCCCATACTCATTTATTTTAAGTGTGTTTTATGGTAACATGCTGTGCCACATTTGTATTTTGTTCCAAAATGGACCTTTCTTTTCTTATGCATTTTTTAATGTTTTAACTTTCTTACCACTGGGTAAAAAATACAGCTTGGAAGAGGCCCTATTCCCAGCCACGCATCAAGGTGGGGCAGGGACAGGGGCCTGCGTGAAGGCTGGGCCTGGGGTTGCAGGTCGGGGGCCCTGGGCTCATGCTCACCCATCTCGAGGCTGTCGAACACGTCCTCACACTTCTGCCCGTAGTACGGGCTGGGGCACACGCACTTGATCCCATCCCAGATGCCTCCATTCTGGCACTTGATCACAGCGGGAGTTGGAGTGGGGGTGGGTCTCACTGTAGGAGTAGGGGGCCTGGTGGGGACAGTAGGGGTAGACACCGTGGACTTGGGTGTAGTCGCTGTGCTGGGTATTGACCTGGTTGTCGTGGTGGTGACAACAGCAGGGGTCACAGGTGTGGAGGAGGCAGAAGTTGTTGGGGGTCTGCTGGAGTGAGCAGGAGGAAACACGGGAGAGGTAGTGTGAGAGGCAATGGTGGATGACACGCTGGATTCTGATACGGGGGTCCCAGGACTGGTGCTGACAGAAGTGGAGGCGGCAGGTGTGCTGGCCGCAGGGGGAGTTGAAGCAGAGGTAGTGGAGCCACTGCTGGTGGTGGCAGGTGTGTCGGATGCAGTAGACATGGACACAGATGTGGAGCTGTCACCAATAGTCGTTGCACTGATTGTGACTTCCGTAGCAGTTGAAAAAGACGTGGTGGCACCACTATTACTGGTTGATGGTGTGGTGACTTCGGTGAAAGCTGTCACAGGGGAAGATCCAGCAACACTTGTTGCATCAGTGACAACAATAGAAGTGGTCACAGGTGGGTTGCTAACAACACTTGTTGTCCTAGGGGTGATTCCTTCTGTATCAGTTGACACCAATATAGTGGTGCCTTCAATAGGTATATGAGAAGAACTGGGGTCAGGAGATGTTAAAAGTGTAGTGCGTTCCACACCTGTTGATGCTGATATATTCCCAGAAGGACTCGTCCCAGGTAGGGTGGTGACAAGGACACTTGTTATTGGAGTGCTTCCTTCACTGCCGGTAGACATAGGCATTGTGCTGACTACGACGGTGGTAGGAGACAAGCTGGCTTCAACGACAGTAGTCAAAGGTGTGCTGGCAACCACAGCAGCTGTGCTGGCCTCAGTGGGACTGCTGCCAGGTGGGGTAGTATCAAGATGAGTGGTTGGAGGGCTGCTTTCTTCCGTACCTGTCCATGCAGATATAGAGGTGGATTCATAGGTTGTAGCAGAGGAACTGAGCTCAGTAGAAGAGGTGAAAGGTCTGCTCGTATCAACCTGAGATGTTGCTGGAGTGCTGAACTCAGTGGGACTGGTAGCAGGGAGGGTGCTGACAAGGACAGTTGTTAATGGACTGCTGCCTGCACTGGGAGTTGACAAACGCAGGGTGGTGCCATCCACTGTTGCAGGAGAAGAACTGGACTCCAATATGGTGGTCATAGATGTGGTGGCATCAAAGGGAGGAGTGCTGGCCTCAGTGGAAATGGTGACAGGTGCAGTGCTAAAGAGGGTACTTGCACTTGGCGTGCTGCCTTGACTCAGAGTTGACAAAGGTATGGTGGTGCTTACAACAGTGGAAGAAGATGAGATGGCATCTGTAGCAGTGGGCAAATATGTGGTGGTAACAACTTGAGTTGTTGCTGGTGTGGTGGCCTCAGTAGAACCGGTCCCAGGGGAGGTGCTGGCAAGAACAGTTGTTAATGGACGGATGGCTTCACTGGAAGTTGACCAAGCCAGGGTGTTGCCTTCTATTGTTGCAGGAGAAGAACTGGCTTCAACTACAGTGGTCAAAGATGTGGTGACATCAACAAGAGGTGTGCTGGCCTCAGTAGCACTGGTCCCAGGCAAGGTGGTAACAAGGACAGTTGTTAATGGACTGCTGCCTGCAGTGGGAGTTGACAAAGGCAGGGTGGTGTCTTCCAGTGTTGTAGGAGAAGAACTGGCCTCAACTACAGTGGTCAAAGACGTTGTGGCATCAACAGGAGGTGTGCTGGCCTCAGTGGAACTGGTGCCAGGTGCAGTG
>VBSM01002153.1:26176837-26195446 GCA_008086735.1 Cheirogaleus medius | reverse complement strand
AAGAGCCGCCAGCTGACACGGTGCTGTGTGGTGAGCCTGCACTGCTGGAGGGGGTTGTGGATCCTGTGCTGACGCCTGGGGTGTCAGAGCTCCCAGGTGACACTGTTGAGAGAGGAGAAGCCCAGCTCGTTGTGGCACTTGTAGATTCTCCACTGAGGCCTGGTTTGGAAGAACCAGCAGCTGACACGGTGCTGTGTGGCGAGCCTGCACTGCTGGAGGGCGTTGTGCTTCCCGCGCTAACACCGGGGGTCACAGAGCTCCCAGGTGACACTGTTGAGAGAGGAGAAGCCGGGCTCCTTAAGTCGTTCGTAGATCCTTCACTGAGGCCTCGTGTGGAAGTACCAGCAGCCGCCACGGTGCTGTGTGGTGAGCCTGCACTGCTGGAGGGGGCTTCTGATCCCGCGCTGACGCCTGGGGTGCCAGAACTCCCAGGTGACACTTTTGAGACAGGAGCACCCCGGCTAGTTGAGGTGCTTGTAGATCCTTCACTGAGGCTTGGTGTGGAAGAGCCGGCAGCTGACACGGTGCTGTGGGCTGAGCCTGCACTTCTGGAGGGTGTTGTGGATCCCGCGCTGACGCCTGTGGTGCCAGAGCTCCCATTTTGCACTGCTGAGAGAGGAGAAGCCAGGCTCGTTGAGGCGCTTGTAGATCCTTCACTGAGGCCTGGTGTGGAAGAGCCAGCAGCTGACACTGTGCTGTGTGGTGAGCCTGCACTGCTGGAGGGGGTTGTGGATCCCGCGCTCTTGCCTGGGGTGCCAGAGCTCCCAGGTGACACTGTTGAGAGAGGAGAAGCCGGGCTCGTTGAGGCGCTTTTAGATTCTTCAGGGTGGCCTGGTGTGGAAGAGCCACCAGCTGACACGGTGCTGTGTGGTGAGCCTGCATTCCTGGAGGGGGTTGTGGATCCCGCGCTCTTGCCTGGGGTGCCAGAGCTCCCAGGCGACACTGTTGAGTGAGGAGATGCTGGGCTCGTTGAATCACTTGTAGATCCTTTAATGAGACCTGTTTCGGAAGAGCCAGCATGTGACACGGTGCTGTATAGTGAGCCTTGTCTTTTGGCGAAGGTGGTAAATACGTCCCTGGGACCTGCCCGTGGGGAGGTGTCCGGAGAGTCTATTTGGTCCCTTAAGTCTGGTTTGCTTTGGTAGGTTGTGGATATCTTGGTGTGTCCAACATTCATGGAAGCAGCGGGTGACACTGTCGTGTATTGAGAGCCCGGACTTCTGGGGAACGCGGTAGGTCCCCCACTAGGGCCTGCGTTTGGGGTGCTCCCAGATGGCACCATTGTGCGTGTTGAGCTTGAGCTGCTGTGGAATGGGGTGGATGTGTCACTGATGGCTGCCTCTGTGTAGATGTCAGGTGGCACTGTCATGTGAATGGAACCTGGGCTCTTCTCCAAGTTCGTAGCATTGTTATCAGGTTTTGGTGTGGAGGATCCATGTTCAGACACTCTGGTGCGTATTAAACCTTCGCTACCTGGTGTTGAAGTTCTATCGGGTATTCCTGATCCCCCTGCAGGTTGAAAAAAATCGGGTAATGCGGTATCATTTTTGATTTTCTCCTTGCGTTTTTTGGCATTCAATCCTATGGCAGCTGTGCTGGGACAAAATTCCTCAGCCCACAGTATGGCAGCTCAGCTCTGCTTTGGACGGGTCCAAGAAGTGTCAGGTAAACCTGTGGTTTGGAGTAATATGCTTTCCTGGTGCATACATAGTTTTCTCTTCTGTGGTATTCAATAGTCTATCAATTTGTCTAGTGGGTACCCTGTCACTAGATAATTTCCTGGGTATTGTGATTTATGACCTGATTTGTTAATAGTATGGCCGTGAATGTTTACAAATGTGTGTGCTTGTGTAGAACCATATTTATGTACTTCTGTGTAATATGTCCTGCACATTCCTCTCTGGACACTGGGATACACGTGTTTACTCAGGTCTCTGGCATGAAGTGGAGGGGAGGGTTGTACTCACACAAATGCCTGTCGTGGCACATTCCTCTCGTTCCTCTCACTCTGTGATTTGCAGACCACACCCTCACCCTTTGTCATGTGGATTTTACTTAGTCTGACAAATGTCTCTTCCTTATCCTCTCTGTGCGAGTCCCCTCTAAACTCTAAACAGGCAGTTGCCACCAACGCAGGGACAACAGGAAAGCCAATGCAGTCACCCATTGCCACAGAAAATGCTCTCTCTGTCCTTTCTCTCCAGAAGCATTGACATACACAAGAGCTGGCCACCCTAGTTCGGGTACTGACACCTCTACCTGACCGTCCTGCAGCCCTCACAGCCTGCGGAGGGGTTGTGTCCTGCACCCTCGTCCCTCTGCCTGCTCAGCAGGCTGCAGCTATGTAGGAGTAAGAGAATCAGGTTCGGCCCGGGGACTGGAAGGCCAACTCCGTGTTCTCTGTGCCACTTAGAGTGTGTGACTGGACATGTAGGACTGCACTTTCCTATGTGAGATGGGAATATAATCCCTGGCTCCTCTTCAACTTGCATATGAGATGAATGAGGTCATATATGGACAGAATAGGTGATGATGCTGCCATCTGCTTAGGGGTTTCTAGGAATTCTCCAGGATGGCGTACAGGGGACCCCTTAGAGAGGGAAGGGTGTGTCGCAGTACAATGAGGGGGCACAGAGGGCCCCCCCCTAAGGATAGGGCAGGAGTCCACAGAGGGGGTGGCCACTCCCTCGGCCTCTTGCTGAGGAAGGCTTCAAGGAAGAAGTAATACCTAACCCATTATTTTTTTCCTTCTTCTTTAAAAAAAGGAGTTTCTTGGCTTTACTCATAAATTTTACTAGACTTTTTTAGTTATAAAAGTAGAATACGCTCATTGTCACAAGTCAAACAATGAAAAGGCATATAAAGGCAGTTTACGACTGTCTCCCTAACCGACTCACAGAGAACAAAGAGAGGTGGGGACACCTGGCACTTACTGGCTGCGGGTCGGACTCCGCACTCGCCCTCGCGCAGGACCTACTGCAGTTGGAGCTCTGGAATTCTGCCACTGCCCGTGGGATGCCTTTGCCTCGCTGGCTGTAAACTCTGAGAGTAGAGAAGAACCTCTCTGCCCCGTTCAGCCCACCCAGAGCAATACTCAGTGTGAAGATCTTCGGTACATGAGCCAGTGAACGCTGCAAAGTCTACCAGACACTTTCTCTTAGGTACTGAGCATATGTTCACGACAACCCTGCGAGGTAGACATTGCCATTTCTGTTTTACCCATGCATCCAGGTTCTGAGGTTAAATACTTCCCCAAGTCACTGTGCTTGTAACATAGAATTCAAGCACATTCTAAAGATGGCTTTTACTTTTAACAGCAGAAAAGGGTTCGGGGAGTTAAGTGGAGGAAGGGAAGTGTCTCAAGGCAGGGAACAGCATGTGCGGAGGCTCAGAGGCAAATAAGTGCTCCTGCATGTCTGCAGTGGAGCTGAGGGAAGCTGGGAAGGTAGGCATGAACCCAGCCTGGAAATGGGGCTTGGACTTGACTGAGCAGCAGTGAAGAGCCTTCAGCAAAAAGCTGTGATCCCAGCTGTGCCTTGGAAACTGTGCCCTGGAGGCTGCATGAAGGGGCCACAGCAGTGACATGGTGGGCCACCAGGGGACCCAAAGAAGACAGGGACGCTCTGTGGAGTGGAGGGGACTGCTTTGGACACCTGCTCTCTTTTGTCTTTATTCCTGGACTCATACTATTTTCTCCATTTTGTTACCATTTGATCTGTCCTTAACCACCCACATCTCCATGACAATTGCCCTCCTGGGTCACACTGAGCTCTGCGTGACCAAATTCCCGTCCCTCTTATTGTCTCATAGAGCTGCCCTTCCTCTTTCTAGAATCCTTCATCTGCTTCAGTTCCCAAGGCAGCATCCCCTCCTAACGGTCCTTCTCCCCAGCTCTTCCCTGCTCACCATCTAAGTGGGAGCCCCAGGCTAAAGGTTTTGGCTCTGCCACCCCATCCTGTGGGCAGGCAAGCTCCTCCATGCCACGGCTTTGCATTCTCTGTGGGAGGGACAAGGGAACAGTGCACTGGTGAATAGGTTCACATCCCTCTCAGCCCAGGATTCTGGGGGCAACAGTGTCCCCAAAAGATGTGGGAGAGCAGGTGAGGCTTCCCTCCCAAGGTCAACCTCCAGGGTCAGAGTGCTCCATGAGGAAAAAAAGAAAAAGGAAAAGCACATTTCTCCTGCAAACAAATTCGAATGGCCAACCAGTCTATGAGCAGTAAAAAGTAAATACACTTTACCAGGAAGCAAAGAAATTCAAAACAAAGCAAGATACTATTTATTTTTTACCTATCAAATCACACAATGTTAGATGACCATAATAGCTGGTGTTGGTTGGGGCATTCTCATGTGATGTCAGTGAACGTGGATTTGGTATCACAGTTCTAGAGGATAATTTGAAAATATGCCTCAGGGACCACAGGAATAGTCATACCATTTTAATGACGCCATTTCTTATGGCTAATCCTAAAACAATCTGATGCAGATGTAAAAAAATTTTATACAAGAATGTTTACTGCATCATTATCTATTCTAGTAGAAAACTGGGGTAAACATGTCCAACAATAGACAAATAGGGGATTGGTTAGATGACTGTGGTAGTCCACAGAATGGAATCATAATCAGCCATTAAAATATAAACTGCTCACAGAATAAATCTAAATATACATTTGGAAATAAACCAAAATGTTAACAGTATTTATCTGAATGGTAAGGTTAAGGGAGATTCTCTTCTTTTTGTTTGTCTATATTTTCTGAATGTTTCACAACAAATATGCCTTCATTTTATAATTTTTAAAACATAATAAATGGCCGGGCATGGGGGCTCACGTCTGTAATCCCAGCACTTTGGGAGGCCGAGGTGGGAGGATCACTTGAGGCCAGGAGTTCGAGACCAGCCTGAGCAACAACAAGACCCTATCTCTATATAAAGAAAAATTATCTGGATGCCATGGCATGCGCCTGTAGTCCCAGATACTGGGGAGGCTGAGACAGGAGGATTGCTTGAGCCCAGGAGTTTGAGGTTGCAGTGAGTTATGATCACACTACTGCACTCTAGCTGGGACAATAGAGTGAGACCCTGTCTCAAAAAAAAAAGAAACAAAGAAAAAAAGAAAACAATGTATATGCACTCTTGAAGAAGCCAGGGAAAATCACTCACTGTTAATGTTTGCCAAGCTGGGATTCCCCAGATCTTCATTATCAAAACACTTAAAAAAAATTTACCTATTCCCTCACGTTGCATCTGGGTCATTAAATATGCCAGCCAGCTCTCTTGCTAAGCATGTAAAGTTTGGTACTTTCTTGTTCTGTCTAAAAGTTACAACGTAGTATCTCATTAAACAAGTAAAGTTGAGTACTTTCTTGTCCCGTTTATAGTTTTTTATTGCATCTTCATTCTACATGTATTTGGATGTTTCTTTAAAACAATAATTATTTAATGAAGACAACAGGTTTGTCAAGCAAATCTTTCACATTGTCACGTTCTTAGGGAAGAGCATTAGCACCACAGGGGCAAGTCTGAAGACTGCCCCCAAGCTATGAGACTGTCCCCTCCTACCACCCTCAAAACACATTTCTGCCAGTGGTGAAATCAGTCAGTGGGGTCCCCAGCAGCCGCCGCCCCCCCACCCCGCCCAAGAGGCAGTGGCTGTGTTGGCAGCCCCTGTGAGGTGCAGAGTGGCAGCCCTGATGTGTATCCAAGATCAGCCTCTACACAGCTGTGTGACCTTGTGCAAGCCAGTGGACTTCTCTGAACTTCCATCTTCCCCTGGAAAATGGGGGTACATGCTGCTTGCCCTGACTACCATGCTCATTCTAGAATATTCTCCAAGCTTACAGGGGCACTGGGATGAGCTGCGGTCACCCAGTCCTGGGTAGGCATTCAGCCTTGTCACGCATGAGCGCAGTGGCCTGCGTCTGTTTCCTTTCCTGAAAGGTCATTCGTGCTTGGCAGAGTTGCAATGAGATGGGACCGGGGCCACGCTGGCTCTTTCCTCTCTCCATACACACCCACAGTGAGTAGAGGGGCTTCCTGACCTTCTAGTGCCAGCAGGCAGTGCCATTGCCTCCCTAAAGTGAGAGCCATCTGGCTGCCGCTGAAGCTTGGTGGAATGGGTTGAACTGTGTCCCCCCAAAAGATATCTCCAAGTCTTGACCCCTGGTACACCTGTGAATGTGATCTTATTTGGAAATAGGAGGCTTTGCAGATGTAATTAAGTTCAGGATCTCTAGATCAGATTTAGAATGGGCCCTAAATCCAAACACTGGTGTCCTCATAAAAGAAAAGAGGAGATTTGATGCACAAGAAAGAAGACATATGAAGACAAGGAAGAGATCAGAGTGATGCTGCCACAAGCCAAGCAATGCTGGCAGCTACCAGAAACTGGAAGAAGCAAGGAAGGATCTTTCCCTAGAGCCTTTGAAGGGAGTATGGCACTAATGACAACCTTGATGTTCAGCCTTCCACACTGTAAGAGAATAAATTTCTGTTGCATTAAGCCACCAAGTTTGTGGTTATTTGTTGTAGCAGCCACAGGAAACTAACACAAATAGGCATCCCAATTATAGCAAGTGATAAAGAATGTGGCTTCTAGAGCCAGAAGGCTTGGGTTCCAGTCCCAACTTTTCCAAGTAATGAATAGGAGACCTTGAGCAAATTATTTACCAGCTCTGTGCCTCAGTTTCCCCATGTATAAAAACAGAAATCAGTAACAGAACCTTCTTCCTAGGGTTGTTGTGAAAGTTAAATGAGATAATAGATACTTATAACAGTGTCCAGCATATAGCAGACCCTCAATGAACATCAGCCAATTGTATTACTAATATCATGCCCAGACTCCTGGGTCACTGTGGCTCCCCAGGAAATATGTTTATCAATATTCCAGTTCTCTTCACAGCTATGTATGGCCTTGTCAGTTCTGAATTTGTCTAAAGCCTTTGAGCATCTATTAGTACTTCCTTTACTGCTTCTCAACAGCCACCAAACTTGAATGCCCCCTCTCCTTATAGCCTCTGAGGACCCCTCTGCCCCCCTTTAGCTCTGGGCTCCTCTTGTAGCTTCAGCACCAGATTGGGCTGTGGCTGTTTCCCCACAGTCCCCATGGCAACTATAAACTGTTTGTTCATCGTGCCTCTTCCAGAGCACCTGCCCAGATGTTTACTGAATGAGTAACTTTATTACTTTCTGTAAAAAAACAGCACTTCCTTTTAATTGCTCTAAAGCAATTAAAACGTCATTTTGAAACATCATTTGTGTTTCAAAGGTTGCCCCTTTGTCTATTGTGAACAAATCTGTTCTCACCTTTTCCACACTCTTCCCAATTTTATAGAGGGTTCACATTTTCCTCTCCACCTTCACCTTTCCAGGCTCACGAACTCTGATCCCTTCCAGCCCCTGCCCCAGCCCTTTGGGACAGACGTTTTGTCCCTCTGCCTTGTGAACACATTGGAACTTCATGTACACAAAACAGGATATAGGTTCCAGTCCTCATTTCATCCCTGGCATTTTTCTGGCATTTTGTGGTCTTTGTCCCCCCTGCAGCACATGGGGAATGTAGAATTCTAGACTGTGCCCCTATTCCTGGAGGCCCTTCCCTGAGCCACAGGCCTCTAGGACAGCTCCACCCAGAAACTCCACAGTCATCTCAAGCTCAACAGTCCCAACTGAAGCCACTGTCATCCACCAAATAGTGGCTCCTGCCCTCCCAGTCAATACAGCCTGCTGGACTGGCCACCTTGTTGTCCCCTGAGCCCACCGTCAAGTGGAGCCCCCCTTTCCAGGGGAGCTGCGTTCCCCACTAAGCCCTCATGTCCTCCTTCTAAGACAGCTCTCAGGGCCTCTCCACGGGCCTCTCTGATGCTGCGTCCCCAGCCCTGCTCCGCCCACCAAGGTTCCTCTGGTGTCTAAAAGCTTCAGCCCAACTTTCCTGCTCCGGTCACCCACAAGCACACCAGTACCACCGCACTTTCTCCACCCAACCTCTCCTCAACCTGGCACGTGCACCTCACATTCCAGGGCATTCCTATGCCCTAGCTCCCTGCACAGTCGTGGAAATGTTTTTCTTGTCTTCTCAGGGTGGTCTTCCTTCGCCCTACTGTCTGCTTGTCCAAACCTGCATCAGTCCTCAGCCTGAACTGGCATACCCAGAAGAGGGTGCAGACAGTAGGAAGGAAAGAAAGCTACGGATGCCGCCGGTGGTCTCTCACCTGACATCTGAACTGTTCCCCCAAGAACCCAGAATATATGCCTGTTGGGGGGTGAGAGGACTGCAGAGGACTGAGGTCCTCCAGAAGGAGGGTGGGCCCCCCACAAAGCCAGTGTCAAAGGGTGGTCATGTTACTTATCGGCTGTGCGGACCCAGGCAAGTCACCCATCCCCTCTGAGCCCTCAGTTCCTCTGTCCTGACTTCCTTACACAAAGAGAATCCTATGAGCTACATGCTGTGAAATGGCTTTGTAAATGGGGCAGCCCTCCGCGGGTGGGGCGCAGGGGTCGCTGGGTATAATCAGACCTTCCAGAGCCCTCCAGAAGGGCCCTGCTTGCCTGGCCTCACCCCCTCCTCTGCTCTCTGCACTGACTGTAGGTAGTTGTTTTTCTCACTCTTTTGCACACTAACAGATTCACCTGTGTTATCTTTTCCATGTGATTATAAGCACCTTAGGGACGTGGCCTTTGGATGCTGGTGGCTGTCTCTAAGACGTGGCTGGGCCCACAGAGAGATGCCTCCATCGTCAGCATCACCACCACCACTGTCCCCTCAGGTCACCTGGCCGGAGAGAGCTCCCAGAACCAGCAAGACCAGGCCTGGCCAGTAGGGGTGGGGAGGGCCCCCCTTAAGATCGACCTCCTACCCACAGCTTCCTATTCTCAATACATTTCCTTAAAGGAAATCTGTTACTGACGTACTCTCATAATGTCCCAAAACCCACACAATTCGTCACCCCAGCCCTCGCTCCTGTCCCGTCAGCTCCCCTTAGCATGTCTGGGTTGGGGGCAGAGGTCTGTCAGGGCAGGGCAGTCCGAGTTCCTGACTAGGTGGCCGAGCTTGCCTCTTGGGTTATCTCACGAGTGCCCCACTGGGCTCCAGAGACCCCCACTCCAGCTCCCCTGCCCCTCTCCACCCACCCCATGGGTTCCAACTCAAGGTCTCCCTCTCCTGCCACCCCTCAGCCCTGCCTACCCCTTCCCTGGGGCTCCTCCGTGCCTGAGGGGAATTGGCCTGCACCTGGTCACTTCCCAGGCATGGCCACGAGAGGCTCAACAAGGACCCCAAGCCTGTGTCCCCTCCCTCAGACCCTTGGTCATTTCTAACTAGAGGGGCTCCCCCAGGTTAGGGGGCGAAGCTGACAGACACCCTGGGACTCCCTCCCCACCGCCGGGACAGCAGCCTGTGCTGTGAGTGCCTCTGTGACCTGGGAAGACCTGGCCCTCGGATGCAGCCCCGAAGACGAGGGCAGGCAGAGACCACTGTGTATGTGATGGAAAGCCCCTTGTCCTCTGGGGGAGCCTGGGGAACAGGAGGGGTGGATTTCAGTGGCCCCTCACCCTGAGGCCGGGGCTGTGTGCAAGGCTGTGACCTGCACAACCACAGGCACCCACAGGCCTCCAGAGTGACGCCTGTAGGACCCCAAAGGCAGGATGAGGTCACAGCACAATCTCCAGCATTTTGGCAGCCCCCTTCCTTGCAAAAGGAGGCAGGGAGGCCAGTCCCCTGCCGGCCCCCCAGCATCAGCCCGGGTGCACTCACTCTGTGTCTGTGCTGTTGCAGCAAGGGTGGTGGCAGATGCCCAGAGCCAGAGAGCCAGCGGCAGGATCCAGATCACCAGCATCTCCCGGGAGGCGCCCTGGTAGCACCGTCTTCCCTCGTCAGGAGGGACCAAGAAGTGAGAGCCTCCCAAGAAGGGATCAGCTATAAAAAGGACCCCAGAGACCTTTGCCTTGAAGAAGGACAGTGCCAGGCCCAGGGTGGAGGTGAGGTGATGACATGAAGTGGGTGGTTTATGGTGACCACGGGGAGTGGTGACAAAGGACAGCCTGTCAACCTCCTCCCCTCTGACTACTGGAGCACTGACTGCCCTGAGCCAGGGTCTCTTCACGGAAGCCAGAGGCACAGTGGGGCAGGGCCAGAGGGAGGGACGGAGGCCACAGGTGTGACAGTGAGCAATGGGTGCCAAGGGGTGGGGGCCAAGGACCGCCAGCCAGAGGGGGCCATGGAGGGAGGGTCGGCCAGCCAGAGGCCAGGCCACATGAAGGGACCTCTCCCCTGCTCCACAGAAGCCTCTCTTAGGTCCAGCCTTTCTTCTCCACCATGCAGCCCCTTCCCCACCAGATGGCCCCTTCCAAATTTCCAGTGCTTTCCCCCAGGGCCCAACCCCCAGTCCTTACTCCTGGGCAGGGTGTCCACTCACACCTGAGACTTTATGATCCTGGTCCCCACCTCTTGCCAGAAAGAGAGGTGAGGAAAGGCCACGGCCAGCCCCTGCCTAGGGCAAAGGTTGCAGGGGCCTCTCCCAAACCCCCACCCAAAGAGCCAAGGGGAAAAATTATTCCTTCCCCTCCTTAGCTGGTCAGTTCCCCATAGCGAACAGGAGGGCCCACCCCAGTGCAGACAGGCCCTGCTGCGAGTGCGTGTTTGCAATCAGGGCTTGGGGGGCTCAAGGTGTTTGGGGAGGCCCATTCTCACAATAGGCCACTGGCCCAGGCAGCCCAACCCACCTCCCTGACCCAGCACCAGGGCTCTAATTCCTCCCAAAGCCCCAGCCCTAAGCTCCCAAGGGGTCCCATACCCACCCACTCCCTAACAAAATGGTTCCCCCCAATCCTATGTTCCCCACCAGGACAGTCATGCCCCTGAGGGCTGCCCACAGACCCCTCCCTCCTCCTTCACCCGGAAGTCCCTGTTCTCCAACCAAGTAGGCTCCACTGGGGGTGAAAAGGAGAGAGATAGAGCAGCTTCTTTTACAAAAAGTGCTGTATTGTGTTCACATGGAGAAGGGGGACTTGCCGACCTCTTGTTCCCAAATCAGACCTTCCTGGCAAAGGAGGTTCAGGGCTTGGGGCTCAGAGGTTACTGCAGGGATGGGGGTGACACAAGGGAGAGGGGGGAGGAGGGGAAGGTGGAGGGGATGGGAAAAGGCAGCAGTAGGCTAGAGAGGAAGGAAGGTTGGGGAATAGGAGGGAGAACTGAGGGGACTTCCAGGGCTCAGGGCCCCATTCCCCTTATTCTCAGGAACCTGGGCGACTCACACCCTCCCCCCACCCACAGGGATCAGGGCCCTTGGGGGCAAGGCGAAGGAGCAGAGCCTCAGAATAGGGGCTGGGGAGGCTGGGAGAGTCTAAGACACAGAGAGTGTCGGTACCTCACTAGGGACCGGTTTGGGGGAGGAAGGAGGATTTAGTGCTGGGGAACTGGGATGGGGAAGCAAGGATTTGGTGCTGAGGGAACAGGAAGGGGAAGGGGGCACTGACTATGGAGTAGGCTTGGAAAGGTAGATGACAAGGAACAAGAGCAAGGAGTCAAGAGAGGGTGGGCCTGAGACCAGGCACAAGACATGAGGACTGGAGGAGCTGAGAGAGCCAATGGGAACATGGAGACTGGGGCAGAGAATTAATCGAGCAAGCCCGCGTGGTTTTCACAATAACTAGGAGGTATCAAAATGAGCATGTTGTACCCATTTTACAGGTGAGGAAACCGAGGTTCGGAGAAGTCACTGACTTGCCCAAAGTCCCACGGCGGAAGAGCCTAGATGTGCAATGGCTCTCCAGCTGGATTTTGGCCAAGTTGGGAAAAGGATGGGATTCAGGGAGACACTCTCATTTTACCCAAGGGCACCAGGAGCCTGGGCTGCACAAGTCCTTAGGCCACTCTTGAAATGGACGCAGTGCAGATGGGTCCATCCTAGGCAGGGCTCACAACTAGGAAGACGAGATCAGCTCAGGTCTCTGGATTTGCACCTGCCAGAGTGGGAACAGGGAGCCACCAGCTTGGCTGGCCAGGGCCACAACCTCGGGATCTTAGCCCAGCCCCTGCCCTGGTGGGGCTCGGTGAGGGAATCTGGAACTGGAGCTGGGAGAGCTCCTTAGGTCCCCCTTAGCCCTCTCACCCTGATATTGGTGTCCAAGTTCTCCAAGGCCACATGGAACTTTTCATCCTTGACTAGAGAAAGAAAAGAGGAAGGGAGGAGAGGACAGGGAAGGGAGAGGGGAGGAGGAACGTGAGGAAGGCCAAGCGTCAGGGCACAGGAGCCCGCACCTGCCCTCCTGCCCTCCCCTCCTGCCCTCCGCAGGAGGGGCGTGAGGGGACGGAAGCGTGGACATAAGCCCCCCAACCCGAGGTATTCGTCAGTTCTCGCAGTGGTGCCCCAGGAAACCCCTACCCACTTCCCCAGGAGGCAGGATTCACCTATCTTGTCGTCCTCGAAGCCCATGTTTGAAAAAGTACCCACGTTGTCCTCATCCCACATCTCGAGCCACTTCTTGTCCTCCTCCCAGGACCTAGGCGAGGCCGCCGCGCGGTCAGACAGGGCCACCCAGTCTGGGACCCTTTGCCGCCCCGCGCTCCCCCCATCCTCCCCCGCGTGCTCACCTGCCGGGGCGGCCGCCCCTCCTACGGAAGCGGGCCACCACGACGCCCAGCGCCAGCAGCAGCAGCGCCGCGGCCCCTGCCAGGCCCCCGATCAGCGCCCTCCAGCGGACGGCCACCTCGCAGCGCGGGCCAAAGAACCAGAGCTCGTCGGTGGAGAAGCACCTGGAGGCGGGCGCAGGTCTCAGACCCTCAGCACCTCCCCGCCAGGTCCGAGCGGGGGGCGGGGCTAGGGACCGTGGGGCGGGGCTCCAGCTCAGGGGCGGGGCCTCACCGGCACGCGGGACCGCTCCTCTCCAGGATGCACTGGCCCTGGTTGCAGTCTATGGCGCCGTCCACGCCCGACGTGCATTTGGTGACGCAGCGGAGCCGGTTCACCTCCGCCAAGGGGAAGTAGAACTCCTCATAGCCCTTGGGTGCGGCGCGACGGCAGATGGCTGGGGATGAGGAGGAAGAGGGGGGTTGCAGAGAGACGGGGACCTCATCCATCCTACTTAGGGGCCTGAGAATGGCGACTTTGAAAACGCATGGGGAAGACTACATTTTTGAGGGTGAGTGTCGTGGGTAAGACCCTGGGATTAGATTAGAGGAAGGCCCTCATTCTCCCCTGACGGTCCCTGCGGGTCCTCTGATGGAAAACGCTAGCGAGGGTCAGGAAGGGCAGCCCTGGGCCACATCACTTGCCTCCCCAAAGGGCTCCTCCCCTCGCCCCTGTCCCTGGTGGGAGGGGCTGTGGCTGCCTGAGGCCACTCAGCCCTTTCCCACCCTCACCTTCCGGGGTCAGCTCTGTCCCAGTGTTGTTGTTCACCTTGATGGAGTCAGGCTTAAAACACAGAGCTGTGGGGACACAGACACAGATGGAATGACCCGGTCTGGTAACGGGATTAGGGCCAGGAAGCAGGTGGGGAGTCAGGAACTAGAGGGCTCTCTCAGTGTGGGGACTGTGGGGGCACCGCAGGGAAGACTCCTACTGCCTCCCTCATCTCCCCCAATCACAGGGGTCTGCGGCCACCCTGGAAACGCTGTGGTAATTGTCAGGGGGTCTCTTTCCCAGCACCAAGTGCTGATGAGACCCACTCTAGCCCAGCCTTGGCCCCCTTGGGTGTGGACCTGTGCCCCTTCTCCCAACCTGCCAGAGATACCACGCGGCTGCCGAGGAGTGCGGAAGGCCCCTGACTGAGCTGGAGCTCCAGCCTGCCCCCCCTCCAGCTATGCTCACTCTGTTTGCTGTGGCAGCTGTCCCCATCCTGGCTGGAATTCTGAAGCTCCTCTTTCAGGGCCGTTTTCACCTTCTCATACTCGCTGTACAGCTGGGGGCTGAAGGACAGCTCCAGCAGAACCAGGTAGTCCACCACGATGCTGCCACTCCTGAAGTGTCAGGGGACTTAGAGGGGGCCCAGGCCTGGGGCACATAGGTTCTTGGAGGGGCACCTCGGGAACCACCCACAAGGGCATGGGAAGGGAGCAAAGGTCATGAGGTAGGATGCCAGACACATCCTTTTCAGAAGGGGCTGCCAGTATCCCTGACTTGGTTGGCCTGGGAAGGCAGGACAAGGAGTAATTGACTTTCGCTTCATGTTGCATCGAGCTGCCACCGACCAAGAATTCCAGGGCCCTCTGCCCCTCTCTCATGCTGACCCACCCAGCAGAGCAGGGGCCAACCAGAGGGAGGCCACATCACCAGTCCCGACACCACCTCCCCACATGTCCCTGCAACCTCTTTCCTTCCAGGGTGCTGAATAGGAGGGTGCCACTCCCCCCCACCAGGAAGACATGGGCCCAGAAAATGATCACAAAGCTACCATGGAGTGATGCCCTTGCATACTCCCTCCACCCGTCTCTTTGAAATCTGACAATTCCAAAAGCCAGGGATGGATTCTCTAGCCTTCTTTGCAACCCTTTCCCCCACCTGACACTGCCTCGACATCCCCAGAAGAGTCTCCTACCTCAGGGACAAGATCTGCACATCCTTGAACCCCTGCACGTTTTGGTAAATCTTCTGCATCTGAAATGCCAAGGATCCCCTGGGCTTGTATCTGAACCTGCAGGCCTGAGGGCACCCAGAGGCCCAAGCCTAGGTCCAGGGGAGGACCCTTAAGTTCCCCTCCCCTTCCCCTCACCTGATTCCGGAAAGTGTTGCTGAAATCCTCGTAGGCCTTAGAAGTATTGTCATTGAGGTCCGGGGAGAACACCTCGTCGACAGACACCTCCATGCCCACTTCAGCATCCACTTTCTCTGCACACAGCATGCACAGCCCTGGTCACTGCACATCTGCCCCTGTCTGATATCACCACCGCCACCATCCCACCCCATGGGCTCCT
The DNA here is from genome assembly GCA_008086735.1 of Cheirogaleus medius. Taxonomy (NCBI): domain Eukaryota; kingdom Metazoa; phylum Chordata; class Mammalia; order Primates; family Cheirogaleidae; genus Cheirogaleus; species Cheirogaleus medius. Next base: position 26,180,540 of record VBSM01002153.1, on the reverse strand, counting down.
CCCACTGCCCCTTCCACGGTCCCTGACAACTAACTACACAGCGCAGGGACAGAGGAGGAATTCGGGGATGCATTGTCTGGGAATGAGGGAAAGAAGTCAGGATGGACTGCAGTCGGTATACAGTTCACAGAACGTTATGCAGTCAGGCTGTGGTCCTTCCCTGCCTGCCCCATCATGGGCAGAATAATGGCCCTCAAAGACGTCTATGTCCTGATCCCCAGAATCTGTGGCTATGTTATACCGCACATCAAGGGAGAATCAAGGATGCAGATGGAATTAGCTTGCTAATCAGCTGACCTTAAAATGAGAAAATTAACCTCAACTATCTGGGCAGGCCTTTGTAAACACAAGGCTCCTTAACAATGGGAGAGGAAGGCCATTGGACACGAATACAGCTCCAAACAGCCCAGGCCCCCTCCTCTAAGGAAGAGGCCCCAGGAAGGAGTGTGGTCCCAGTCACCTCCTGAAGGATGGAGAGGAGGCATGATACGAGGCAGTGGAGGGCATGGGAGAGATGGCAGGAATGGAAGGATTAGGCAAGATGGCATGGGTGCCTCCAGGCCACACACACAGCTGGACCCAGGGAGCATTGATGGCACCTCCAGGAGGAAGTGTAGAGGGCATGGCTCTGGCAACTCACCTAGATCTACCTGTTCCACAGCATACTCGCAGCGGGAGCCATAGAAGGTGCTGGGGCACTGACACTTGAGGCCATCCCATGTACCCCCATTCTGGCACCTGATCTCCTGGAACTGACAGTGGTCCCCAGAGTACCCCGGGAGGCAAAGGCACAGGCCTTGTTCCCAGGTGCCACCATTGTCACAGGTGCCTGGGAAGCAAAGGAAGAAAGGGAGGTTCAGGATAGAGCCTGACCCTGGTGACACAGGAATTTAGCAGGGGAGGGAGGAGAGGGAACAGGGAGGCAGGAGGTCCAACCTGGGGTAGTGGTCAGCCTTGTCTGTGTGGTCATCTGAGTAGTGGTCGAAGTTGTCTTGGGTGACGCAAGGGTGGTGGGAGTCTGGGTGGTAGGCACTGGTGTGGCTGAAGTCCTCATGGTTGGTGGGGCTGGGTGTGTCAACTTCCTTGAAGTCGTCATGGCAGTTGGACTGTGTGGCTTCGTGGTGAGACCAGGCCTGCGTGGAGTGGTTGCCAAGCTGGTGCTTAGCCAGGTCTCACTGGTGGGCGTGTGGGTGCTCGTCACAACTGGGCTCATGGGAACAGTCCCAGTGCCATTAGTTGGGATGATGGCAGGCTCGCTTTCCAGAGCCATGGAAGTAGAAGTGCCCATGTTTGTAGGAAGGGCAGTTCTCATACTGGTGGAACTAGGAGAGGTGACCATTTCCGTAGTAAAGGGGAGGACAGATAACGGGGTGGTGGGAAGAGAAGTAACTTCACCACTGGGACCCATCTCAACACAGGGAGTTGTGGGAGAGGTGGAGACTATGGTGACGATTATAGTTTCTGGACAGGGTATAGTGGAAGGAAGAGAAATATAAGAAAACGGGGTTGTTTCGGTGGGAGCTGTGGTCACAGAGGAGATGGCGGGAGAAGTTCTGGTACTTGCAGAGGAAGACAGAGTAGGAAACGCTGGGACAGAAGAAGAGCCTAGATTTTCTGTACTGGACACGTGTGGAGAGGAAGGAGGTGAGTGAAAGGTAGTGGTGAGCACTGTCCTTGTGCTGGGGGAGGACAGAGAAGACGACATTGTTACACTGGGTATCGAAGACAAGATGATTGTACTGAAAGACGTGGTTATTGCATTCGTAGATGTACTCATCCTAGTAAAAGATGCACTAGTGGGCTCACTTGTAGATGGGAGTGAAGTTTGCATGGAGGGGGTTGAAAGAGAAGTTTTCAGAGTCACCAAATGTGTACTTTCACTCTGGGCAGGTGACATCAAAGTGATGGTGCTAACACTGGTTGATGGAGTAACAGTGTGAACAGAGGAGGTGGAGGAATCTGTGCTTTGAACGGCAAGAGTGGTGGATACCTGAGATGTTTGAGTCCCTATGTTAGATGTCAATTTGGGAGTCGTATGGCTTGACAGTGAGGACTCAGGTGTGACTGTAATACTTGTTCTCCAAGGGGGCGTGGGGACAGGGGTTGTGCTGACAAGGGATATTGACTCTGTGTGCTGCAGAGTGGGGGAGGAAGGAATGGCTTTTGTGGGGGCAGCTGATGAACTAGGCCCAAGGGGTATTGAAGTGAGTATTCTAGTTGTAGTCAACAAATTAGTGGGTCCCGCAGTAAAAGTTGTCAGCGTTGGGGTAGGGAAATCTGAACTGAGAGTAGAAGGGGTCACAATTCTGGAGGTGAGCAGGGTGCCCGAGGAGGTGGTAGGTGAGGTGATGGCAGCGGTGGCCGTGCTGACTGTGGAGTAGATGTCTGAGGAAGTGAAGCTGGGTGTGCTATGTGGGGTGGACAGGGTGACTGTTGTTACTGAGTCTGTGGTAAGAGTCTTCGCTGTTTCTGTGGTTGGGAGAGAGGGAGATGAGGGTGTGAGAGACATGGTAGTGGATTTTGTGTCTGTCACAATGGTGGTAGACGTGATGTCAGTCGTAGAGTGTGTGACAGGACTAGTGGGAAGGTTGGGGTAGGTGGTCTCAGATGTAGGTGTAGACCTGCAGTTCACTCTAGAGTGTGTGGTAAGGAAGGAAGACAGAGGGGTGGTGAATGTCTGCGTGGTCCCACTGGTGACTGTTTCTGTGCTTGGAACGGGAGTGGAAGATGTAGTCATACTGGTAGTTGATGTTAAAACATTGTTGGTGGTGGGAGCAGAGCTGGTGGTTCCCCCAGCACTAACTGTATTTCTTGCCGTGGTTGAATCGGTGATGAGGGGATTAGAAGTAATATCTGTCTTGAGAGATTCAGTGGAATAGTGGGTGGTGGGAGTCAGCGAGGTTCTCGCGGTGGATGTGGCTCTAGGGCTGGTGAGGGTCTCTGGGCCTGTAGGGGTGGGTGCTAGAGTGGACAGAGTCATTTCCATAGTTGTGGATGTTGTCAGTGTCTTGGTGGTGGTGAGTGTGGGGATGGATCCAGATGTTGTGTGGAGTGTGTAAGTGGTGGCCGTAGTAGAGGGGATAGTCTCTGTGGGAGTTAAGGTGTAAGTCGTGGAAGTGGGGAATGCAGAGGTGACTGGAATTTCTGTAGTGGGAGAACTGGTTGGAAGGTTCTCAGTACTTGTGAGAGTAGTTGTCACAGTGGGAGTTGTGGTCGGGGTTGTGCTAATAGGGATTGTGATTCCCGTATTCTGGATGGTTGGTGATGATGGGCTGAAGTTTGTGAAGGTTACTGAGGTACTGGGAACAGTGGGTGTTGAGGTGCGGTCTGTAAATGTAGTCAATGAACCTGTGGTGCCCATGGATGACGGGGTGATAGTTGTAAGTGTCGAGGTAGGCATGTCTGTCCTCAGAGTAGATGCAGCCATGGTTGTGGAGGTGAGGAGGGTGACCGCAGTAGTGGTAGGTGAGGTGATGGCAGTGGTGGCCGTGCTGACTGTGGAGTAGATGTCTGAGGAAGTGAAGCTGGGTGTGCTATGTGGGGTGGACAGGGTGACTGTTGTTACCAAGTCGGGGATAGCAGTCTCCGCTGTTTCCGTGGTTGGGTGAGAGGGAGATGAGGGTGTTTGAGACATGGTAGTGGATTTTGCGTCTGTCACAGTGGTGGTAGAGGTGATGTCAGTCATAGAGTGTGTGACAGGGCT
>VBSM01002153.1:26159478-26169907 GCA_008086735.1 Cheirogaleus medius | reverse complement strand
CCCCCCCCCCCCGCCCCTGCCCTCTGCTGGGAGAGAGAAGCCAGCCAAGGCCCCACCAGGGGACAAGCGGCCAGAGGGGGAAGCTGCGTACAGAATACCAAAGGAGAAAAGAGACAGAGCTCAGCCTCTGCTGGGATTGAGGGACATGGACCGAGGACCACACTGAGAGGCCAAGAGATGGGACAGAGAAGGAAGCTTCCAGAAAGAGCTGCGTCAGCAGGCAGGCATGAGTCCCCAAGACCTTAAGGTTTAGTGGTGAGTGTTAATCACAAAAACAGACATTTTATATAACTATTCTGTTTCAGCCACTGGATTAATTAGTTTACCAACTTGAAGCCCCTCGCTCTATAGATATCAGGGATCTGGCTGTGCCGGAGTTGAGGGGACAGAGGAAGGTGGAGGCAGCCCGATGGAAGTGCCGGGAGGGCGAGGCCAGTGTGGGCGAGGGAAGGGCCAAAGCAGGAAGAGCACTCCTCTGGGGAGAGGTGACTCCCGCCCCCCCCATTCCGCTGTGTGACCCTGCCACCAGCTCAGCGGATAGCGCAGCAGCTGTCCTTGTCCCTTCCCAACTCGCTTCTCCTGCACCCTGAGCTGCCAGCCGCACCTCCTCCACTCCCTAAGACCCTAGAGCCACCCTCCGCACCCCAGCCCTGGAGCACCAGGAAGGTCCCTCCAGCCCCTCCCACCTCTCCCCTCACCTGTGGCCCCTGGGGAGCCCCTGAGCATCCAGAGGAGGCCGAGGAGCCTGAGCAGCTGCATGGGCCTGGTGGGCAGGGCAGCCTGAGGGGCTGGGGCAGAGCCAGCGCCAGAGCAGGAACAGCAGCAGGGAGGCAGCACCCAGCCCAGAGTGAAAGTGATGGTTACCTGCCCTGCTAGGTGTGACAGCTGAGCACAGCCTCACCTTTGCCCCGCCCCACCTCACCCCTTTTCTCTCCCCCCCCGCCCCCCTTCCCCTTGGCTGGACTTCAGCGCTGTGCGACACAAGCCTGGGGTGTCAGGCAGGAGAGCAGCTGGTGGCCCAGCCCCCAGCCTGCCTGTCCCCAGGTGCCTTCCCTGGAGGCTGCCCTTCCTCCCTCCCCACCTCCCGCCCCCATGGAGATACACTTGGTGGAGGGCTTGGACTCTGGAGTGTGGGCCAGCTCCTGCAGCCTCTACTTAGTTTCGGTTCCTCCTGCTGGGGCCAGGGTAGAACTTGCAACTTGCTCTCCTCAACTCCCGCCCTGTCCCTGTCTTGCGGTCTCCCCATCCTGCCACCGGCAGGACCCCACAGCCAGGCAAAGTAACACAGAATTCAATCAGAAGTCATTTTAATATCTGAAGAGGCAAAGCAGGTCCCAGAATAGGAAATAAAGATGACCAAAGAAAACAAACAAAAATACAAGTTTTGACTTAGCAAATTTTTTGACCTTCATAGATAACCAGTTGCTTCCTAGCAACTATTAGGAAGTTTGAGACCATGCAGTCTGGGCACAGGTGTGAAGAAGAAATGTTCTTACCCAGCTGATGGGAGTGTGAGTGGGTTGGGTTGCTTTAAAAGTACAATTTGATGAGATCCATTAAAATTTTAAATGCATGCCCTAGGACCACCATCCCACCCTCCATCTCTGTGTCCAGAAAGCACCTCAAGGAGGCATTCACAAGGATGTTTATGGCCAACCACTTTATTGCAATTCCATTGGAAATTGGAAACAACCCAAACTGGATTGTTTCAATCCAGAAAGACTAGGGGATAGTCAAGCTATGAAACACTGTGCTTAATTCAGAAAGAATGGTGGTATCATGGAGAGACACCGCAATGTCTTGTTACATGAAAGCAGTAACATGATTTGGTTGGACACAGGACACACATACATATACATATATATGTAAGTGTTTTCACACTTTGGGAGGGGGGATCACCTATCCAGCAGCAAGTTTGAGATTAGCTCTGAGAAGCAAGACAGGGAATTTTCGTCCTTTCTGGACTGTGCTAAGCCTTGGCTTGTGCAGACTTGAACGAACACTGACGCAGTTTCTAACGGCCCAAGCCTCCAGCCCTAGGATGACCCCAGCCTCCCTTAAAGTGCGTGCCTGAGAAAGTTCAAGGCTGCCAGAAGAATTTCCTGGTTTTCCAGCGAACACCTGAGGACGGGGCCCCTGTCTCCCAGCTCTGCAGCAGGGGAGGAGTCTAACTTCCATGAGGCCACTTGGCAAACCCAGATGGGTTTCCGCAGGGGCCACCCCCTCTTCCTACTTTTTGTAATTTTTCACTTCCCTGCCTCTACTGATCCCCCCACCCCCTCCCCATTTCCACTTTCTCCCTTTAAGACACTCAGTCACCTCTGTACAGGTCAAAGTTCAGTTCACACTGACCCTTCCTGTTGCAGTAGTTACTACTGATTAAATCTGTCCTTAGCACTTCAGCTAGCCTCGGGCTTTGCTTATCTCTGACAACTTGAAGACTATGTTATGTGTTTGAAGGTAATGGAAAAATAACTTTAAACCTCAAATAACATGGGCTGCTGCCTCATCCGCTCTGAAGCCCAAGTTCAGCCAAGACGTGACTTTCACATGATGGGAATTCAGATCAGGAGATGACCTCAGCCTCAGCACAAGGGGACACAACCAGAGAGTTTGATGGGGGGAGCAGAGGGAGCTTGAGGGGGTGCAGGAAGGACTACAGTCCCGGGGGAAGCATTTGAAGGCAGAGGACAGAGTGCCAGCCTCACCACAATCAGGGGTTTCTCTTAAAAAACAAGAATACAGAATTATGAACATAAAATTAGGTCTGATCCTCGCTAAGGGAAGAAGCTTTGCAGAGAGGAAGACTGCAAATCCTCTCTTCCCAGAGAGCCCAAGCCTGGGAAGGGCCAGGGATTGCAAAGGCAGCCAGTGAACTCCAAGGCCCAGAGGTCCTTGAGGGGCTGTAGCTGTCCCTCTCACGTCTTTTGGGTGTCCCTCTACCCCCCGCCGGCTTTATCCAGAGTCCCTGGAGGAATCCCAAAGGAAAGGCTTGGTGCATTCCCACCAAGCGATGCTGGCTGCTCGGAGATCAAAACCTAGGGAATACATGATATTGACCCGGCCTCAGAGGGTGTGTAGCCAAGTTGGGGAAGTAGGTGGAGGAATAAAAAGAGAAAGTGTCCAGATGATGTGGTTCTGGAAGCCAAACAATGACACCACTGGCACAGCTCAGTGGGGGGAGAAGACAGGGGTCTGGGCCACTCTTAGGGTCCTCCTCATCAATTCTATAACACATTCGACCAATTTTCCCAGTATTAAGATCTTTGTTTTCAAAAAGTTGTGTTGCTTGTGGTCCCAGCTACTCAGAAGGCTGAGGCAGGAGGATTTCTTGAGCCCAGGAGTTTGAGGCTGGAATGAGCTATGATGATGCCACTGCACTCCCACCTGGGCAGCAGAGTGAGACCTTGTCTCTAAAAAAAAAGAGAGAAAGAAAGAAAAGAAAGTGTTGTTGCTGTTTTTCAGAGCAGTCTCCATGGAGACCACTGGAGCCGTGTGGCCAAGCCTCAGGGCTGCCCAAGACACTGCAAACAAAGCTGGACTATCAAACACCATGAAATGTTGTCACTGTGCTAGGAATGCAGACATGAAGGGGTCTCTGTTGTAAGGAGCACCAGGCTTCTGGGGAGCACCCTGCTCCCTTCCCATCGCCCCTTCTCTTTCATGCCCCTCCTCCGCTCCAGCCACCAGGCCTCCTGGCCTCGGGCTTTGCCCATCTCCTACCCCACAAATGCCCTCTCCATCTCCCTGCCTCTTCCTCTCAGCCTTGAAAATCCACCCATCCTGTACAGTTCTACGCCCTCCTTACCTCTGCCAGGAAGGCAGGTGGAATCAGGGCGTGACTTTTTCCACTCTCAAATCGATGGTGTTCATTACTGATATCTCTCCCATGCCGCTGACTTAGCATTTACTGGCTGGGAGCACAGTCCTTTGAACGCCTGCCAGAAAGGAGAGGGAAACATGACATCTTTGCACTCTGAGCTGGGGCAGTGGCCACTCCGCCTCCAGAGCCAGGGGAGCCCCAGCCCCACTCAGGGAAGAGGTGGACAAGCTGAGACTGCGGGGACCCTCTTGCCGCTGTCCAGAAACGCCCCCATGGCCACGTGGGCGTGCTGGAGAGGACAGAGGAGAAAGAGTGCTCTACAGGGTTGAGAGGCGCTGCTGTGAGTGTCAGATGCGGCCTGTCTGTAGGCTGCCCACGCATGGCTGAGACCAAGAGGTGGCTCTGGACATTAATGCAGTCCCAGCCAGAGCTCAAGACAGACAAGAGGGCTTCTGGGGAGAAAGAAGGGGCAGATGTGATAAGACCGGAGCTGAGGCTAGAGTGGGTGGCCCAATCATCAGTGACACCCACCTGGCACCTCATTCCACAGTCAGGTAACACTAAGTGGGGTTCATGGGAAGTCAGTGGGGGGCACTGCCCCATCTCCGAGGACTCACTGTCATCACAGGTACCTGTAGGAAGATGTAACTCTGGGAAAGTACAGGCTAGGACCATCCCCCAAATGTCAAGGACTAAAGAAAACATGTCAAAAGTAGGGCCAAGGAATAGGTTACTCCTTCTCCCCCACCCCTAGGAGTGGAGGTGGGGGGAGTTGGGAATGTTGGGCCACTGTGTGATTATCTGAATAGTAGCTGCAATTGTCACAGACGGTGTCAGGTGCTGGGAGTCAGGGGAGCTGTCTCTGAAGTGATGGTGGGGGGAGTGTACTGGTTGGTAGGGGGCACTGATCTGCTGCTGGCAGAGGAAAAGCTGCTACTTGGCTTTGAGACCAAAGAGAGGGTTGGGGTAGCAGTCAGGAGGTCTCAGGTTATGCTGAGGTAAGAAACAATCCTAAAGGCTCTGTGGCTGACAACAGCAAAGGTTTATTTCTCACTCCTGCTACTTGGCCATCTCAATGTCTGTGCCACCCTCCAACGCTATTTCCACTCTGGGACCCAGGCTGGTGGAGCACACCCTGTCAGGGACATTGCCGGTCTCAAGGCGGTGGAAAGCAACAGATGGCCAAACCACTAGCTGGCTCCCAAAGCTTCTTTCCAGAGATCACCTGTGTCCCTTCCACCCACACTTTATTGGCCAAAGCAAGTCACATGGTCACCCTGGGTATATTAATAAAATACTATCAGGGAGAGGCCCTGCAAGGCAGGGAGGGAGGTGTGATCCACCCCAGGGAGGGAAAGTAGTATTTTCAACAATAACACAGTCTAGGACAGCTGGGATTCTGGCAGGCTTATGCTAATCAAGATTCCCTCAGTGACAGTGGCAGGCAGGATGGAGCCCCTGGTGGGTCTTTGTGTGCCCTGCAAATGGAGATGGTCTCTGAGATGCTAGAATTAATTAAGAGGCTCAGTTGGGGTGCTGGTGGGCAGAATCCAGGATTCAAGGATGTTGGAGAACTGCCTGGAGGTTAAGGAGAGTAAACCCCAGTACTGGAGAGACGGGACACTGCTGCATGTTAGAAAAGGGAGGTGTCCTCCCAGGACTGGGGAGATCTGGTGGGTGCTTATACAAGGACTGGAAGTGGCTCCTGTCAATAGGAAGGAGGTAGTTGCAGCACAGGGTCCTTTGTCTAGACATGGGGAGGGGTGAGAAGCAGAGATGGTAACAACTGGTGTTATTTCTGGACACTTTGTAAAAGAGATGAGACAGTGACGTTTTGGTACTAGTAGGAGATGATAGAATGTGATATTTCACATCTTAAGATCAAGGTAGGGTAATGTCGAGAAGAAAAATCAATTCACAGAGGAATGTATGCAGTATAACTCTATATTGAGTTTTTAAAAGGCTAATCTAAGCAATATTTTGATTAGGGGTACATATATATAGTAATACTACAAAGAAAATCAAAGTAGCTATTAATACAAAATTCAGGATAACAGTTCTAAATTACATGATGTTTAATTTCCTAAGCTTGGTAGTGGGTACATGGACATTCTTTTTTATCCTTTAATCAGTTTGTATGTTTTCCACACTTTTGTATGCATAATATAGTTCTCAATAAAAAAAATAATTGAGGGGACTAGACAGTAGCATCATACATTCTAAATAATCACACACTCAAGCTATTTTTTTCAAAATCAAAACTAAAACCAAAACTAAGACAGGGTGCTCACAGTTGATATTATTATTTCAACATTGTTTGGGAGGGTTTTGGCTAATGTATAAGGCAAACATAAAAAGAAATACTTCACATAAACAATAGAGAAAAGTTAAATTTTCCTATTTTTGCTGATGAAATTGTTGTATAACTAGAAAATCCAAAAGATGCTAGTGGGGGGGAGAAAACTATATTAACAAAAGGTCTTGATAAGGTGGCTGGATATAACATAAAATAAATAAATAATTTTCCATTCTAGAAATAACCAGCTAGAAATGGACATTGGAAGAAATGGACATTGGAAGAAATGTTCCATTCACAATAGAAACTCAAGTGGATGAATATTTAGAAATAAATTTAACAGAAAGAACATATATTAGAAAATCCATTAAGATTTTTACTCAAAGGCATAAAGCCTTTGAAAGGATGTACGAAGTTCTCGGGTATAAAGATTTTTATAACATAAATATGTCGAGTCTCCTAAAAGTAATGTATACATTTAATGCAAGTTTAATTAAAATCACAACAGAATTGAATTTTTAAAATGGCTACAATTACCATAAAGCTTGTATAAACAAATGTCTAAGTATATAGCAGAAAATTGTGAAAAATAATAATGAAGGAGCTTGTATTGTAATATGTTAAAGCATACTAAAAAAATTAAAATTAAAATAAAGCATGCTATAAAACTACTGCAATCCAAGCAGTATAATATTGCCATAAAAATAAACAATAGGGCGGGAGCGGTGGCTCATGCCTGTAATCCTAGCACTCTGGGAGGCCAAGGAGGGAGGATCCCTTGAGGTCAGGAGTTCAAGACCAGCCTAAGCAAAAGTGAGACCCTATCTCTACTAAAAATAGAAAAGATTAGCCAGGCGTGGTGGTACACGCCTATAGTCCTAGCTACTCAGGAGGCTGAGGCAGGAGGATCACTTGAGCCCAGGAGTTTGAGGTTGCTGTGAGCTAGGCTGATGTCACAGCACTCTAGCCCAGCCAGGTGACAGAGTGAGACTCTGTCTTAAAAAAATAAATAAATAAATAAACAATAGATCCATGAAACAGAATGCAAAAACCATACATAGATCTCATTATTTTAATATACAACAAAGGTGGAACTTAATTCAGATGAAAGAATGGTTTATTTAATAACACAACTATCTACATAGCAGAAAATAAAGTTGGATCTTTATCTTACAACATTAAATTCTGAAGCAAAGTCAATGAAAGACATAAGAAAAAAAAAACACTTAAAAATCCTAGAGGAAAATTTAGGAGACTATATGTATAATTTTGGAGCTTAGGAGACTATTTTAATCAAAGCCAGAAGCCCAAAAGCTATAAAAATAAAAGTAGACATATCCTACTACATTAAAAAGTAACTTTTTATAGGGGAAATGTACCAAAACAATACAGAGTAGACCAAGAATAAATTGGGGAAAATTATTTGCAATGCAAATGATAGATAAAGGTTTAATGTCTGTAATATACAAAAAGCATGTACAAATTTATATTTTAAAAACCCAAGTTGTTCAACCCTATCCTCATGGGCACTATATATTTAATGCCTCCTCCTGAGATACTTTCAGGTTTCACAATATAATTTTGTTGGTTATTTAAGGGTCTTGTAGTATGTTTATGATATAGGAATCCCAGGTAAAATGTTTTTCAATATATTTTTTCCAACTTCTGTTTCCATGTAAAATTTGTTCTACCTAAAGGTATTTTTTTTCTTTAATATCTCTCTCTCTCTCTGTCTCTCTCTCCCTCTCTCTGTCCTTCCTTGTTTAGCACAAAATCTTCAGGAACCTAAGATCACAAAGGCGCATTTCAAGTGGCAGCCCGTTCTGTTTTTCACTTTGTTATCGGCAGTTTCATTTATCACCACTACTTTCATGCAGTTCCTGCGAATTCAATTCATCGCATGCTTTATGATTTAATGCAAACACCCTAGCTGGAGACAAGAAAGTGGGGGCAGGAGGGCAGGAAGGGGAGAGCAAGAGCTTGCCAGTTTCTGTTTGCCGTATGCCAATACACTACCTTCTGCTCCTAAGGAGGACTAATAACCTCATCAGTTTAAGTATGAGACTTATCCTCTTAGAAGGAGCGCTCACATTAAATTGGAGTAATAAATGCCACTATTTATGGATTTATGGCGTTTAAAAAAAACTCACAGAAAGCTTGTGCAAACATTTCCCATATGGTAATTGTTTTCCAAGGCTTACGTAAAAGGAAGCCCAGGTCAGCTTGAGGATTTTTCTAGAGGTTCAGCAAAGAAATATCGAATCAGGGAAATTGGGTCTTACTTTTCTCTGATGTTAATTTCTTCTCTCTTACCCCATTTTCTTACTGCAGTCTAGTGCATCAGAAAGTTCTGTTAACAACAGCCTCCCCTATCTAGTCCATCTGGAAGCAACTATTGCCCTCCTATAAATACCAAGGGTGCCATTAGACTGCTCCTTATAGTGCAAACAGAATACCAGACAGCAAGCACTTGCCTAAAGCATGATTGAAGCTTTGGACCAAAATAAATGAAATGGAAAGATGGATTTGCTGAGAAGCAGAGCCCATAAGCTGCCACTCTTGGTGTTTACTTCTCGTTAATTATAGCTGCGCTGTGTCCAAACTCTTTTCTTGTTCTTGTTTTGTTTTCTGCTTGATAAAGTTGCTTCTAAAAAAGTATATATTTATAAGTACAAGTTTTCCTTTAACGTTTTTTATTTATTTGCTTGTTTAAGCAATTAATGCTGGCCGGGCATGGTGGCTCACACCTGTAATCCTAGCACTCTGGGAGGCCGAGGCGGGAGGATCGCTCAAGGTCAGGAGTTCAAGACCAGTCTGAGCAAGAGTGAGACCCCGTCTCTACTAGAAATAGAAAGAAATTAATTGGCCAACTAAAAATATATAGAAAAAATTAGCCGGGCATGGTGGTGCATGCCTGTAGTCCCAGCTACTCGGGAGGCTGAGGCAGGAGGATTGCTTGAGCCCAGGAGTTTGAGGTTGCTGTGAGCTAGGCTGATGCCATGGCACTCTGGGCAAAGAGTGAGACTCTGTCTCCAAAAAAAAAAAAAAAGCAATTAATGCATAATTCACCTTTCGGCTTTGGAGAAACTCAGTTCTTGCTGAGGTTGTTTGTTAGTTTGTTTGTTTTCTTCCAATCCTGCTATATGCATCAATCCCCAACTCCAATCATGCTAGTAAATGCTTTTCCCCAAAATCTCAGGAATATTTTAGAAGGTAAAACCAGTTTTTACCATGGATGATCTTAAAGAGTACACTCACAGCCTGGGCAAGATAGCAAGACCACATCACTACAAAAAAAATTTTTAAATTAGCCCAGCATTGTGGCACATATCTATAGTCCTGGCTACTTGATAGGCTGAGACAGGAGGATCACTTGAGCCCAGGTGTTTGAAGTTGCAGTGAGCTATCACGCCACTGCACTCCAGCCTGAGTGACAAAGTAAAACCCCATTTTGTTTATATAAAACAGGTATGGGCGTGGTGGCTCATACCTATAATCCCAGCACTTTGGGAGACTGAAGCAAGGATGGCTTGAGGCCAGGAGTTTGAGACCAGCCTGGGCAACATAGCAAGACTTTGTCTCTATGAAAAAACAATTATTTTTTAAATTAGCCAGGCGTGGTGGCCTGTGCCTGTGGTCCCAACTACTCAGGAGACTGAGGCAGGAGGATCTCGAGCCCCCGGCCAATTTAGTTCTACTTTTATGATATGAATGAATGCCATATTTTAAAAAATATTACAAGGTCCCACATAATTTTTATACTTTATACTACAGGGAATTTAGTTTAATGGGATTAAAATAAAGCATTGTTGATTGGATTATTAACTACTTTGGTACGGCGCTCAGCAGCCGCGAAACCTTGCCCACAGCCGGCACTCACAGTCCACACGATAGTTTGTGCTGTGCATTGACGACGAATCCGTTTTGCTCTTGTGTGATTAGGAAAGCTTTAAAGCACTGAAAGCTTGTTTTACTTTACAGGCAGCTTTACTTGTAATGTAAATCAGAATAGGTAACATATACATATATGTTTTCATTACGTTATTTTAAATGTTCACAATTTTATTTTGATAAATGAAAAATTAGAAAAGTCATACCATGGCTGTTGGCTAAAGTCGCTGTGCGTGTTCATCTGTGGCTGTCGGCTATAGTCGACGCTGGGCAGTGCGCGTTCATCTGTGGCTATCGACTATAATCGACACTGGTCCCGAAGTGGTTAAAAGCAAATCACTAAAAATTCCTCTATATAAGAATGCCGGGGGGCGTGGGCAATATACATAACCGTAATATTTGTACCCCCATAATATGCT
>VBSM01002153.1:26111120-26127801 GCA_008086735.1 Cheirogaleus medius | reverse complement strand
CTCCACTAGCCTCAAGGGTCTCCATGCTCTTCCCGGTGGGTCCCCGAGCTCCTCTCCCTCAGATCCCCCCAGCCTCCTCCCCTCCCCCACCTGGGAGCGGCCGCGGCCGTTGGATTCGCGCTCGGGCGGGCTTGTTTTGAGGTGAACTGGGCCTCGGACGAGCGACGAGGATGGCAAGGAGGGGAAGAGGGAGACGCGGGGCTCTCAGCAAAGGGGCCGAAGAGAGGCCAAGAAAGTAGGGCAACTAAAGCCGAGCGGTCGCGCGCGCCACACGCGCCGCGCCTGCGTCGCCCGCAGAACCGGGCCTCAGAAGCACAAACCCCCTCTCGCGACCCGAACTGGAACTTAAGCGTCGATTGGAGAGTGGGAAGAACAGGGAGTGATGGGAAGGGGCGGGGACACGGAAGCCTCGCGCGCTTTCTAAGACGAGAACTTCAAGATCGCGAGGCACTACGGGAGCCGGGCTGGGCCAAGCGAGCTCGCTGGGCGTGCAGGGAGCGCTTTCTCCGGCCGAGGGCGAGGATCGCGCTCCTTAGATGTGCCCGGGGTCACAGCCAGGTCGCATTCAGCCGTTGTCCTCCACTGACCCTTTACTTGGGGCGCCTTCTGACCTCATTGGGGGTGGTTTTGCCCCCTCCTCGCTCAGGGCATGGGCTTGGGGAGCGCGGGCGTTCAGGAGATAGAAGATAAAAGCAACCATCTTAAAGCATCTCCTCCCACCATTTTCTGCTCCCACCAGAGAATCAGCCTGTATTGGTACCACAAAATGCCTGCAAAACCCTTTGTTCCTGTTCTTTGACAAAGGCTTCCCAGTTTAAAGCAAAACGGGCAGACCTCAGATTTAAACCCCAACCATTACTTGGATGGGATAGGCTGGTTATGGTCCTGAGCAACAGACAGGATCTGGCTCTCCCCAGATTAAATGCACCACCCCTCACACACAGGTAACACCAAGTCCCTTCTCAATGATTGAGTGTGAGTCTTAAGAACAGGAAATGCTGCAGCCTTGCTCCCAGCACTGAGAGGAGGGTATCTTCACACGAAACGACATTAAAAAGTGTAGTAGAATTGGAAAAAATAAAAAACTGCACCAGAGCCAACACCCTGGTCCCAGGTTCTGATTTTGGTTCTGCCATTCGAAAACCATGCAATCTAGGCAAGTCACTTCTCAGCTCTGGCATTCTCACATGTAAAAATGGCGACAATAACAATTTTGCTTTTATTAGGCTACTGTGAGAATCAGATGAGACAAGAGACTTGAAAGTGTTTTGTAAACTCTTAAGGGATTATTATTTCATGATTGGAGAAAGGGGAGACAGCATTTGGTGACAAAGTTGTAAAGGTATATGTCAGGGAGGGTGATCGATGGGAACTGAGAATGCAGCAGGTGATTCTAGGAAGACTCAGCAGTCAGTGGTGACAGTGGCTGACAGCTCCTGGATGCGCCAGGCACTGCAGGCCTTGCACAAGATGTGCCCATCCAGTGGGTAGCAGCCCTGGCATTCACCCTCAGAGGAGAGCAGCAGCCCACACTCCTGTTGGGAAAGAAGCAACAGCTTTTCATCAGCCCCAGACCCCGGGGTTCCTCCTCCCTCTTGCTCTGCCCAGCACCCCAGACACTGCAAGCCCCTTGTTCTTGCCCAGGTCCTCTGACCTCACACTTGTAACAGCCAATGTGAAAACTGCGATCCAGAGCAACAATTCTCACAGTCTCCTCCTGACCTGGCTCAGGCATGATGGCCCCACCGCACACTGAGCATCGTGGGGCAAACTTCCTGGGGTGGAAGGGAACCAAAGAGGCTATCAAGGGACCAAAAATGGAGCCCAGAGAAGGTGGGAGGCAAGAGGGAATGGAAGAGGCCAGATTTATGGTCTTGGGTCTTGTGAAAAGGATGATGTCAAACAGAATGAAGGAGAACAAGGGGTTGGAAACAGGAGAGGACAGTCCTGGGGCATGAAGGAGGGATGAGGGAGATAGGAAAGGTCAGACATCTTGGCGGGGCCCAGGCCTGACCTGTGGAAGTCCTCAATGCAGTGGATCTGGCTGGTGGCATCTACTGTGAAGGGGATGCCGTCAAGGCCGCGGTGACACACCACGCAAGTGAAGCAGCCAGGGTGGTAGGCCTTCCCCATAGCCCGCAGGATCCGGTCCAAGATGGGTTGGGAGCAGGTGGCGCATTTCTCCAGGGTAGCCTGTTAGGGCAGGAGGTCAGGGAGAGGGAGCCACACAGCCTAGCAGGCACCCTGCCAGCCCACCCATCTATTTATGCAGCCTCCTACATGCGATTCAGTGAAAGGTAGACTTGAGCAAATCTGAGTTCAGGTCCCTGCACTGCAGCTTCCTGCATAAAGTATTTAACCTCTGAGCTTCAGGGGTATTGTGGGAATTTAATGCATTCCTTTAACTCTAAGATGCCTCACACTTGTAAGAGGCTGTGTCCTTCCCCTCCAGGAGCCAGTTTTGAACTACTTAGTACATTTCTCCCTTCTTATACATTAGTTTGAGTCACCCAGCTTTGAGCCCTGTACCTCTTTTAGGCTTGGACACCTAATTCCCACCTTGGAAGGAAGGAAGCCCCTGCCACCTGCTGCCGACTCCAGCCTCCAGCCGCAAACACTCACCACGTAGCAGCTCTCACAATATGCCCTCCTCTCCACAGCGTAGAAATGCTGACCCCGAAGCTGGGCCCGGCACGTAGAACACACAAAGCAGCCAACGTGGAAGACACGGTCAAGGGCCACAACCCCAGCCCCATCCCCGACTACATCTTCTCCGCAGCCACCACACCGGCCTGGGGACAAAGAGGGACAGGATCAATCTGCACAGACCCAGGAAGCCAGATCTGCTGTCCCGGCTGACTCCCATCCTGCCCACAGAGTTGGCTCACCAAAGTACTCCCCACTGGGCGGGTGGTTCATGTCATGCACCAGCTTCTTGGTCAGCCTCTCCAGCTCCTCCTCGGGAGGCTGGCTCAGGGGGACCTGGAAGGTGGCAATCAGAAAGTCGGTCCCACTTCTGGCTCCTAATGCTGTAAAAATCCCTGAGAGTGACCAGGCAATTCACCCAGAAAGCTCATCTGAGAACATCTCGGCCTAGGGCCCAGCAGGCATCATCTCAAGCCCCCTCCCCTCTGTGTTTCCTGACCTGCTCCACACCCCAGACCTCTGACTCTGCTCAAAAACCAGCCCCCTAAACCACACCCTCACCCCACTCAATCAATGTCCAGTTGAATGTGAGGACCCAAAGTCCCTATACCCCAGGGCTTACCTGGGGCCCGTGCCCACCTCCTCTTCCTCCTCCTCCTGCAGGACCACAGATCCCAGCTGCCTCCTCTTTAGCCCCTGGCCCCGGATCTCGTTGGCTCCTATAGCCAGCCCCCCAGACTTCACTTCGGCCTGGCAGAGGAAAGTGGGGACCCGGAAGGGGCCCAGAAGCCTGAGAGGCCCCCCGCCTGGGTGGGCCGCAGCCTCTCACTGGTTGTGCCACTTTGACTTGCACAGGGAAGGCTGGGCCAGCCGGGGTGCTGGCAGTAGCGTAGGAGGCTGGAGTGGGGCCCCCATAGGGGGACGCTGGCAGCGGTTGGGGTGGAGCACCCCCTCCATTCGGCTTCAGGGAGCCCATGCGGTAAGCAGGAGGCTGAGGGGGTTCATAAGCCTGGGGAGAAACACAGGCCAGAAGCTGTGAGCATGGCCCATTCCAGGACCCACGTTCCTAGAAGTCACCCATGTGTGGCTCCCAGGCAAGCACAGGCTTTTGACAAGATCCCATACTCCAGTAAACTCTTGCTGCCCACTCTTCCTCCATGCCAGGATGTACACCATTCACATGCAGGGAGGTGGAGGTGAGGGTGGCCTGGGACCCAAAATCCAGAGGAGAGAGCAGGCTGGGGAGGGGATCGGGATCAGGAAGGGGAGTCACCTGTCGGTCTGGTCGCCGAGCGGCATGACCACGACCTCCGTTCAGCTCAGCCAGCATGCTGGTCAGCAAGTCTATCTCAGCATCCAGACTTCCTGGGCGCAGGCCCCCTCTCTCTGGGGGGAGCCCCTGGGGATGGAGCCAGAGCAGGGAAGATGCAAATCACTGTCTCCTCTCCTGCCCAGGTCCCCGCTCATATTCTGCTCTAGGGGGCCCCACACACCCCACCTAGCAATCCCAGCTCTCACCTGCGAGCGCTGGGGTGCTCCATGGGACCCCACCCAGGTGGGCCCCCGATCCTCTGGCATACCTGGGGCCTGGTAACACTGCTCAGGTGGGAGGGAGCAAAAATTGACCCTGGGGTGGGGCTGCAGTGCTGGGGTGAGAGAGAGAGACCAAGATGGGGTGGGGGCAGGGAGACTGGGGTGCGTGCTGCCCTCCTGGCCCCTCCAGCCTCCTCCCACAACCCCGGGGTCCCGCATGGGGCAGGAGGCAAGGGAGCCGCGGGAGGGCTCCTGCAGCTGGTCCCTCGGCCTGGGCGAGAGGCGGCAGCTGGAGGGCAGAGGTGAGCGCCCGCAGGCTCCCAAGCCCCAGGGGACTGCCTTACCGGCTCCGGGTACTGGTGGCGGCCCCGGGGTGCCTCGGGGAAGCACTCTCCCCTGGGGGACTCTGGCAGGCTCTGGCTGCTTCGGGGGGAGCCAGGTGGGTCCCGACATGGCCGGGAACGGAGAACTCCAGACAGCCCCACGGAGCCCCGGGCCTCTGGCCTGCACCCCTTCTGCCGTCCCACACCTCGTTTGGTACTCCAGGAAAGAAACTTTTTCTGGCTTTTTTTTCCTTCCTCCCCAATTTTGGGGACGGCCACGCCCCCGGTGACGTCACCGCATTCCTGGGGGAGGGTCACGTGGCCCCCTCAGCCCTAAACTGCGGTCCCTCCCCGAGTTGGCCCCCTCCTGCGAGAGGGGAGGGCGCTCCGAGGGGGCCGGGCTGGGGGCTGCGGGCTCGCCACCGAGGCGCAAGCCAGGCCGCCTCCCAGTCCCCCGGCTCCCCTGCAGCGCCCGCCCTGCACGTGGCAGCCTCACCGCGGAGCCTAGGTCCCCACCCGCCTCCCTCTCACCTACCCGCCAGCAAAGTTAGGCAGCCCGTAGTCTTTTGGTCTTTTATTCGTGGTCAGCAGTTATAAAAATAAAACAGAACAAACTTCGCCACGCCGCGTGGGCCGGTGAGTCTGGCGAGGATGGGAGACTGAGGTAGCCTAGAGTCGCGGAGGAGACCCAGCCCCTCGCACCAAGGCACCAGTGAAGGGAGGCCAGCCCGGAAGGCTGCAGACTCCTTCCCCTGCTCGGTGGGGACAGCACCCCACATTAGTGCACCGGGGTCCCTCTACCAAAGGAGAGGCCCGAGCCCAGGATTCCCTTTTAAAAAATCCCCGCGGGGCTCCGCGTCCCAAGGGCAGGGCCAGCAGGAGGCGGTGCTTCCTTCCAGCTCCTCTTCCTTGTCCTCCTCCACAAATCAGGGTGGGCCGAGGGCCTGGGCCCTCTACCCACCCCTGGAGGAAGGGGCCTCAGATATCAGTGCAGGTGACAGGGGTGACACCGTGGATGAGCAGCGTGGGGCCCAGGTCATGGCTCAGAGTCTCCAGCAGCGCCAGGTAGTGGGGGTAGCGGGCAGGATCCGCAGGCGGCCGAGGCAGGTATAGGAAGGTGAGGGCCGTGGCAGGCCCCACGTCATCCCTGCCAGCCTCAGGCCCACCAGGCCCTCCTCCAGTGCCGCGCCCCTGCTGGGCACGAACCAGGGCGTTGGCGCTGCGTGCCAGGGCCTCTGCCTCGGTGTCTCCCAGCCCACTGTTCACAAAGTCCCCCTCCTCCTCCTCCTCTGGGGCCCCGGCCCTGGCCCCCTCGCCCCACACCACCTCCTGCACCTCCGCCCGGATCCTCAGTTGGCTCAGCAGTGCCCTGAGTCGCCCCTCGGCCGCCCCAGGGGCCTCCCGAGGCCCCAGGCACAGGAAGATCCGAAGCCGGGCACTGTGCCAAGCAGGCACCATGCCCAAGATGGTTGCCATCTGCAGCAAGAAAAGGCCACAGACGTCCACGTAGCCGGGCCCACCCCGGGGCCGAAGCAGGTTGAGAGGCCACACATCCACGTGATGCAACTGAGAGGTCCCCCCAGACCCCCGGCTCAGCCGCTCAGGGGGCAAGTCCGCACAGGCTCGGGCCAGAACCACGTTCTTGTTCATCTTCAGGGCATCCGCCACAGTGGCCACATAGTCCTGGGGACTGAGCGCCCGGGGACTCCCAGGAGCCCGAGGTGGAGGGAACAGGGTGCTCAAGGCTGGGGACACGCCCTCCCTGGTGCTGTCCACTGGCTCAGAGAAAGCTGGATCTGCCAGGAAATGGTCCTGTGGTGGCGTGTCATCATAGAAACCCAGAACCAGCGTGTTGGGCTTCATGCCACCTGGGGGCAGAGAGGGGGTGGTAGAAAGAAACAGACAGGAAATTAGGCTCACAGACGGAGTTTACAGAACGCTAACATGTGCCCACTCGTACACGCTGACAGCAATGTGTGTCAGCCATAAGGTATGACATGCCCACTGTGCTCAGGCTCTTATGGCAACATTATGCACATTTGCATAATGACTTTTAGTTTTCCTAACCACTTTCACATGCATTTATTTGATTATCTCCATGACTAATCTGCACTTAAAATAGGCAGAGTTCACCTTAGGATTCTTATAACTAATGAGCACTGCTCAGCCATGGAGGGTAGGGTGCTATTCACTCCTAGCTTTAAGCAGCACACCCTTTTCAAGATAGGAGTCCGACTCCTTCAAGCAAACCAGACACCTTGATCAGTCAAGCTCATGGTCAATCCCCAGGGTAACAGCACCCCAGACCCCGCTGGGGAAAGATGAGAAAATGGATAGGGGCTGTGCAGTGTGTTTCTATAACACTACTGCAAAGCCTTAGTAATGCCCTAGTAATGGCGGTCAATCGCATGGTCCCCAGAGAAGAAAGCTCACATCCGTACGCTTCTCAGGGGCTATGTCCTATATAGAAAGCATTTCATATTTGAACTCTTTGAACCTTGAAGCAACGCTATGAGGTAGGTACTATTAATATTTATTCTCCCCCTTTCACAGATAAGGAACCTGAGGCACCAAGCGGTGAAGTCATTGGCCCAAAGGCTCATTCATGGCTGGCCGGCAATGGGGCAATAGGTGACTGCAGTCTGCCCCCGCCCAGCATGAGGCCTGAGCTGGGCATGTGCCAACCACAGTGTCCCAAGTCCCTGCTGATGGCTCCTGATTTTTAATTTTTGAGCAACCAATGTGGAATCAGATCATCCCCACCTTTAACCAGGCTGAGTTTACAGGGAGACTTGGAGACCTCCCCTAAGACTCTTTCTCAGTAAACAGACAGAGTGCTGAAAAATCTACCTGTAAATCAATCTCTATGTGTCAGGAGAATTTACCGCTTAAAATAAATGCTTTCCCTCTTACTGGAATTATCTTCCACAGGATAAGTTTCATAACCATAGTGGTCTCTTTGCACAAAGATGTGGGGCTAGGGGGAAAACCAGGCTCTCAGATGCTCTAGGCTAATAATGCTTGATGACACCCCCAAACATCTCGGCAGGTGTGACTCCAGCTGATCTTGCAAATTAACCTAGTCACAACCCCTCCTAAGCATTTTCCAGGGTTCTGATTTACAGTGAACAGAGCAATGTTCAACACTGTTGACCTTTAGCCAGATCTAAGTAGAGAAGGAGGCATGGCATGCACTTAGGTGACAGTCACTGTCCTGAGATTAGGGGAGGAGGGAGAAGCTGAGCATGGATTTGGAGGAGCCTGGAGGCCTCAGCGCTAAGAGCTGGAACCCTCCACGCCATCCACAGCGTCAGCCCCACACGCCCTCTGGCATCTTCGTGGTCTCTAGGGGCCACATCACACTCACTACTCCTCAGCCCTCTCACGGCCAGGCCGAATTGCCATTTCTCCACAAAACTTTTACTGGCCACATCAGTGCATAGTTGTCTCTGTTTCTCTGAACTCTGGTGGTTAGAAACCATCGGATTTGATGGGACAGCCCGAGACTCAAATAATGCTCCCATTGTCGCCAGAAATATGCTCTTCAGGGCCTATGCCCAACCTTTGGCTCAGAAAAAAACAAGAAGAAAAGAAAAACCGCAACAGTGTCACCCCACTGCTAGTCCTTAGCTTATCCTATTAGACCTTGTCTGCGGCGCTGTTTGAGCGGTCTTATCTGCACTCTGGTCTTATCTGCACTAGATTAAGGGCCTTTTGCAATTTTCAATCTGTGGTTTACTCTTCAGAGGAGGGGAGTGGCTCACCCAGGCCTGAGATTCGCAGCAGATGCTGAGCTCCCTGGCGCACAGAGGGCGAGAGAGTCAGGTCTACAAAGGCCTTCACCTGGGCCCGGTCCACCAGGCTCAACCACGCCCCGTACTGTGGCTGTACAGGGTCTGAGGGCAGGGAGTCTGTGGAGAAGGGACAGAAAGGAAGGCAGCCAAAGTTGGCCAAACTCACTCACTCTGTCCTACAGTCCAAACCCCAAATAGGCCAGGGCAGGGCTGGGGCTGGTTGGAGGGTCACTGGGCTCTGGGAGGAAAGGGGAAAGGATGGATGGGATCCAGAAGGAGGGTGACGCACCGAGGTCTCCCAGCGTGACGTGGCCCAGCACGTAAAGTCCCCCCTTCTTGAGCTGGTTGGCCAACCTCAGCAGAGGCAGGGCACCCCGGGGGTTCCCCACCAGGAGCAGCAGCTGAGGCCGCCAGAATTTCACGTGATCCTTCCGGACGTCCAGCCGGAGCAGGTACTTACGAACCTGGGGACAGGGAGGAGACGGTGGGGAGGAGGGGCCCCAACGGACAAGCCCCATGCAGCACCTCTTGGACAGGAACACCAACTCCAGCCAGGGAAGATGAGGTACCCTGGGCAAGGGGGCTTTCCCAGACTGCCTCCCCACTCCCCACCACCCTTGGAGCTCTCCCAACCTGGTGGAAAAGCAAGGCCTGGCTGACATAGCCCCAGCTGCTGGGGCCCCCACGAGCCGTGAGCAGGGCAGAAAGCAGGCCCATGAGGAGCAGGGAGCCGCCGGCAGCCCCGGGGCTGATGAGAAACATCATGAGCAGACAGGAGGCCACGCCCAGCAGGCAGGTATGCCAGGAGAACAGGCTGAAGGTGGGGCTAGGTAGGTGGAGGGCAGAAGGAAGGGAACTCAGGGTCTGCCCCAAGCACCTGGCTGCTTGCCCCCAGCCCCAGCCCCTGGCTGTGAGTCCTTCCCATTCCTCCCTCCTACTCTCTGGGGACACAGGCCTCTTAGTCGCTCACCGGAAGTTGGGGGCTGAGGCCCACTCCAGGCTCAGGCAGGATAGGTCCACTGCAGCATAGGCCACCAAGTAGAAGACGGTGACCACAGCGGCCAGTGTGTTCAGCTTCCCAGCAAGGAGCACCAGCTGGGCAGGGATCAAGAGGTAGGCATTGATCCAAAGTGCCAGTGCACCCCCACAAAGTACCAACACATCTGCTTTTCCATACACATCTCCCAGCTCATGTCTAAAACCTCCACCCCTATCCTGCCAGCTGGTGGGATGAGGAGAAGAGCCCCTTAAAGATTAAGGCTCACTGCCGGGCGCGGTGGCTCACGCCTATAATCCTAGCTCTCTGGGAGGCGGAGGCGGGCGGATCGCTTGAGCTTAGGAGTTCGAAACCAGCCTGAGCAAGAGCGAGACCCCGTCTCTATTATAAATAGAAAGCAATTAATTGGCCAACTAAAAATATATAGAAAAACTGAGCCGGGCATGGTGGCACATGCCTGTAGTCCCAGCTACTCGGGAGGCTGAGGCAGGAGGATCGCTTAAGCCCAGGAGTTTGAGGTTGCTGTGAGCGAGGCTGACGCCACAGCACTCACTCTAGCCCGGGCAACAGAGTGAGACTCTGTCTCAAAAAAAAAAAAAAAAAAAAATTAAGGCTCACCTGCACTAGGCCCCAAGAATACAGTACAGCTCCCCAGGGGTTTCCCCCTCGGGACACAACTTTGGCTGGTGCCAAGATCATTCCTGTAAAAACAGAATCACAGCGGACACATCAGCCTGGGCCAAGCGGGACTGAGACAGACACAGGAGGGCACGCTTAAAGCCAGCAAGGAAGCAGAGGAGAACACACCAAAGAGGTCATCCCGGGCCAGGGCATGGAGGATGCGGGAGGCGCCTATTAGTGAGCTCATGGATGCTGAGAGTGATGTGGCATAGATGCCAATCAACACCAATGGTGGCCACAGGCTGATGGCGCGGAAGAACCCGTAGTCTTCCTGCAGCAGGGTCCTAGGAGGGAGGGAAGGAAGGGAATGGACACAGATAACCATCCATTGCAGGGCCCTTGTGAGAGAAGTGCTCACGACACTGGGTGGTTAGGAGCTGGGTACTCGCAACTGACCCAGCCCCGATCTCAAGAATGGGAGAAACACAGCAAATGTGCTAAAGAGATACACTGGGTATTCATTGGTTACCTTTGGGCTGCCTTTGAGTTAATTACCAAGTGATCGTTCTCAACAGTACATGCATGAGAGGCCAAACATTTGTGGAAATGCAAATTGACTAGAAAGCCAGTCCGCACCCCCACCCCCAAACTAAGTGCCTCCAACAGCGCCAGGTCCACAGCAGCCACTGGCCACCAGGTGGCCGTCCCCACACAGCCAGCCCTCCCCATCGGTGGCAGGAGCTCCATCTCTCCCCCGTTTCCCCTCCACCCCAACAACCTGGGTATCTGCTCCCAGTCTATGCTGCCCTTGGTGGCCCAGGTGCACACCTTGTTGCAACACCCCACCCCATCCTCTCCAGGTACCTGTCACAGGTGAAGCTGGAGAGGAAGAAAAGCAGGATGTAGATGAAGAAGGTGTAGGCGACAGCAACAATCGTGCCCAGGGGAATCGCCCGGCTAGGGTCCTTCAGCTCCCCTGGAGGAAGGAGAGCAGAGAGAGGTCAGCCCTCCTGCCGGCCCCCAGGTCCATCTGGGTGGCAGCCCCACACCCCAGGAGGTGGCAAGGGGGGAAGCTCACCTGACATGTTGGCCCCAGCCATAATGCCTGTGCAGCCATTAAAAAGGACGGCAAAGACGCTGGCAAAGGTCATCATGGCCCCTGTGGTGTAGTCCTCAGCATAGCCAGCTAAGGGAGATTGTACCCAGAGAGGAGAGGATGTCAGCATCCCTCTTAGGGCTCCAGGCCCCTTGGTGCTGCCACCCTCTCCTCATAGTCCCCACACCGTGCCTCCCTCTGCCATGTCACCAGACCCCAGCCTGGCTCCGTACTGGCCCTGGGTTGGCCAGACTCATCTCCCCTTTCTGTCCCTCCCTCCTGGCCTCATGCATGCTCTTTCCTGAGATGCCTGCCCTCCTGCTACCTGCATCCCCTGCTGTCTCAGGCCACTTCCAGCCCCCCAGTTCCTGCCCTCCCCTCCGCAGCCACAGTCGGGCCCCCTACTCTGGACCCGCAGGGCGATGCTTATCCATTGACTCACAGTCAGTCTTACTGTGCTATTTGTTTTCTGAATTCTCCCCATCTAGAACCCAACTTCCTCTAAGGCAGGGACTGGCATGGGGGCTCTTTTGTGCCTCACTGGACAAACGCGAGCTGAGCAGATTTAAATCAAACTGCACTGCTCTGAGGTCCAGACTCCTGCCCCCAGCTTCCCTCTGACACCTGTTCTCACCCAGGGATTCTAAGGGCCCAGCCCTCACTCACACCCACCCCTCGCTCCAAGAACCTTGGCACCACAGTGCCCAGCTCACCACCGAGGTTGTCCTTCAGGGTGCTGCTGTTGAAGCCGGTGAAGTGGCCAAACCCAGGCGTCAGGGAGGAGCCATTGGGGCCAGGCCGAGGAGGCAGGGGGATGTCCCTGGGCCCCACAGCCACAAAGCTGACCAGCACTGAGGCCAGGGAGCCGGAGACCAGTAGGAATGTAAGGAAGGAGGCCCGGGCGTAGAGGCCAGCTCCCAGCGTGCAGACCCCACCCACGAGGCCCAGCAGCAGGGAACCGTAGAGCAGGCTCCAGCCATAGCCCTGGGGCAGGACCCGGAGCCCACTGGGCCCTGTGGCATCTGGAAAGAGGCAAGGACATAATTAGAAAGCCTGACCCTAAGGACGGACCCAGCCCCAACCATGACCCAAAGCAGGATGAGACCCCCCTCTGCCCACCTGCTGTCAGAGAGGCCATCTTCCCCTTCCCCTCAACTCTACCCAGGCATCTTAGCTCTCCCTGGTGGTCTCCCCACCTAGACGAAAGCTCCCTGTGGGCAGGGCCAATCTCGGGGATGCCTCCATCTCCTGCAGGAGGCTGGCCATCACAGCAGGAGCTCAACAAAGCCCAGGTAGTGGCTTGCTTTGCCCCTCTCCTGGATGTGACTTTCTCCTTCATAATCCCACAATCCCAGACCCGCAGAGCTGCCCAGACTGGGTGGAGAGAGCACAGACCGGCCCCGAAGACATCAAGCACAGCCTCCACGAGCCCCAGCAGGGAGACGGCACAGCCGCAGACATTCGCCAGGTAGAACATGAGGCCAATGCTGCCCCCGACCTCAGGCCCCAGTGTCCGGCTGATCATAACTAAAAGCAGAAGCAGGGGTGAGTGTTAAGGGAAAGAAAACTGAAACGGACATGAGGAAGGGGCCACAGCACAGAGCACTCCACACGTGGCCTCTGGGCCTGTCTCCCTGCACTCCCTGAGGCAATGCATCCCACCAGTGCAGCCAGCCCCTAGCCACGTGACTTTGCACAAGTCACTCAAAGTCACTCGTACCCTAGGAGCTCCAGTTTCCTCATCTGTAAAACAATCACTAGCTAATCAACAAGATTCTTAGGTGACCAGAAAGTGGCAGTAACATGTAGGGCAGTGTTGGTCCCCTTCACCATACCAGCCTGCCTACCGGACATTCATTAAAACTTGCCCTGCCCCTGAGCAGATGGAGGGTACTGGCTCCATCCACACCCTCCCCAATAGAACAGCCCAGACCCCACTCCACTGATGTTGGAGGATACAGTAGGCTCCACCCCCCTGCACGGCTCCATTGGTGGCGATGGCACAGACAGAGAGGACAGTGAGCACCAGGATGAAGTAGGCAACTAGCAGCATGGCCAAGGCCTGCAGCAGCCCAGCGTGGCCCACCACGAATCCTAGGGCAGGAGTGGCAAACCAGGTCACATGGGGCTTACACTCCCCCCATGCCTACCCCGCTGGCCAGCAGAGCTCCAAGGCAGAGCTATGCACAAGCCCACAGGGAGCCCTCCCCGCCAAGCCCTTCATCCGAGGTCCCTCCCCAATCTCATCCCAGTCCCACCCCTCCCACACCACTTCCCACCTGAATAAGTGCCTAGACCACTCACTCACCAATCCTCAGGAAGACAACTATACTGAACATGGACAGGACAGTGGGCACCACCACACCCAGGAAGGTGGACAGCTTCCTTGCAGATGCCCCTCCAGGACCCCCGGCTCCATTGGCAGGGAAAGCAACCCCCTCTTCCCCCAGGAGCCGGTAGGCCAGCAGAGGCGAGCTCTCGCTGGCCATGGCTGAGCGCAGGCAGAGGAAGCCACAGATGGGTTAGGAGACCTGTAAGAGAGATTATGATGCATGGAAAGTAGCCCCACAGAGCCCCCCAAAACTCCTCTAATCAAACACCCAGAACCCTTCCCAAAAGGGCGAGCTGCAAGGACACACTCGCACAAACGCTGCTTACCAGAAACTCAAAAGTCTGTGGGGCTGCAGATGGTCCCAGCCACAGCCCCACAAAGGTGGACCCAAAGCCCCTCTGCATAGGTGACTGGGCCCTCCCAGCTCCTGAGGTCCGCCCCTTCCTACATGTCCCTGAGACTACAGATGACACCTGTCTGGAAAGAGGCAAAGACCTTCTGGCAGTGCAGGCTTCTCCAGCCTCTTGCTCCCTAACTAGCAGTACAAGAGGAAGCAAACCCCCCAAAAGGGAAGTAAGTTACCGGCAGAAAGCCTTCCTCGCCCGCTCCTCCTGAGTGCTGCGCTTCCCCTCCCACGTCTCCCCAGGCAGTCACCTTGCCCACAAGCATCAAGAAACTTCCAAATCTTCCAAAGCCCCACCCTCCGCCAAGCCTCTCCCTCAAGCCATCTCAAGTCCCCTCCTCCCCTCCTTTGCCTCCCAGATTCCTCTCATCCACACGAGGCGCCCCCCAAACTCTACCAGCCCAAACACACCCCTCGGGCACCAAAACAGAAACACAGGCCGGCTCGCATCGCACAACACAAGGTCCCCGCGTCCTCCTCCCGCGAGCCTGCTCCTGCCCACTGCTCCCGCAGCAGGGTGCGGGGAGCCAAGATCTCCTCCTTCCTGGCCAGATGCACCCCACAGCCCGGTGCCGCGGGGCGCTCACTCACCCACCCGAAGGACGCAGCCGCTCCGGGGCGATCCCCGCGAACCGGAGGGGTCCGCCTCAGGCGGAGGGCGCGCCGGGGCCGGAAAAGACAGCTGAGGCTACCGGGATGCCAGGCCCGGAGCCTGCCCTGCCAGCGCCCGCGCGCCATTGGTCCCGTTCGGGACCCGCCCCGTGGGCGCGCCCCGGGAGGCCCCGCCCCTCGGCGCTCCCCCAGCCCCGCGCCTCCGGCCCCACGTGCGCCCGCGATGCCATCTGGCTGGCTTCACAGACTTGCCTCCCCGGCAGGGTGTGGGCCACGGGTCCTACAGCCCCCATCACCCTGATGCCAACCGGCGCCGCCGCGCAGACTGGACCCCACTCCTGAAAGGGGCATGCGAGGACGGCGGAGGGCGGCCTGGAGGTGGGCGGGGCCGCGACACCTGGCCAGGTGCGTTGCCGGGAACTCCAAGCCACAGAGGTTGGCGCCTTCCGGGGTCCTCCAGCCTCTCTAAGCCCGGGAACGTCCGCCGGGTCCCGGCCTCGTCCCTTATCCCCGCGGAGACCCTCCCCTCGCGCCCGATCCGGCCCTCCGGCTGCGCTCCTCGCTTCCGCCACCGGAGGGAGCCATTGGCCAAAGATCTGGTCCGGAGCCCCCGCAGGCCGCGATCGATCTGCATCGTCGGGTGCCTGCGTGCCTCCCGGCGCAGTGTTCTCACTTCCAGCAGAAATAAAGGAACTTGTGAACCCAACTTGAAAGTTGGGACTCCCTCCTCACCCTTCACAGGTCCCATCAACAGCAGCACAGCCTGCTAACGTTCCCTGATCTGTAAAATGGGGACAAACTAGAATCTCCTTCCTAAGGTTGCTGTCACAGTTCAGCAAGCTACTAGGCACTTTAGAACAATGCCTAAATGTTCACCAAATTATTCTTTGCCTACAGTCCTGCATTAAATATGCATAACCACTCTGTGAGGTAGGTACTGCTATTATCTCAATTTTTCAGATTAGGAAATTGACGGTTGGCGAGCTTCAGTAATTTATGCAGTTTTTCATGGTGACAGTGTCATTGGAGCCTCAGGAAATGAACATAGCTTTTCCTGCCACCATCCTTTGGCTGTGGCTTATCTGTAATGTTTCCCTAGGAGAGGAAGGGGCTCAAACCAGCCCAAACATAGCCTTGCCAGGGAGAGCTCTCATGAGTAGTTAATTTTTGGCATTTTCAGTGGCCAGTGGTCAGTGGTCATCTCTGCTACCCTGCTGCCCACACCCCTGTCACAATTTTTGGTGTCCACACTGATGAGACTTCCAACACCCTGTCTGTCGCTTAACTGTGCTTCCCCATAAATCTCACCCTCCACCCTACCCTGTTACCGCATCAGCTATGCCCTGGACTTTGTCTTTACCTATAACTGCAGCTCCTCCTCCTCAGTTCACCTCTTCTAGTACCCCTATTAAAGAGAAAACTTCATTGGACGCTTGTTAAAACAGTAAGGCAGACTTTATTCAGGATTGGCATCAAGGTGCTGCAATAGGGAAGAGAGATCGGACTCAACTTGGAATATAGCAAAGACAGTTGGAGGTTTACAGCCAACTAGCAGAACTGGGTGGGGGGAGGTCACTGGATGGAAAATTACTAAGAGGCGATATTGAGGAAGCAAGGGTAGGGGGTTCTTGCTGGAGGCAGCTGAGGGTGAGCAAATACCAAGGGTTCGAGCATTCCCTCTAAACTGGGCTGCCCAGACCTGGCAAGGCTGGTCAAACATAAGCACTCCCCTACATACACCTTCAGTTCCCTTGCCCTTCCCTCCCTTTATTATACTGTCTGGCAAAACCACACACCTGGTAAACTCATTCAGCCTGTCCCAAGCAGCTGAATGTGGCTGGAGAAAACACCCAACCGTGGCAACCAGTCTCATTTCAAATTTATGACCTTGAACCTCAAGTGGGTCCTTAATGCTGCCCAGGGGCTCTTAATGCTGCTCAGCATCTGGACATCTCTCTGGACCATTCACTCTCCCATAATCCTAGATTCAATTTTTCACTCCTTTCTCCTATCTTTCTATGCTTCCAGTGCCATTCCCACTCTCAGCTCTTTGTCTTGCTTCCTATTTCATTAAGAAAACAGAAGCCATCAGAAGACGCTTTAAAAGCTCCCTTCTGCCCAACCCCATCCCCCATGGGCCTGAGGGCTGTTTGCTCTGCTCTCCCTCCTGTTACTGGGGACAAACTGATCTTGCTACCACCTAAGGTTAACTTGCCACTGTGCACTAAGTCCCAACTCATCATCTTGTTTTTTCTTTCCATTGGATTATTTCTATCAGTATATGAAATCGGCTTTATTTCTTTTTTTTTTTTTTTTTTTTTTTT
>VBSM01002153.1:26093014-26105140 GCA_008086735.1 Cheirogaleus medius | reverse complement strand
ATCCTCCCGCCTCGACCTCCCAGAGTGCTAGGATTACAGGCGTGAGCCACCACGACCGGCCTCTCTGTAATATTTTCATTTCCCATCTTTTTCTTAGATGTGTATTCTTTGACCACCTATTACAAAAATCATCTATAATTACCTATGATAATGATTTTTGTAATATTGTTTTCTATTCTCCCTGTTGGTCTTTAGTATAACCGATCAATTTTTTTTCTTTCATTATTGAAGGTTTATAGAAAGTTCTTTGATCTTTACAACTCATAATTGGGAATGTCAAAACCTCTATCAAATTTCTTCCATAATAGAGCTGTAAAATTTCAGATCATTTCAAGTGTTCTCCTGCTGTGACTCACATTAAAAACTGTTTAAATTGATGGCATTCATTAACCAGGGCAGTGGAAGAAGCCAGGCAGGTGAGAGGCACTGGAGCTTAAACTTCATGAATTTCGCATGCCTGTAGTCCCAGCTACTCCAGAGGCTGAGGCAGGAGGATTGCTTGAGCCAGGGAGTTTGAGGTTGCTGTGAGCTAGGCTGACGCCACGGTACTCTAGCCTGCACTCTAGCCTGCGCAACAGAGTAAGACTCTGTCTCAAAACAAACAAACAAAAAACTTCATGAACTTCCAGGTATACCTGAACTTTGGACCTGACACAGGTGGCCCAGAAGCGGGGGAAACTGGGATATGGGAAGAGAGGTGACAAGGTCAACAATTTACTGAGAAAAGTGATGATTTGTTGTTTGTTATTTATTATACATTATACATAACTCTAACACTATGCAAAACAACTGTCACTATGTGGACAACAAAAAGAAACTCTACCAGCTATTCAGGGATGCTCTGCACAAATCCTGGCAAACCAGTGTGTGATAGCAGTGTATTGCTCTGGGCAGGGAATGAGGGTGACAGCCTAACATCTGGGGTGGGGGACAGTGAAGTGCTCTAATAATGAGAAAAGGAGAGATTTGTTGGGGTCTGCAGAATAAGCATGGATTCAGGTAGCGACACTGCTCATCTGTGTCATGCAATTCAATGGCTACTGAATTAGCTTGCCTGGAAAGCGGTTCTGGGTTCTGGGTGGTCTAGGTATGGAGGAAATGATCTCACACACACAGGATAGACCAAGAGTGGTTCCCGAGAAGTGGAGTGAAAGATCTCAGATGTCATCGCCATGGAAAGGGGAAATCACAGGATTTTCACCAGATTATAATGCACAACATGATACAAAAAATTATATTAATTTTCACCAGATTCTCTTTGAGGCCAAGAGCCATGTTTTACACATCTTAAAAACTAGCACAGTGATCACTTGGCACATAGTAGATGCTCAATAAAGGTTTCATTTATTCATTCTTTGATTCTTTGAGTGGTATACACTAGATACTAGGAATCTGGTTACAGGCTGGGGAGTGGGGCTGATGACCTGACATGGGATAGGATGGGTGTTTTCTAATCTAGGGCCCTCTCTGCCCTCTAGCTGAGGGGTATTGGTCCCCAGGGGTCAATACACAGGGCTCCAATCTGAGGGGAGCTGCTTCACCCCTTCACCCTTCTGTCTCATCAAGCCCCTCACTCCACCCTGCCTCATTTCACTGTGCATGTGTGTCTCTTCCTTGTTCAGGCATGTGACTCCTCTGTGTACCTCCCGATGATGAACTGCATCTCCCACTAAATGGGAAAATTCATGCAATCAAGGGTCTGGAGGCAGGGGTGTCTAGGGCACAATCCAGGAGGAGATAGAAGACATAACTTTTAGAGCATAGAGGGTCCAGGTGCAGAGGGGGAGCAGCAAAAGGGGAGGGTTGGGGGCGTGTGTCGATGACAGGGAGGGAGACGCTGCATATGAGAAGGGAAGGCATATGAGAAGGGAAGGCCAGACCCAGAGCGGGAAGGGAGGAGGGGATTCCCAGCTCCAGCCTGGTCTGCCTGGCTCCAGCGAAGCCGGCTGTTTCCTGCCCTCGGTGACCCCCCCACCCCGGAGCAGGACCCAGGCAGGGCAACGAGGAAGGGCAGGGGTGTGGGGAGCACCTCTTGTGGAGGAAGATAAGTAGGCTGGGACAAGAGGTCATCCCAGGCCTGGCTGTCTTCTCTGGTGTGGAGGGGGGTCATGGCGCTCAGCAGCCCCCCAAGCATCCTGAACTCCTCCTTCCTTATCTTTTGGCCGCTTAGCTGCTCCAGACTCTGTCCCCCTTAATTACTTTCTGAGTCTAAGTCCTTTCCTTCCAGCTCTTGCAGGGGCTGGCTCCTGCAACACACACACCCTAATGCATCCACCCAGTGATCCACACTATAGGTGCCCTGAAGTAGAAGGGGGGCTGGTGGGAGGAGCATGGCTTTCCTGGACCCTCCCTACTAAGTGATGGATGGGAGGGGGGGAGTTGGCAATGAAAGGAAGGGCCCCTCCCAGCCATCCCAAGGGCCCCCAAGAGCCAGACAGGAAACAGCGTCAGGAAAGACAGCAGCAGCAGCCCCATCCCCAGCCTCCGGGGTCACGGCTGCGGGCGGCGGGGGAACCCCCCCCGCCCAAACGCAAGAGTGAGAGTGAGAAGGGTGATTTGCAGATCTATCCGGACCCCTCATCCTCTCGGACACACCTACCTTTTATTTACCCTCGCTTCCTTGATTTTTCTATACTCCTCTCCAGCGCAACCCAGTGCGCACCTCCTCTGCACATTTTCAGCGTTAGGCTGCGCGCACAGTAGGTCCTCAATGCTTAATGTTTACAGAATGATTGTGTGGACGTTCGCTCTGGGTCCTCTGGGCGAGCCTCCGTCCTCAAAAGCTTCTACCTATTTCTTTTTCCTTCCCTTTGCCCCCCTCCCCGCAGTCCCCTGCGCCAACTAGGGGTGGTGGGCGCATCCAAGAGTGGACTCTCAGGTCCGCAGCGAGGTCAGAGCGGGCTTTGTGTGTGTGCTGCACAGTGCGCGCACGCCCATGCGGCCCTCCGTTTTGCTCTGTATGTTCCCTGCTCCCCTGGTGTCTGCCGGATTCGGGCCTGTCCCGGGGGTCTCTGGGCCCCAGCCCGGACATGCTCGGTCCCGGGCTAGGCGCACAGCCACTGTGCACGTCTGGGCGGTCCCCGGGCTCCTAGCCCGCTACCCCTCCCCCTTCGCCAAACTTTCTCCCAACTTCCCGACCTGCTCCGCTCGGCGCCCCTCTCTGCTTCCCTCATGAATTATTCAGCAGCGCGCGCTCCAATCAGCGTGCCCGGGGCCCCCTCATCGCGTTCGGGGTGGGGGGAGCTGCCCCGCCCCCCGCGCGCCCCTCCCTCCCAGGCCAGGCGCCGCCCGGCCCAGTCCCAGCGCTGCCCAGCCCCGGCCCGGCCCGCCCGGCCCCTAGCTGTAGTCTCCCTCCCTCCCGCTCCGTCCCGGATTGGGCTCCCACCCTCCCCGCCCGCGCGGAGCGCACTTGGCCCCGCTGCGCGAGCAGCGTCACTCCAGGGAGGGGGGCGAGAACGCGAGCGGCCGGCTCACCCCCCGCCAGCCTGGGCGGGACCCCAAGGCCCCGAAGGGACCCCGGCTCCAGCCACGTCTCGCTCTGCGCCCGCCCGGCGCGGCCACTGCCAGGACGCCCCCGGCCGGCCGCCTGCGCGCGCGGCGGAGACGCGGGACCACACCTGGGCGCCGCCGCCCGGTGCCCGGCGCGCCCGCATGGGCCCGCGCTAAGGGCGCAGACGGAGAGTCCCGCGCAGGGAGTCGGCGTGCACCCGCTCGAGGGAGGGGGGTCAAACCGAGGGGGGCTAGGGCCCCCCAAACTCGGATCGGATCCTACCGGAGTCAAGCGGCGCCATGGAGCTCCGGGCGCTGCTCTGCTGGGCTTCACTCGTCACCGCTTTAGAAGGTGAGTTTCCTTGGGGGCACTCCGTCACTCCTGGGGCCCCCAAAGTTGGGTCTCAGAGTAGAGGAGCCGACCTCTCTCCACCCCTGCCCCGGCACCCCAACCCCAGACGCTTCGGACCAACAGAGCTAGAACGGGAGGGGGGCGGGGAGGAGGCGGCCCGGCGGGGAGTGGAGTTTTCTTTTGTTTGGGAAGAGATGGAGTCGAGCGGCGACCCGGGACGCTCCCCTAGCCCGGCTCCCCCGACACGTACTGCTGACTCCAGACGCCCTTGGCAGCCTTTTCTGTCCTCCCTACTCCGATCTTCAAAACTATCGGCAGAGTTTCTAGCTCACTCCCCACCTCTCCCTGAACATGAGGGAACGTTTCTGGAGGAGCAACTGCAGACCAGACAAAACTTCGGGCTAGGCCATAAAACGACCCCCGCCGGCAGTTCCTCAGCATCCACACCTTGGTCCTGCAGTTGCACACTGCTGTCAGGATGGCCTTCTGCATTTGCACTCCACACCCCCACCGTTGCTCTCCCAGCCACTGCCCTTGCTGCAGCGCGACCCCTTCCCTGGTTTCCCCGGGCTGCACCCCACCCCTCTAAATGCCGTCTAGGCCCGGGCCCTGCCTGAGTCCTTCTACCAGCCAGCAGAAATGGACCTACACAGCCTGTGTGGCCCTAGCTCAGCCCAACTACGACCTCCTAGTCTCTCCAAATGTCTATTTTTCTATATTCACCTCCAAATATTTCTTCATCCACGAGTCTGTGTCCCTCCCCCTCCTCTAGAGGGGGAGCCCAGAGCTCTATAAACCTTCCTGGGTCCCTAATCTCCTTTCAATGAGCGGCTTCCCACCCCTTCACTGCCTATCAAAGAGGTCTCTAGGGAGTGGGCCATGGGGGGCTTCTGCAGGGGAAGGAGTCAAAGGCAGTTAGGTGGAAAACCCCTCTCCCCCAGGCTGGGCAGGTCTGCTCTGGGCTGGGGATCAAAGCTGAGGTGTGGGGAGGGAGTAGGGTAGGTTTGCCTGACTCAGAGAAAGAAAGGGGAGAGGACCATGGATGGGGGGAAGAGGGAGGCCAAAGGGGCAGAAAAACCACAGGTCAAAGTGTGAGAAGAAGGGATAGATGCAGAGAGGAAATGGTTCTTCCAGTGCCCATGCCTGAGCACCGCCCGAG
Source organism: Cheirogaleus medius (assembly GCA_008086735.1). Taxonomy (NCBI): domain Eukaryota; kingdom Metazoa; phylum Chordata; class Mammalia; order Primates; family Cheirogaleidae; genus Cheirogaleus; species Cheirogaleus medius. The sequence continues at coordinate 26,100,140 of VBSM01002153.1, read as the reverse complement.
CACCAGGCCTGTGCAGAGCACTTCACAAATGCTGTTTTCACCATCCGGACAACCCTGGGGGTGGGAGGTAGTATTGCCCCCATTTCTCAGATGAAGATACTGAGGCTTAGAAACGTTAAGTAATTTATCCAAAGCCATATGCCCGAAGGAAGGTGAAAAGGGTGGGAGACAGAAAACCAAAAAGAGATAGAGAAAGTAAGGAAGAGAAATGGCAGTGGACAGAGAGTGGGACAGAGAGAGGTGAGAGACACAGCGAACTGACAGATCAAAGCAGCGAGCTGGAGGCCGGAGCCCCAGATGGGGTGAGAGAAAGTGAGCCAGAGCTCAGCCCAGGACAGCCCTGAGGCAGAGACAGTGTGTAAATTGGAGACAGGAAAACACTATCCAGGCTGGAACAATGGAGGGTGGAGACGGCAGCCTCTATACCCCCCTCCCCAGAACCTGGGCATCCTGTCCCCAACGTGCTGGGCTGTCTCCTGCCACCCATGGGGCCCCAGGGCCTCACCTCAGGCTGGCTGGGTCCGCCTGCCCCCTGGCCCCTGGACATCACTGGGTCCCTGGGAGTAGGCTGTCCCACCTCCCGCCCTCCCCCCTTCCCTCTCTCCTGCAGCCCCAACGGTGCTGGTCCCAGGTGTGCTGCTGGCTCCCTGGGGGGCCCAATCTCTGCTCCTCCCAGGGAATCCCCCACCTTCCCCCATCCTCACACCACCCTCCACTGCCAGGGGCTGTGTAGTTTTTCCTAATCCCCCTTCCGCCAGTGCCTGTCCCCTCCCCCATGTTTCGAGCCAAGCCAGGTGTGTTCATCCCCCCCCCATCTCCTCCCCTTCTCCTTCCCGTAACCAAATCCAGATGTGAGGCCTCTGCAGAGCCCAGTGCGGGGAACCCAAGCGTCCTGGCCTCCAGCACTTCCTTGAGGACTGGAGGGAGGAGTTCTGGGGAGGGGACAGGGCTGGGCCTCAGTTACTGAGCACCACTTTAGAAGGGGGAGGGGGTGGAGGTCCTCCTGAAGAGGAGGTGGGGACTTGGAAGGGGAGTGGAGTTGGTGGTAGACAGGGAAGGGAATGTGGAGGCTGAGACAGCCCCTAGGGAGGTGTGTCCTCAGCCAGCAGCCCTTTTCCCACATGCTGGGTGCTGGGTGCTGGTCAGGACCAGAGCAGCTCTTGTTTTAACCCTTTCTGAGCTGTTGACCCTGCTTCCCTGCCAGCATTTTGGTTTTCATCCCTGCTTCAGGGCACAGCCCTCAGGGAGGCCTAGATCTGTGGGGATCTGGGGGCCTGCCAGCTGTTGGGGGTGAGGTTGGCATTCAGAAAAAGAGGCAGAAGTCAGAGGGGGGTGCAGAGGGCATAACTTGCCCCCCCACCCGCACACTCCTCTAGCTTGGAGCTAAGAGGACCCACCCGTCTCAGTTCCCAGGGGTCTGGTCCTCCTAGCCCCCCCCCCTGCCCCAAGTGCTGACTTTGTGTCTTGTCTGTCTCAGAGACCCTACTGAACACAAAATTGGAAACTGCTGATCTGAAGTGGGTGACGTTCCCTCAGGTGGAGGGGCAGGTAAGAGCTGGGCCCGAGAGCTGGAGCCCTGGAGGGAAACTGAGGGAGGAAGGAGGAGGGGGTGAGCGTGCTGCCTGTTTCCTGTCCCCTCCTCGCCGCCCCAGATGGCAGCAGCCTGAGCAGCTGTTCCTCTGAGCCCTTGCTCTGAGAGGACCCCCAGCAGCTTCTCCCCCAGTCCCTCCTTGCTCCATGGGAAACGCCCCACCCAGACCTCCAGACCTCTGTAGCGGGCCCCAGGCTGAGCCCCCTCTCCCCACAGTGGGAGGAGCTGAGCGGCCTGGACGAGGAGCAGCACAGTGTGCGCACCTACGAGGTGTGCGACGTGCAGCGGGCCCCTGGCCTGGCCCACTGGCTGCGCACCGGCTGGGTCCCACGGCGTGGTGCTGTGCACGTGTATGCCACACTGCGCTTCACCATGCTCGAGTGCCTGTCCCTGCCGAGGGCAGGGCGCTCCTGCAAGGAAACCTTCACCGTCTTCTACTACGAGAGTGATGCTGACACGGCCACAGCCATCTCCCCAGCCTGGATGGAGAACCCCTACATCAAGGTAACCAGGTGCCATGGCCAAGGTGGGGGCCCAGCGAGCAGGCCTTTGGCAGGGGTGTAGGGGGCTGGAAGGAGGAGGCTTAAGTCTGGTGAGGGAAGAAAGAAGGTGGTCTCCAGGGTGGAGCAGTGGAGTGCACGTTGGCTGCCTGGCCCGGCCCCCTGGGAGGCCCAGGCTCATGCTGCTTCTGCGGACACCTGAGCCACCCTACCCTAGTGTGCTTCTGTCCTCTGACTATACCTTCACAGCCCCGGGCTCTGCATCACCCGATGCCTTGCCCTGCATGCTTTCTCCCGGCCTCTTCCTCCTAACCCCTACCTATCTTCCAAGTTCCAGCCTGAGGTCTTCTCTGTGCGGCCTTGGCTGATTCTGTGTGCCCTGGAATCTCGCACTGGGCACATACCTGGCCCAGCACCCGTGGTGCTTTATAATTTCTCTCGGAGTCATTCGTTTCCGTCTCCTTGGTTCTGGGGTCGGGGCCTGGTGTGGCGTAGGTGTTGGTACATGTTTGTAGAACAAGTAAGTGAACGGGGAAGGGGTGCTGGATAGAGACTGGACACATGATAGGAGCTCAGCAAGGATGAATGGACGATGTTGGGGCCTGCAGGAAACTGTGCACTGTGGAAGGTGGAGAGAAGGTTCCAGTATGGGAACCCAGGAAGTCAGGGAGGGTGAGCTCAGAAGAAGATAGTCCATGGTTCCTCAGGGGAGTGGGGACAGCAGCAGTGCGTCTTTCCTGCCCGGCAGGTGGACACAGTGGCTGCTGAGCATTTGACCCGGAAGCGCCCTGGAGCTGAGGCCACGGGGAAGGTGAACATTAAGACGCTGCGTCTGGGACCACTCAGCAAGGCTGGCTTCTACCTGGCCTTCCAGGACCAGGGGGCCTGCATGGCCCTGCTGTCCCTGCACCTCTTCTACAAGAAGTGCCCCCCGCTGACTGTGAACCTAACCCACTTCCCGGAGACCGTGCCTCGGGAGCTGGTCGTGCCCGTGGCGGGGAGCTGCGTGGCCGATGCCGTCCCCGCCCCAGGCCCTGGCCCCAGCCTCTACTGCCGCGAGGACGGCCAGTGGGCCGAGCAGCCGGTCACGGGCTGTAGCTGTGCTCCAGGGTTCGAGGCTGCTGAAGGGAACACCAAGTGCCGAGGTGAGGGCTGGAGCTTCCCCCACGAAGCCTGCCTATCCGGGGGAGGGTCTCACATCCCACTCGTGGAACCACTTCTTCAGTTTTCGTTTTGAACATTCTTCACTGTCCTGGGCACTCACTTACTGGAGGGCTCGCTTTCTGAGCCCTTCCTCACTTCCAGACTCTTCTCTCTAACCCTGTCCAACTCTAGGTGCAAGACTGGCCTGGGAATGGGACCTTGTCTGGCTCAGGACAAAGGGATCATGGTGTCTGTTCTTGTTCATTGTGGCCTCTAATTTACTGGTAGTGAATTCTCACTTAGCTTTTTCTCTAGAGCGGGGCTGCTTAGCCTGGGTTTTATAGATGTGATGTAGGGAATCCATGGGCTTTGGTGGAGGAAAAAAATGACTTTATTTTCACAACTCTCCACCTGAAATTCAACCGTGTGGAATGTCAGCAAGTACACTGTAGTCATAGCAGGACCTGAGACTTGAGCACCCAACAAATCACGGGTACCTACAGCCCATTCCAGGTGCCACAAGAATCTCAAAATGTTATTTTTGCTCACCATGACTTCCATGTCACAGAGATTGTGAGACCTGCTGCTATGTCTTGTTAATAAAGAAATGCAGCTGGGCGCAGTGGCTCACCCCTGTAATCCTAGCACTCTGGGAGGCTGAGGCGGGCAGATCCCTCAAGGTCAGGAGTTCGAAACCAGCCTGAGCAAGAGCAAGACCCCATCTCTACTAAAAATAGAAAGAAATTAACTGGCCAATTAAAAATATATAGAAAAAAAAATTAGCCGGGCATAGTGGCACATGCCTGTAGTCCCAGCTACCCGGGAGGCTGAGGCAGAAGGATCGCTTGAGCCCAGGAGTTTGAGGTTGCTGTGAGCTAGGCTGACGCCACGGCACTCTAGCCTGGGCAACAGAGCGAGACTCTGTCTCAAAAAAAAAAAAAAAAAAGAAATGCAAATATTGCTGTATCATGAACTTGTTTTCTTAATGTTTTGGTCATCTCAACTTATTTTGTTTCCTTTGCAATCCAGTTTTGTGGTGTGCATTTAAAATCATTATCCTGAGCAGGGATCTGTAGGCTTCCCCAGACTGCCAAGGTCAGGGTCAAAAATGGTTAGGACCCCTGCTCTGGAGGGAGGGTCTCCTTTCTTCTCTTAGAGGTGAGGTTTCTGACATCCTTCTTCCATTCTCCTGCCTTAGCACTTCATACAACCTTGAACACAACTGGATGTTTGGTGCATGCTTTTGATGAAAACTCTTTCTCTCTCTCTCTCTCTCTCTCTTTCTCTCTCTCTCTCTCAGCCTGTGCCCAGGGCACTTTCAAGCCCCTGTCAGGAGAGGGGTCCTGCCAGCCATGCCCAGCCAACAGCCATTCTAACAGCATCGGATCACCTGTCTGCCAGTGCCGCATCGGGTACTTCCGGGCCCGCACGGACCCCCGCGGTGCACCTTGCACCAGTAAGTGACCAGCAGCCAGGTGCGGTTCATCGGGGAGGGAGTGCAGACCCCTGGGGCGGACTCCACCACAGCCCTGTCCTCCCTGGGCTTCCTCCTGTTGACCCTGGCATATGCTGGTCCCCAGCCTGGAGGAACAGGTGAAACACACCATCTCAATGACAGGAGGTCAGCGTGGCTGCCTGTCCGTCTGCTGGCCCCTCCCTGCCCTTCGGATCGGGTCAGCCTCTGCCTGACTCCTCGGTCTCCCACAGCCCCACCCTCCGCTCCACGAAGCGTGGTTCCTCGCCTGAATGGCTCCTCCCTGTACCTGGAGTGGAGTGCCCCCCTCGAGTCTGGTGGCCGAGAGGACCTCACCTACGCACTGCGCTGCCGAGAGTGCCGCCCCGGGGGCTCATGCACAACCTGCGGGGGAGACCTGACCTTCGACCCCGGCCCCCGGAACCTGGTGGAGCCCTGGGTGGCAGTTCGAGGGCTGCGTCCTGACTTCACCTATACCTTCGAAGTCACTGCTTTGAACGGGGTGTCCTCCTTAGCCACAGGGCCTGTGCCATTTGAGCCTGTCAATGTCACCACTGACCGAGAGGGTGAGACTAGGGGCTAGGTGGGAGACACACATGTCCATGGGAAAAGCCAGCAAGGGGTGTGGATGGGCTGGGGGCCTGACCGGGAAGGATGGGACTGGGGAATGGGGTCCCCAGGAAGTGTGGACAGTCAAGGCTTTAGGAGCAGGAGGCAGAAAGAGAGAGATGCAGAGGCAGTCAGGCTAGGACCAGGCAGGGAGGATCAGAAGGAGTTTCCAGAACAGGCGGGGGGTGGGCACACACGTAGCTGGCAGAAGAAGAGTTAGAAAGAGGCGAACCTGCCATGCAGAAGGGCCTATTTGTCTCTGTCCCCAGTGCCCCCCGCGGTGTCTGACATCCGGGTGACTCGGTCATCACCCAGCAGCTTGAGCCTGGCCTGGACTGTTCCCCGAGCACCCAGTGGAGCCGTGCTGGACTACGAGGTCAAGTACCACGAGAAGGTAAGACCAGGCTCTGGCCCTGGGGGTGGGGCTGGGACACCTGAACTGCAGGCATCTGGCAGCATTTGAATTCCAGCTCTGCCAGGTAATAGCTGTGCAACCTTGGCCAGCCCCTTGGCTGCACCGAGCCTCAGTCTCCCGATCTGTAGAACAACTTTGAGAACAGGCCCAGCACAGAATCGCTGCAAGGAGTAGATGGTATAATGAATGCAAAACATACCACACAGTGTGTGTAGAAGTGAGCCAAACGGCCTCACCTGTCACCTGCCATCCAACGGGACCAAGATGCTAATGATGGGGGCACAGGAGTGGAGGGGGAAGCAGGAAGAGCTGCAGAAACTGGGGTCCCTGGGTGACGGCCAGCCCCCTCTTCCTCCTGGACAGGGCACAGAGGGCCCCAGCAGCGTTCGGTTCCTGAAGACATCAGAAAACCGGGCGGAGCTGCGGGGACTGAAGCGGGGAGCCAGCTACCTGGTGCAGGTGCGGGCGCGCTCCGAGGCTGGCTATGGGCCCTTCGGCCAGGAGCACCACAGTCAGACCCAGCTGGACGGTGAGCCTGGGGGGCAGGGTGTGGTCAGGGGACCCCCCCCCAAGTCACATCCCTGCACCCCTCTTGCTCCCCACTGCAAAGCACAGCCTAGTGGGGAGAGTGTAGGATATAGAAACCAAAACTCACAGCTGGGCGTGAAGTCCAGCTTGGCAGCCGACCAGCTGTGTGACCTTTAGCAACAGCCTGACCCGTGAGCCCTGGTCCCTCATCCAGTAAAATGGGAATGTCTGAAGCCTCTCAAAGGGCTTTGAGTATTAAGTGAGGTAGCACGTGTTGGTTCTAATGTGCTAGACCAGTAGCTTTCTAAACCTAGTAAATTTTTTAAAATTTTTTATTGAGATGTAACTCCTATGCCATACAATTCACCTGTTTTAAATGTACAAAATTCGATGGCTTTTAATATATTCACAGAATTATGCAGCCATCATCACAATTAATTTTAGGACATTTCCAGTACCTTAAAAGGGGACCTATACCCCTTAGCCATCATTCCCCAATCCTCTTCTTGTTGCCCCAGCCCCTGGCAAACACTGATCTACTCTGTCCTTGTGGACATGCCTACCCCGATATTTCATAGAAATGGAATCCTGCAATGGGTGGACTTTTGTGACTGGCTGCTTCTTTCACTGAGCATAATGTTTTCAAGTTTCATCCATGTCGTAGCATGTTAACAATGCTTCATTTCTTTTTATGGGGAAATAATAATCCATTGTGTGGATATAGCACATTTTGTTTATGCATTCATCTATTGATGGACATTTGGGTTGTTTCTACTGTTTGGCTATAAGTCTTAATTTTTCGCCTTCAAAACCTTTCATTCAAATGAGAATTTTTGTGGACATGAGTATTTCTTTTTTTTTTTTTT
>VBSM01002153.1:26045914-26076059 GCA_008086735.1 Cheirogaleus medius | reverse complement strand
AAAAAAAAAAAAAAAAATTTTTTTTAAAGGAAAGACCTACACAGGGACACCCAGTTGTCTGCGAGCAGGGGAGAAGAAATGAACTTTCCAGGCACAGGGAGCAGCGTGAACAAAGAAAGGCAGGGAGGTGTGTGAAAATGCAAGGCCTGTGAGGGGAGTAGGGTTGTTTGGCGCAGGCAAGAGAGGAGGGGCTGGGCCAGAGGAGCCAGGACAGCCCACAGGTCTGGGACATCACAGCAAGGAGCTTGGACTATATCTTGCAGGCCTTAGTCGTGCAGGGGAGTATGTCCCCAACCATGTCCCCTTTGGAAAAGTAGCATTGGCAAAGGGGCACTTGAGAAGTAGCTGGGGGCTGTCCTGCCGGAAGGAGTACCGGCTAAGAGGTTATTGTAAACAGTCCCTGCGAGGCCAGGAATAGATCAGAAACAACCAGAAAGGAGAATGAGGGAGCTTTAAGGGAAACATAGAGAGACACAGGGTTTGGGAGCAGTTTGAGGTGACCAGAGGCGACACTCACGGCAGAAGCTGCTGTTTCTCCAGAGTGGGGGCTTGAACCCTTGACTCTGGCAAGTGGACCCAAAGGCTTGCAGAACCTCGCAGAGGGCATGGCTTAGGCCTCCAAACTCACAGAGTGTGTTGGCACAGCCCACCAGGAAGGGCTCGAGGACCAAGTGGGAGGCACACTGGGCCCAGGCCGGAGCCTCGAGGGCTGTCTCGCATTTTTCCCGGGCCCTGTGGAAGTCAGCCTCTCTGCAGTTCCCACTCAGGTTCTCCGGTGGGTTATCTCCTAGGCAACTGGGAAGGAAAAAGAAAGGGACCAGCTTAGGGACAACCACCACCCCACCTAGGACAACAATACCACCCAGACCACAGAAGCTGGTATGACCTCCGGCCAACCTTCCACGCAGTCTCATCTCCCCCCATGTTTCTAAGCAAAATAAGCAAAGAAAGGAAGACTCACATTTCCCCAAATAGGCTCCAGCAGCCCTGAGGCCCAAATTACACACTTTCCCCCCAGAATGCCCAGGAGCCATCCTCCCTCAACTCACACACGTAAAGGAACATTCTGGGCTCCCTATCCCAGGTGAGCCCTACCATCTAGCTTCCCAGCTCCTGCTGCTATGAAAGGTACAGGATCTTAAGGGGACAATTACTCTGGGTCAATGTCCTTATCTTTCCAACTCTTCACAAACTCTTGGTCGTTCCAGGCCAGTTCGTCACTGGGCATCATCAGCTCGTCGTCTTCCTCACCGTTGAAGTTCCCACACACGCCACAGACCTGGGAGGGTGGAAGGGGGTTTCAGTGCTGGGGAGCTCCTTGTCCACCCTAAATACAAAGGTGCTCTCCACAGTGCTCCTCTCTGGGGACTGGCCTCTTTGGCCTGGTGGAATATGACTGCTGCCGCCACGTCCCTAGAGGCTGCCTCCCCCAAGAACAGAGCCAGGTGTTTTCCTCGCCTTTCCATAATAGGTTTCAGGGATTTCGATCTCTAAGAGATGATGGCCATCAAACGTGACTCGTGCTCCGATCTTAATCTTGACAACGGTGTGGATGCCACGGGAAACGATGCTGACCCCCGGGATCTGAGAGCTCTCGGGAAGGGTGACCTGTCTGCCATTGATCTGAAGAGGAGGGCGGGGCTTGTGAGTAAAAGGCGGACCAGAGTCCTCTCCTCAGAGCTCCCTCCTCCCTCCCAGTGCCCGTCACCCGGCCCAGCTCACCAGCACATGGTGGTTCTTTTGCAGGATGATCTGGGAATTGTAGATGTCAATGTAGACCTGGTGAAGGTGGAAAGCCTTAGATCTGCTTATCAGCTTCTTGTTCTTGGCACTGATCTTGAAGAAGGGCACGTTCATGTTGGGGTGGCACACTTTCATCAGGACGTATGCGCAGGTGCCCTGGATAGAGTGTTCACTGCCATCGAAGCTCACGTACTGGGCTTCCCCTGAGACCCGGCATACTCCCATACCTGGAAGGAGAGAGAAGTGGTTAAGGGATCCCCCGTCTCTGGCGATAACAGGGTCCCTTGGGAGGTGGTCCTGCACTAACCCTGCCTTTCAGAAAAAAGGATCTGGGAAAGGCCAGAGAGCCCCAAGAGGGAAGGAAGACAATGTTCAAAAAAAGAGTCAAGGCCCAAGGGCCAGAGTGGCATGAGGCTTGAGGCTACAAGGGGCGTGATTCTGCCAGGGAGAGATTTATAATATCCCATCTAAGTTCATGGCCACCACCAGAGAGGGATGGGTGAACCCCAGGTGCCTTTCCTGGCAGCGAGAGGTCATCATTCCCACCTGAAGCTCTTAGGTGTGGCAGGGCTACGAACCTGACCCCCAGTGCTATGGGTGTCAGGAAGAGTGTGGGGAGTGGGGAGAGCTGTCTTTGGTGGCTGTGGGTTCCCCCCCAGCGCTGTGGCCCTCCTACCTGAGGCCCGGCAGCGGAGCACCCCATCCAGGGACCAGCACATCTGGTTGGGTTTGCAGGTGGTTTGGAGGCAGGTGATATTGTTGTGGATGCTGCAGGTGCAGAGCCTGGAGCAGGTGCTCTCCGTGTACCAACTCTCCCCCACCTGCGGGCCGGGCCATCAGCAGAGCCAACAGAGACTTGGAGGCTGGAGGTGGCCTGAGACCCCCGGCCCCCTGCCCACCCCTGGCACACTGAGCTGGTTGCTGTCCTTTCTCTCTGGCCTTCTTCCTCGCCCCCAGCCTGGGCTGGCCCTTTCCCTGGCACTGGGCTTGTGCAGCTGGGAAGGGCAGGGCCCCCCTGCTATCTGGCCTCTCACCAGGTGGTAGAAGCCCTTCGGGTCGATGCAGCCACACTGGCTGAAGGGCACGCAGGAGGTTCCGCTCAGGATGTGGCCTTTCTGGCATTCACAGCCCTCGGCACAGGGTAGCGAGGCTGGGCAGTCCCTCGGGGCAACCAGGCTAAGGCAGGTGGCTGGGCAGGGTCTGGCACAGGGGCTGTAGCTGCTGCCGGGTGGGCACTTCAGAGCTAAGAAAAACCAGAATGTCAGGAAGAGCCGAGTGGCCTTTCCAGCTCCCTGACCTTGGGGCATCAAAAGTTCCTGCTAATATCCTTGGGCGGATGAAGAGATAAACACCCCATGGTCTGTCTGTACAATGGACCATTACTCAGCCTTAAAAAGGAAGGACATTCTGACACACGCTACAACACGGATGAGCCTTGAGGACATCATGATGGGTGAAATAAGCCAGACACAAATGACAAATACTGTACGATTCCGCTTATATGAGGTCCTTAGAGGAGTCAAAGCCGTAGAGACAGAAAGTAGAACGGAGGTTGCCAGGGGCTGGGGGAGGGGATGGTGGAGTTTTTTGTTTAATGGGTACAGAGTTTCAGCTGTGGAAGAAGTCGTTCTGGGGGTGGACGGTGGTGATGGTTGCACAACACTTGATTGTACTTAGTGCCACTGAACTGTATACTGGTTAAGATGGTAAATTTTATGTTATGCATATTTACCACAATTTTTTTAAAAAAAAGATGAGATCCTGAGCAAGAGAGGGAAAAAGGGAAGAGAGTCGGCCCAGGTACAAGGAAAAGGAGACAGTAACCAAATAAAGGCAGAACATTCTGGTGAGGGGAGGTCAGATGGAGGTGGCCCTGGTACAGGGAGACCGGGAAGGATGGGCTGGGCATGGAGAGAGGCTGGAGCAGAGAATGGATGAAGGAAGGGAGGAAGGGAGGAAGGAATGAAGGAAGGGAGGGAGGGGGTGCAGAGGACCAGGCTGCATAGGGAGAGCAGAGGAGTGGAATTTAGGAGAAGAAAGGGAGGGCAGGTTCTGGAGGATTCCTCCGGGCTGTGGGAGCGGGTGGTCGGGTCACTCACGGCAGAAGGTGCTGTTCCGCCAGACAGGGGCCTGGCCAGCCTGGGCGCACAGGGATGCATAGGCCTGCAGGGAGTGGCACAGGGCTGTGGTGTCGCCCTTGGTCCCACACTGGCCACGCACGCAGCTGGAGAGGCTGGCCTGCGGGGGCACCACCTGGTGGCACTGAGAGAAGGGTCCTGCAGGACAAGACAAGGCAGGGTGACAAAGCAAATGAGCAGGAAGGGGCAGGAACGTGTGGCTTCTCTGGGGCTAACTCGACACCCACTTCATTCGGAACCTGGATTTGTGGGGAACCCACTGCCTGAGACACACAGAAGGACCGGTCAGTCGCAGCTCCCAGGAAGGTGCTCACTGGCAAGCCCGGCATTCCTGTCACCTTCCTTTTGGTTCACATCTGTCTCTGGCCTCGCTCCTTCTCCCGCCCTGACCACTCCCAGCAGGGGACGTGTCTTACCCTGAGGGTCTGTTAAGATGGCACATTTCTTATTCCAGGTGTCTGCCATTTTGCCCTCTTGGCAGCCGGAGGGCCTGCCCTCCATGAGGAAGCAGCTGAAAGAGGAGAGGAGGGAGGATGGAAACTGAGGGCCTGAGGAAGCTTCCCCCAAACTGAAGCAAAAGTGGAAGAGGAAAATAGGGAGGGGCACAGGAGAAGAGCACAAAATGGTGCCCTCCAGTAGGAAGGAAAGGAGATGCAATAGGAAGGAAAAGGCTAGCTCTCAGGGGGGACTTCCCAAGTGGGCTCTCCAAAGAGGTCACTAAACACAGGGGAAATCAGCAGGCTTGAGTGTGGAAGTTGGAACCACTTTCCACCAACTCCAATTTCAGAGGGAATAAAAGGGAGATATTGGTAGGTTTCCTGCCAGTAGAGAGTTCAGCACCAGGTCAGTAGGAACACACGGGGACACCTCCAGCTGCCCCCGAGGCTCTTCCTTAGGCCCAGCCCCTCCTGCCTGGCTCCCCCTACCCCAGCTCACCCAGGTTCAGAGGAGTCAGACAGCTTCCAGGAGGCCCCCAGCTGGATGGAGTTTTCTGTGGGCTTCTTGTCTGGGCGCAGGTTGTCATCCAAGCTGTTGTTGTTGTAGTTCCCTGGAGCACGGAGCAGCTAATAGAGTACCTGCCAGCAGACCAGTCCCAAGGCCACCATCTCCCCGACCAGAAAAGGCACCCTCACTCCTCACTCAATATGTCAAGGTCAACACTTTCTCTCTCTTCTCCTGCCAACTTCCCTTAACTACTACCCTCCTGCCCAATGCCCTCAACACTATCAGTTGACTGGCACTTAGGATGCCTAATAGAGATGTGGGGGAGAGTGGGACCAGGCCATAGGCCTGCCTATTGTCCCAGCTCCCCCAAAGGGACCCAGGGAACTCACCACACAGCCCACAGAGCTGGCCCGAGTAGGAAGAGGGCACTGTCACTTCCACCAAGTGGACCCCATCATAGCGAACCAGGAGCCCAAGGTTTGTGTAGAGGACAACAAAGGAGCCACTAAGCCTTAGGGTCACCAGGCCTTTCAAAGGCCACACGGGGAGGGCCACTCGATGGCCGTTTAGCTGCAGAGGTGGGGAGGACATAGAAAGGGGAGTCAGGAAGGAACATGGGACAAACACACAACGGGGGCAGAAACCTGGGAGCAGGGGGTGGGGGGCAGGTATTTCCCAGAGCGGGGAGGGAGTCCAAAGGAGGTGAGGCTTAGGGTGCTGCAGGGCACCCCCAGGGGCCCTAAGAAGCCAGACAGGCAGCACACGGACAAGGAGTAGCAGAGGAGAGAGGTTAAGCAGGCTGGGTGGAGGGTCTGGATTGGGGGAGGCACGCACCATGACCTTGCGGCCTTTGAGCAGGGAGATCTTGAGGCCGAAGACCTGCACATGGACGGCTTTCACGAAGGAGGCCTCCAGGATCCCCCCGCGGTTCTCGTTGCTGGTACTCACAACAAAATAGTTCTCTGGGAGCCTGGGCCAGCAAGACTTGGTCAGGACATAGGTGCAGGTGCCCATGAAGTGGTGCAGGGCTCCATCGAACGTCAGGTAGTGGGGGTCACCCGAGGCAGTGCAGGTGGCAGCCCCTGGGGAGGAGAGGATGGCATTCAGCGCCTCACTGCCCCAAGCCCTGGAAGCCCTGACCCAAGGCTGCCACCTTGGCGCATCCATGTAGGGATGGGATGGTCCCCACGGCCCATCTATGTCAAGGAGGAAGTCTCCCCTCCCCAACTCCACTCTCTGAGTCCTTGAAAATGCTGCCCCTGCTTCAGGCAACTGCTTTCCGGCCTCTGCTTGAGCCCAGCTCTCTGGGGAGGCTGCTTTGGGCAGGGCCACCCCCTTGCTTGAGGTCACCTGGGAAGCCCCTGGCTCACCTTCCACCTAACCGCTCACCTTGAGCATGGCAGCCATAGAGGCCATCTTGAAAGCCACAGGTCTCCTGGGCCTTACACTTCCAGGAGTAGCAGCGAATTCTGTTGTTGTCTTTACAGAAACAGAGCTGCCTGCAGCCTGGCTTGTACCACTTCTCCCCAACCTGGGGGAAGGGAGACAGGAAGGGAGGGAAGCAGTGTTTCCCAGATCTGACACCAGAGCCCACAGAGCTGTTCAGTTGGCTGGCCCACCCACGAGAACACCCTGTCTTCCCGAAGCTCCACAATCAGCCACAAAACCCCGGCATTCAGTCGCTGATTCAGTCACTTTATCAGGAGTTTGTCCACTACTTCTGCAAGTTTTTTATTTATCTGTCTGTATTGTGCTAGGTGTCAGGGACTCAGGAGTGCACTCTATGGACAATGTCCCTGTGCTCATGGCACTCACAATCCAGTGGGGGGCAGCAAACACGTGTACTAATAAATGAGTGTGCTCCAATACCACGTGCACCCAAATCCAGCCATTGGGGCACCCACCAGGAACACAGACAATAAACACTTCTTGCAAAGAGGCTTTCTGACTTTGCTTATCAGGGAGGCTTCAAGGAGGAGGGAGCATTTCAACAGGCCTCAAAGGAGGTGAAGGATTTGTAAAAGAAAATAAAAAATCTGACGACAATCCCCCCAACTCCCTATACAAAAGGGAAGGTAAAGGCCTCAGGTCCCTGGGAAGGGCTGGCTCACAGATCATTCATGAAGGAAATTTCTTGCTGGCCTCCCATAAGAAGAACAGGCAGGACCAGGCTCGGTGGCTCACGCCTGTAATCCTAGCACTCTGGGAGGCCGAGGCGGGTGAATTGCTCAAGGTCAGGAGTTCGAAACCAGCCTGAGCAAGAGCGAGACCTGGTCTATACTAAAAATAGAAAGAAATTAATTGGCCAACTAAAAATATATACCAAAAAAAAAAAAATTAGCTGGGCATGGTGGCACATGCCTATAGTCCCAGCTACTCGGGAGGCTGAGGCAGGAGGATCGCTTGAGCCCAGGAGTTTGAGGTTGCTGTGAGCTAGGCTGACGTCACAGGACTCTAGCCCAGGCAACGCAGTGAGACTCTGTCTCAAAAAAAAAAAAGGACATGCAAATTGTGACTTTAGGTCTGCAGGCCAAGTCTAGCTCCTACAACTAAAGTCTGTTCAATTCCTGCTAACAATGAATTACAAATTTACCTGCCCAGGTGTGGAACAAAGTCAGGATCAAGCACTCTTCCACCTAAGCAGGGACTTCTGCATAACTGATGTTTCCTTCCCTCCCTTTCTCTCTTACATTCACCTCATCTTATGTAAAATACAGATTTTCCTGGATCTCACAAGCATATAACCATTTTGTCTCACTACCCCAGCCCCTGCTTTTTTTCTTCCTATTTTGTAAGCCCTATTCCCCTTAAATACTGCAAATTCCAAATTCTCCTTCTGAAAAACAGGCACAGATTTGTCTGTGGTTTGTGGTTTTCCCAGGCTCGTCCTCAACTTCAGCTTAATAAACCTCCATTGATTGAGATCTTTGTCTCAGTCACTTATTTGGGTGGACACATTCCAATGGGCCAAGGTGGCTGGGCAGCAGAGCAGGGGGACGGAAGGGGCTGGCCCAGAGGTGGCATGGCCAGGAGGAGAGCACGGCCCGGATAAAGAGCGCTGGGCAGCCCAGCCTGGACTGGGCCGAGGGTGCAGAAAGCCAGGGGGACGTCAAGTGGAGAGTCGGGGGGCACTGGTGCCACTGCCAGGCCCTGGGTGAGGGCCCATCAAAGAAGGAAGAAAGAAGCGCCACAGACAAGGGTCTGGCTCCAAATGCTGCCTCTGAGAAGTCTAAAAATGGGGGCACAGGAAGGGCCAAGTTCCTTCAGCTGAGAAAGAGCCTCTGGGTGGAGAGAAGACAGTGTTTGGAAGGAGTGTAGGTGACACACAGAGGTCCTCATGCCTTCAGAGGACAGAAACTCGGGGCAAAATGATTCAGTGAAGTGATGGCAGAAAGGGGCAGCAGGAATGGTGGGAGGGGACAGAACCGGGGGTCTCAGGCTCTGTGAGGCAGCGTGGGAAGTAACTGTTCCCAGATCTGCGGAGAGAGATGGGAGTGGGGACTTAGGGGGGAAGGACCAGAGCTGAAGAAAGAGAAAGGGAAATTTGATCCCAGCCAAAATTTCCCTAATCCCAGCCCTAAACCCCGGGCTCTTCCTACACACCCCAAGCCTTCCCATTCCCTGCCTCTCATCCTCACTTGAGGCTGTTTCACAACAGGGAGCAAGTCCTTCTGGCTGAGAGGTCCACCCAGCTGCTCACCTTGAAGTAGCTCCCATTGGAGTCGAGGCACCCACACTGGGATTGGGGGACGCAGTCGAGACCACTGAGCACGAAGCCTGGGTTGCACTCGCAGCCCTCCACACACCGGTCTGGACAGAACATGCTAGAGATTGCTGAACGGCAGGTGTCAGGGCATGGCTTGGCACACAGGGAGTACTTGCTGTTGGGCGGGCAGGCCAGAGCTGACGGAGGGAGAAGCTTGGGTGAGAAAGAGACAGACAAGCCACGGGGGAGAAAAGGGAAGACGAGCACATTCAGAAGGCACCTAGCGTGTGGATCTTGAGAAGAGAGAGTGACTTCAAGAAGCTTGACAGAGGAGCCCAGCTGGCTCCCAGGACCTCTTGGAAGCCAAGCAAGCTGCCTGTGCCAAGGGGCTGTTGCTCGGATGCTAACACAGACCTGCCGCGGGAGCAGATCGCTCCACGGGAAGAACAGCACAGCAGTGCTGCTGTGTAGAAAAGCCCCAGGTGAGTGATCTGGGTGGAAGGCCCAACCGTGGGGTCAGATCCTAAAGCAGCTTCCCCAGATAGCTGGGCCTACCAGGGCTGGCAGGGAGAGCCTCCCCTCGCCTTGGGTCTGCATCGTGTGCTCCCGTCTGATGACTTGGGCTGCACATAAACACATCTGTGCCCTGCACAGCCCCAGGTAGCCAAGAAGCCTTTCTGAGTTTGCAAGTGACTGTGATTTTCTCCGTAGAGATTTCCAACTCTGCAAATTTCCCCGTCCTGGTGTGGAAGTGAGGGGTTCCACCAGGTGTGCTCCAAGCCTGCACCGACCCTCTTGTCCCTGTCTAAGGGAAGGGGTCCTGCATCTCTCCCCTGCTCCTTGGCACAACTCACGGCAGAACTGGGGTTCCCTCCAGGGCTTCATGGGGTAGCCGGCATCCTGGCAGCTCGTGGTCATGGCTGACATGTGGGCACACAGCATCTGCTGTAGCCCCTGGAAGTTGCACATGTCAAACATGCAGTTGTCAAAGAAGGAAGTGGCCTTTAGGTGAAGCAGGCATGCCCTGGGGAGGGAGGCCGAGTCAGAGGGAACGAGGGGACAGAACCTCCGGGCGTCTACCTCGGAGGACCCCAGCTGTCATGCCACCCCAAGTGGCCTCGCCTGCCCCCTTCATACTCAAACGGGCCGCGGGAGTCGACCAGCCGTCCACAGAACCTTGGCCCCGACATGTTGTTCTGCAAGGCTGAGTCACAGGATAGGGAACTTGCCTGGTTCTTCTGGCACCTGGAAGAGACCCACCCCACACACCCCCAGGGCCAAGGCTCACTTCCAGCTCGGAGCCCCTCACCCAGCAGCCAGCAAGGCTGAGAGGCTCTGGCACAGCTCTGGCAGCCCCTAGAGGAGGACTTTGAGCACCGAGCCCCAAAGGAGGGGGAACAGCCTGCAGTCACAGGGTAGAGAGGAGACAGGGACAAGGTCAGTCGGTCTCACTGGGGAGGGCCGCAAGGGGGCAGGAAGCCCATGGGCCCGATGGGAGGGCTCCTCACTCACTCCCTGTCCTCGTCCTCAGCCATCTGCCAGCTTTCCCCCAGTTCCTCCTCGTCTCGGGCTAGATGGCCATTCGGCTTCAGGTGGTCATTGCTCATGTCACCGTCATAGTTTCCACATAAACCACAGAGTTTGCTAGAATAGGTCCTGGCAGGACAAGAGAGGAGTTGGTGTAAATGCAGAGGAGGGCTCTCTGCCATCAGGGGACCACAGCAGAGAAAGTGATGCGCTGGAGACCCTCTGTCCCCCCATCCCGAGCCACCCATGCAGTCCCCCTCCTCCCCTCTGTGCACACCCCACTGTCCAGCCATGACAAACCCCTTGCTGGCCCTAACACACTCCAGCTCATTCTTGAGGGTGCTGCGCGCTGTTTCCATAAAGCCTTTCTCTGCCTTGTTCTGTCAATGGGGAGCCACTCCTCATTGGAGAATGGGATCAAGTGACCGCTTTTCTGAAAGCCCCCAGAGCCCATTAGCAACTCCTAGCACATTCCCAAAGCATTGTATATACATCCTGCTATTTATCACACTGTCCCGAAGCCATTTCCTGACGGAGGCCTATGATTGAATGGTGGTGTCTGGAACGCAAGGGGAAGAGGAGGGCGGACAGGAAGCAGTGGCAGCTGCCTGGCTGGAATGCCCCCTCACCTGGCCACACTCACAAACAGCTGCTGGTCGCCATCCCATCTCACCCACAAACCAAACTCCGTCTGCAGCTCCACAAATCGTCCACTTGCAGCCAGGAAGACACCTTTAGAAGGTATGGCTGGGAGGGTGATTCGCTGACCCCCAACCTGGATGGCAGGGCAGAGGGAGGAGACAGAGATAGATCTGGGGGTCAAGGAGGACCCCAACAGACTCCCACATCCATGGCTGGAAGGTACTACATCCCCCTGAGCAGCCTAACAACCTCTTCCACCTATAGTGGTTTGGAGCTTCACAGCACTGTTGTATTTAACTCGTCCCTGGGAGGGTTCCGGGACTGGAGGAGCTGACCTGGAGGAGGCCACAGCAGCCCACAGGAATAGGCCACAGCCAGGGCCCGCAGTGGTGGAGGCGGAAGACAGGGCTCACCAATATGCGTCTGCCCTTGAGCAGAGTGATG
Organism: Cheirogaleus medius; assembly: GCA_008086735.1. Classification (NCBI taxonomy): domain Eukaryota; kingdom Metazoa; phylum Chordata; class Mammalia; order Primates; family Cheirogaleidae; genus Cheirogaleus; species Cheirogaleus medius. The sequence continues at coordinate 26,064,914 of VBSM01002153.1, read as the reverse complement.
GTAGTCTCAGGCAGGGTCACGTAGATTTTGTTCAGGAAGGACATGCCTTCCTGTTCCCATCCCTCATTCTTTGCTGTCACCCTGAAGAATGGATCTGGGTGGGGAGAGGGATGAAGAGAGCCCAGGGGCTCGCTCAGCATGCATTTCTGAGCACCTGCCACTGGCGGAGCCCTGAGCCTGGCACTGCAGGGAGAGAGGGCACAGAGACACCAGCCCCACAGCTCAGGAGGGGAGGCAAGACTCAAACGGGAGCAGGACATGACTGTCTGCCCCCTTCCAGAACAGCCTGCAGCTGCTGCTTGTCTGTCTCCCCTCCGTGCACTGGGACATCCCCTAGGGCGTTTGTGCTCCTTTACCAGTCCCTTTTACAGTGACTGTCCCTATGCCAGGAGGGCCCTCAATAAAAGCTGGCCCAGGGAGCAACTGATCAGGAGAACTATTTTAAACTGCATTTCCCCAGCAGCCTGGGCCCGAGAAAGTCCCTCTGCTGGGGTGGGCGTCTCAGCTCTTACTTTACAGAAGAACTCACTCCAGTTTTGCCCCTTCCCCCATCTGCTCCCCACCCTTTCCTGCCACCCACCATGCCCCCATGCCCAGCAGCTCTGCCTGCAGACCCACGGCCGAGGGAGGCATCTCCAGGGCCCTACCTGTTGAGTTGCCACAGGGTTGGGCCAAGATGTAAGTGCATCTGCCCATGAAGCCAAAGTGCCTCCCATCAAAGGTGACATAATGAGGGTCTCCATAGACCAAACAGGTGGCAATGCCTGGCGAGGGGGGAGAAGGGACCAGAAGAAGCTGCCTCCATTGCACCCCACTCTGGCTGGCTCCATATACTGGCCTGCCCACCCACCCGGTGGCACACCCCAGCTCCTCTGCCCAAGCAAGGGATTGGGATCCCAGTGTCATTTCCACTCTGACGGGCTGGCAGGCAGGGACAGCATGAGGGGCTCTCACCATAGGGGTGGCATCCATACTGGCCGTTTTTCAGCTGGCACATTGTACGTGCCCCACACAGAGAGCTTTGGCACTCGATCTGGTTGCCAGGCCAGCAGTGGCAATGTTCTGTGCAGTTGGGGCTGAACCACTCTGCCCCAGTCTGGAAGCAAATGATAGAGAGTCACAAAGCCATAGCTCTTGGGGGCCCTTCCCCCTTCTCCCCACCATGCCAGGACAGAGGAAGCTCTCCTGTGCAAAGACCTAAACTTGCTCATACTCTTCCTCTTCCCCCCACTTACCAGATGTTCCCACCCACCACAGGACATTTGCACATGCTGTCCTCTTATCCCAGAATGTTCAGCAGAGTTCAACTCAAAGGTGGTTTGCTCAGGAGACTTCCTCAGCTCTGGGTACCCTTCCTTCCAAGGACTTAACCACAGTTGCACTTTATATTTATTTTTGTGATTGATCATAAGCACCCTAGGTGAGGGTCCACACCTGTCTTTACTCACCTTCATAGCACCAAGATGAGAGTTCTTGTTCAATAAATGCATGCTTAATGAAAGAGTAAATGAAGACCCAAAGTGTCCCCTGAGAGCATTATAAGGGCAAGGACCATGCCCTATTCATGGTGACCCCAATGCCAGGAGAGCAGAAAGCACTAAATAAACATTTGTTAAATGCACAAATGAATATATCATGAGTTAATATATGCCTCCCAGGGAAGAGGGAAGAGATTCTTGGTGCTGATGGATGTGACAGATCTTTCTGCCCAGGCTATGGCTGAAGCTAATCCTGACACTAACTCAGGGAGACCCAGGAGACTAGTTAAAGGGAGTTGGGGGAGGAAGTAGTCCCATAAGAGACAAGCAGGAGCTCTGATGTCAGTGGGAAGAACATCTAACACCTGGAGCTGAGAAGAGGCACTGGACATTAATGAAGCGCTTAATTAATAGGTTGCATGACATTTATCATAAATTGCTAAAAATAGTAATTAACATTTATTAAGTAATTACTATGTGTCAGGATCTAATTTCATCCTTACAAAGATTTTATAGGCGGTAGAAAATCTTATTGTGCACACTTTATAGATATGGAAACAGATTTAAACAGGTAAAGAAACTTGCCCAATGTCACCCAGCACAAATGAGTGCTGGAGCCAGGACTGAAGCTCAGGTCTACCTGACTCTAGACCTGCGCTGTTCAATACGGTGGCCACCAGCCACAAGTGGCCACTGAGCTCTTGAAACATGGCCAGTCCAAACTGAGATATGCCGTAAGTGTAAAATACACACTGGATTTTGAAGAGTTAGTATGGAAAACAAAACAAAACAAAAGAATGCAAACTATTTCATGAATAATTCTTTTTTGTTTATGCATTGAAATGATAATATTTTAATATTTGGGATGGAGGAGATTATTGGAATTCACTTAACCTGTTTCCTTTTGCTTTTTTTTTTTTTTTTCCTGAGACAGGGTCTCACTCTGTCTCCCAGGCTGGAAGGCAGTGGCACAATCACAGTTCACTGCAACCTCCTCCAACTCCTGAGATCAAGTGATCCTCCTGCCTCAGCCTCCTGAGTAGCTGGAACTACAGAAGAGTACCACCATGCCTGGCTAATATTTTTTAATTTTTGTTGTTGTTTTTTTTTTTTTTTTTTGTAGAGATGGGGTCTCACTATGTTGCCCAGGCCAGCCTTGAACTTCTGGTCTCAAGTGATCCTCCGGCCTCAGCCTCCCAAAGTGCTGGGATTACAGGCATGAGCCACTGTGCTCTACCTCCTTTTGCTTTTATAATGTGGCTATTAGGAAATGTAACATGACACGTGTGGCTCACATGCTCTCTCTGTTGGACAGTGCTGGTGCAGAGACTGTGCCCCTGCAGAGCCTCTGCCCTGTTGCATCTCCCCGGGAGACCACTGATTAGGGGAGACAAGTACAGTAACTCCTCTCTTTTTGACCTATCAGGATTTGCAAGGTCCTCTGGAAGGAGAGAATTACAGAAATATTGAGTCTGGAAGGAGCACCTAGCCCTGGACCACAGGAGGACTGACTCCTCAGCACAGCCTAGCACCTGGGGGCCAACACAGGAGCTTCACAAAGACTTTGTGTATGAACAGCAGGGACCATCAAAAGCCACATGCTGAATGAATGACTCCACCATCGTGTAACTGCCGCTTCTGAGCTGAACCCTTGGGAACATTCCAGGGACCCAAGTTCACTTCATCTGGGGAGCAGATGGAGCCAGAACCCAGGTGTTCAGCCACCAACGTCCCTCAGGGGATCCGAGCCTCCCCGTGGTCTTACCTTGTAGTTGTTGTTGTTGTAGAAGCAATCGCAGGAAGAGGCATTGATGCAGCTGTTGTCACTAAATAAAAAGCCGGGGTTGCAGACACAGCCCTCCTGGCAGAGGAGCCCACAGCTGGGCCTGGGGTTCTTGCAGGAAGCAGGGCAAGCACAGGATTCGTAGTGCGCATTCGGGGGGCATCTCTCTAAGGGGAGAACACAGCCTCCATCAAGCCTGCATGCCATAGCTTTTCTCAGGGGGCCCCCCTGCCAAACTCAAGTGCCTCTAAGACATAGCCCCGTGTTACTCAGCTCTGACACATGCTACAGCAGGGTGAACCTTGCAAATATTATGCTCAGTGACAGACGTCAGACACAAGGCCACATATTGTATGACTGCATTTGTATGGACTGTCCAGAACAGGCCGATCCACGGATATAGGAAGGAGATTTTTGGCTGTCAAGGGCTGGGGCAAAGGGGACTGGGGACCGACTGCTAATGGGTTCAGGGTTTCTTTTCAGCATGATGAAAATATCTCAAATTAGAAGATGACGATGGCTGCACAAACTTGTGAAGATACTATAAACCAGGGAATTATACGCTTTAAAAGGAAGAATTTTACGGACTATGAATTATATCTCAATAACAAACAAGGAGAAGGAAACCTAGGGCTTGGTTCCCAACAACCCCATCCACTCGGGCTCCGCCGCCCCTCTTACGCTGGGCATACCCATCCTTTCTTCTAAAGTCGCCATGGACCACCGAAGCTCTCCTCTAAGACTGTGATTTTTCTACCAGAAGCATCCCTTTCCCCGATTTTGTCCTCTAGCCACTGTCTCTTTCAGCTTTGGCCAACGCCCTACCCACCTCATACCTGTAGCAGGTCTAGGAGTTGTGGTGATGCCCAGGGTTGCACTGGTCATGGAGGTACTTGGAACATGTAGAGGCACCATCCCCAGGAGTGCTGGCTCAGTGTGCACCAGGACTGTGCTGGGGCGGGGTGTCACAGTAGTTGTGGGCTCTCCAGGCACACCAGTGAGCTCTTCATGGGAGACAGTGGACTCTTCAATAGGGATGGTGGGTTTTTCAGTGGAGACAGTGGGCTCTTTGGTGAGGACTGTAGGCTTTTCAGTGTGGACGGTGGGTTTTTCTGTGGGGACCGTAGTTGTTTCAGTGGGAAGGGTGGGTTTTTCTGTGGGGATGGTAGTTGTCTCTGTAAGGATGGTGGGTTGTTCTGTGGGGATCGTAGTTGTCTCTGTAGAAACGGTGGGTTCTTCTGTGAGGACTGTAGTTGTCTCTGTGGGGACAGTGGGTTGTTCTGTGGGGATGGTGTTTGTTTCAATGGGGACAGTGGGTTTTTCTGTAGGGATGGTGGTTGTCTCTGTAGGGATGGTGGGTTGTTCTGTGGGGACCATAGTTGTCTCTGTAGAAATGGCGGGTTCTTCTGTGGGGACTTCTGTGGGGACTTCTGTGGGGATGGTGGGTTGTTCTGTGGGGACTGTAGTTGTCTCTGTGGGGATGGTGGGTTTTTCTGTGGGGACAGTGGTTGTCTCTGTACAGACGGTGGGTTGTTCTGTGGGGACTGTAGTTGTCTCTGTAGAAATGGCAGGTGCTTCTGTGGGGACCGTAGTTGTTTCTGTGGGGATGGTGGGTTTTTCTGTGAGGCCAGTGGTTTCAGAAGGGCCAGTGGGGGAAACTGCAGATTTGGTAGGAGGCACTGCTGGTGCTTGTGCTGCAAAGAAAAAAAAAAGTCTTTGGCATTTAGTCAAAATGATACCACTACCTTCTTCACTATCTAACTGGAGTGGGTGGGCTCAAAGGGGTAACTTATTCACCCCTCTCCTTCTACTCCCAACCCCCAACCTTCACTTACTTGGCAATCACTCAACAAACACCGCTCCTAATCTATGTCAGGTATCACTCCAGGTACAGGAAACACAAAAATGAACAGGATATGGGTCCTGCCTTCAGGATCACTAGGTGAGAGGTTCTGGAAGCAACCACCGACATGCATGGCACCAAAGCCACATTCACTCAGGCCAGCACCCTGAGGGTGCAGGGGAGGCACAGGTAGGCAGAATGCAGCAAGCAAAGCCAGCTGGGTGCGAACTCAGGCACAGAGAGGACTCGCATGCTATGCAGCTCATATACAGAAGCCCACAATATGGTCATCTCAGGGCACAGCCCCCTTGGGTTCTGTCTTACCTCGACAAATCCCATGATTGACCAAGATGAAATCTATAGCGACAACAAAGGCAGTGCTGCTACCCCTGGTGGCCTTAAAAATCAGCTGCAGGCAACCGGGGAGAGAGAAGGAAGAGAGAAGTGAAAATGAATTCCTGGCAACTCAGCGACTCTGCTGGGCAGGAGTCTGTCCTCTGCCAAAGTGTCACCTTGTTTGAGCCACAACAGTCCCATCCCACCCCTGCCCCCTTGTCCTCGGTACCGCTGAGTACCAAGGGAAGCCTCTTCTTGGCTCCTTTTCCTCATACAGGGACCACCAGCTCTGTCTCTCACCTGCATGGGCTGCTGATGTCCTGAAGAGATGGTGATGGAGGTGTTCTGCCAGTTAGGGCTCTGGGACCCAACGCGGTTCCAGAGAGAAATCGGGGTGCTACCCGCAGGACTGCCCAGCAGGAGCTTAAGTGTAGTGCCTTCTCCAAGGCCATACATGTGGTAAGCAAACTCCACACAGATGTCACCCGGGGCACAGAAGGGCCGGCTCACCAGTCTGACAGACTGCCCTGCCTGGGAGAACTTGTCACTTTCGAGGTAGATATAGTGAGCCCCTAGGAAAGGACGGGCACAGGCAAGATGGGAGAGCTGCCCAGGACAAGTCTATTGCTGCTGGTGCAACACCCTGCTTCCCCAGTGGGGATCTGAGCAAGCACCAAACTCCCCACATTGTAGCATGTTTTTTCTTTCTGAGTCTGCCTTTCTACCTGAAAGCAGGATCAGAAAGAAGGGGACAACAAAACCAAACCAGCACTCCTGATTTCACTGTTGGCTGCACTTGTCTCTTTTTTCTTTGAGACAGAGTCTTGCTCTGTCACCCAGGCTGGCGAGCAGGGATGCAATCATAGCTCACTGCAGCCTCAAACTCCTGGGCTCGAGCGATCCTCCTGCCTCAGTCTCCTGAGTAGCTGGGACTACAGGTGTGTTCTACCACACCTAGCTAATTTTTTTGTAGAGAGGGGGTCTTGCTATGTTGCCCAGGCTGGTCTTGAACTTCTGACCTCAAGTGAACCTCCTGCCTCGGCCTCCCAAAGTGTTGGGATTACAAGTACGAGCCATCTTGCCCAGTGTAAATGTCTTAACTGAAAATGAGATTGTAGATTTGGAAGCCTTGGGCTCAATAAAGTGAGATGCCTGAATTTTCTGGGGGCTTCAGTGACCCCAGGGCCCTGAGAATCCTCAACTGACTCTACTCTGCCATCTCCACAGCTTTGGTCCATGGCAATTTCCCAATAAACATCTGCTGGCTGAGTTCACCACCTACAACTTCTTCCATCAATCACATCAGCCAGCCCCCATACCTGGAGCAGATTACTGAATCTGATTCATTGGCTTGAGGAGTCCTCACCTCTAGGGAAATCTATGCTTTGGAAGGGTACATTTCTATGTCCCCGGGTCCAGTGTCCACCATCCGATGATTTCTGGGTCCAGTCACAGAAGGGGTGGTCATTATCTTCAAAATCACACTGAGGAAAGCTCTCTAGCAGATCAAAACAGGGGACATGAGGAAGCTGGGCCACACTCTCCATCTCTCCCCTAGCCCAACTCGGATTCTTAGAGGTCTGGGCCTTCCGGGGCTGCTCTCACCCCCACAGGGAGCGATGCTGATGTCATCCACCGCCACAGCTGGCTCTGGGATCTTTCCAAACACGCCCACTATGGTGAACTGAAGAGAGCGGGAGAGTGGGCTGGGGGTGAGCAACAGCCCAAACCCCCAGTGCCCTGATCCGATTTTACTGCATTCAGGGACCCAGGACCCTCATTCCCAGTGCCCGGACCCTCAATCCATTTCAACATTGAGGGTGCCTGCCACGTGCAAGGACCTGACCCCTTGCTCCTCTGTACCTGTATCTGTCCTTGTCCCGTGTAATTGACAGAAACAGGCTGCCAGTTGGGTCTGGGTTGTCCTGAGAAGAGAGAGTGTCTCCGGATGCTGCCTGCAATGGAGGGAATTGGAGAAGAGCTTAAGGTGACTGGGAAATGACTTAAAATCTATACCCAGAAGGATAAGTAGCAAAGGATGTGCTTGGGGAATGTTTGCCCAAATGCAAGCACATCCTTCTCTCACTCTCCTGGCACCTTTATCTATTTTTCCAGAATCCAGTGCCTTCTCAGCCCCCATTTCCACTTCATGGAACAATCCCACACATATCTCAGACTTCCCTACACCCTGAGGGATGCCCCATATTTCCCTGTCAAGCCCACCCTGGGAGATGAGCCCAGGTCAGTGCAAATCCCATGAATTCTCCACTCTAACCCAAGACTGAAGCATAGACGTGTAGGGCTGCACCAGGAGACTGGCCCCAGAGGGTGTAGTGGAAGGAAAGGCTCAGACAGCCGGAGGAGTGGCTCAGGGGGCTCAGGAAGACCGATTTCTGCCTGGGTCTTGCATTCCTGGGGTCCAGGAGCATGTAGTAGCCACCTGCGAAGGAAAAGGCCAGGAAGATGGGGTGGCTGGAATTGGGGGAGTATGGCAGCAGGGACAGGGGGCCGGGGAGGCTGGAGACCTGGCCCCAGGGAAGCTCCAACAGCAGCGTAGAATCGGGCAGCACTGAGGTGGGCCTACACCTGTGTCACAACTGGCTGTGGCCTTCAACTTTCCCAGAAATGCTTAGGCTGGGTGAGGACTCGGCGCCACCAAAGGAAACGCGGGCATCCTCTCAGAAGCAGCAGCCAGAAACTTTGTCCTTTGGTTGCTAACTCTTCAAGTCCCCTAGAGGCATAGCCTCTTCCTTTTCTTGACTTACTGGGCATAGCTTTAATACAAACTGGTGAGAGATGGCGGGTCTCATACAACAGAGCAGGCGGCACCCCACCCTTCGCCCCGCCCCGCAGCTCAGGAAGCCAATCAGCTTGGACCTCGCTCCGTGACGCAACTGGTAGCCGGGGGAAGATCTGCGCGGCCGTCGACTCTTAGGGAGCGCGCACGCGCGCGTGCTCGTGCCCGACGCTCCCCCGCTCCAGCCCCGCGAGCGCGCTCACCGGGCGAGGAAGGTGGGCGCGGGGGACCGGGAAGGGGATGGGAGGGAGGGAGAGAGGAGAGAAGAAAGGAAACGCGGAAGGAAGCGGGGAGGGGAAGGAAAGAAGGCGGGAGAGGAGGAAAGAGAAAGCAAAGAGTCACAGGAGAAATGGGAGAGGAAGAAGGGAAAGATGAAATTAAAAACAACATTTACTGATACTGCTGGGCAGGGATTGGTGCTGAGTGCTGTGGGTGCGGCTTCGCAAGGCCTTTCAAGAAGGCGAAGCCCAGGCAGCAGAGAGCTCGGAGTTCCACGGCCGCCAGTGGGCCAGGGCGAGGGAAGATGGAGAAAAACGTAGAACATGTGGACAGGATAAGGTGGAAGGAAAGAAAGGAACTGAGAAAGCAGAAATATGAAGGGAAAAAGAAGAGGTATAAACTCAGAAAGGAAATGAGGGTGCAGGGTCCTCTATGTTTGACCGACAGTGCTCGGCTCAGTGAGGGCTGGAATGGGTTGTGTGGAGGTTGAGAGGGGAGGTGAATGCTGTGTGGGAGAGAAAAGGAAGAAGTGAACAGTAGAAAGAGCCCAGCCAAGGGCACAAGGAGGTGGCGGGGAGAAGCTAGGGATAGCCGTGGTTGGAAAGAAGAGAAAGTTACTTGAATTATTGCAAAAATCTCCTAAATGGCCCCCCTGTATCTCCCCTTGCCTGCTCCCCTTTTAAACCAGGTGATCCTTTTAAAATAAGTCAGATCAAGTCACTCCTTTGCTCCAAATCCTACAAAGGCTCCCATTTACATAGGATAAAAGCCACAGTCCTGACAATGGCCTTCAAGGCTCCGCATGAGCTGCCCCTCCTATGCCGGGTCTGAGTGCATCCTCTTCATCCCAGCCACGTGGTGCCTTGCTGTACCTCGATCCCCTCCCTGGCCAGCAGGCCCACTGTTACCTCTGGGCCTTTGCACTGGCTGGCCCTTCTGTCTGGAATGTTCTTTCCCACCCCAGTTGTTTCCTGCCTCACTCTCTCACCTCCTTCAAGTTTGTGCTCAGATATGACCTGAACAAGACCTACCTTATTTACAACTGGCAACCTATCCCCTACCCTTGCACTTCCAGTCCTCTTCCCTTGTTCAACTTTTCATTTTGCTAATAGCACTGCTCACCTTATAACTATATGATTTCTTCTTTGTTTCAGTAACTGTCTCCCCCTCAGCCTCCACTACTCCTATTTTGTACACTGATGTATCTCAAGTGCCTAGGACAGTGCCTGGCACATCATAGGTGATCCCTAAGTATTTCTTGAATGAATGAATGAAGCATGAAAGGTACTAGGGAAAGGAAATAAGGAGCAGACTGTGTTGGGTCTGCCAGGTAGAGGTTGTGAAGTGGTGGGGAGGGGAAGCTGGCTGGGTGCTTAGAGTTTGCTTCCTTCCATGAAACTTGAGGTCATAGAGGTTTGAGGCTGAGGGGTTCACCCCAGACTGTCCCAGTGCACTTATTGGAGGGTTTACAGAGATCACCAGAGCCCAGAAAGTCAGAGGATGGAAGCGTGTTTGGTACTCACTGCCAGGGCTAGAGAAATCATTGTCAGGCCCCACGCCTGGCTTCCCCGATTGTCCCTTCTTCTGGATCCACTTGGCTCCAGTGGCAGTTGGGATCCAGCTCCAGCCACAGAGATCATTTGGAGTGTCAAAGCTGCACATCTGCATCATGCAGACTGAGAGGAAAGAAAGGAAGGGAGAATGCAACTTTCTCTGACAGGAGACAGCTCAGAAAAAGATGCCTCAGTCTAGAGTCAAGATTCTGAGTTTCACCGTGTACCATGGTGGGCTTTTGGGCCAGGTGTGGCCCCACAGCCCACTGGCTGTGTTCCTGGCACAGGTCACTTAATCTGCCCAAGTCTCAGTTTCCTCATATGTAAATTGGGAATAATAGTGTCTACCTCATCAGGTTGTAAGTTAAGTCATGTACGTTTGGATTATCTAGTCCAGTCCCTATGCTCAGTAAGTGTCAATTCTTTCACCCAGCTTCTGGAATTTTCCTTCCCTTGAATTTGCTCCCCTGAAATCTCTAACATCAGTTTAGAGGACTAATGCTGGATGGATTGGGATGGGGTGGATAACAGCTAGGATGACTCACCATCCAGGTTTACCTGAAACTGAGGGCTTCCCAAGATGCGGGACATTCAGTGCTAAAATAGGGACAGCCCAGGGCAAATGGGGATGGTTGGTGACTCTAGAACAGGCATCACTCCAACTCTATGCTGAAAGAGAACCTGTCTTTCAGTGTGGCTGCTTTAGGGGTCAAAGCTGTGTGTGGGGGTAGCAGCAGAAGGATGCAAGCAGCCTCAACTCTGGGGACCACTAGGGTCCTGGTCCCTGAGCTGCTCCTACACCCTGGGCAGTTCTGCAGGACCAGGGACAGGAGGAGGGGCAAGGACTCACCCCGACTGCAGGAGCCTCGGTGGATAGAGAGGGCGTCCAGGGCAATGTCCAGGTAGGCAGTGTTGCCCCTCATTCCCTCGAACATCAGCTGTGGGAGGGCGACAAGGAGGCCCCCAATCCTGTGAGCCTCTTGGCTGGGCCTCCTGTCCTTTTGCGTCTGGCTCTGAGTTCCCTTCCCAACATCAGATGGCCTGGCCCCCACGCCCCCTCCTCGCCACAGCCCCCCAGGCTCCCCAACGCCCAGATTCCCACCAGGGCCCCAAGATCTGCCCTTGGCCTCACCTGGGTGGGCAGAGCAAGCCCTGCAGGCACAGTGACAGCAGTGGGTATCCAAGAGGGGCTCTGGGTGTTCCTGTGTTTCCAGAGCACACTGGGGCGCTGGCCTTGTGCACTCGACAACAGCAGCAGTCGGAGCTGGGCGCCCCACGACAGCCCAAACATGTGGTAGACGAAGCGCACACAGAGGGGCCCTTGCACCCATAGGTAAGGGCTGCGCAGACGGGCCACTCCACCTCGGCGGAAGGCGTTCGATACCATGTGCAGGTAGTTGCCCTCTGGGGGAAGCAGGGCCCAGGCTGGTGAGGCCCTGCCATCCTGAGTGCTAGCCCCCCACACCCCCTTCCCTTCTCAGAGCCTGGTGTCACTCCCCGTTGTCTCTCTTCTTCTTCCAGACCTGCACGTGCCCACCTCCCAGTGGCCTCTCTGCCACTGTGCTCCCCAAACCTCAGGCTCCCCTTGGTCCCCTCACCTCCACTGGGGTACCCCCCAGGGGGCCCGGTGGCACCAGTGGTGGAGGGCCCGCTGGCTCGAATCCAGTCCCCATCATCTGCAGACACCTGGGACCAGTCGCAGAGGGGTTTGGACTCATCCTCGAAATCACACTGGGTTAGGAGGTCTGGGAGGAAAGGGTCGCTGTGAGGTTTCGGAGAGGGCAGAGGGCAGAGGGCAAGCCACAGAGCCGAACTGGGAGATGGAAGTCAGCAGGATTGCTGAGCTTAGAGAAGGCTGCCACTAATATTTGGGGTTCAGAACAGAGATCTGAGAGAGAAACTCTTTTAGGAGAAATTCAGGGCTGGGGGATGGGGTGGAATGGGCAGAATGACAAGGTCAGGGGTCATAAATGAGGGGGGTGGCTGGATTCAGCTGGACACACAGGCTTTGTCTGGGCAGTGTGTTTTGTTGTTTTCATGGCCCATGCCCCGAGGCCACTCCAGGCGGCCACCCCTGGGCTAGTGACTGGTGTTCTGGTGCCAGAACAAGATTTGGAGTAGGAAGAGGAGATCTGAGTCCTCCTGGGTTCCAACTCACTGCTGTCCCTGGAGCTGTTAGTGACTGGTTTCCAGTCCGGAGGCTTCTCTCTCCTTGGGGGTGGTTTGGAGAAAGCAAAAAATGTAATCTTATCATTACCAAGAATTATAAGACTCAGTGATTGTGAGCTGAGTGGTCACTTAAGCATGGTTGTTCCTTTCTTTGTATTTATACTATATCAATTTTTACACAGTGAACAGATCTTACTTGTCTTTTTTAAGGTTTTCAGAAAGGTCACCTGCAGCCTCCTCACCTGAAGTTCTTACTTGTCTCCTAACAAATACCTGCTTGAGGTGCTCACATTCCCACCGGTTCCCTCTACCGTGTACCCTAGACACTGTGAGCTACTGAATGTCACAGGAGGAGGAAACAGTTCCCTATGTTTACACCCTGGGGGGCTCCCTTCATCTTTTTTCACTATAGCCAAAGATTTTCCCCAATAGGTTGCCAGGTGGGTGATGGGGTGGCGCTTCGCCAGCTCCACACAACTGAACATATATATAAATGGTAGCAAAGAGATGGCCCTGTCTCTCCTTCTGACCTCACAAATGCCACAGAGAAGCCACTCAGCTCTTGTTTTTGGTTCAAATTCTACTTGTTCAAATCCCCCCAAACAAGCTCCAGGACACCAGGCTATCCATTTCTTACTGCCTCCTACTTGAGGTCTCTCTCATCAGCTGGGTCCACCCTGGGTTCTGTCCATTTTCCAAGGGCCCCACTTCTATGTCCCCTCCAGCCACAGATCTGTCTCCCCTACCCTGCACCTCCCGACCATCTCGTTTCTCCTCAAATTTCATCTCTGACTTGCTCCTTGAACCCACTCCTCAACCCCAGGCTCTGGGGCTATGCAGTTAACCCCTTCCCGTCCCACCTGCTGAGGCCTGTCTTTTGTCTCAAGCCTGCTGGCCCTTCCAGCTCTACCCCGATCACCCCAGGTTTATCGTTACCCATGACTCCCTGAGCCCAGCTTACCAGACAGGGGCAGGCATGTGGCCCTGGCCCCAGGCAGTCCCCACCAGTAGCATCAGAGTCCAGACTGGAGGAGCCATGAGAGACCTCAGAGGCAGCTCTCAGGGGAGAGGGAAAGAGACAGTGAGAAGCCCAGGCCACGTTTATACAGCCTGGGCCCTCCTCGCTTGGCACCCTTCTAAGGATGCCATGAGAAATGGACAATCAGAAAACACGAGAAAGCTCTGGGAAGTTAAAACTATGAGAGTGGAAATTTAAAATCTAAGAGAAGAGTTATAAATTGAAATCAAAAGAACTAAAAGAGAGAAAGAAAAGAGAAAGTCAGAGGATCAATCCAGGAAGCCTAACATCAAACCCGAAGAATTTAAAAAAAGAGAACAAAGGAAAAGAAAATTACTTTTAAAAAAGAAAAACACACAAGAAAATGTCCCAGAACTGAAATACACAAGTCTCTAGATTAAAAAGCATCTCATAAGACGAATGCAAAGAGACACGTGGAAGGCACGTCATGAAATTTCAGAATATCAGGGGTGAAGAGAAGATCTGAAACACTTTCTGGCAGAAAAAAACAGGTCACATACTAAGGATCAGGAATCAGCATGGCATCGGACTTTTCAATAGCAACCATGGATTCTAAAAGGCAGCGGACAGAACATTGTCTACAGAATTCCAACGGAAAATCATTTCAAACTTAAAATTCTATAACTGGCAACAGGGGCAAAGCCAACTGCAGGGTCACATAGAGGAAGGACTGGAAATGCCATTGGCAAAGCAGCGAAAAGGACAAGTCACAGAGGAAATAATACAGCCAGTAAACATTTGAAAAGGTGTTCTGCTTCACCAGTAATAAGAAAAATGCTAATCAAAACTGCGACTGTCATAGTGACAAAAATTTAAAAGGTTGATAGTATGGAGTGTTGGACGGGATGCCGGTAAATACAGTGATGGTAAGACTGTGTGGTGGTGAAAACTCCTTAGAAGGCATTTGACAATGACTGTTTTGACCTAACATTTCCTTTCTAGGACTCTTCCTATGTATGTCTATACATGCACATTTGCCCAAGTATGGATATACCTTAAAGATGTTAATTGTAGGATTGCTTACAATAAGAAAAAAAATCGTGATTAATGTTTATCAGTAGATATGTGATTGGATCGTATTAAGAAATGTTATTATGGGCCGGGCAAAGTGGCTCATGCCTGTAATCCCAGTACTTTGGGAGGCCAAGGCCGGAGGATCACTTGAGGCCAGGATTTCAAGACCAGCCTGGACAACATAGCAAGATTCCATCTCTACAAAAAAATTAAAATTAGCTTGGCATAGTGGCACATGCCTATAGTCCCAGGTACTTGAGAGGCTGAGGCAGAGGGTTCACTTGAACTCAGAAGTTCAAAGTTACTGTGAGCTGTAATTGTGCCACTGCGTTGTAGCCTGGGTGTCAGAGTGAGACCCTGTCTCTAAAAAAAATGGAAAAGAAATATTACTTTGCAGGCATTAAATGGAATAGTGTCCTCAAAAAATTAAAGATAAAATCACCATATGATTCAGCAATTCTACTTCTGTGTATCAATATATACTCAAAAGAATTGAAAGCATGATCTTGGACAGATATTTGTACACCCATGATCACAGCAGCATTATTCACAACAGCCAAAAGGTGGAAGCAGCCCAAGGGTCCATCGACGAACGGGTGAATGGATAAACACAATGTGGTCCGTACATACAGTGGAATATCATTCAGCCTTAAAAAGGAAGGACATTCTGACACATGCTACAACATGGAGGACGTTATGCTAAGTGAAATAAGGCAGTCACAAAAGGACAAACAGTGTATGATGCCACTATGTCAGGTACCTAGAGCAATCAAAATCATAGAGGCAGCAAGTAGAACGGTGAGTGCCAGGGGCAGGAAGAGAAGATGATGGAGAGTTAGTGTTTAATGGGTGCAGAGTTTCAGTTTTGCAAGATAAAGTTCTGGAGATGGATGGTGGTGACAGTTATACAACAATGTGAATATACTTAGTGCCACTGAACTGTATGCTTAAAAATGGTTAAGATGGGCCAGGCGCGGTGGCCCACGCCTGTAATCCTAGCACTCTGGGAAGCCGAGGCAGGAGGATTGTTCGAGGTCAGGAGTTCAAGACCAGCCTGAGCAAGAGCGAGACTCCGTCCCTACTAAAAATAGAAAGAAATTAGCCAAGCAACTAAAAATATGTAGAAAAAATTAGCCGGGCATGATGGCGCATGCCTGTAGTTCCAACTACTTAGGAGGCTGAGGCAGGAGAATCGCTTGAGCCCAGGAGTTTGAGGTTGCTGTGAGCTAGGCTGACACCACAGCACTCTAACCAGGGCAACAGAGTGAGACTCTGTCTCAATAAAAAGAACATGGTGCCAACTCCAAAGCCCAGGTCCTCTCACAACACCCACTGTTCCCATGCTGTGTTCTGCTGAGTCTTACAGCTCTGCAGAGGTGCCCCTCAGGGGCTCTTGGGGACATTCAAATGAATGTGGAGGTGGGGGTCCCACCCAGCCAGAGCAGCCCTGCTTTTATCAGTTTTATAAGTGGCAATTCTACATAAGATTTCAGCTGAAAGGGAAATTTTACTGCCTGTGAAAAAACCTGTTGACTCCCACGGCACATGGAGCTGTACCTACCTAGGCTGGAGGGTTGGGGCCAGGCAGTGTGCTGAGCCAGCCTGAGTCCAGATTTTCTGTAGCTCACCACACCCAGGTGTTCCCAGAAACCTTCAGTTTCACTCCCTTCATCCTGGCAGCTTCCTGACACCTCCACAAATATGCAGAACATGCTAGGGTGCCTGACCTTTGCCCTTGACAAGTGACAGAGATGTCAGGGACAAGTGATGGAGAGGCCAGGGCCAGCCATTTTCCTGCGCTGGCACCAGGTGTCTAGGAGGGAGGTCAGAAAGCCCCTTTGCAGTCTCTGGGACCACTTCTGCCCAAATGAGCCTGGAGAACGGTGCCAGGGAACAGTGACGGGGCCCATGCAGGATCACACCCAGGAGGGAAAGACCTCTGCCTGCTCCTGCCAAAGCTGTGGCTATAAAGGACGCCCACCCCAAACACTCCTCTACCCTTCCTCCATGCCAGGTTAGCAGAGTCATCGAGATAGGGCAGGAAATGGTTAACCAGGGAAGAGCCACAGAAAAGGATTGGTCACAGCCCTTTAGGTTGGGCAATAAGTCCTCTGGTGGCTGCTTTTGCTGACCTCCCTTTGGCACCACAGAGCTGGATGGCCACCACTTCCACTCTGCCTGGACATGGGGATGGGGAGATCAAGGCAGGACAGGAAGGTGGGGAGGACCACCGGGCTCTGCAGGAACAGGCACGAGAGAACCTGGGATGTGGAAAGCCCAGAAATCACTCCAGAGAACTGGAGGCTTCACTGTGTGTCCTTGGGCACTTCGCTCACCTTCTCTGGGCCTTAGTTCCTTCATCTGTAAGATTGTGGGGACCGGGGTGTGGGGACAGGGGAGGAGATTAAATCCGCACAGCCAAGGTTTTTTAAAAATCAGAAATCTGTGTGGAGGGCACAACTGATTTTTAGCAATCAATTTTTAAAAATCAAGAAGAGAGTTTTAGAGACATTTGGGCATGGCTCCCATGAGTTGGGAGACTATACCGTTGTCTGTTTTTCTGTTGCCGACAATCCTTCATAAAGCCACAGTTTTGTTTTTTTTAACACCTTTGGTAGATGAAATGCCACAGTTTTATGATGGAACTTTAGTGGAATTAGCCTTGACCAGCTTGAAATGATTTAATTAACATTAAGCTTAGATTCCAATGTCTAAAAGACCCCATTTAAGCCAGGCATGGTGGCTCACACCTGTAATCCCAGCACTTTCGGAGGCTGAGGTGGGAGGATCACTTGAGGCCAGAAGTTTGAGACCAGCTTGAGCAACATATTGAGATCCCGTCTCGACAAAAATTTAGCTAGGCGTGGTGGTGCACATTTGTAATCTTAGCTACTCAGGAGGCTGAGGTGGGAGGTTTGCTTGAGCCCAGGAGTCCGAGGTTACAGTGGGCTATGATAACACCCCTGCACTCCAGCCTGGGTGTCAGAGCAAGACCCTGACTCAAAAAAAAAGAAAAGACCCCATTTAGCTAACTCAGCTCCAGCAACAATCCCCTGCTGTGGGGAGACAGTAGACTGAGTAGTTCTAGTAGAATCCTAGGCAACCTGTGAGCTGGGGCCAGATGGGTGCATGTGGTCAGCTTGATGTAATGCTGTGGCCCAAGGACAGGATTCCAGCCAGAGAGTACCCAAGGGTGAGGCTGGAATTATGATGGAGAGCTGGGGCTGACTTGGCCCCTAGTGCAGGGGGACTTGTGGGGGATGGGAGGGTGGTAGGCACCTTCTGCCTACCCAGGGGGAAGTGGGAGCCCAAGGCAGGGGATGGAGTGTGGAGGAGTTGGCAGTGGGAGATGGACAGGTCTAACGCCTTGTTGACCACAGCTGTTTTGTCCACTCTGTCCCCTCTCCTCTCCTTGGTGATCCTGTGCTTCTGATAGAAGAAGGACCCTAGTCAGAAAGCCTGACTTCTGGTCCTCACCTTCCTGTCAGTGTCTCATAACCTAGGCAAGGCCTGTAATCTCTCTGGGCCTCAGTTTCCTCCTCTGCAAAATGGGGATTCTCTACCCTCCTGCCTTACAGGGTTAGGAGACCAAATGATAGCATGCCTGGGAAAGCAGCTTGTAAATCGCAAAGCTGTCTACAAACAGAAGGCATCCCTGTTGAACAATTATGTAACCCCCTGACTCAGAACTGGGTTGTGCTGGCTCCTGTCCCTGCCAGAAAGTCAGAAGAGCTGGCTTGGTTACTTCCTGGCAGAACTTAGTTCCCCATCTGATAAATGGGGATAATACCTCTTGCTGTCCTGCTTTATGGAGTTATGGTGAGAATCACAGCAGCTCATGTAGGTGCCAAAGATTTATGTGATGTTAATTATAATAATAATAGCACAGAAGAAAGTTCACACTCCCAACCTGCACTTGAAGAGCCTCTGAAATCTGGCAACACCCTCCTTGTGTATCTGTGGCTGTCAGCAGGGTCTCTGGGCCTCACTCAGTTCTTCTAACTGCTGTGGCTCTTGCCTTCCTGGGCTTCTCAGCATTGCACGTCTTCGCACTCATCATATACCAAGTTGACTGTGTCTAAATTAATGTGCTTCAGTCTTTTTGCCCCTGGGGAGACTGCCCACTCTCAGAGGACACTGGGCTATGAGTATCATTTCATGTTTCCTAGCACTCAGGGCGAAGGCTTGGCACACAGTAGGCATTCCATAAATGTAGAATAAATTATTTATGTTTTAAATGTTCCTAACGTACTTGCCCATCACATCCATCCCAGAGTAATCATATGGTTCAGATTCGATAACTACTATTTAAAAAAAAAAGACTGAAAGCAGTAAGAAGTCTGAAGAGAAGTTGAGGAATAATATCAGTGGCCCTACATCCTAGGGTTGGGGGATAAGAGCCAGTTACTTAATTATGGGATTTCTGAGCCTTAGGCAACAAATCAGGCTAAGAGGTGGACAAGGCTTTGGGGTTATGAGTACTAAATCTCATGTTCAGGCCCTAGCTCTGTCCTTTGTTAGCTGAATCACTTGGGCTTAAGAACTAGTCTGTTAGCTCCAGTTTCACCAGCTTAAGAGGGATATTCCTCCCTTACTGACTTACAGCCATGGGGCAAGAATAAGATGTCATCTGTGGAAACCACAATACAAATTTGTATTTAAAAGTAGGAGGTCACCTTTTCACAAGATGGCGCCGAAGGCAAAGAAGGAAGCTTCAGCCCCTCCCAAAGCCGAAGCCAAAGCAAAGGCTTTGAAGGCCAAGAAAGCAG
>VBSM01002153.1:26026079-26045814 GCA_008086735.1 Cheirogaleus medius | reverse complement strand
AAAAAAAAAAAAAAAAAAGTAGGAGATCAGAGCCCTAAGGATTCTGGTGTTTCTCTAACAGTTCCTAATACTACCTGAAGAGGGAACTATAGCCCAGGAGCAGGGTTGGCCAGAGCGAAAATTCTCTTTTGGGTCCTCCCCTTTGTGGACTCCTCCCACCACAGTTCCATTCCCCTCACCACCACCCCCAGCTAGCAAATACCTTCCAACTCCCTAACCTGCCAGTAAGTTTTCCCCCAACAGATTGCAAAACATTCTCTCTTTTGCATATGTGCAGGGGCATAGGCCGACTTCTCTGTGTTTTATGATATAAGCAGAAAGACTGGGCCACACATACGGGATAATGGCCAGGACTATAGGCCTACGCCACCACGCCTGGCTAATTTCTTTTCTATTTTTGTAAAGATGGGGTCTTGCTGTTGCTCAGGCTGGTCTCGAACTCCTGGCCTCGAGTGATCCTCCCACCTCAGCCTCCCAGAGTGTTGGGATTATGGGCGTGAGCCACCACACCCTGGCCAACTCAATTTTGTGGCATCTTTTGCTGTCCCGGGTGGCCTCTTCCAGCTGAAGCATTATTTCCAGGAAGGAATCTGAAGTCCTTGTCAGAGTAAAGGGTAAAATTAGAAGCAGGAGCCAAGAGTGGAGGTTGAGTTCCTTTGTTCTGTGTCCCCCTCCCCAGGGGAGTAGGGAGCAGGTAGGGATTAAGTGGAAGGAATTAGCAGAGGAAGGAAGCGGTGAGTGGGGGAATTGGGGATCCCTGTGCTCTTGGCCTTGGACAAGTTACTTTGCTTCTTCCTCTGTGCAATGGGAATGACAGCAGTAACACTTTCACGGGGTTGTGTGAGGAATAAAATGAGGTCATATAAGTGAACCACCAAGAGTGGCACTTGTCCCAGAGCAAGTGAAGGTCGCTCCTACTGCACCTCTATCTACTGCCCCTTCTGTGAGTTTTGGCGGATACATTCATGGTGACAGTCCCCAGGCAAGGAAAGAAGATGGCTGGACTTAGGGTGTGTGTGTACTCAGGTGGGAGGCTAATTCTGGGAATGTGGCTTGAGTTGGCCAGAGGAGCCACAAAGAGGCGGGAAATGACAAGGGTCCAGTAGCCAGGGTTGGTAGCTACTACTGGCCCTTAAAAGGGCCCCTCCTCCTGGCTCTTGCTTCCTCGATGGCACCTTTGGCTCACTAAAGGCTCGTCCTGGGCAGGGCTGGCAGCTGCATAGCGAGGAACAGCCTTGAATGGAGCCGCCTTATTGACCGGTGTGGGCAGAGCTTGTGGCCTCAAGCCCAGTGAGGTCAGGAGGTCATAAAGGCTGTGTGAGGCAGCACGTAGGGCCCAACCCCCCCCCACACACACACAACTTCTGGTTTCCCAGACCTGCTGCCCTGCTGCCAGGATGGGGGCAGAGCTGGGGAAGTAGGGGGCTCCGGGGAAAACAGAAAAGCCAAGAGCCATATTGGTGGTTTCAGTTCTTGCCAGTGAGATTGAAAAATACACAAGACTTGGACCCATGAGAGCCAGAAGTCAGCCCCCATCCCATCTTCACAGCTCCCACCGCCCCCCCTGTCCAGTGGGCCCCTGTCATGACAGTCCCCATGGGGCCTGAAGAATTCACAGCTTGCCACTTAAATTCTCCAGTTCATTCTCCTGTCCCTGATGGTAGGTACAAAAAGAGGTATTTGCCTCCAAAGCTTGTCCTGGCATCCCATCCTACAGGGCACCAAGTGAGTTTAGGTGTTTCCCCAGCATGGCTCTGTCCCTGAGTTTAAAGCTGATCTCTGAATTCTTCCTGCTTTGGGGCCTCAGGCTGGCCCTATGACATCCTTCAATCTCAGAGTTGAGCTCTGGACAGTTCCTTTGGCCCCTGAGATGTCACTGCTGGCACTGGAGTGTCCGTGGGACAGGCGGGTGTTGAGCTGACAGCCCCTCGATGGGGGTTGGGAGTGGTGGGGGAAGGCGTGGCACAGGCAATGCTGGTGAGTGAGGTGGTGGACGTGACCAGGAGGGGGCATCCGGTCACCTGTCCCCTCTCCTGCAGGCCTCCCCGGTGTACAACTTCAGCTTTCCCCGGAGGAAATTGGAGTAGATTCGGAAAAGTTTGCACAGAGTGTCTACAGTGAACGTTTGGAGTGGAGCAGCTGAGGCTGCGACTGGAGGGGAGATGGCTTCCTTCTGCCAAGGGGAGAACAGGAGGTTACTGCAGTGCTGGGGACGCCAGAGGGAGGTGGGATTAGGAACAGAATAGGGACGTAAGGAGAGCCCCAGTATTCCTTCACGGGCCTCTTCTCTCCGTCTTACAAAGGGCACATGGAAGTGTCGACTGCTACTCACCTGGGCTCCCAGCGCCCGAAGCAGGGAGGTGAGGCTGCGCAGGCCGCTGACGGCTCTGTCCATGTGCAGCTGCAGGGTCTCTGATGGCTGAGAGGAGTTGGCCAACAGGGCTTGGCCCCTCAGGACGGCTTCTGAGAGGAGGGCCAGGCCCTGCCAGACTTCTACGGCCTGCTGCCCGACCTGCAGGGAATGGAGACTTGGAGTCAGCTGGCCCAGGCCATCCCCTCCCCCTTCCTCAGCAGCCCCAGACACCAAGCTAAGCCAACAGAGTATGCAATAAGGTTTGTTGAATGAATAAATGAATGAATGAGTGAACAAATGAATGAGCATATTCCATACAGCCCTCATCTCTGCTGCTCCATTTCTTCTCTTGTCTCCATCATTCCCCCTTCCACCCTATCAGTTTCCAAAAATGAGACTCCCCAAGAGGAAGGGAAAAAATGAACTCACTTCCATCCTCTTCCAGGCATAGAAGTTAACTTTGGTGTCTGGGACGGTGATATTCTCGCTCAAGCTGCAGCCTTCGGCACAGCCCATCTGAAATGTACGCTGGGAGTTAGGCTTCTCCCGGTAGGGCTCTGGTTTCTGGACCACCGGCCATAGGACGCCCCTTAGCTAGCTTCCAGGTATGCTTTGGGGGCCACCAGCTGTATCATCCTGGGAGGATCCAGCTTCCCACCTCCTCCCTGAACCCTGGAGCCCTGCAAGTGAGTTCAGGGGAGCATGCTGGGGAGAGGGCCTCACCGTGACATTCTCTGCCTCCTTGGCTTCCAGGATGTACCTCTCCAGCACTCGACCATCACAGATGAGGCTGAGGCGTGGGGGGGCGCCCAGCACTGGGAGGCCCAGAGAAAGCAGCAGTAAGGACGGCAGAAGCAGCCGAGCAGGACATTCTAGAAGAGAGCCAGGCTGAGTGTGAGGCCAGGAGGGGAGGAGAAGGGTTGGTTTGGAGCAACGCGTTCACTCATCCTGCGCCTCTGCCCCTAGCTTGTCCCTTCTGACCCCAACCTTGCCAGCGCTCAGCCACTGCAGCCCTCATTCAATCCCGCGGCCTGTGCGCACCCCACCCCCCAGCTACCGGCATCCACTTCTCCGGCCAAACTTCAACCGCGGTGTGATACAGGCTTCCCCTCTCGCAGGTCCTGCTTGTTGCTCTAGGACTCAGGTATCAGCTTATCAGCTTCCCACCCACAGAGCGGCGCCTCTTCTGCCCTAACCCTCAAACCTTGTCCCGGTCTCCAAGTCAGGTTTTTGCCATCCACAAGGACTCCCCAAGCCCTGCCGGCACCTGGAGACTGCCCCACCGCCCTCCCCCTTCCGGGGTTCTTGGCAAGTCGCGGGTCCTTGAACCCGTCACCTCCCGGCCAATAGCCCCAGCGCTAAATCCCTCCTCAAACAGGGGCCCGGCCGGCGGGAGCTCCGCAGCCCGCGGGTACTCACCGCGCACCCCCATCTCCGCGCCTCGCCCGGCCTCTCAGCGACCAGGGGCTTGGCCGGCGCCAACGCCGGGAGCCCTCATCCCGGGAAGCTCGGCGGGGCAGTATAGTCGCACCGGCCTGAAGGAGGGCGCCGCTGTCCAGGGGGCGCGGGCACGTCGTGGCCGCCGAGGCCGGGGTCGGAGGAGAGCCGGCGCGGTGGCCCTGGCCAGGGTCCGGGAGTCCGGCGCGGCGCAGCGACCGGCCGGGGTTGGCTCGGGGACTCTGCGGCTCCGGCCGGGGGTCGGGGCTGTTATCAGCATGTGTGCGTGCGCGGGTGGGGGTGGGGGTGAGACTGTGTGCGTGAGGGGTCGCCGGGGGTAGGGGCCACCCGGGGTCAAAGCAGGGGCAGGACGCCTGGGTCGGGGGCTCGCCGGGGCGGGAGAGGGGCTGCTGCGGGCGTGTGCGGGGCACCAGGCTGCCCCGGGCCCCTGGGCTCTGGGAGGGGAGCGCAGCCCGGTGCGCACCCGCGGGATGGGCAGAATGCCGGCGGGCGCCGGGAGAGGAGCGCCGTCGGGGAAAGGCTGGGGACCCGACACCTCTCCTGGGGATGTCCCGGTCTTGGGCAGGGGCTCAGAGGTGCCTGGGTTCCTGGGTTCCCGCGAAATAGCTGGGTCTGGAAGCCCGGAAGTTGCTGGCTGGAGCAACTCGGTTGGTTGCCTTCCTTCTCACAATCCCAGAACGTGTTCTAGAAACCAATGTTGTTTTGGGGACGGGGACCAAGGGAACAAGAAATTTGAGGTTCTTTTTCCCCTATTCCTCACTTTCTAGGACCTTTAAAACTCAGAAACTTACCTTTTAGGGCAAAAAGCACATGTCACACTGTGCAGGACGCACATGCACTTTGACATCTGGGGTTTTTTTGACCTGTAGTATAGGTTAACCTACGTGGCAAAATTCTTAAGAACCCTGAAATAGAGCTAACGCCAAGAGTGATGGGAGTTGGGACTTACAGCTAAGCTTTTGTGGCTTCTGGGAGCCCTGAGGCGGAGGGGAAAGCTCCCCAGAGCAAGAGTCCAAGGCTAGCTGGCCTCTCAAACCTTAGAAAGTGGCTTGGGTGCCCTCACCTGTCAAATGGGTGTGATGAAAGTACCGGTCTCACTTCACTCAGGTTTCATAAAAGACAGGAAAGTCCTACACACACTCTCTACTTAGTCTCGTGATATTAGAAATATCTATTTATTATTAATTAATTAATTAATTTAGAGATGGGGTCTTGCTATGTTGCTCAGGCTGAAGTTCAGTGGCTATCTATAGGCACAATCCCACTACTGATCAGCACAGGAATTTTGACCTGCTCTGTTTCTGACCTAGGCTAGGTCACCCCTCCTTAGGCAACCTGCTAGTTCCCTGTCCCTAAGAGGTCACCATATTGATGCCAAATTCAGTGCGGACACCTGACAGGCATAGCGCACTACAGCCCAGCACTCCTGGGCTCAAGCGATCCTCCCACCTCAGCCTCCTGAGTAGCTGGGACTACAGCCACGTGCCACCATTCCTGGAGATGTTGGAGATAGTTTATTTGTGTATTCACTGCCTCTTTTGTGCAAGAGTAGAGCAGAGATAAGATGGGTGCCCAGGGTAGTATGTTAAGAACTAGAGTGTGCAGATCTGAGCTATAAGAGCTTGGAAGAGGAAGAGCTCACCTCTAGGTGGGAGAAATCAAGGAGGATTTGATGGAGGAGGTGACAATGAGTTCAGCCTTGACCAGGGCCGGAGGGGGTGGGAGTGTCAATGGGAAGAGATGTGAGGTGGGTGGAAGAGGGTCAGGCAGGGCGTGGGATGGAGAAGTGAGATGTGGAAGATGAGGCCAGAGTGCTGATTAGGGAGGTGTCAGGTTGGGAAGTGCCTTGAATGCCACTCTGAAGAATTTGGATTTTGTTTGGAAAGAGTGGGAAACATGCACTCATTCATTCAAGAGATACTTAAGGAATACCCATTCTTGGCCAGGGACCTGGGGATAAAGCAGCAAATGCCACAGACAGGAATGCTTGCCCTGGGGGAGCGGATATTCTAGTGGGGAGGCCACAATGAGCGCAAAGATAGAGGATCTCATGGCTGTAAAGACTAAAGAGAAAAGGCAGAAGTGGGCCCAGTAGTTGCAGTTTTAGGTAAGAGAGTTGGGGACTCCCAGGCTGATGCAGGTGACGGAGGGAGCCGGGAGGGGGTGCGGGGTGGAGGAGAGCATGATCAAAAAGGTGTTTGGAGAGATGGAAGAGTGAGGGGCCGGAGACAGGCGGGTGTGCTACTGCCTGGAAGTGACTCCGGCCTACCTCCCTGGGACCCTGCTCACCTTGAGCCTGCTCCTGGCCCTCCCCAAACCTGCGGTCGGGGCTCCCAGCCCCACTCAGCCGTCAGAGCCTGGGTCTGTTTCCTTCCCAGAACCCAGCTGTGGGACATGAACACGCACACTCACGTCCACACATGTCTGCACGTGCATTCTGTCCCGACCCACCCCTCTCCCCAGGCTCTGCTCTCCCGGGCCCCTGACTCCTGTGTCACTGCCCTGACCTAACCATGGAGAGGGGGCCAGGGACAGATGGCCTGGTGGGGTGGACACAGCCTGAGGAGAAGGAGGAGCCTTTTGGGCTGTGGGACCTGCCCCTCCCCGTCTCACACAGCTCAGCAGAGGTCCTTAGGCCCCTGCCTGCCAGACGGAAGGGAGATGGGCCAGGAGCACCAGCCTCCGGATGCTGGAGCCTGCAGGGACAGGCGGTGGCTGCCTTGTCCCGTGGGGCCTTTGGAGAGAAAGCTCTGATTGCAGCGTGGGAGGGAAGATAGATGGCAGGATCTTGGTGTGCGCCAGGCCTCGTCCAAAGCCATAGTAATCCTGCTGACCGGTCAGAAGCCGGTTTGGGGTCTGGCTTCAGCCCAGATACTCTTGGATCCCGCCAGTAGGGTCCATCCATCTGTCCCTGAGGAACAGGAAGAAAACAGGACGCTACCAGGGGCTCTCCCTTCAATCCTCCTCGCCAGTTCTCCTCCATATTCCTGCTGGTATTTCTCTGGCACGGTGAGAGCCCGGTCCAGGACTGTGGCTGAGTCCCCTTACTGACCCCTCCAGTTGACCCCTAGCCCTGCCACTTGATTAACCTTATGATGAGTAGCCTCGTTTGTGTCACTCCTCTGGGCCTGCATTGGCTCCCCATTGTCTCAGAACTGTGGTCCTCACTTTCCAGCCTATTCTCCCACTGTGCTCTCTCCCATTCCCTCCATCATAGGAGCACAGTGAGATGGTTAGCAACTTCCCTCACTTTGCTCAGCTCATGCCTTCCACCTGGGTCACCCTCCCAAACTATCTCCTTCTTTTCTTCAAAGCCCAAACCCAAGCATTACCTCCTCCATGCAGACTTCCCTGATCCCCCAGCAGGAAATGTCTCCTTCTCCTGCACTGCCATCATTTAGGCTACTCGCTGGCAGGGCCAACAGGGCCAGCTGTCAAAGCTGAGCACTGCACAACTCCAGGGGGCATTCATAAAGACTCCGATGGCTTTGGGAGCCTGAGGCAGGAGGATTGCTTGATGTCAGGACTTTGAGACCAGCCTGAGCAAGAGCAAGGACCCGTCTCTACAAAAAATAGAAAAAATATTAGCTGGGCATGGTGGCACTTGCCTGTAGTCCTAGCTACTTGGGAGGCTGAGGCAGGAGGATCGCTTGAGGCCAGGAGTTTGAGGTTGCAGTGAGCTATGATGGCGCCAGGAAATGGAACTCTCTGGAGTCATGCAGCACGAGTGCCCTTGTACTCAGAAAGAGAGCAAAGGACCATATGTGGAAGGTCTCATACCTCATATACCTTTATGCCCACCAAGCACCCAGCACGTTGCCTGTGTGGGCATCGCCCACGTGTGGATTGCATTGTGTGGTCCCTCCACTCCAGGCTCCTCAGCCAGAGAACAGGAGGCCTGGAGATGGGAGAGGGCCACACCGGGCCAAGCCAGGTCCCTGGGACCCTGGGGGCCCCCAAGACCTCCATCTGCTCCCTGAACAGGCCACTGAAGCAGGGTATGAAAAGGACAATTGTGATGACAGGATGGCGGGGGTGGAGACAGACTCTGTTCCAGAGATTCCTCCTGGCAGCCAACTGAGATTGGAAATCCAAGGAGAAGAAAATTTACAGCCCCCCTGAGCTGTCCCAGACCCCCAGGCAGCACGGAGCCGCAGCTGCCTGGAGGCAGGCTGGGGGTGGGGGGAGCGTCTGGGCCTTTCCTCCCCGCTCCTTTCTAAGCAGTGGCTTCTTCGCTTAGCTCGGGAGTTCAGCCAGCGGCCCAGAGGACCTTCTGTGCTGGGAAGTGAGGTGTCCAGGGGCCTTTTGGGGGGAACTTCCTGGCCCTTGGGGAACTGGGAAGGAAACATGAATGCTGGAGAACCAAAGGAAAGTCCTTTGCCAAGTTCAACTTGGAGAAATTGAGGCAAGGGCTGCTTTCTTGGTCACAAAGGAGTTAACAGAACCAGACATCCAGGTTTCTGTTCTCAGCCAACACCTCTGTGGCCCAATGGCCTCAAAGATTGTCCCGTGTTACTAAGAGTGCTTGGATTGGTGGCCTGAGTTCTGCCACTGACTTGCCAGGTACCTGACTTGGACACGTGACTTGGACTTTTTTCTGCAGAATGAGGATGCTGAAAAGATCAGTAATTTCTTCCTGGGGTTGTGTTGGGATTTTATTAATATAACGCCTGGCACATGGTAATCAATAAATGCCAGCTATTATTACACTACTCTCGATTATCTCTTCTATTTGTGTTTTCTTTGGAGACCTGGAGACCTCAAGCTTCCTCCAACATCCACCGTTTCCTCTTGGGAGCCAGGACAGATTCACAGTACGGTATCTCTGGTATTGTGGCTGCCCCACCATGCAACTCACTGGAAAAGGGTCATCAAAACAGTGGAGTGGACATAGGTGTCTCTGGGTGCCTATATTGACTGCACTTAGGAGAGACTGCCCCTGAACACAGTTGAGTGAAATGGCATTGCTGCAGGAGTTGGAGGGCGGGAAGAGGCATCAAGTCAGACTTAAACTTGCTTGGTTTATTCAGATCTGGGGGCCCACAGTGATTTCTTGCCCCATCAATGTGGGTCTCTTCCTAGGGAGACCAGAAGAAGCCCCAGTGACCTTGGCCTGAATGAGACCTCGGGCTTACCCTAGATAGGGCCACCCTCCTTGGTTGCTTATCTCTGAATCCCCCAAACCCTTGAGTCCTTGAAAGAATGTTCCCAGAGCACCAAAGACATCCACCTCAAGCTCTAGAACCACTTCCTCCTGGTCGTATTTCTGTGAAAAGTATCAGACCACATCCTAGCATCTCTAGCCAACAAGTATCACTGAGCATTCCTTCTTTTTTTTGTAGAGATGGGGTCTTGCTATGTTGCCCAGGCTGGTCTCAAACTCCTGGCTTCAAGCGATCCTCCTGCCTCCCAAAATGCTGGGATTACAGGTGTGAGCCACCACGCCTGGCCTCTCTGAGTATTCCTAAGATCTATCCTATATCAGAAGATAACATAGCTGATAAATTGACCAGAGTAGCTTTCCCCTGTCTAAGCAAAAATAAAATCAGAAAATCCTAACTTAAAAAAAAAACTATTGGCAACATAAATGAGAAGCATTTTTCTTTCGCATGTAAGGCCTTTGCAGGTGGGCAGTTGTGAATGCAAAAGTTTCATTTTGTTGACACTGGATGGGACTCAGTGACTTTTGAAGGATTTTGCATGAAATCCTTCTACTGGGCAGCCCTCTAGGCTATTCCTACCTAGAGAAGTATAGGCCAAGCTCTACTCGAGGGAAGTTTATAGCAGCCTGAGATATACACATCAACATCCACATTTAGCAACTATGTTCCCAAATTGTTCATGGTTCACCTAGAACTAACTAATTATAAGAACTTGCTGCTTGATCCCATGGGCATCCCCTACCCCACATCTGTAGATAAGTGAGCCCTTTGGCTCATGTTTTATTTAGTTCATGAGCCAGCAAACAATTTTAGTTCTGAAAGGAAAGTTATTTTTCTTGCAGCAAACAAGAGTCATAGACTCTTGACTTGGAAGGGACCCAGGAGGTCCTGCTAGCATACTTTCAGCGACAAGACATTTGGTGTTTCTCAACTGAGCGACGCTTGTTACAGAGGACACCTCAAGCTGTTCTCCTTCGTACCCATCCACGTATCCATCCACCCGTTCATTCATCAGGTATTTGTTACTGGATTAGGCAATGAAATCACTTCTTGAGGTTATCGGATCAGGTTTCTAACTAACTCCCTAATCACTGCACCTAGAGAACAAAGGATCAGTTCCTTTTTTACAAAGGAACAGGCTTTGTAAAAAATTAACTTTTTCTTATTACAAAAACAATAACGTGATCGCTGAAAAACTAGAAAACAGAGCTAAACCCAAACGCATAAATTACAAAGCACCCTTAATGCCATTAGGGAGATGGGGCCTTAAGTGGCCATTTTCACAGACTTCCTTCTTGGTGGGGTGACCTTTGCCTCATCTCAACTCTCTGTGCAGTTGGACACCTACCTGTTCCCTGAGGAGACATATCTGACACATACTTGTCCAACCTCTTGAGAGGTTGGAAGGTTTGTGGAACACACCATTCTTCCCCCAACTCCTGACCAAGCACCAAGAACTCACCTGGGACAAAGTGATAGGCCTTCCTAGGAGAGTCATCAGCTCATCTGAACCACTTACTATGTCCTGACGGCCCGTCCTTTTCCCTGCTAGGAGAGCCAATTAAAAGCCTGGCAGAATAACCTGGACTAGTGAGTTACATACACAAAATCACCTTCCTTCCCTTCTCCCCATTCCTATTACAAAGCCTTAAACCATTTCTTAGCAAAGTGGCTTCATACTAAATAATAGTAGCCCCAGGCCAGGTATGGTGGCTCACATCTGTGAGCCAAGGCAGGAGGATCTCTTGAGGCCAGGAGTTCGAGATCAGCCTGAGCCAAGAGTGAGACTCTGTCTCTACAAAAATTAGAAAAATTAGCCGGATGTGATGGCACGCAGCTTTAGTCCCAATACTCAGGAGGCTGAGGCAGGAGGATCACTGGAGCCCAGCAGTTTGAGGTTGTAGTAAGCTATGATGATGCCACTGCACTCTAGCCTAGACGACAGAGCGAGACTCTGTCTCAAATAAAAAATAGTAGCCCTTACTATTTATTAAGCTCCTACTATTGCTAGGACTATTGCAAGCACTACACAAATTACTTGTCTTTTAAAATCTATTTGCTTTCCATTAGGCTTTACAGGACCCATAGTTTATACCTCTCCTGGCAGGCAGGGCACCTAACACAGATCCTGACAACTGGTGGAGGCTTAATAAATGCCATGGATGATAAGCCAATGTATACACTCTTCTCCAAGACAAGTATTTGCATTCTTGCCTCTGGGGATCTGTTTCTGAAGTACGAGGTCATTTCCCATTCATGTGGGCTCTGGAACTGTTGAGTAAAAAGGAGGAGGGCACTGCATTTGGACACGCCTTCTGAACCCTCTCCCCTGTTTTCCTAAGCTTTGATGGAAGTCACTTCGGAGGGCCAGTAAAGGGAGGGAACAGAGGTGGGAGCCTCCCTACGGAGGGTACTGGATTTGAGGTTCCCTGTCCCACCCACCCACCACACATGGACTCCAGTAGATACAGGAGCCTTGTTCACACCCCCTACCTACCCACACACACACTAAACAGTGAACCCCTAGACCCTTTCTCCCTTTAGTGGCAACGTCTAGGGTCTGTTTCTGCAGAACTGCCATTGAGGGAGGCCCCACTGGCAAGCAGTGAGAAAACATGGAGTAGAAACAACAACTAGGCTGGAAGAGGGAGCTGCCAAAACAAACCAAATGCAAAAGGGCTGCCTGCCACCACCTCAGCTGGGCCAAGGCCAGGGACGCAGAGACAAGAGCACATACGTGCAAGGAGACACAGTTCCGTCCAGCTGCCTGCCGGCTCCCTACTCCACTACTCAGGGGCTCCCAGGAAAGGGAGCCTTGCAGTCAAGGCTGATGGGGGCGGGGTGTAGCCCAATAGAAATGTCAGTAGCCTTGTCTCCCTGCTGTCTCCTGGTTTCTGGCCACCTGGAGTCCCTCCAGTCTCAGAAAACACCCTGCCTATTCACAAACCCCCTTTGATCTCTCTGCCAAATATGCCCTTTCACCTCTTTTCTGTCTGGCAAACTCTTATTCACCCTTCAATACCCAGGTCAAAGAGGAAACTATTTTGGACCCCACCAGGAAGTTAGCTCTTTCCATCTCCACCTTTCCATTGCACGCCACTCTTCTTACATAACATATCTTACTCGTTCACAAACACTATGTTTTTCCACATTCCCAATTAGGTGGAGTGTTCCTTGAAGGTAGGTACCATTTCATACAAATAAGCCAGAGGAAGAGATTTGAGAAATCAGGAGCCTGATTTTCAGAACTCCAAATCTAACTACCTTCACAAGAACTAAAGTAAAATCCTGTTACTAACCCTTACATCAGAGGCTTTCAAACTCTTGTGACCACCAATGAAAAACATAATTTATGTCGTAACTAGTATGGATGTGTATACACACATATCTAATTGAAAAAGCTTCAATAAACATTACCATTTAAGTTGCACTTTTTATTTTTTACTTGTTTTATTTATTTATTTATTTTGAGACAGAGTTTCACTCTGTTGCTCGGTCTAGAGTGCCGTGGCGTCAGCCTAGCTCACAGCAACCTCAGACTCCTGGGTTCAAGCAAACCTTCTGCCTCAGCCTGCTGAGTAGCTGGGACTACAGGCATGTGCCACCATGCCCAGCTAACTTTTTCTATATATTTTTAGTTTTCCAGCTAATTTCTTTCTTTTTTTAGTAGAGACGGGGTCTCGCTCTTGCTCAGGCTGGTCTCAAACTCCTGACCTTGAGCAATCCTCCCGCCTCGGCCTCTCAGAGTGCTAGGATTACAAGAGTGTGCCCTGTCTGGCCTACATGCTTTTTAATTTTTATTTATCTATTTTTTAATTTTTTTTATTTCAGCATATTATGGGGGTACAAATATTATGGTTATGTATATTGCCCATGCCCCCCAGCATGCTTTTTTAAAATAACGCTATGACACAGTAAATTGATGTCAAGGCCCATGGATGGGTGGGTCACTACTCACTTCAATAAACATTGCTTTAGGCAGGCATCGTGCTGGCTCATGCCTGTAATCCCAGCACCTTGGGAGGCTGAGGCAGGAGGATCACTTGAGCCCAGGAGTCTGAGACCAGTCTGGGCAACACAGCAAGTGACGGGTCCACTGCATTCTAGGCTGGGTGACAGAGTTAGACCCCATCTCAAAATAACACAGAACATTGCTTTAGATGGTTCTAAATGTAATAAATGTGTAAAACGGGGTGAGAACAAAAATATTTTAAAAAATTATTTATTACCTGTGTGCCCAGTAATTAATTATTCAGGGTGGGGCTTCCCTTTCCCACTGGAGCAACTCAGTCAGAAAGGGTGTGAAGGGCTCTGGACCAGAGCTGCTTGGGAGCCAGCTGGGCCCTGGAGGATCAGAAATTACATGAAGCACCTTCTCAGTCCCTACCAGAGCCTGACACAAGGGAGGCCACGAAGTCAAAGTTTGCTTCCGTCATCCTTAAATCCTCACCTCTCCCACATCTGGGAACATCGCCAAGGAGCCCGATGCATCCTGAGCACCATGGCTGAATCTCAGCACATGAGAGTATACACTTCATCTGTCTGGCCTTCCTGAGATGAAAAATTTTAAAGCAAACATTGGCATTGTCAGGTTTCTGCACTGTACTAAACAGTTTGTTTTATGTTACACAGTGTTCATAGTATAATGTATGCTCTCTATGGAGGCAGGAAACACTTGGGTTCTCCTCCTGTACCTAGGTACCTGTAAAATTTCCTGCTCTAGGCTGGGCATGGTGGCTCATGCCTGTAATCCTAGCAGTCTGGGAGGCCGAAGTGGGAGGATCATTCAAGGTCAGGAGTTTAAGACCAGCCTGAGCAAGAGCGAGAACCCGTCTCTACTAAAAATAGAAAGAAATTAGCTGAACAACTAAAAATATATATAGAGGTTGCTATGAGTTAGGCTGACGCCACAGCACTCTAGCGTGGGCAACAGAGCCAGACTCTGTCTCAAAAAAAAAAATTTCCTGCTCTAGGTACACACAGAATTTACACAGACAAGAGGCGGTGGCAGGAAACTAACACAACTTGGCACTTTTTATTGTACAGGACAACAATTACAGAACACATAGACTCAGGATGACCCACTGCTTGGGCCTAACTAGAGACAACTGGCCCCTCCCTCAATGCAGAATCTTTTGGGCTGTGAGGGAGTAGCCTTTTCTTAACATGGCTGTGATGGGAGGTCCATGGCAGTACTCAACATGAGGAGAGCCACATCTGGGCCTAGCTGAGTGTTTTCAGGGAGGGGATAAGGGGACTAGTTTCATTTCAATTACTTGGGTGTGACCCTGAAGACTCGGATGTGGATGGCTGAGTTGTTGCGGATTCTGGTCAAAGGCTCCCGTGTATCAGTCTCTGGTTCCAGCTCATCAACAAGCTCCACGGTGGAGGTATTGGCAGCCACCTGCAAGGACCCGAAGCTGCCTGCCTGCAGCTGCAGGGCAATGTTGATGGCACGGTTGATGGCCAGGCCCAAACCATGAATGTAGATCTCAGTGCATGCGTTCTGACCCCGCGCGCCTCCGTCTAGCAGCTTCTGGCAGCGGGCCAGTTGGGCCTTAAAGTCAGTCTTCATGTTGACATAAATGTCATTGGGCCTCCGGGGCAGGCGGTGGGGAAGCCGTTTCCTAAGGGTGTACTCCACAGGGTCCAGCTCAGCCTCGACCGCCCCGCGGGGCTCTCGGTTTTCTGCCATATTGTGTGCCCTGGCATGAGAAAGGGATGACATCAGATGTATGACACACGACTTCGCATCCTTTCCTACCGCGCTTCCCATACAAAGGGTGCGCCCGGGAGAGGACGCACTCTACGTCCCTTTTCCCTTCCAGCCTCTCAGGTCCCTGCCACTCACCTTAAGCACCCGCACCTCCCCGCCCCAGTTCTTATTCATTCATCGTGTTGTCCCAACCTCACGCCCCTCCACCGCCCTCTTCCGCGGCTACTTTCTCCGTTCCACCGTGCCCTGCAGGCGCGCACGGCCCGCTCCCCGCCAGGCCACTTAGGGGCTCACCGGCCGGCCTAAGTAGAGGGCGCCGCCCGCGACCCCAAGTCCCAGGGAAGCGAAGAAAAATAAAGGGGGAAAGGGGCGCGAAACAGGCACACCAGACCGCGGGCGTAGATCCGGAAAAGGCGGCAGAGTGCGCACGCGCGCCCGTCTCCCGCGGCCAGGCCCGCGCAACCCACGAATCGCCTTCCCGGCCTCCGTTCTGCCCGCCCCTTTCCTGAGCGCTCGCGCTACGGCGCGAGGCGTTTGAGTAACGCGATGCTTCCAGCCGGGAGGGGACCTACCACGTGTACGCCTCGGGGGCGGGGCGGGAGGCAGGGCGAGGGCACCAAGTCCAAGCCGGGGAGGAGCTAGAAGGGGAAGGCCGGCTTCTTCAGGCCAGCCCAAGTTCCTGGCCCGCGGAGGGGTCCCGAAGGGGAGAGACCCGGGGCGAAGGCTATTCTAGGGGCGTGGAGGATTGGGGAGTGGGGGTCTTCCTTCTTCCCACAGAGAGCAGGGAGCGGGGCGAGTTCAGGAGACCGTGATCGCGAAAGGGCCTGAAGGCGAGTCTGGACTCCCGGATCCGTCGCAGTTCTGGTCAGAAGAAGCGTGGGCATAATTGGCGGAGTTGACCTCCGGCCCAAGGTCGCTGTTGCTCAAGGGCGGAGGGGGGATTTAGCGACAAGGCCGGGTCCCCACCTCTCGGGAGGACGGTGCCCCAGGACGCCCCTGCAGTTCCCGGGAACCCGACCGTCTCCGGTGTCTCTGCCGGGGACTCAAGCCATGAGCCGTAAACCCAGCTTTCACGGCTCCCCCGGGGTACGCTGACCCACCCACACCCCTCAACCATCTCCCACAAACTCCTCCGCAGCTGCCTGACTCGGGAGCGGGGCCTTGTCGCCCCCTGGCGGGCAAGACTGGGTGGCCGCGAGCCATTCGTGGCTCCCAAGGCGGGGGGGGAGGGGCTCTGCCTAGATTTATTTGTGTAGCTTCTGGAGAGTTCCCTTCGGAAATGAGTTAGACTCGCACCGGGGACCTTGAACTACTCTCTGCTTCAGTTTCCCCATCACTCAAACGGGAATGCTAATTACTGTCTTGGAAATGTGTTGTGAAACCTCTCTAATCCTGTAAATTGTAAACCAACACAAGTGCTTCGGCATATTTATGCCCCCCAGACCCTCTCCAGTTGCCTAGGGCAGAGTCTGACTCCATTCGACCAAGTATGGAAAGAGGTCGGATTCCTAAGAACTTCCCTCCCCGCACCATTTAAATACTGCAGTTCTCGCCTTTAGCTTCAGATTCTTTCATTAATCACAAGTTTGGGGTTTATGTTGAATTGGAAGATTCTACAAAGACATCAATTCTCCCCAAATTGATACATAAGTTAATGAAATTCCTATGAAAATCCCAGCAAGAATTTTCACATAGGTTTATTATAAAATTTATATGGAAAGGCAAAAGAAGTAGAAAAGTTGTTGGAATAATACTACTGATTTTAAGATTATGTAAGGGGGGAGGAGGGGATGGGTAAATTTACACCTAATGGATACAATGCACACTTATCTGGGTGAAGGGCACACTTACAACTTTGACTCAAACTGTACAAAAGCAAAGTATGTAGCCAAAATGTGTGTACCCCTATAATATTCTGAAACAAAAAATATTCTCTATATAAATAATCAAGAAAAGGTGG
Organism: Cheirogaleus medius; assembly: GCA_008086735.1. NCBI lineage: Eukaryota > Metazoa > Chordata > Mammalia > Primates > Cheirogaleidae > Cheirogaleus > Cheirogaleus medius. The sequence goes on along the minus strand of VBSM01002153.1, from coordinate 26,029,165 downwards.
TATCAACAAAAAAAATTAACAGAATGGAATAGAGAACCTAGAAATAGACTCATACAAGTACAGACTGCTCATTTTTGACAAAGATACAAAAACAGTTCAATGGGGAAAGAATGGTCTTTTCAACAAGTGGTGCTGAAACCACTGGACAAATAGGCAAAGAAATGAACCTCAGCCTTGTGTAAAAAATTAATACAAAATGGTAGTTCTAAATATAAAATCTGAAACTGTAAAAATTTCAGAAGAAAACAGAAAAAAAAAATCTTTATGATGTAGAATCAGGTGAAGAGTTCTTAGACATGACTCCAAAAGCACAATCCGTAAAAGAAAAAAATTGATAAACTGAATCCATCAACATTTTAAAACCTTTGCTCTGTGAAAGATCACATTAATAGGATGAAAAGAGAAGCCAGGGACTGGGAGAAAATATTTGCAAGTCATATATCCAACAAAGGACTTGTATCCAGAATATTCAAAGAACTCTCTAAACTCAAGAGTTAGAAAACAACCTGATTAGAAAATGGGCAAAAGTCTTGAACAGACACTTCAGCAAAAGAGGATATAAGAGTGGCGAGTAAGTACTGCACACCATAGGATGTTCAGTATCATTCCCCACTAAGGAAATGCACATGAAAACCATAACTAGCATTATACACTTAACAGAATGGCTAAAATCCAAAATCCTGACAATACCAAATGTGGATGAGAATGTAGAAAAACTGGATCTCTCATATGCTGCTTGTGCAAATGTAAAATGGTACAGCCATTCTGAAAAAAGTTTGGCAGTTCCTTCTAAAATTAAACATACACTTATCATATGACCCAGTGAGAGTACTCCTGGGCATTTAAAAACCTGTACATGATGACATCCACAGCAGTTTTATTTATAATAGCCAAAACTAGAAACAACCCAGATGCCTTTCAATTGGTGAATGGTAACAAACTATGGTACATACATCCCATAGAATACTACGCAGCAGTAAGGGTTGGATTAAGGAGATGCAAGGCTGCTAGAATACTGGTGATAGTATATATTTCTGTGCTAAGCAGCAAATACGTTATGTGGAAGACAAGGTGAGCAGTATATCATGACCTGTGCTGAGGGGGAGGGGGCATGTAAAGGATTTGGTGGACACCCCAAGAGGAAACAGCCAATATGATCTTGAGGATCCAAGGTTTTCCAGAGGAGGTGATGATTAAGCTGAGACAAGGAATGTCTTGTAGTGGGACTTGTATTTTATTACAATGGGGAGGTGTTGAAGGATTCAGCCCTGGGATGTTGGGGAGAAGAGGAGGAACCAGCAAAGGTCAGAGAAGTAGCAGCTCGTGAAGTAGGAGGAAACCCACGGGAGTACAGCATCCTGAAAGCACTTCTGGAGGAGAAAGTGACCGATGGTAGTCATAGGCTGCTGACAGGTCATATAAATAAGGTAATGAACCAGTGGATTTAGCAACATGGAGGTCATTGGTGACTTAATAGGCAGTTATATTTGGTTGACCAAAGAACTTAGCTCATGGCAGAAAGTAATTCTGAATGTAATAAATTAATTTTAAGGCCCATTATGTCTGATAATTAACAATAAGCAGAGTTCATGGGCTATTACTACATTACTCAGATTGTGTGTCTTTTCATGATATCTAAAATGTTTTATAAACTTTGATATCCAGATATATATAAAAAGGTTCACAATTTAGGTGGGTGAAACCAGGCTCTCCAATACAATGATTTGATAGTAAGATAGTCTTTATCTCTTTGCATTTTATTGAAGGAAAACATTGCAGAAGAATCTGTCATTGAGTAAAAAGGCAGAGTTTGGCTGTTTGGTCTTGCTTGAGACCAGTCTTTCATCTCAATTAATCTTCTAACCGAATCTCTTTGCTTAGTTCAAAAGCCTGCAAATTTAAAACACAGATATTTCACAGCTTAACACCTGGATAAACAAAAATATGTTAGGTCCAAGTGATTTCTTTGTAATTTTTTTCTTTAATTCTGTATCGGAGACTCACAGTTGTGATTTCAGTTTCCTCTCTCAAAGAGGGACTTTATATGTTTCAATTTCCAGTGGCATCAGCATCAGCATTCCTACTTTACAGCTGATGGAGATTACTTGCCCAGTGTCACAAACTGGTGTCCAGGAGACCCAGGGCCATCCTCCAGTTTTCTACCCTAGAGTCAGTGTGTTCTCTTTGACATGCTGTCTCTACAGTGGGTGCTAGTCGCCAATCAAAAACTTTCACAGTGGCATTAGAGGCCCTCAACTAAAATTTCTCCTTCACTTCTTCACTTTCAGGTCCTCTTCTCTCAAAAGCCTGGACAGTTGCTATTCCCAAACCCATGCCCACTTTTCCTAAATCTACCCAAATCCTGTCTTTCCCTCCAGCTCAGCAGACGCCACCACTCTCCCTGACTGCTTTCACTCCACATAAGTTCCCCCTTTTTATCCTGTACAATTTCTCTGCCATAAATTACAATCTCACATTTGCTTATTAACTATTAAAACATTAAGACCTCACTCGTTCAGAGGTTAGGCTGCTGGTGACTTCAACCACCCAGAACACAGCTCCTATGTACAAAAGAAGAAGAAGAAAGAAACAAACAGGAACAACGACAAAAGCTTTTGAGAAAAAATAGCTGTCATAGCTTATAAACTTTATGCTAGGAGAATTCTCTGACTCAAGCTTGGATTCTCTTGATACATTTTCAAACAGTATGAATAGTCTTAAAAATTGTGTTTCAGGGATTCTCTGGAACCAGAAGTCCCTATTAGCTAAAGTGCTTGCGCTGTGTACCCTGTGCCAAGCTGTTAAGTGCTTTACCATACATCCAAAGACAGAGGTTCATTAACTTGCCCAGGGACACAGTCAGTAATGGATGGAACAAGCACAGAAGCCCCTACTCGTTCTTAACCACTGCCATTTTGCAGCCGGTGAGCAAGCAGCTTGACTGTCACACTGAAGCAGGAATTCTGACTGCCAAGAAAGTCAAGGGAATGTAAAAAGCAGAGAAGTCTGGAGGACTCAGTGCAGGAACAAAAGGCATTCTCCAGGTAGCTCTTGAGCTCTGTACTCTACGTTGTTTTTTTTTTTTT
>VBSM01002153.1:26014251-26025979 GCA_008086735.1 Cheirogaleus medius | reverse complement strand
AACTTTAAAGAGACCCTCGTGTCTCTCCTCTGTTTTGCAGTGGTTGCTGGAATTCCTAGTCAGCTTCCAGGTCTTTTCCATCCTAGTGCTTGACACTGGAAGATGCTACATAAATACTTGTTGGCTGGATCTTTCCTCCACCCACCCAGTCTTACTCCCTCCTGCCTCACAGTGCTGCTCTCGCAAAGATCGTCAGCCTCCACGTACCTCTCCTCTGCCCCTTGAGCTGACAGCAGTTTGTCCTTAGCCCCCCTCCCCTTGCCTTTGCCACTGAAACACCATCACCGACAATAAGCTGCTCCCCTTTCCCGTCTGCGAGTGGGAGTTTGGTCTCTGGCTCCTTCCCATCTCCACTGTTCCCTTTGTAACCCCAGCCACTCTCCATCCCAGCTCCAATTTTATTTCCTAGATTGTAGGTCTTGGTCTTCGAGTGGTCTGTAGTGTCATTGGGGAGGATTTGGGGCAGACCTGGACTTTGTGTTCTGCCATTCCTTGGGGACCAGGGGACTTGAGGGCCGCATATGGTGATTACACTTAAGTGAATCATGTGCTTAGACTTCTGGACTAGCTTTTTCTGCCAGTGGGCGCATTAGTATTGTATGGGATTTGATAGAAGTTTGCCCTCACTTTTACATCTGTGATTGGAGTCTGAGCTAGAAAAAGTAGCCCCACTTTAGAAGAGAGGTGAGAAGACACTATGGGAGCAATTAAAAAAGTGTCAGGAAATTAAAAATGCCTTCAAACTCAGGAAGCGTGCATGCCGCTTTCAGTCTTGGCTAGAGTGTTGAGGACTTAGGGGTACCCTGTAGGGGAAGCTGCAGCCTTCCTTCCTTGTTTTCCCTGGCTTGAGCCCAAGACTGGGCAAGTGGGCAAAAGGGATCAAATGAGGTAAAGTGTGAAAGAGCTTTGAAAACTGTTAACTAGTGTGCAATTGCCAAGTGGTGTTATTTGCCGTGATGTCTCAGAGAGTAGAGAGCTGGGATAACTGACCAGCCGGGGGAAGCTCGGGTTTGCATCTCTTTATTTAAGCTTCAGAGTCCTCACTCTACCACGCATGGAGAATCTTTCCATCCTGAGAAAGGGCCAAGTCACCTCCAACAGGCTTGGGGCTGGGCGGTTGCTCCAAATGTTGGGGAATTTGGGACTCTGCTTCTGTTAATAGTGGTACAGTTTTTTTGCCAAGACACGTTGCTCCGGATTGGGGCTAATTTTAGGGGAGATGGAGTGAGGAGATAATGTTCTTAAGTTAGCATGTACTGGGACCGCCTATCGCCTGCATCTTTTCTCCTCCAGGGAGTTCTGAACCCTGGAGAACCAGCTCCCTTCTGGTGCCCTCCAGCCTGTTGGGAGCACCCAGGCCCAGCATGTCCTTGCCCCTTGTCTCCAGCAGGGGGCAGCCTTTTAATAGGAATAATTCAGACACTGGGGGAGTCAGGGTAGACTGAGGCCAGAGAAAGAGAAGGGTTGGGGAGGGAATGAATAGCTGAGGTAGGCTGAGGACCAGGAATGGGCTGGAAGGGGCCTGCAAGGAGGAGACCCTTAGCCCAGGCAGCCAGCGAAAGGGAAGGCGGGACAGGGTGCCATCCCTGGGCTCTCACCACCTCTCCCCGTCTTTCCTTCATTGGAAAGGGATCCAAACACTTGGCTTTGAGACTTTGTGATACACAAACTTAGGATCATTTTTTTTTTAATCTATTCTTTTCTCAAGGATTTCCCTCCTGGCAAGATTTCAGATTTCTCTCATGGGACAGCGTAATTAGGGAATGATTTCCCTGCTGTTCAGAGGCACACATGTGGTTTGTCTCATCTTTCATTCTTTCCCCATGCTCGTGGTGTAGAGGAGGCTTCTCGGCACTGGCATTATTGACGTTTAGGGCTAGGGAACTTTTTGTTGTGGGAACTGCCCTGTGCCTCATAGGGTGTTAAGCGGCATCCTGGCTTCTACCCCCTTGATGCCAGTAGTACTCTCTGTTCATTTGTGACAGCCCAGAATATCTCCAGACATTGCCAAAAGTCCCCCAGGGAGCAGAGGGGTCCCCGGTTTAGAACCGCCGTCTTTGAGGCGGCATGTGGGGCCCATGTACACGCGGGGTGGCTGCAGCTGCTGAGCTGGTTCCTTGGGGTCCAGGAAGGGGCCGGGCAGTCCCCAGCTTCTGGTACCAGCCCCTTTTCTGGTGGGGCCCAGAGACTTAACCTCATCCTCCTGGTTTCTCCCTAAGAAGGTGCATGGCATGGGCTTTCTCCTTCCTGCTCTCTGCCTCTTCTCCCCACCTTTCTTTGCCTCTGCCAGGACCTGGTGGCACCAAGGATCGGGTGGCACTCCTGGCAGGTGGGAGGGTGGGGTGGTCTCTTTTTCTGTTCTCCTCTTTCCCACCCAGCAGTCCTTCCATGCCCCTAGGACTAGTTTCTGTCCTCCTAGAAGGAATGAACTGGAGGAGGCTCAAAACTGCCTCTCCTGAGGCCTAGTTGAAGGAATGTGGGGTGTTTTTCTTGGAGTGGGGAAGACGTAGGTATGCAGTGGTTATCCCCAGATAATTTTTTTCCCTAAATCTTTTTAAAAAAAATTATTGTGGTAAAATACATATGACATAAAATGTACCATTTTGACAGTTTCTAAATGTGCGGTTCTGTAGCATTAAGTACTTTCATGTTGTTGCACAGCCGTCACCACCAGCATCTGCAAAACTTTTCCATCTTCCTCCGCTGAAGCTCTGGCCCGTCCAGCAGCAGCCCCCACTCCCCCCCAGCCCCACAGCTGCCGGCCACTTTCCGTCTCTGCATTTCACTACTCTAGAGACTTCGTGTGAGAGGAATCAGATGGTAGTGTCTTTTTGTGACTGGCGCATGTCACTTAGCATCATGTCCTCAAGGTTCATCCAGGCACCAGGTTGCTTTGGGATTGTGGTACAGGAAGCACGAGCCTTTCTCTGCTGCCCGCGGGCCACTTGCATTCAGTGAAAGGCTGCCAGCTTTGTAGGGTGTCCAGCCACGGCTGTTGTGGTAGAGGTGCCCATTAGGGGGACCTCAGCCTGGCTCTGGGTCATCTCTGAGGGCCACGTCTCACCCTAGGGTTCTGGGACTCTGAGCTGGCACTGTGTTTGTCCCTGGCTTTTGCTTCAGCTGCAGGTGATTGACTCTGTCACCTTGGGCCTTCTGATGGCACTCTCTTCCTCTTCCCTCCCAGACTGTGGCATCTTGGAGTTGATGGGAGCTGCAGGGGCACGCCGGGCCAGCCTCCCTCCTAGCCAGTGACGGACACCCTCGCAGCTCCTGGACATTGCCCGTCCTTCGTCCTCTGCCCGGTACCACCAGGGATGAGCCTCCTCCTGAGAGTCTCCTCCGTAGTCTCTTAAAGGAACCGGTTGCTGCTGCCACCACCTCCTTTCTGTCAGCCTCAGTGACTCCGACCTTATTTTTACTTTATGGTGAGGGAACCTTTTTCCCAGCCGTTATCGTTATCGTAAGAACCTTGTTCCCATCTTGGCTGTTTTGCTTGAGCAGCTGTTGATCTGGGGTCAGGGGTCTGGGCGTTTCTTCCTGTTGGGTAGGCCAGCCTAGACCAGCCTGCCCAGAGACCTCAGCCTGTGCCCATCTTTGGCCCTCGACTGGCCTCTCTGCTCCTTTCCACTGGATTCCTCCCCAGACTGAGTCCCTGCTGTAGTCTCCAAGCAGCCAACCGTGATTATTTCCATGAGGGAAGGAATTTTGCTCCTAGATTTATCCCTAATCCTTTTCTCCATAACTGACCTTTTCTCTCTGGGATGTTTGTTGCTCCAGTGGTGTTTTTTTTTTTTTTTTTTTCCTTGCTTGCTTGCTTGTTCTGTCTTTGTCCTGAACGTCCATACTTACCTCAGTCATTGCTTTCCCAGATTCTGTGCCGCACTTCCTGTCTCATCCTGTGGGTGAGAGTGCTGATGACCTGACACCATGTGTGGCATGTCCTCTGCCACACCTGTGGCATCTAGTGCCCTGGCTGTGCACCAGGGGCTGTGGGCCTCTTCAGTTCTGCGGGACAGGGGTGGGCTGGAGGCAGGGATGCCGACTAGCCCATTAACTCAACCCCACCTTCTTCCCCTTGCTCTCCTTAAGGATCTTTCCCAGATGTGAAGGTTCCTCCCGGGCACTACTGAGGCCAGACCGATAACCCAGTGGCTTGGGGACCCTGGTTCACTCCAGCACCGGCCCCTGCCTGAAGAGAGCCTGCCCCTCTCCCTACAGCTTCCCAGGGCCAAGGCTGCCAGGTGAGCCTGAGGCCAAGGGAGGGCTCCCTGCAGAAGCTGGAAGGGACTCCAGTATCCCTGCTTCTTTTCTTTGTCTTGACTCATCTTTCTTTGGTTGATAGCCCATAGTATGAGTGGCTGTGTGGCCATCTTAAGTGACCCACCCACTAGCCGGAGGCCCATTACCATGCCTGTCAAGGTGTAGGACCTCTCCCTCACCCTGTGAAGTATCTGAGTGTGCTGTTCTCCAAGGCCCTGTGTCCCCCATGCCCCGACAGGTGTTTGGCACGTGAACGCTGGTCCTCCCTGCTCTGCCCGTTTCCTCCGGCTTCTAGGAAGCGCACACAGCTCCACGATGGCAGCAGAGACGCTCAACTTTGGGCCTGAGTGGTGAGTCACTCACATGTGTTTTGGCTGCTGTGGAGAAGCCAGGGAAGAATAGGGCTGCTCTGACTCGCGTCTTTCTCCTTTCCTTCTGTTCCTCTTCCAGGCTCAGGGCCCTTTCCAGCGGTGGCAGTGTGGCCTCCCCACCCCCCTCCCCTGCCATGCCCAAATACAAGCTGGCTGACTACCGCTACGGGCGCGAGGAGATGCTGGCTCTCTATGTCAAGGAGAACAAGGTGGGTGGGCAGGCGTGGAGGTATGTGGCTAAGTTGCCCTATGGCCTCGGCCAATGGAGAGGACCCTGGGGCATGTGGTGTCTTGGTCCTCCTGCCCCATCTGACAGGTCCCTGAAGAGCTGCAGGACAAGGAGTTTGCTGCGGTGCTGCAGGAGGAGCCACTGCAGCCCTTGGCCCTGGAGCCCCTGACCGAGGAGGAGCAGGTGGGCTGAGTGGGGGCTGTAGGTCAGGACCTCAGGTTGGGAGGAGAGGGGCTGGGCTGGGAGGACAGGTGAGGAGGTTGGGGTTTGGGGCAAGGTGGGGGTGATCAGGTGCCCAAGTCCTCACTCCATCCCTGGCTCCCTCCTCAGAGAAACTTCTCCCTGTCAGTGAACAGTGTGGCTGTGCTGAGGCTGATGGGGAAAGGGGCTGGCCCCCCCCCGGCTGGCACCTCCCGTGGCAGGGGCAGCACGCGGAGCCGAGGTAGAGGGGTGATCACGTGCTTGGGGGTGGGCAGAGCTGGGGTTGTGGTTTCAAGGGTGTGGAGAGATGTTCTGGCAGGTTTCAAACTTGTGTCTCATCCCTTCTTTAGGCCGGGGCCGTGGCGACAGTTGCTTTTACCAAAGAAGCATCGAAGAAGGTGATGGGGCTTTTGGACGGAACCCCCGGGAGATCCAGCGCAGCCAGAGCTGGGATGACAGGTGGGGCTGGAGGGCAATGGCAGAGGCAGAGTGGGCTGGGGCCCATGGAGGCAGGCTTTGGTCTTTGTCATTAGCGGGTAATGGGAAGCCCTTGTTGGAGAGCTCTGGGCCCTGGCCCTTTTCTTTCTGACTCTCTTAGTACCCATTTTTCCTTGTGACCTTCTGTTCTGTGTGTCCCTTTGTGATCCCTTCTCTCAAGCCAGACTTTTCTCTAGTTCCCTCTGTCCCCTACATCCACCCCCACCCCCCACCATCTCGGGGCACAGTGGAAGAGGCATCCAGCAATACTGCAGGGTGGGGAGGAGAAGCTGTATTTTTTTTGACCAACACCTTTCCTCCTAGAGGCGAAAGGCGGTTTGACAAGTCAGCGAGGAGGGATGGAGGTATGGAGAGCGGGAGAGGGTGGTGGTGGGGTGTGGGGGGACCAAGATCCGTGCCTCAGTTTGGGGGATGTTTACTGGGGGTAGGAGAGCGGGAGAGGGTGGTGGTGGGGTGTGGGAGGGACCAATATCCGTGCCTTAGTTGGGGGGATGTTTACTGGGGGTAGGAGGGCCTGGAGCTGGGTTCCTCACTGACCAACAAGGGTCAGCGAGAGTCTTCCAGGTGCTGTGGCTGCCATTCTGCTGTGTCTCTCCCCTCCCCCACACCCAGCACGATCCGGGTTTGAGGAGGGAGGGGCTGGTCCAAGGAAGGAGCACGCCCGCTCAGATAGCGAGAACTGGCGTTCTCTGCGGGAGGAACAAGAGGAAGAGGAGGAGGGCAGCTGGAGACTTGGGGCGGGACCCCGGCGAGAAGGAGACCGCTGGCGCTCAGCCAGCCCTGGTAAGATTGGGCTAGGTGGCATCCTAGGGGGCTGTGGGAGGCAGGAACTGTCTTAGGAGGGTGGGCTCCAATGGTCATGAAGAGAGAGCAGAAAGCTTGCTGGCACAGGGGTGGCTGGGAGCACAGTCCTGAAATGCCCATGGTTCCTGGGGTGAACGGTGGCAGAGTAGAGACTCTGGCTTGTCTCGGACACCGATTCTCTTTCTCTTCTGACTGTTCCTGCCCAGATGGCGGCCCCCGCTCTGCTGGCTGGCGGGAACATGGGGACCGGCGTCGCAAGTTTGAATTTGATTTGCGAGGGGATCGAGGAGGGTGTGGTGAAGAAGATGGGCGGGGTGGGGGAGGCAGCTCTCACCTCCGGAGGTGCCGAGGTCCTGATGGCTTTGACGATGACAAGGATGGGCTCCCGGAATGGTGCCTGGATGATGAGGATGAAGAAATGGGCACCTTCGATGCCTCTGGGGCCTTCTTGCCTCTCAAGGTACTTGCGAGGAGGTCGGGGGGGGGAGGCTTTTGGTCAGGCTGTTGGGTACTTGCCCTGCTGGGCTCCTCTCGTCTGTTTATTCTCTGACCCCATCACCTCCCCCCACCCATACAGAAGGGTCCCAAGGAACCCATTCCTGAGGAGCAGGAACTCGACTTCCAGGGTCTAGAGGAGGAAGAGGAGGAGCCTCCCGAAGGGGTGGATGAGGAGGGGCCTGAGGCAGGTGAGCCACAGGGTGGGTAGGGAGGAGGCATGACAGCCGGGTGCTGGCTGCCCGCCTGCCTGTAGGGTCAGGCTGCCTAGAACTGCACGGGAAAAGCAAGTGCTAAGAGATGTTCGGAGGAACCTAGAACCAGCAGAGCTGTTTCTTAAGGGTAGCATGTCAGATAAAAATCAAGCGCAATCAAAGTGACCTTTGAAAATTCCTTGGAGAAGCTGTAGAACATGGTGTTAACCGTATGGTGTCGTGTACACAGCCCTCTACGGTGTCATAACGTGTGCGTACCGCATCCTGAGGTGTGAGGCAAGAGTCGGTATGCACGGTAGAGTCTAGGGTGATAAATTTGCCACATTCCTACTCAAACGTTAGCTGAGTTGACCAAAGTTAAGTGAGTGGACTTGCTGCCCAGAGGCCCAAGTTCTGGCCACATGGAGGGCTTGTGCTGACTCATGTGTCAGGCCTTGTGGCTCTTGGGTTTTGAATTCTGGTCATTACCCTTCTCAGGTGGGAAGGAGCTGACTCCACTGCCTCCTCAGGAGGAGAAGTCCAGCTCTCCGTCCCCACTGCGCGCCTTGGGCCCACTCTGGGGGACAAATGGGGATGGTGATGAAACTGTGGAGAAGGAGCTCCCAGCAGCTGAAGGTAGACAGGGTGGGAGCTGGGGCTGGTGGAGACAGCACCCTCTCCTGCGGGGAGGGGCACACAGGGCACTTGTGTTGGGGGGGGTGGCTACAGCAAGGGCCCATTAATTTGGAGCGAAGGCGGGTCGGGGACTGTCTTGTCTCCTCTGGTGCCCCCTCCACCCTCCGTCCTTCTCTCCTAGGAGACGATATGAGGGGGATCCAGCTGAGTCCTGGGGTGGGCTCCCCCACTGGCCCATCTGGTGACCTGGAAGACGATGAAGGCTTGAAGCACCTGCAGCAGGTGGGGAAGGCAGGAAAGCTGGAGGGAGCCTTCCTACGGGGAACAGAGAGCCACACTTTTCCTGATTCTATGCTACCTCGTCTATGACCTGACCTTCTAACCCCAGCCCCTTCCTGATGTTGTGAGGCTGAGCCTTACTTCTCTCCCTGGGCTCTCAGGAGGCAGAGAAGCTGGTGGCCTCCTTGCAGGACAGCTCTCTGGAGGAGGAGCAGTTCACAGCCGCCATGCAGACCCAGGGCCTGCGCCACTCTGCTGTCGCCACTGCCCTCCCCCTCAGCCATGGCGCTGCCCGGAAGTGGTTCTACAAGGACCCACAGGGGGAGATCCAAGGTGCCTGTGGCAAGTGGAAGGGCTCTTCGAGGGCCATTGTTGTTCAGGGTGTCTTTGGCGTACTCTCTGACCCCAAGTGTTTTTATTCTGTTTCCTTGGTCTAGGCCCCTTCACGACACAGGAGATGGCCGAGTGGTTCCAGGCTGGCTATTTCTCCATGTCACTGCTTGTGAAGCGGGGCTGTGACGAGGGCTTCCAGCCTTTGGGTGAGGTGATCAAGATGTGGGGTCGTGTGCCCTTTGCCCCAGGGCCCTCACCACCCCCACTGCTGGTGAGCATGCCCCTCTTCATGGATGGGGGGCGGGTGCGGGGCAGGGCCATGTCACAGCCTTGGGACCCCAGCAGAGTCCCCTGCACCCCTCACCCTGTGCACTGGGCTTGGTCTCACTCTTGTGCAGGGAAATATGGACCAGGAGCGGTTGAAGAAGCAACAGGAGCTGGCAGCGGCGGCCTTGTACCAGCAGCTGCAGCACCAGCAGTTTCTTCAGCTGGTCAGCAGGTACGGGGGCCTGGGAGGGCTTGGAAGTAGGGCAGGGCGCTGGTTCTATGTGGTCCACCCCCCCACCCCCACTGCCCTGTGCTGTCCACATCTCTGCAGCCGCCAGCTCCCGCAGTGTGCACTCCGGGAAAAGGCAGCTATGGGGGACCTGTCGCCGCCGCAGCAGCAGCAGCTCACAGCATTTCTGCAGCAGCTCCAGGCTCTCAAACCCCCCAGGTCCGTGGGCTGCCGTGTGTCACAGTGCGTGCATGTGTGCCTGGAGATACGTATGGAGGGGGTGGGTGGGCCGGAAATGGATTGAGGTCTTGAGAATTGGTGATTTGCTCCTCAGAGGTGGGGACCAGAACCTGCTCCCGACGATGAGCCGGTCCTTGTCGGTGCCAGATTCAGGCCCCCTCTGGGACGTACATACCTCAGCCTCATCACAGTCAGGTGTGTGGCGGGCCGGCCTCCCTCCCCTCTCAGCCATTCTCTCCCTCCCTGGGCATTTTCGTGGGGGATGGGGGGGAGTGTCTGTTCGTCACATTCATGCTCTTCCAGCTGATGTTTATGGCTGAGGAGCCCTGCTGCTGGGTGGGACCAGGGGGGCCCAAGTTCCCTCCTGAAGCTGCCCTTGCTGCCTGCAGGTGGTGAGGCCAGTCTTTGGGACATACCAATTAACTCTTCGACTCAGGGTCCAATTCTAGAACAACTCCAGCTGCAACATAAAGTGAGTAGGCGTCTAGGGGCTGAGTCCCTGGGTGTGGAGGGCCAGACCAAGGTGGGGCCTGAGGCCAGTACTGCCAGCCCCCCGAACCTGACCAGGTCGGTGGTCTCAGTTCCAAGAGCGCAGAGAAGTGGAGCTCAGGGCGAAGCGGGAGGAGGAGGAGCGGAAGCGCCGGGAGGAGAAGCGCCGCCAGCAGCAGCAGGAGGAGCAGAAGCGGCGACAGGAGGAGGAGGAACTGTTCCGGCGTAAGCAGGTTGGTGCCACCCTGTCCTCTGGTTGACTGCCCTCACTGTGACCCACTCACCTTCTTCCCCTCACCGTGTCTCTTTATTTCAGGTGCGACAGCAAGAGCTGCTGCTGAAGCTGCTGCAGCAGCAGCAGGCGGCCACAGTCCCTGTGCCCCCTGCGCCCAGCTCCCCGCCCCCACTCTGGGCTGGCCTGGCCAAGCAAGGCTTCTCCATGAAGACGCTGCTTGAGCTGCAGCTGGAGGGCGAGCGGCAGCTGCACAAGCAGCCCCCAACGCGGGAGCCAGCGAGGGCCCAGGTCCCCAACCACCGAGTGGTGAGCAGGCTGGGCCCCTCCCTGTTGATGGGAACCTTGGGCCCTTTCTAGTCAGCTTCCAGGGTGACGGGAGGAGTGGCCCTGAGCCCAGGCTTTTCTGCTGTTCCTTCCCACACGCCCCTCACCTCACTCCTTCCTGTTCCTTCCCACACGCCCCTCACCTCACTCCTCATCCCTTTCCCATGTGAGTGAGCCTCCTCGCCTAGCTCTCTTGGGTGCTTTGTTTCGGCCACCCTGACTTCCTGCCATCTGCAGCAGCTTGGGGGCCTGGGCACTGCGCCCCTGAACCAGTGGGTATCTGAGGCAGGGCCGCTGTGGGGCGGGCCCGACAAGAGTGGGGGCGGCAGCAGCAGCCTGGGGCTCTGGGAGGACACCCCCAAGAGCAGCGGGAGCCTGGTCCGTGGCCTTGGCCTGAAGAACAGCCGGAGTAGCCCGTCTCTCAGGTGGGTGCAGGGCCCTGAGGCTCCGGGGTGGCTGGGGGTGGAAGGAGGTGGAACACCCGAGCTGGCCTCTAAGTCGCTCGCCCCCCTCAGCGACTCTTACAGCCACCTAGCAGGTCGGCCTGTTCGCAAAAAGACTGAGGAAGAAGAAAAGCTGCTGAAGCTACTGCAGGGCATCCCCCGGCCCCAGGACGGCTTCACCCAGTGGTGCGAGCAGATGCTGCACACGCTGAGCACCACAGGCAGCCTGGATGGTACTGGTGGACGGGCCTGGGAGGCGGGCTGGGGCTGAGGTCTCCAGACTGGAACCAGGTGGGCCCTGACAGCCCCCACCTTGGCCCACAGTGCCCATGGCTGTAGCCATCCTCAAGGAGGTGGAATCCCCCTATGACGTCCATGATTATATCCGTTCCTGCCTGGGGGACACGCTGGAAGCCAAAGAATTTGCCAAACAATTCCTGGAGCGGAGGGCCAAGCAGAAAGCCAGCCAGCAACGGCAGCAGCAGCAGGTAAGCTCTAGTAGGGCCCAGGCAGGGGGGTGAGCACCCAGTGCCCTCCTGACTCGCCCTCTCTGCTTGCTGCCTTAGGAGGCGTGGCTGAGCAGCGCGTCCCTGCAGACGGCCTTCCAGGCCAACCACAGCACCAAACTCGGCCCTGGGGAGGGCAGCAAGGCCAAGAGGCGGGCACTGATGCTGCACTCGGACCCCAGCATCCTGGGTGAGCTGGGGCTGGGGCTGGGGCAGGGGCTGTGCTTGCTCAGCACAGGGCGGCAGGCGCCCGGAAGAGCCAGCTCAGACGAAGCTTCTCCCCCGGCTTCAGGGTACTCCCTGCATGGATCTTCTGGTGAGATCGAGAGCGTGGATGACTACTGACCAGCCCGTCCCCAGCCCCTGGGCTGTAGGCCAGGGGTGGCAGCAGTGGCGTGGACCCTCGGGTCCCCAGCCTGCAGGCTCCCCACAGGGAGCCAAGGAGGAAGCAGGGGCAGCGGCCCCAGCACTTGTTACAAACCACACGATGCACCTTAACTCACCCACCACGAGGCACTTTACAGATTGGGGGGAATGGGTTGTGTTTTTTTGTTTTGTTTTGTTTTGTTTTTTAATTTTAAGCGACTTTGAAGAAAATGTTAGGAGAGACAGAAGCTATGTTAAAAAACTAGACTCTAAACACCCCTCACCCTTCTGGGGATGGGGGGGGTGTGACAATGGAAGGTCCACAGAGG
>VBSM01002153.1:25995309-26008262 GCA_008086735.1 Cheirogaleus medius | reverse complement strand
CCGCCTTAGCCTCCCAGAGTGCTAGGATTACAGGCATGAGCCACCACGCCTGGCCCCCTGAGGAGTTTTTTGAGACTTTAATATTATTATGCATAAGTTAGAAGCCTGCAGTCCATCTGGTAATGAGAAGTGAATTTTGCTCTCATGGCTGGAGGAAAAGCTACAGGTGGCTATCTACAGGGCTAGACTTGATTTACCTCTCAGTCAACTATGGCCAATTTTTATTTGCCATGGGATGTGATATAAAATGCTAGTATATTGGCCAGGTGCAGTGGCTCAAGCCTGTAATTCTAGCACTTTTGGAGGCTGAAGCGGGAGGATTGCTTGAGGTCAGGGGTTAAAGACCAGCCTGAGCAAGAGCCAAACCCTGTCTGTCTGTCTCTACAGAAAAACAGAAAAATCAGTTGGGTGTGGTGGTGCATGCCTGTAGTCCCAGCTACTTGGGAGACTGAGAGAGGAGGATCACTTGATCCCAGGAGTTTGAGGTTGCCGTGAGCTATGATGAGGCCACTACTCTCATATGCGGCCAACAGAGTGAGATCCTATCTCCAAAAAGTTAAAAATTAAAAAATTCTAGTATATGATAGAAGTGGCTAAGGCATAGTAATTGATACATTTCACTTGTCTATTCATTGATTAGACAAACATCTTTTATGCCTACTGTGTGGCAGGCACTGTGCTAGGCATGGGAGGGAACACTGAGGTGCTTAAGATACAGTGTATCCCTGTTCTCAAGGAGTTTTGGTGCCGTGGGGAGCACAGACATGCACAAAAGTGAGATGAGATTGAGGCCAGAGGAGGGAGGGGCTACCTGTCTCTGAGAGTCCAGGAAGTCTTCTAGAAGTGAAATTTGAGTTGAATTGTGAAGGAGGAAGAGGGATTCATAGGCGAAAAGGTGGGAATAGTCTTCCACACAGAAAGCAGCATGTGCAAAGATCTAGAGACATGAAAACTTCCGGAATACATGGAAATAGAAGCTTGATCTAGAAGGAGGGGTTAGATATGAGCTTACAGCAGAGGCCGAGGCCAGTGTCACGGGGAGATGAGGCTGGAAAATAATCAAAGGCCAACTGGTTTGTGTCTGCAACTCTGTTATTTGTTTTGTTTTGTTTTGAGACAGAGTCTAACTCTGTTTCCTGGGCTAGAGGGCCGTGGCACATGCCTGTAGTCCCAGCTACTCAGGAGGCTGAGGCAGAAGGATTGCTTGAGTTCAGGAGTTTGAGGTTGCTGTGAGCTAGGCTGACGCCATGGCACTCTAGCCCGGGCAACAGAGTGAGACTCTGTCTAAAAAAAAAAAAAAGCAAACAAACAAAATAAAACTCCTGGGCTCAAGCGATCCTCCTGCCTCAGCCTCTCGAGTAGCTGGGACTACAGGCATGTGCCACCATGTCCGGCTAATTTTTTATATATATATTTTTAGTTGTCCAGCTAATTTCTTTCTATTTTTTAGTAGAGATGGGTCTCCCTCTTGCTCAGGCTGGTCTCCAACTCCTGAGCTCAAATGATCCACCCGTCTCAGCCTTCCAGAGTGCTAGGATTACAGGTGTGAGCCACCACACCCGGCCTGCAACTCTGTTTTTATTTAGAAGACACAAAGCATCTATTACATGCCAGGCATTGTTATAAATGCCTTACAAATAGTAAGTCATTTAATCTTCATAACAACCCAATTATTATCACCATTTTTCAGGGGAAAGAAAGGCGTGGAGACTTGCCCAAAGTCACTCAGCTGGTGACAGGGATGAGACTGGAACTGAGACATGTGAAAGGTGTGATCCTGGCACAAATGTTGTCATATTTTTATTCATTCCATAAATGTTCTCTATGTGTCTCATAGGCACTGGGAATAAAATGGCTCATAGAACTTGATGTGACTCTCCTAGAGTTTAATGTCCATACAGGAAGATGGATGATTAACTAATTAATTCAATAAAGTCAGCCGGAGGTTCTCGAATTCCATGCCCACCTTCAGCTTGGCCAAACCTAAGCACCTGGTAATGATGTCCAAGGTGCTAGGGCCAGGGTCAGGCCCCTCAGACCTCACATCTTGGCAATGATTTGGCATCTTGTGAGGGTCTCTTCCGTGTGGGCTGAGCTCTCACCCAGCCTTCTGCCAAATAAGCCAAGTGCCTTGGCTTCCCAGGGAGCCCCTGGCCCAGCGCAGGTGGCAAGTGCCCAGAAATACACAGTCCAGTAAAGGCTGCAATAGGAATGAAGCCAGCATTGCAGTGGGCACAAACAACAGTGTGGTCAAGGAGGCAATATTGAAAGTAAGCCCCAGAAAATGTCCTGAATTTTTTTGGCAGACAAGGAAGTGGAGTTGGAGCAGGGGGTGGATGGCATTCTGAGTTGAAGGGACAAGACCCAGCCTGAGTGTCACGCAAAGAAGTTGGCCCTTCTCATGGAATCACTGGGGAACTACAGCGTGGTTTGGAACAGGAAAGTTAGCCATCCAATTTGTATTTTAGAAAGATATCTCTGGCAGCTATTTGGTAGGTTGATTAGAGAGGAACTCTCCTAGAGGCCAGGAAATAAGCAAGAACCATGGTGACAGTAGCTGGCATACAGTAGAAGAGATGGGATTTAATCAATATTCAAGAGGTAGCATGAACAGGATGTATCCACCAATGACGTAGACTGCTATCTTTACACCAATAACCATTGCCCTTCTTTGTTTATTAATTATGTTTTAGCTGCATACATGGCTAGAGACTACATAGCCCAGCCTTCCTTGCATCTGGTCAACTTCTGAGCAGTGGGGTCCTTGATCAGGAAAGAACTGTCCGTCTCACCCACCCCACTTTCCAATAGGTGAGATTCAGAAATGATGGTGATTGCTGCCTGGGCTATGTTGGACAGAGATGGAAGCCTTTTTTTTTTTTTTTTTTTTTTTTTTTTTTTTTTTTTTTTTTTTTTTTTTTTGAGATGGAGTCTCACTCTGTCGCTCAGGCTAGAGTGCAATGGCATCATCACAGCTCCCTGCAACCTCAAATTCCTGGGCTCAAGTGATCCTCCTGCCTCAGCTTCCCAGGTAGCTGGGACTACAGACACACACGCCATCACACCTAGCTAATTTTTTTTTATTTTTAGTAGAGACGGGGTCTGGCTCTTGCTCAGGCTGGCCTTGAACTCCTGAGCTCAAGTGATCCTCCTACCTTGGCCTCCGAGAGTGCCATTATAGGCATGAGCCATGGCGCCTGGCTTGGAAGCCACATATTGAAGATGGCAGGGATGCCCCACAGTCCTAGATTATCTATTTTGGGATTGTTGCTTAAGTCACTGAATTTTGGAGATTCTTTGTTATAGCAGCTTGGACTATACCTTAATTGTTGACCATCCTTTGGCTTTGGGGAATGAGGGAATGCAAAGCCCCTGGGTGGATGGTGGTGTCACTAAGTGGGCCAAGAGATCCAAGGGAGGGATAAGGCTGGGCAGTGTGGGGTGTGGGGAAAGATGGTCTAGTTTTGAATATGTTGGGTGTGAGATGTCTATAAACAGCAGTGTGTAGTAAATATTTTAACAGCCATGGAGGGGGAAGCCCTGATCTGAAGCATTTGTCAATTTGCATGATGTAAATACTCCCACCATGGATGAATTCAAATTACCACTATCAACATGACTTTGCTGAACAAGGAGTTGGGAAGAGAGGTGCACAATGGGCTCCTGTGAGCTGGCACGAGCTGACACCAGCACAGTATTGTCCCTGAGCATCCAAGTAGAGATACTCCATCTGCAGTTGGACATGTACTATGTCTGCACATAGGGAAATGACATCTGGGCTGAAGATGGAGGTTGGAGAGTTATGAGCCATTACGGGGTAAAGTCACAGTAGTGGATAAAGTCACTGACGAATAATGTGAAGAGAAGAGGAGGATGAAGTGTCAGTATTCTGGAAAATACAAAAGAGGTTTTTTTGTTTTGTTTTTTTACAGAATGCCCCGAGGAGGAGGAGAGGCCAAGAGAGAACAGTTAGAGGAAGGAGGTCCTGGGACCCATCAGAGCCATGTCTTCCACTTGTGCTCCAGGGCTTCTACCTTC
Organism: Cheirogaleus medius; assembly: GCA_008086735.1. Classification (NCBI taxonomy): domain Eukaryota; kingdom Metazoa; phylum Chordata; class Mammalia; order Primates; family Cheirogaleidae; genus Cheirogaleus; species Cheirogaleus medius. The sequence continues at coordinate 26,004,224 of VBSM01002153.1, read as the reverse complement.
TCAGACAAGTTGATCACCCACTGGTCATCCCCACCATCTGTAGCCTTCTCCCTCCCTCTCTCCTACTGTCCTTCCCATTATCATCTAAGCAGACTCCCACCAAAAACCAAATATCTGGCAATGGTTCCTCGAAGGGACCTTGGAAAGAGTCCTTTCTGATGTATGTTCATGTGTCAGACCTTGTGCTGTCCCCAGTCTAGGATCCAGACAGGTATGCGCAGTGCCTTTGGAAAGCCCCAGGGCACTGTGGCCAGGGTTCACATTGACCAAGTTGTCATGTCCATCCGAACTAAACTACAGAACAAGGAGCATGTGATTGAGGCCCTGCACAAGGCCAAGTTCAAGGTCCCTGGCCACCAGAAGATCCACATCTCAAAGAAGTGGGGCTTTACCAAGTTTAATGCAGATGAGTCTGAAGACATGGTGGCTAAGAAGCAGCTCATCCCAGATGGCTGTGGAATCAAATACATCCCCAATCATGGCCCTCTGGACAAGTGGCAGGCCTTGCACTCATGAAGGATTCCTCTATGCTGTCCCTCCTCCTTACTCATGCCCACCAATAAATCCTACTTCCTGTCCACCAAAAAAAAAAAAAAAACCAACCCAAATATCTGGACTCTACATTCTCTTCCACTTTGTCCCAGCTTTCTATACCCCACTCACAAGCCAAGATTCCCAAAGCCCTGGCTACTTTTACTGTCTCCACTGCCTCATTTCTCACTCACCTGCAGCTCAATGCAAGTAGACTCGTGGCCTGAGCATCCATTGCAAATGCTCTGGACAAAGTTACCAGTGGCCTCCACGGTATCCAATCCTTTGCACACTTCTCAGTCTTGCTTCATCTCTCTGCAGCGTTCAACACAGCTTACCATTTCCTCTTTGGAACACTCTTTTCTTTTGGGTTCCAGAACTCCCCATTCTCCTGATTAGCTCTCTGGCTTCTCCTTTGGCAGCTTGTTCTCCAGCTGACCTCTAAATTTTGGAGTTCCTCAGAGCTTGGTCTTAGGCCATCTAATCTTTTCCCTGAGCCTCTTTATGACTTCATCTGCTTGAATGTGCCACTCACTCTCGGGGCTCTATTCCAACCCAGATTTCTCCACTGAAGCCCAAACCTGCTTCTATAGCTGCCTAGTGAACATTTCTCCTGACACTTCATGGGCATCTCAAACGGAAAACTGCCGAATCTAAAACTCTTGATCTTCCCTCCAAATGTATCCCCGCTCAGATGTTCTATTCCCAGTAAACAGCACCTCCAGGCCACCAGCATGAATTGTTATTTCAGTGGTAGGTCCATCTACCTACCATCTGTGCCCTCTCTAGATGGTAAGCACGCTGCAGGCTGAGAGGCTGCACCTGTTGTTCACAGTTGTATCCTCATTGCCTAGGACAGTGCCTGATACATCACTGGGGCTCAGTAAACAGCTGATTGAGCTAAAACAGGAAAACATATTATCACAGAAACCAAAGTGAGAGGAAGCAGCATCAGATGCCCTATAGAGATTGACAAAATTGGGTTCTAGTCCTCAGCTGCTAATTTTCTAAGTGACTTTAGGGAAGTCACTGTGCCTGTCTGTAGATTGAGGAAATTGAAGTAAATTATCATGAGGTCCCTTCCAAATTCTAACACCTATTATCTATTGCTAATATATCATTGAATTGGTAGGTGTACATCCATAGAATTTCTGCATAACTAAGAATGTGACTGTTTTTCTTATTTTCTTTAAAAACGTATGCTTTTGAAAAATATTTGTACCGCCTTTAACAGAGACTAAATGAATAGTGTATTGTGATACTTTTTAATTGCAAGGAATCAATGGAGGCTATTCGTTGACTTGAAATTTCTAAAGCATTTTCACAGTCTATGGTATCTCAACAGTCCAAGAGACTTGCAGGGCAGATGGCCGTCAACACTGCCATTTAACAGGTGTGGAAACGGAAGCAGGCCTATGCTTACATTCTTGTTCCATTATTGGGATGGTCCCCAGGGGGATTCCATCTAGAAGCTGGTATAGATGTACTGTCATTGCACAGCAAAGTCGTTAAGGCAGTCTGAGTTCATATCTTAACTCTGCAGCCTTCGGTCTATTTCCACTGCTAGAAAAGGGGTAATGCTAATACTTAACTTCACAGTGTTGTGGCGATTAAATAACATAAGTATGGAACTCAATAAATGAGTTGCTATTATGGTGGCATGCGACTCTGTAAATGGGTCTACAAAAACCTGGGCAACGCTAAGGAACTGTCCGGGCAGGACTCTTATGGCATTCCCAGGGGTCAGCACCAGCCTCCACCCACCCTTTCTCAGGGGACGATTAGAACCACTGTTCTTTCTCCTGCTGCTGCCTCGAGGCGGGCCCTGTCCTCAGCCGGTCCGGATTTCTCAGGCTCCGCCCCCTGAAGAGGGGCGGGGCCTCTCCAGGCGGGGGCGTGGTCCAACTGAGAACTGGGGCGTCGAGCTCCCCTTCCAGTCTGCATCCACCCAATCCGGGAGGGGCTGGAGGTCTATCACGTGATCAGAGAGCCGTCTCACCCTCCCCTATGCCTGTACCACCTCTGCTAGCCCCAGGGGGACGCCTTACTCCTTTTCGGAAAGCAAACCATTTTTTTTGGTCGATTTGCGTCGAAATAGTGTGACATGCTATCTTTGTTGTGACTGACTCAGTCTTTTCCCCTTAAGTGGTGTTTTCTCTTCTGGCCTCCCCCCACTAAGTAGTTGGTATCGTCCAGCCGGGCCCTGGGCGCGGCGGCGACGGCCGCGTCACTGGCGGGCGGGATCCCTCCGCTCTGGGGAGAGCAGCGCTGGACGGTTGAGTTGGGGTGACTGAGGAAATCCATCCGCGTCGCCGCCGCTGCCGCCTCCGCCGCGGAGGAAGACAGGACCTTCCGCGCTCCTCTAGCGACCCCTTCGCAGAGTCCCACCGCCACAGGTACCTCCGCTGACAAAAGGAGTTCTCATGCCCCCCAGCCCCAAATTCCCATGGGGGAACCTCTCTTCCTTCTGTCTCCCCGGTCTGGCCTCTTGGGAGCGGACGTAACTCCCCAGACCTCCCCTCCCTTCCTTCGGCCCCGTCGCTTCCAAACCCGGAAGGGGAACTGGGGGACCCCTTTCCCCATTAATGCATGCGCTCCCTGCACCATCAGCGGCATTTTGCCTGACCCCAGACCCCATCCCAGCCCCGTCTGCCTCTTGCTCCCTTAGAAGTTGGGGGGCTAAATTCCTGGCTTCCTCTAGGCCGCGTCCCGCCCCCTTTCCCCACCACCACCCTCCCGCCTGTCCCAGGTGGCACCCCTCGTGTCCCCCTGCTTCGCACCCCCGCCGGCATTCGCCTTGCAAAACTGCAGAATCTGGGGAGAAACAGGCAAGGCCGCGCCTTCGCTTCGTCTCCACCCTACCCCGATTGGGGTTCTGCCCGTGGTTTCTGGCCCCCTACCCGAAACCCGAGACTTCGTCACCCCATTCCCCCTTTACAAGTCCTAACCCCAAGCCTAGCTCCCAGGTGTCTGTCCCCCGCCCAGCTTTCTTTTGGGCAAAATGGAGGTCGTGGGGGCTGGAGGGCCAGGCCCACTGCGCTTCGCAGCGCGGCACCAGCCCGCGCCTTCCAGCTGCCAGATCCGGGGACCCTCCCCTGTCTCCTCCTCTTCGCCCCACCAGACCTGCGGAAATGGTGGCACCCCCATTTCTCTATGAGGCCCTGGCTGCTGTATCCCCAGAATTCGGGGGCTGCTGAGGGGGCCCTGGAGGGTGATGGGAACTGAGGCTGGGAGTGTCGCCCCCACCCCCAGCGGCTTCCTCCTGGCCTGCTTCCTTCTGCCCCGGGCCTCTGGCGTTGCCGCCTGGCCTGAGCTGCTGGCAGCTGGAAGGAAGGGGCTTTGTCCGGACCTGGGGCTGCAGTGGGGTAGGGTAGGGATTTCGTCCCCCTGCCCCCGTTTTCGAGGGGCATCCCCTGGCACTGGCATAGAAAGCTGAACTCACAGAGGGGAAATGTCAGTGGGGAAGAGGAACGCCCAGCGCCTGGGGGAAGTGGGAGCTGGGTGGGGGACGCCTGGGTCGGCAGAGTGCGGTATGCACGGCTGGATCACACAGGTGTCCGGGGGGGGGTGGGCAGGACTCCGGCCCCGGGAGGAGCCAGCCAGGCCCGAGGATGGGCCCGTGGGGTGCCCAGGGCGCAGGGGCTGGGCTGCCTGGGGCTGCCGGCTGACGCCTGGGAGAGAGCAGCTCCGCGCCTCTGGGCCAGGGACCTCTCTTCGGAGCCCTAATTACTCGAGAGCGGCTCCCACGGGCCTTCTACGGGCGCGGCGGGCGGGCGGCCTCGGCGCTGGAGGGAGCAGCGGCTTGGGGCTGCCTTCCCCGCCACTCTCGCCCCCACCCGCGGCGGACGGCTAATGGGGCGCAGCCGGCCCGGGGATTATCCGGGGTGAGCCGTCCCGAACCTATTAGTGCCCAATCGGCTTTTCCCAAATCCTGTAAACAGCCACCCTGGCCGGTTCTGGGGAGGGATGGGAGGCAGGGTCGGGCGGGGGCGATGGGGCCGGGGGTGGGGTCACCCACCCTACAGGTCTCTGCCGTGGATGCGGTTGCCTTGACAACGGGGCTAGGGTGGGGGCACTTCACCAATGAGGTGCTCTCAGTCCGGGTGACGGTTGCCTAGGCAACCCCACGAACAGCCCAGCTTTTCCCCTCTGGTCTCCCCCCACCGTAGAAGCTGGGGGTGTGTGTGGAGGGTGTGCGGCGTGTGGGGGTGAATTTAAAGAGGCACCGCCCCTTTTAAAATTAGGTGCTTGGAGGGTGGTGCCTGTGCGGGCTGGGGCGGGCGCCAGGTCTGTTTTCGAAGGGACTCCCCCCCAACCAGTTCCTGCCTCTGGTGTCCCGCCCGGGCTGCTGTCCGAGGGAGGGGTTTCCCCTGCGCTTCCTCTTGCACTTCCCGCTCCGTTTCCGGGGGGCGGGAGGAAGATTGGGGAAGTCGGCTAGTTCTGGGCCTACACCTCGGCAACACCTCTCTGGTGCCAGAGACCCCGGTTCTGCCCTGGCGACCGTGGCCACCGCTGCCGCCCCCTCCCCCCTCCGGTGCTTACCCCTTCCCTTCCGGGCCGCGCTTCAACCCCGCCTTTCCCCCTTCTTCCCCGGCGGCCTTGGGGCCTGACGTCAGCCCTGCATCCCCCCAGGCCTCGGGCCAGCGGCCAGGAGCTGCCTCCCCCAGCCCCCGTCCCGCGGCCCCCAGCCGCCCCCAGCCCCGCCCCACGGGCCCGGCGCCATGAGTGAGCTGGAGCAACTGAGACAGGAGGCCGAGCAGCTCCGGAATCAGATCCGGGTGAGGGCCTGGCCGGCGGGGTTGGGGAGGCCAAGCGGGCAGGGCTGGGTGGCTTGTGTGTACTGCTCCCCAGCGCCCTGGAGTGGGCAGGGTGAAGGATTTTGGGGATGGGGGAGGGCGAGCCCCATAGTCTCTCAGTGTCTCATTCTCTCCACTCCTGTCTCCTGTTTGCTTCTCTCTCCTCCCCCACCTGTCTTCTCTCCTGCTTCTCTCCCTGCCTGGCTCTGCCATCTCTTACAGGATGCCCGAAAAGCATGTGGGGATTCAACACTGACCCAGGTGAGGTGAATCTGGGGCAGGACTGGAGGCGTGGTGGGGTGAGGTTGCAGGGGTGCTGCTCAGTGGGGTCTTGCTGCCTCCCTGAGCCCATTTTTCCTCCACCTCCAGATCACAGCTGGGCTGGACCCAGTGGGGAGAATCCAGATGAGGACACGGAGGACCCTCCGTGGGCACCTGGCAAAAATCTATGCCATGCATTGGGGGACAGACTCAAGGTGTGTGTGCAGTTGGGTTGGGGCTCTGTGCTGAGCTTTTGTGTTCAAGTGCTGTGGGCTGACTTATAGCAGGCGGGGTAGATCTGGTGGGATGAGAAGGACGCCCATACTCCCGGGGTTTATTTGGGAAGACTGTGATCCCTTCACATCCCTGTGGGACCTGGGAAGCAGGACCATCCCAACAGGAACTTCTGGGCTGCTGCTGGGGTTGTCTCAGAAGAGCCTCCTGCCCACTGGGAGAGGGGGAGGGTGTCCTGCCTCCAGAGGAGGGCTTCTCACCGGAGCCCTCTGCACTGCCCCCCAGGCTGCTGGTCAGCGCCTCCCAGGATGGGAAGCTCATCATCTGGGACAGCTACACCACCAACAAGGTAAAGGTGGTACCTAGGGTGGGGTGGGTGGCAGGGCCCTGGCTGGCTCTGACCATGGGCACTGCCCCTCCTCCCTAGGTCCACGCCATCCCGCTGCGCTCCTCCTGGGTCATGACCTGTGCCTACGCGCCCTCAGGGAACTTTGTGGCCTGTGGGGGGTTGGACAACATCTGTTCCATCTATAGCCTCAAGACTCGAGAGGGCAATGTCAGGGTCAGCCGGGAGCTGCCTGGCCACACTGGTGAGAGGGCCCTGGCTGGGCACGAGCACTGTCTTGGGGGCAGGGGCTGTGCTGCCGTCCCTGTCTGGACCTGGCTGACCATCCTCTTTCCCCAGGGTACCTGTCGTGCTGCCGCTTCCTGGATGACAACCAAATCATTACCAGCTCTGGGGATACCACCTGGTGAGTCCCTGCCAAAGCTGAGCAGTCTGGGTGAACCCACACTTCCTGCCTCAATTAGGGGCCACTCTCTCAGTGCTAAGCACGCAGTGTATACCCTAGCCTCCCTCTCCTGGCAGGTGACAAGGGGATGGGGGAGGGATGGGCCCCCTCCCCAACTAAGGCTCTTAGACCTACAAGAACAGGCTCTTGGGGTCTCTTCCTTAGGTGCTCTGACAGGGCTGGGCCCATGTGGTAGAGGGGATGGAGAAGCATGATTCTTTCACCCCATCTCTGATCTTTTCCTTCTTGTCACCTCTCCAGTGCCCTGTGGGACATTGAGACAGGCCAGCAGACCGTGGGTTTTGCTGGACACAGTGGGGATGTGATGTCCCTGTCACTGGCCCCCGATGGCCGCACCTTTGTGTCCGGTGCCTGTGATGCCTCCATCAAGCTGTGGGACGTGCGGGATTCTATGTGCCGACAGACCTTCATTGGCCACGAATCCGACATCAATGCTGTGGCTGTAAGTTCCAGGGCGAGCCAGGCCAGCCCCTCCTGACCAGGCTCCTGGCCCTGCTCTGTGCCCTCATCCCACCCTGGCCCTGTGTCCTACAGTTCTTCCCCAACGGCTATGCCTTCACCACTGGCTCTGATGATGCCACATGCCGCCTTTTTGACCTGCGGGCCGACCAGGAGCTCCTCATGTATTCCCACGACAACATCATCTGTGGCATCACCTCTGTTGCCTTCTCACGCAGTGGCCGGCTGCTGCTTGCTGGCTATGATGACTTCAACTGCAACATCTGGGATGCCATGAAGGGCGACCGTGCAGGTGAGCCCAGGGTGCCTGGTAGGGCAGGCAGGGATGGGGAGCCCAGGCCAGGTAAATTCTGAGGTCTCTCTCCCTCACAGGTGTCCTTGCTGGCCATGACAACCGTGTGAGCTGCCTTGGGGTCACTGATGATGGCATGGCTGTGGCCACAGGCTCCTGGGACTCCTTCCTCAAGATCTGGAACTAACGGCCCCAACCCCAGCTGGGCCCAGGCCGGGAGGGGCCCTGCCCACGCCCACACTACAGGCCGGGAGCTTTGGGGCTGGGTACATACCAAGCTTCCTTCCCCAGGCCATGGGGCCTTGGGTCCCTGCTCCCCCACCCAGGTTTGGTTCCTCCCGGGGCCCCCACTGTGGAGATGAAGATGGGATGGAATGGGGGAAGTGGAGGGGGCAGAAGGCCCTCATCCTTTTGCTGCCCTGGGGTCAGGGCCTCACCCCTCTGGAGGGCCAGAGGCAGAAGGTGGAAACTCCAGGGGCTGGCTTTTTTAAAACTGGTTTTATTTTAATTTTTATTATATTTTCAGTTTTTCCATAAAGGAACCAATTCCAACTCTGTACCTTGTCTCCACCCTTGCTTGTGTCTTTCTCGTTCCTGAGGGCAAAGGTTAGGGGCCCCACCAAACAGAAAGAGCCAGGGAATCCCAGTCTTCATCAGAGCAAAGATGAATTCCTAGGTAAGAAAGCCTCTGCCCAGCAGGGCCACAGGTGTTCTAGACACAGCCTCCACTGTCCTTGTGCCTCCTTAGGCTGCTGACCAGAGTGGCCCCAGCCCTGAGTTATGTGCTCATCCCTAATGCCCCTTGCCCCAAGTAAAGACAGCAGCTGACTCAGAAGGGGAGAACACACACAAGTTTTATTGGGAGAGGGGAGTATTTACAGGGATAGGTAAAAGAAAGGGAAGTCACACAGGGTGAGGAAGATTGTGGGTACAAGGCAGACAAGGGAACACAGAATGGCCCCTGCACCAACCCCAACCCCAAGAAGGGCAGGGGACAGCTAGGGCCCAGGAAGACGGGCTGGGTAAGGACAGCAACAGGTCTGAGTCCCTGGGCAGGGGGCTCAGGGGCTTGTAAACATTGACCACTCTCAGAAGGGGATGGGGGTGGGAGAGGGCTCCCCCTACACTTCCTCACAGGGTTAAGGCCTCTCCAGGCTCATGGGCCCCCTAAATTCAAAGTCTCTTTAGCTGGGGGAAGGGGCAGGAAGAGACAGGAAGTGTCCCCCCCTCCCCTGCATTGGCTGCGCAGGGGCAGGGGCAGTTACATTCAGTCACAACAGGAGTCTCCCCTACACCTTGGATGCGCCAACACAGATGCAGATGAGCCAACACTGGCGAAGAGGGAAGGGGGAGCTGGGGGCCAGCAGCATCAAGACACTCCCCGGCCCATTACCCCCTTATTGCTTTAGAGAGAATATTGTCTTTTCACGGATGCTAACACTGTCGAGACCAGGGAGAAGCAGGTGGAGGGGCCCTTCCACCCTGTGGCCAGCTTGATTCCCCAACACTGACCCAGTTGCCACTTTGGTG
>VBSM01002153.1:25964335-25983769 GCA_008086735.1 Cheirogaleus medius | reverse complement strand
CACTCTAGCCTGGGCAACAGAGTGAGACTCTGTCTCAAAACAAACAAACAAACATATAGTTTTGACATATATGTAATGTTTTACATGTATATGTAGGTTTTTTGAAAACAGTAATGTTTCTGTAACATGATATATGTTCATTATTTTTAAATTTCAGCAACATGGAAAAATAGAAAGAAGTACAAAATATGGCTCCAAGACCCATTATTCAGCTATAGCTATCTTTAGTTTTTAATTTAGATAATTTAGATAATTTTTTGAAACTTAGTGTGGTGTGTTAAATATCTATCTACATTGTCGTGTGTACATCTAGTTGATTGTTCCTGTTGCTGCACAGGACTTCACAGTGTGTATCACTATATTTTATGTCCCCACTGATCAGGTGCAATTTCAAACAAACACTTGAACTCCTGGGAGCTCAGTGAGAGTGGACAAGTGACCAACTGGTTAGATGATAACAGTGAGGAGGGAGAGGGTGTGGGAGAGCCAGCTAGACTGAGCTTCAAAGGAAAAGAATTTACCCTGAGAAGAAATGGTCATGGTGCAGTGGCTCACGCTGTAATTCTAGCACTCTGGGAGGCTGAGGCAGGAGGATTTCTTGAGCTCAGGAGTTCAAGACCAGCTTGAGCAACAGCAAGACCTTGTCTCTACTAAAAATAGAAAAAATTAGCCTGGTGATGCATGTCTGTAGTCCTAGCTACTCCGGAGGCTGAGGCAGGAGGATCACTTGTGCCCAGGAATTTGAGGTTGCAATGAGCCATAAGGATGCCACTGTACTCTAGCCTGGATGACAGAGTGAGACTGTGTCTCAAAAAAAAAAAAAAAAAAAAAAGGTCAGAAATTGGTAAAATAGAGCCAGGAGCTCACCTCCACTCCCAGGTCAGGGGGATGAGAGTCTGAGCTGCCCTCTCTGAAGAGTCCCACAGGAGACTTGGTCTCTCCAGGGAGAGCCAGGTTTTGGTCAAGGCAAGACATAGAAGGAGTCTTCTGTAACCATGAGTGGGGAGGGGAGTTTGCTTGCCATGGAAAGGACACAGGTGGAGCTGGGTGACAGGGAGGCCATGCCGGGACAGCCCATAGAAAGAGGTGAGATGGAAGAACAGGAAGAATTCGGGTCACAACTCTCTGGTTGGATGGTGACTATGGAAGAAGACAGGGTGAGGTCTCCAAGGAGACAAGTGATCCCATGATTTTACTGGGAACCTTGGTGTAAAATGTCTCCATGCTGCCCGGGTAGGGGTTGGAGGAGATGGAGGATCTGCTGCCTCTGCCCAGTTGGCCCTTTGAAAGGAAGAAAAGTGTTTTCATGCCTGGGGCAAAGCACACACACACACACACACACACACACACACACAGAGTGTGTGTGTATGCTAGTGCCTGTGTGTAAGGGAAAGCAGATGGATGGGTGAGTTTGGCCTGAGCCAGGAAGAACCTAAGGGATGGTGGACAGGACCCCCAGACAGGGAAGCCAAGGTTTTAAGCCGCAGGAGGTGCTGGAGACCCTCAGGCTCTGCCCTGGCGGTGATGAGAGAGACCGGTCGGTCGGCAGGGAGAGCTTTCCCCTAAACTTTGGAGCCCCTCCCCGCCCCTGGGGCGACCCCAAGTGCCTGGCATCCTTCCTCCCTCCCTCCCCTCCTGGCGCCCAGAAGCCCCAGAACTTCTCCCCTCCCGGGCCCCAATCCCACCTCTCCCCGCTCAGGCAAACCAGCCTCCGGGAGCGGGTGGCCGGCTCCGCCGGGATGGCCGCCCTGACTCAGGACATCCGCGCGGCGCTCTCCCGCCAGAAGCTGGACCACGTGTGGGCAGACACGCACTACGTGGGGCTGCAGTTCCCGGACCCGTGAGTGCGTGGGCGGCGGGGGGCGCGTGGCGGGACGCGGCGGGGGGCGCACTCACCACCGCCCCTCCGCAGGGCTCACCCCAACACCCTGCACTGGGTCGATGAGGCCGGGAAGGCTGGGGAGCAGCTGCCGCTGGAGGACCCCGACGCCTACTGTCCCTACAGCGCCACGGGCGACGCCACGGTGAGCGCCTCCCGCCCGCGGCCAGGATGGGGGGCGGCGCGCGTCCTTTCCCGGGTCCCGGGACGCGCCTCTCACGATCCTCCCGGTCCCCAGGGAGAGCTGGTGTACGCCCACTACGGGCGGCCCGAGGACCTGCAGGACCTGCGGGACAGGGGCGTGGAGCCGGCGGGCCGCCTCCTGCTGGTGCGCGTGGGGGTGACCAGCTTTGCTCAGAAGGTGAGGGTCCTTGGAGCCGGGAGGGCGCGGGCTGGGGAACCGGACTGCCAATGGGAAGCATCTGGGAGGCTGTCAGAAGGAGAAAGGGAAGAACCAACTGGGCGGTAAGAAAATGTTGCCTGGGAACAAAATCAGGAGGTTGGGGGGAAATTAGATGGGGTAGGGAACAGGAACACGGGGGCCAGTGGGGCCAGGTGGGATTTGAGGGCTGCCAAGGCACTGCCTAGGGTGGCACTCTGGCACAACCTCTCTGTGGGATGGACAGTGTCGGATCAAAAGCCTTGCCATTTCACTTTTCCTGACTTCTGCCCTTACAAATCATTTGCTCCTGGGAGAAGGAGTCCTATATTCACCTGTCTTCCCCAGGTGGCCAGTGCCCAGGACTTTGGGGCCCGAGGAGTGCTCATATACCCCGACCCAGAAGACTTCTCTCAAGGCCCACACAAGCCAGGCCTGTCCAGCCACCAGGCTGTGTATGGACATGTGAGTCTGGAGGAAGCCAGCAGTGCCTCCCTGGAGACCCAAGCCCAGTTCACAGCTTCACTGTTGGCACCTCTTTCCCCACAGGTGCACCTGGGAACTGGGGACCCCTACACGCCTGGCTTTCCTTCCTTCAATCAAACCCAGTTCCCTCCAGTTGAATCCTCTGGCCTCCCCAACATCCCAGCCCAGCCCATCAGTGCAGACATTGCCTCCCGCCTGCTGAGGTGACAGGAACGTGGGGACCGGGGGAGGAGGAGGCAGAGGGAGGGTGAACTAGAAAAAGGCAACCCTTCAGGGCAGGCACAGTTTCTTGCCAGGGCTCACTGTTTAGAGTTCCTGGGCACTCTTGAGCAGGACACAACCTGCACAACTGTACAGGGCAGCCCTAGCTGCAGTGACCCCCTAGGCAGGGTCCAGAGGCAGAGATCTGGAGCCAGAGGGTGCTTTGGGTTCTTCTGTAGCCTGGGCCTCTCTGCCACTTTTAACCCTTTCTGCCTTACTCTGCTCCAGGAAGCTCAAAGGTCCTGTGGCCCCCCAGGAATGGCAGGGGCGCCTCCCAGGCTCCCCTTATCGCCTGGGCCCGGGGCCAGGCCTGCAGCTAGGGGTCAAGAACCACAGGGCCTCTACCCCCATCAGCAACATCTTTGGCTGCATCGAGGGCCTCTCAGAGCCAGGTATGCTTGCTGCCCAGTGTCACCCACAGCTTGTTCGAGGAGAGCCTCTGCTCACAAACTGTAGCCAGAGAGGGGGCAGGAGTGGAGCCCAGAGGAGGGAGACTGGCAAGTTGAGGCTGAGCGGGGACCGACGGGGTGATGGTGAGGAGACCTCCTGTACCGGCCTGTCCAGGGCTGGAATGTGCCGTGTTGCACAATGTGAGTTCTCAGCTGGAGAGCAGGGCGTGAAAGTGCTTTGGGAACAGTGTGGTCCCGATAAGCCCTCAGATCAGCACCAAGGGACAGGTGCAGGGAGGCCTGTGGTGAGGCTCAGGTGAGGATACTGGTGGTGAGAGTAGCAGATGGGAGAAGGGCTAGAGAGAGATTTAAAGGGGAAAACCTGTCAGGACCTGGTGACCAGTGGGGACATGACCAACCAAAGAGGGAATGAAGTCCAGAATGACCCCAGGCACCCTGCTGAAAGAGCAGGCCATCCTGGGAGGGACAAGGGGAGAAGGGGCACTCTCTCTAGGGACAGCAGGGGTTGCAGGGCTGGACTGCTGAGATGTGAGGGGCTGGGGCAGGGAGGCTCAGCCTGAGAGGTGGGGGTGAGGCCCTGGGAGCAGTCACCCTCCCAGGGTGCAGGGGAAGACTGGTTGCTGGCAGTGTAAAAGGTGGGCCCCAAACATCCCCTCCACAGATCACTATGTTGTCATCGGGGCCCAGAGGGATGCGTGGGGCCCAGGGGCAGCCAAGTCTGCCGTGGGGACTGCCATACTGCTGGAGCTGGTGCGGACCTTTTCCTCCATGGTGAGCAACGGTAAGGTCATGGCCTGCGCCAGGCAGAGCTGGGTCTGTGGCCCGAGCCAGGACTGGGGCAGAGAGGCAGTCACTTGGACCTGGGCTCCAAACCTGGCTCCTCCACATCCTAGCTGTGGGGCCCCGGGCAAGTCACTACACCTCTATTTCGTCATCTAAAACTGAAAGTAATAATAGTCCACGGCTCTGAGTGGAGATTAAGCAGGAGAGTCTACATGCAAAGCCATCTCCGTCACTGTTACAGTCGAGTCAGGGCAGACCCAGGGTGAGACAGGCTGGGATGGGGTTGGATGGAAGGAGTGACCACGGGGGGACCAGGACAGGGGACAAAGAGGGAGCCCACACTCCCTCCCTTTCTGCCCCTAGGATTCCGGCCCCGCAGGAGTCTTCTCTTCATCAGCTGGGATGGAGGCGACTTTGGGAGCGTGGGCTCCACGGAGTGGCTGGAGGTGATGTGGGGTCCTGGGCAGGTGGTCAGGCAGTGGGGAGAGGTGGGGGTCCATTCTCCACACTCTTCACCCACCCACAGGGCTACCTCAGCGTGCTGCACCTCAAAGCCGTGGCCTATGTGAGCCTGGACAACGCAGTGCTGGGTGAGCCAGGGCAATGTCACCCCCGGGACCCCTCAGGGTCCACCCCCGGCCCTGGGGCTAAGCCCTGAGCCTGGCATCCCCCCTTCCCCTCTCTCCAGGGGATGACAAGTTCCAGGCCAAGACCAGCCCCCTTCTGATCAGCCTCATTGAGAACATCCTGAAACAGGTAAGAGCCCTACCAGGAACAGGGGATGGGGGGCAGCTGGCAGGGGCGGGGCCTGACCCCTTCGCCCACCTGCCCCCAGGTGGACTCTCCTAACCACAGTGGGCAGACGATCTATGAGCAGGTGGTGTTCACCAATCCCAGCTGGGATGCTGAGGTGTAAGTTTGGGCCATGGGGGACCTGGGTGGGTGTGGGGAGCCTGAGCCCACAGAGCCCTCCCACCCACCTGTCCCCAGGATCCGGCCCCTGGCCATGGATAGCAGCGCCTACTCCTTCACGGCCTTCGTGGGGGTCCCTGCCGTTGAGTTCTCCTTCATGGAGGTGAGTCTTCCTCACCCTGCCGCAGAAAGAGTACCAGTTCCCCAGCCTGCCTGCCGCTGCCCCAGCCCCACGCTGTCCCTGCAGGATGACCAGGCGTACCCGTTCCTGCACACAAAGGAGGACACTTACGAGAACCTGCACAAGATGCTGCGAGGCCGCCTGCCCGCCGTGGCCCAGGCTGTGGCCCAGCTCGCTGGGCAACTCCTCATCCGGCTCAGCCACGATCACTTGCTGCCCCTCGACTTCGGCCGCTACGGGGATGTGGTCCTCAGGCACATTGGCAACCTCAACGAGTACTCTGGGGACCTCAAGGTCCAAGAGGCCAGCCCAGCTCCCAACCCTGGGGGTGGGGGACACAATATGCCCTTAGAGTGCAGCCCAGGCCAGGGGGTCCGGCCCCTCCACCCTGCAATCCATGGGGTCTAGGTCCCCTCTGGCAACCTGGCCCTGTTCCTCCTGCCTCCAGTCTTCTAAGCCCTTGGGACGCAGCCAGTACCCTCCCCAGCCCCCGGGATGTGCCTCCCCCAACTGCATAGGTGCAGGGTCTTCTCCCCCTTCATCCCACCCCCAGCACTCCGGACCCCTTGCCAGGCCCAGGGTTCCAGCCCCGTCCCCCAGCACCTTGACCCATCCTAGGACGGGGTCCCGGCCCCTGCCTCCGGCCCCAGCCTGCACCTCCGCCCTCAGGCCCGCGGACTGACTCTGCAGTGGGTGTATTCGGCGCGTGGGGACTTCTTCCGGGCGGCGGAGAAGCTGCGGCAGGAGATCTACAGCTCAGAACCGGGTGATGAGCGGCTGATGCGCATGTACAATGTGCGCATCATGCGGGTGAGGCCCCGCTCCAGCCAGGGC
Source organism: Cheirogaleus medius (assembly GCA_008086735.1). Lineage (NCBI taxonomy): Eukaryota > Metazoa > Chordata > Mammalia > Primates > Cheirogaleidae > Cheirogaleus > Cheirogaleus medius. The sequence continues at coordinate 25,977,644 of VBSM01002153.1, read as the reverse complement.
ATTGGCCCGCTGGTGCTTGGTTCCCCCTTGCTTCCGCTGACCAGGCCCTGTCCTCAGGGCGCTACCAGTCCTGAACGCTTGATGCTCACAGCCATCCTGGAGGCAGGCCTTGCAAAGTGATGAAGTGGACAGGAAGGGGGCGCCCCTTGGCCACTGTCACCTGGCCAACGCCTGGCAGAACTGGGACGGACCCCCGACTCCTGTCCCGCAGCTCCCACTGCCTCCCCCACACCTCTGGAGAGAAAAAGCATGTCCCCAGTGGTCCACAGTACAAGAGACATAAGATTACCGCCTGGGAGATCCAAAGAGCTAAAGAAATTCAGTGTGGACAGCTCTTCCTTCTGGTAATGAAATGGGTAAAATCCAGAAAGGCTGCCTGGAGGAGGTGTTGTGTGAAAGTTAAACAAGATCTTATTCCCTCGACAATCCCTCCTGCTTAGCTTTGAATACTTTGCAGCCTACCCCAATCTCCAGTTCCAACCCCTCCTCCTCTTCTTCCTTCCATTTCCTTACCCCAAGAACTCAACCCCTCAATGCTTTGACCTCTGGAAATGTGTGGGTAGGGACAGTGGGCGTGGGAAAAAGTCTATAGGGCAAAATTATAAGCAGGATGGTCCTCTGTGAGTGTGGTGTGAGCGGGGAACCCACAGTGTACATACTGTGCCACGTGAGAACTTGCACTCATGGTTTTCAGAGAGAACATGTCTGCCCTTGGAGGTTTGTGCTCTTTCTCCTCTGTGCTATTTCCTGCTTGGAACCCTGCCTGTCTCTCTTGGCATCACATATTCCTCTTTCTATTTACAAACCTGTCCCTCTCACTCTTTCTTCCTCACTCCTTTCTCCTGGTCTCGTTCTCCTCTCCTCCTTGATTTCCTCCTCTCCTTATCTCTCCTTCTCCTTACATTCTCCCCCTCCGTTTGTCCCCTCCACTGAGACACATGTGACCCTGGGGTAAGACAAGAGACTGGGCATGGTTCATCCCCGTTCACAGATCTTGGTCTGTTGTGTCAGAACAGACCCTCTCCCAATGTCACTCCTGCCCCGGGATAAAGGGCACCTGTGTGTAAGATATGTAACTCAGGCTCAGGGCCAGAGAGGAAAGGACTCAGGACTTCAGAGCCTGCAACACAGGGCTGGCCCAAACCCAGGGAACTTTGCAGCTCTAGACCAGGGGTTGGTAAACTAGTGCCAGATTCAGCCTGCTGCTTGTTTTTGTAAATAAAGTTTTATTGCAACACAGCCATGCTTATTGGTTTTCGTATCATCTATGGCTGCTTTTGTGCTACAGCAGTAATGTTGAGTAGTTGCAATAGAAGAAGTATGGCCAGAAAGACTAAAATGTTTACTCTCTGGCTTTTTGCAGAAAAAGTTTGCTGACCTCTGCTTTAGACTGTGACATGGATCTTGAAGAACAGGCAGAACTTGGGCTGGTGCAAAGAAAAGAGGACATTTCAGGGTGGAGAGACCCAGAATAAGGGTGTGGCAGTTGCATAGGCCTTGTTTTACTTGGAAGCAGGGCGTGGACCAGCAGAGCCAGAACAGAGGCCCCATGGATAGGCAGAGGAGAGAAGAGCCCCAAATTGCGGGTTAGGCATCAACCGTGGAGAGCCTTGAACACAAGGATAAGAATGGATTTTTAGAGTGTTGGCATCTAGGAAATTAGGGAGGTTTTTGAGCAGGAAGGTGATGTGGGAGGACTTTGGCCAGCAAAGAAATGGCCTGAAGAGGGAAGGAAGTTAATGAAGTCTAAGTTCTGGGTGCGGGTGGCAGGCGGCAGCAAATGCCTGTAGGTGGGGACTGGATGGATGGGAGACATTGGAAGGAAAAGTGGACAGACTGGGTGTTGAGGGAAGAGTAGAAGAATAATAATCACAGCTGCCAAGTATAGAGGGCTACCATGTGCTAGGGGCTTTACTTCACTTTCTCCCACAGGACTCCCCCAGTCCCTATGGGGTTGCTAGGACTGTATGCACAACTGGCTCAGAGAGGCTAAGTAATTTACCCAAGATCACATAATTAATTAGTGGGGTAGCCGAAATTAGAGACCTGGAAGTCTACCCCAAATTGTTTGCTCACCCCACTCTCACTTCCCCTCCATATTGAGTGCCTGACACCTGGGGAAGACCATGGTGCTCATGAGTGTGGGCTCAAGGCACAGTTTTGCAAGAGGCTGGTGCCGACATGTTTGTGAGGCTGTGTCCAGGTGCCCTCTAACCCAGTGGGGAGGTCCCAAAGGCTGGAGGGCAGGATCCCAGTGGACGATTGGGTGAAGAGACTTGGCAGCTGTCTCCACAGAGGTCCCAGTTGAAGCCAGGGGCATGGATGAGCTCTGTGAGTGAACGATGGAGGCCTTAAAAAGATGTGAGCATCTGAGACCACCCCTAGAGGTTTTGATTTTGCTGGGGTTGCGCCCAGACAATGGTACTTTTGAAATCTCCCGTAAGTGATTCTAATATGCAGTCAGGGTGGGAACCACCAGACCGTAGGTACAGAGAAGAGCAGAGGAGGGTGGGACCTTGATACCTGCCCACAGGTGGGAGCAGAAGGAACCAGAGAGGCTGGTAGAGGATAGGAGGAGACTAGGCCAGGAGCGAGGCCATCTCAGGAAAGAGGGAACAGCATCTGGGTCACAGGGTGACAATGAAGAATCAGGCGCTTCATTAGGACTGGGCTGTCCCCTTGGCCTTTGACTCTGGGCTATAGACTGTGGTAGAGGTGGCAGAGTGACTCGTGTGTAGAAAGGTGGAGTATTAAGAAGTGGAACAGGTGAACGATAGATCGTTCTTTGAAGCTTTGGGCAGGGAAGTGATTGGGAGAGGAAGAAAGTCTGGGGAGACCTAGATGCAGGCTTGGGGGCTCTAGAGAGAGAGAAAGAGGCTAGAACCCAGAACACAGCTTGAGGACACATCCTGCCTAGCTACTGGTGACGTCGCAATATGGCTATTCTTGATAGGACAGCCGGCCAAGGAGGCGGGACTTAAGGAACCGCTCAACCGTATTTATTGAGCAGGTACTAGGTTCCAGACTCGGTTAGGAACGGCTGGCTGGCTGGCAGGCGTCAGGGATGATTCTGGCCTTTGCTCGCAGGGCAGAGCCCCTGCCCCAACCTGATCCTCTTCTCGGCGCAGGTGGAATTCTATTTCCTGTCCCAGTACGTGTCGCCGGCAGACTCCCCGTTCCGCCACGTCTTCCTGGGTCATGGAGACCACACGCTGGGCGCCCTGCTAGACCACCTGCGGCTGCTGCGCAGCAACGGTACTGGGGTTCCTGGGGCCACCTCTTCCTGGGTGGCGCCCGGCCTGGGCTTCCAAGAGAGCCGCTTCCGGCGCCAGCTAGCTCTGCTCACCTGGACACTGCAGGGGGCCGCCAACGCTCTTAGCGGGGACGTCTGGAACATCGATAACAACTTCTGAGGCCTGCCCGCCCTCCCCTGTACCTCCTGCCCAGAGCTCCTCTGCTCCCCTCTTGAGCAACTCAGGGTGAGGGAGGTGGCCCAGTGGCCTGTCATTGCTAACTGATTTCTCATTAGTCCTTCCCGTCTCTCCTCGGGGCCAGACCCCAGAGCAGACACCCATGCATCCCTGGCCTTGCAATGTAGGTGAGCAGTCCTTCCATCAGTGACGGTCAGTCTGTCGGTTAACCAGAGAGCAGCATCCCTTCAGTGAATCACAGCCCCTCCCCCTTTCAGGAGCAGGGTCCTTCATAGCTACAGACCACTCTGAAAGGTTTGCTAGGCCCTGGGACCTTGCCAGCTCTCCTAGAGATTGCTGGCACCATAGCCTTATGGCCAAACAGGTGGTCTGCGGTGGGAAGGGTGTGGGGTTTGGATGTCAATAAACCACCTGGTGACATTGGTTGTTCTTAAGCACCTTCATGCTTCCTCCTCACCCTCACCCCCACCCCATCATCCTTCCCTTGAGCCTTAGGGAAGGGGTGGACAGAAGGGACCAGAGAGGATGCATGTGAGAATGCTGTCTCCATGGGGAAACTGAGCTGGTCCTGTCACCTAAGGAAAGTGTCTAAGGAAATACTGAAGGCCCTGTTCTCTAAAGACCACCATGAAGTGGGGGCCTGGCTCTGTACCTTCTCCTGGGACTGGAGATGGCTACATAAGGCTACACAGTTTGCAAGTCCTGGTGCAAAAAGAAAACGCAGGGCCCCTTTGTTCAAAAATCAGGAACAAATCCTAGCACTCTGGGAGGCTGAGGCGGGTGGATCGCTCAAGGTCAGGAGTTTGAAACCAGCCTGAGCAAGAGCAAGAACCCTCTCTACTGAAAAATAGAAAGAAATTAATTGGCCAACTAAAAATATATAGAAAAAATTAGCCAGGGATGGTGGCACATGCCTGTAGTCCTAGCTATTCGGGAGGCTGAAGCAGAAGGATTGCTTGAGCCCAGGAGTTTGAGGTTGCTGTGAGCTGGGCTGACACCACGGCACTCTAGCCTGGGCTACAGAGTGAGACTCTGTCTCCAAAAAAAAAAAAGCAGGAACAATTTTTTTTCCATAGTCTCTCAACCTGTCATGGTGTTCTTTTGCTTGCTATTTAATGTCCCATTCTCTCAGGCATAGAGATATACTTCCAAAACATAAATTCAAAGCTAAAATAATTTTTTTATCTTTTAATTATTATTGGGTTTTTTTAGGACAGAGTCTCCCTCTGTTGCCCTGGGTAGAGTGCAATGGCATGATCATAGCTCACTGCAGCCTCAAACTCCTGGGCTCAAGTGATCCTCCTGCTTCAGCCTCCTGAGTAGCTGGGACTACAGGCACATGCACCACACCCAGCTAATTATTCTAATTTTTTGTAGAGATGGGGTCTTGCTCAGGCTAGTCTCGAACTCCTGGCCTCAAGGGGGATCCTCCCGCCTCAGCCTCCCAAAGTGCTAGGGTTAGAGGTGGGAGCCACTGTGCCCAGCCCCATTTACCTTTAATCAAAGCTTCAGGAGGCTGTGGCCCTGGCTGTCACTCCCAGGGCAGCCACATAAATCCTAGGGCCCATCTCTCAGGCTACTTTATCCTCTCTTGTTCCTGGCATAGCATGAGAGGGCTCACCCAGCTCCTTAGGACTCTGGGAAGTAAAGGCCTCTTAATGTAAGACTTAGGATACTCTGGCTCCTGGGTTTCAGGATGCAACTGCCCCCTTCTTAAACCCCTGAGCCTGAATTGGTGGGTTCTCAGGACCCTGAGAAACCTCCTTGACTATTTCCTTCCTTGATATAGTCCGGAACGAATTTCCCAAAGTGGCTTCTCAGCCCTTCTTCACCTTGTCCGTTTGCTCCCTGTGGTGGACAGAGTAACAGTCTGGACAAAGATGTCCATGTCCTAATCCCTGAAACCTGTGGATGAATCTTACCTAACAAAACTAAATGGACTTTGCAGATGTGACCTTGAGATGGATGAGTTAAGGTGTGCGCTGAGATGGAAAGTGTAGTGGGCTGAATTGCGAACCCTCAAACTCACACATTGAAAGCCCTAACCCCTAGTATCTCAGAAAGTGGCTGACCTTAGAGGCAGAGCCTTTAAGGAGGTGACGAAGTTAAACTGAAGCTGTGAAGTTAACATGGGTCCTGATCCAGTCTGACTGGTGTCCTTATAAGAAAAGGTGGACACACAAAGAGGTAGCAGGGATGTGCATGCTCAGAGGAAAGACCATGTGAGGACGCAGTGAGAAGGTGGCCACCTACAAGCCATGAAGAGAGGCCACAGAAGAAACCAAACCTGGCAACACTTTGATCTTGGACTTCTAGCCTCCAGAACTGTGAGAAAATAAATTTCTGTTGTTTAAGCTACCTGGTCTGTGGCATTCTGTTAAGGCAGCCCTAGCAAACTAACACAGGGAGATTATCCTGGATTTAGGGTGGGGGGATGTAATCACAAGGGACCTTATAAAAGGAGCCAGGAAGGGCGGAGATAGAGAAAGGAGGTGTGATGACAGAGGAGAGGGTCAGCCATAGATTTGAAGATGCTACACTCCTGGTGTTAAAGATGGAGGAAGGGGCCACAAGCCAAGGAATGCAGATGGCCTCTAGAAGCTGGAAAAGGCAAGGAAGTGAGATTCTTCCCTGGTGCCTCCCAAAGGAATATAGCCCTTGATTTTAGCCTCAGAAGACTCACGTTGTATTTCTAACCTCCATAATTGTAAGAGAATAAATTTGTGTTGTTTTAAGCCACAAAGTTTGGGATAATTTGTTATGGCAGCTACAGGAAACTTAATACACTCCCACTCCAACTGCAATAAGCTCGGTATTGTTTTCTAAAAAAATCTATTTAAAAAAAAAGTCTGTGTCCCAAGTCCCTCCCACTTCCATACCGCCCCTTCACAGCTGTGAAGTGTCTCAGAAAGCCTTCACCACACCAGCAACAAGCCCTTTTCACAGCAAATACTATCACGATCATTAACCTGTGTGGTACCTCAAATGCATCTTGGGGACCTGGGCACAGCCAGTTCAGCGTGAATGGTTGTCCTCCTTGCATGAGTAATTTTGCAAGAGGGGTTTGCTGGGCCATGGCACAAGCCCTCCCCAGACTCTAGACACAGACTGTAGACCCATTGGGCCACACCCCCCGGGGGCAAGCTCTGGGCGTGGCAGGGACAAGACTCCCAGAGTAGTGGGGCAGCTCCCAAGGTCCCCAAAGTAAAGCTGGAACAACTGATAACCTTCCAGTGGTGTAACAGACTGGGTCTGTCTTAACATTATCTGGCTAATTCTTTGTCCCCAGTCAGCAATCTGCCCAGTGTCACTGGCCCCACGGCTGGGAGGGCCGGGGAGCTGGAAGCCTGCCTTTTGAGGATCCTTTTCTGTTCCTGTGCCTTAATTTCTTCTGCCTGGTTAAGGTGGGGTTGTGTCAGGCAAGGCCATCTCCCCACATCTTGGCAGGAACCTTGGTGTTTCTGACCCAAGAGTTGAAGTCTTAAAGGAAAGGTAAAAACAGATAAAGCGTCAAAAAGGCAGAAGAGGACTATGGGGATCATAAACATGCAGGCAACCCTGGCAAGAGGCTCTGTTGGCTCCAGATGGTGAGACTGGAGTTCTACAGCAGGGGCAGGATTAGGTGGTTTTTTGGGGTTTTTTTTGTCTCTTTTTAGGTTAGGTACATTGGCTTACATTGGCTTGGATCTTATTCTAGGGTTAAAGTGGATCTTAAGAATCAACTTGCCCAATGTCCTCATTTTAGAGGTAGAAGGAAATGACTTGCTCAAGGTCACACAGTTTTTTAGATGCAGCACCAGGAGTAACCCAGGTCTTCTATCTCCTCACTAGGCCTCTTCACTGTCTGGGTACCGAGAAAGAAGTGGGAAGATAGGGGCAAGTACTCTACAGTTCTCATTTTAATTTTAAAAATGTATTTTATTCAACTTGGAAAATGAGTACAAATCCCTGGGTATTTTTGGGGGGTGGGGCAAGAAGGGGAAAGGAGGAGTTGAGGCAAGGTAGGGGCATCACAGTGGCTGCCTCAAGTCCCTGCCCAGGTCACAGGTGGGGGGGTGGTTTGAGCAGGGGGCTCAGGTCCGGAGGAACACCATGGTGAGGAGTCCTGGAGAGAGGACAAAGAAAGAGCAGGGTCATGTGAGCAGCCATGGGGCTTAATTAGCTCTACCCTAGCCCACGCTGCCCTTTCTCAGGGGCCTAGATCCCCAGCCACAACTGTGCTCACCCAATACGTAGGCTGCCACCAACTTTTGTCCCAGGGAGACATGCAGGACTTGAGGCAGCTGGCTGTCAAGTTCGTCCTGGAGTGGGAGCAGCAGGAAGGCCACAGAGACGATCCCCGTCAGCAAGAACAGGAGGAAGGAGCTAGTGGCCAGTTGCTGGTGGGGGTCTGAGAAACAAAGCTCATCAGAAGCAGTGGCCCCCATGCTATCCAGCCCAAGGGCCCAGAGAGGAGGCTGAACACGGAAGGCGTATCTACTTTTCACTGCCCTCCAGAGGCATGCTGCACAACACAAGAAACTGTCTCTCCTCTGGTCCCTCAGCATTCACTCTGTCTTCACAACCATCTTCCGTGCATCTATCTGACAGGCAGAGACCTCTCTCTAACTCCCATACCCAGGACACAACTTGGTACAGCATTAATTGCTCAATACAGATTTCCTATTGAACTGAACTGTGCGGGAACATGACAGGAAGTACTGCAGTTAGACCTAAGGAAGAACTTTCTCCTCTAAGTAGAAGTCAGAAACCAGAGAAATTGCAAAGTCTTTTTTTCCCCCTTACTTGATATAAAATCTCAATTCCTAGGAATTTTTCCACCAAAAAGCAAAAGACTGACCAAGAGACCTCTTCAAATCCAACATAGCTCATCTGTAGGGTAATGCTAGTTCCTCCCTCCCTACAGAACTCAAGAATCCCCATCTCCCAACTCACTCTCCTGGACGTGTTTGGCCGTGGGTGGTGCTGTCCCTGCAGGAGGCCCTGGATGGGGTGTTGGGTCAGGCTGTCCCTGAAGCTCAAGGGGGTATGCTGGAGCCCTCAGAACCGAGGTGATGTCCTTGCGTCCCACTACTCGGCCCTCAGCGCCCTCCTCAGACAGTTCAATGCGGAAGCGGTCCTGGATGTCATAGTGGCTGGGAATGGGGGCCACGTGGCGAATCACACTGGTTCCAAGGTAGGAGAGAGGCCCATTGAAAGGAAGTGAGTGGGAGGCACTAATCCAAGTAAATCCAGGCCTCCCCCCACAGAAGCCTTTCCCTTAGAGAGCACACAGGGTGGGGAAAACATGTTAAAGAGGACAAGGTCTCAGACCTAAGACAACAGGTGGCAGTGACCCCTGGCTTCCGTCAGCCTCCCCACCCTCTCAACTCACTCACATGTCAATGCAGGACTGAGGCTTCACATATCCTTCTGCGTCAAACACCCTGTATTTGGTAGGTGCTGTGCACAGGACTGGAGTACAAAGACAGGCAAAGAGACCCTAGACAAGCCCTGCCCATGGTGGGTCACTGGAGTTCCTTCTGCCTTCTACCCCAAGGCTGGACATGACTCTTCCAGTCCACCAAGGCTGGACATTTGACCCTATCCATCTGATTCCTCCAGCCCACACAGCCCTCCAGTGTCCTGCCGCCAGCCCCCAGATCTCTTGCATGAGGTGCCCATCCCTTTACCTCGGAAGCGAAGCGCAGTTCCTGTGGGGTTATAGAGGGTCAGCAGCTGCCTGGGTCCGCTCCGCTGGTCCGCTCTGAATACTAGATCCGGGGGAAAGACAAGGACCGGGACAACAGGTCCCAAGGGAGGAGGGGCGCCCCGGGACCCCCGGCTAGGGGCCCCCGGGCCCACCAGCTCCTGGTCCTGGGGCGCCCCACGGCGCATGCAGGCTCTGGGCGGTCGGACATCCGAGGGCAGAGTTCAGGGGACAGGGCCTGGAGTCTACAGCTGGGGGCGTGAGGGGCGAAAGGGGACAAAATAAGCTCGTGGGGCAGGGCCTGGACTGATGCCACCGCCGCCGCCTTAGAATCCCGCTCAATAGGGTTCCCGCAGAAAAGGACCCAGGCCTCCCCAACTCTTCCCTCTTTCAGCTCTGCTCCTGGTTCCTTTAGACTCGCCCCCTGCAAGCCCCACCTTGATGACCACGCCCACCCTGCTAAACCCCTGTTCGCGATCTCCATAAGCCCCGCCCCACCTCAGTCCCGCCCCTTCCGGGCGTTCCGGGGCTCTCGCCCCCTCTCTGGCCAGACTCCGCCCGCTACCGCGGCGTCCTGCAGAGCTGCCGTATACGTCGCCTGCTTTCCAGGAGACCTTATATGCGTCTCCGACCTCTCCCTGAGCTTCCGCCTCCGAATGGCCGCTCGTGCTGTGACACCTTGTGGTCAAATCATCTGCCAATCAGCTTGTGGTCAGACCAAGGATGCCATGTTCCGGAGAGTCCATTCTGCACTTCCGCCGTACGACCTCTGTCATTGGCCAGGACAGCCTCTTTTCCGCCATAAGTACGCGCCGATTGGTGCGCTTAAAGACCACACAGACCGCCCCCGCCCCCGGCGCCCGCGATTGGCTTGACCCCAGGGTCGTAAGAATTTTACTGGCATCTCTGGCTCGAACCCTAGCCCCGAAGTAACTCGGAGAGACAGAGGCGGGGCTTCGAGCTGGGCTTTGTTCCTTCCTCCCCACTCTGAGACTGTCCAAATTGTTGGATCTCCCACGAGGAATCCCTTTTCCTCCAATTCAACTCCAGGCTCTCCTAGAAGCCTCTGCAGCAACCAAAGCTTGTTTCCCATTGTGCTGGTTGGAGGTCGCTGCCAGTTGGGACTCGGATCTCAGCCCATCCCGGGCTTGTCTCCTGTCCCTCTCCTTCCTGTAAGGGGCCTGGGAAATCACTCACATTTGCACAAGGAATTAAGATTTGCCAAACCCTGTCACTTACATCATCTCTTCGAATCTCCAACTTCTTTTACAGACGAGGAAACAGCCTGGGTAAGGTGAAGAATCTCACCCTAAGCCACACACTTAGCAGTGGAGCAAAAACAAAGTTGATCTTATTTGAAAGCCTTCCCGGAGGAGCACCATATCATATGTAGAATACTCCTATACCCCTTTGTTCTCCTATCATGCTTTTGTTTTCTTTATAGCACTTATAGTACTACTTGACATCTTATTGTTTCTCTCTCTTCCAGGAAAATGTTCTCTCTCCACAAGAGCAGAGACTTTGTTTTGTTTTCTGTTGTATCTTCAGCACTTAAAACAGTGCCTGCCATTTAGAACGAACAAATGAATGCGTGGCTAGGATGAGCTTTGAGCCAAGATCTGACTGGACTTAGGAAGAGGATTCTAGACAGAGAAAACGGCAAAGCCCTAAGCCAGAAGTGTACTAGAAACCAACAACGGTTGGTGAGGCGGCCAATGTGACTGGAACTGACTGGTGCAAGGGAGACAATAGTAAGATGAGGGGAGAGGGAGAATGCAGATTACCTAGAGCCTTGAACCCACAGTAAGACTTTGGATTTTATTCCTAGACCAGTGGGAAACTACAGGAGAGTTTTGAGCAAAGGAGTGACAAGATATGACTTAATTTTTAAAAGATTATTCTGGGCCGGGCGCGGTGGCTCACGCCTGTAATTCTAGCACTCTGGGAGGCTGAGGAGGGTGGATTGCTCAAGGTCAGGAGTTCGAAACCAGCCTGAGCAAGAGCGAGACCCCGTCTCTACTAAAAATAGAAAGAAATTAATTGGCCAACTAAAAATATATACATAGAAAAAAAAATTAGCTGGGCATGGTGGCACATGCCTGTAGTCCCAGCTACTCGGGAGGCTGAGTCAGGAGGATCGCTTGAGCCCAGGAGTTTGAGGTTGCTGTGAGCAAGGCTGACACCACGGCACTCTAGCCCAGGCAAAGAGTGAGACTGTGTCTCAAAAAAAAAAAAAAAAGATTATTCTGTATAGTAAATGTCTGTTGAATAAATGAATGAAAACAGGAAAAGAAATTCCCCAAGATGGGCTCCTAAACCATAGAAATGAAGATGTTACCCCTTCCTCAGTTAAGAAACATTTATTTGGATAAGAAAGGGGACCCAAGGGCTAGGGCTAGAGCTGGAGCTGGCCTGGGTCTCAGGCCTGGGACTCAGCAGCCCCTGCAGGTTGGGAGGAGCACTTCCTCTTGCTTAGGTTGGTGAGGATCTGGTCCTGGTTGGGCCGGTAGGGAACCACGAAGCTCTCTGGAGGAAGTACGGGACCTCTGTTCTCTTCCACCTGGCCCATCAGCAGATAACTGGCTCCTGGGGGAGAGGGGAGGGAGGGATTGAGAGCTTCTATGGTTGCCACAAGTCTTAAAGGCATCTGCTCACTCACATTCTACACTTCAATCATCTTAGTGCGGCTAAGTCCCCTCCTCCCCATTTCCCCACATCTTTGTTACCTTTCTTCATGGAGGGGCATTGCTTGCAAGGCACATAAAACTTCAGGGAGGTGTCAGCGGGTGGAGAGGGCAGGTTCAGTCCTCCGGTTTTGTAAGCACCAATAAGACTCACAGTGACGGTGAGACCCTCCCCTGGGCCCCGAACCATGGACTTCACTGTTGCAGTCACCACTGTGGGAGAATGGGGGTGAGAGATGAGGGAATAGGAGGCCAGGGCAGGACTGGAACCAGTAATGGGGGTGGTTAGAGGAGCTGGAATCAGGGGCGGGGGCTTCTTACCCAAGTTGCTGGCACAGAAGTTGCTCTGCAAGGTGCCTGTCCTCCGGCACTGCTTTGGGCAGGGGACACTGGGAGTATCTAGGAGGAAGAGGGTGCTGTTTGTAGAGGGTGACCTACTCAGCAGGTAGGAAGGACCACTTTCCCCATAACGGCCTCATTGATTTTAATTCGTTCAGAGCTCTGTCGAGCTTTGGGTCTCAGCACCCAGTACGGCATTGGCACGGAGACACAGTGAGTGTTGTATAAATGAATGAAGAACTTTTTGAAACAGCTCCCTTCAGTCCGTGTCCCCTTCTTCCCCCTTCCTAGACTCACCGGGGCCCACCGGAGTTGCCTCTGGTTTCTCTGCAGGTGGAAGTCGAGGCTTGGTGGGTGCCTTGACTTTGGGCCCAGTTTCCGGTTTAGTGCCAGGGCCAAGAAGTGGGGCGTCCTCTCCTGAGCTCCGGGCTGGCCCTTCCTCGACAGCGCCCCGCGGCAGGATCCTGTAGGAGGCTGAGAAGCCGTCGGCGGTAACGCTGAGATCTGAGACAAACTGTACGAGGAGTTCGTTCCCTTCTGAGGAGATGCGGCTGCAGGTGGCGGGGCATTGGGGTGGTGTCAGGGTGGGCTGTGCACCGGGGCTCCCTCCCCAGTCCGGTGGCCTTTTAACCTCTGCCCTCCCGTCAGTTGCACTAGCTTCCCAACTTCGCAGAGCCCCACTCGCCTGTGGACCCCAGATCAAGAGCCAAGCTTCCTTTTTGCTCGGCGGCTGCTTGCTCCGCCCACCCGTTTGCAGCCCACGGGTCCAGACCCCACCCCTTCCGCTTAGCCCCACCTATCAAAGCTGCCACGCGGTCCCCTCCCTCTCTCACCTGGGGAAGAGGGGACGCCGGGACCCGCCGCCCAACCAGGTCCCGCCCCCTCACCCTGGGATCGTGTCGCCGCAGAACTTCCCCAGCCTCTTGGCGTCGTCGCTCATGGCTCCATTGAACACGCTGACTGAGTCATAGCGGCAGTAGGTGTCGGGCTCCAGGTCAAACTTCTCGAAGGTCAGCGCAATGACCTGGCGGCAGGCCAAGGCGGAGCTGCGCGGCTGGACTCCAGCGCCCGCACCTCTCACCGACTCCTGGACTCAGGCAGCAGCCCCCACAGCCCCCTCCTGCGTCCCCTGAACCCCCGTCCCCTGCACCTCCACCTTAGTACGT
>VBSM01002153.1:25906958-25964235 GCA_008086735.1 Cheirogaleus medius | reverse complement strand
CCCCACCCCAAGAGGAATTCCCGGAATCCTCCTCAGCCCCCCCCCTCCTCACTCACCCCCTCCCCCTGCCTGGCAGTCGGGGACAGGAGCCGCCTAACTACTTCCAGATGTGGACACAGCCACGAGGCGGTGTAGGGGGGGCTGATGAGGGAACAGCAGCAGCGATGGCCCTCAAGTTGAACCTGGAGGCCAGGTCCCTTAGCTCCCACCCTTTGCCCTGTCCTTTTCCAGCTAACTGCTTGAGTGTCTGACTCCCAAGTCTCCACTCGCTGCCCCCTCCTCCCCTGACAATCTCTAATTCCTTCTTGGAATCCAGATGTCCAGCTGCAAGTTCAGTCTTGGCTCTCTCAGAGTCTGTGGGGGGCCAAGGGTCTGGGTGATGGGAAGACTTAAGAGGCTAGAGGACAAAGGGTAGAAGGATAGGAGCAGAAATGACCTGCTGGAGACCATGATCTTGCAACAGAGGGAGAGGACTACGGGGCCAGAGAAGGGTAGGGCAGTGGAAAATCTAGGGGGTGATGTGTCAGCAAAAGAACCAGCAAGATCCACAGGCATAACCCCCCAGGAATCAGGGTTTTTGATGCTCACTCGAGCTATCTGGAAGATGCCAAGAGACCTACCTGGTGTAGTTGGGGGTCTGGCCCTGGGCGAAAGGAAGCAGGGCCCAGGCAGTGAGGAGGGGCCCCAGGAGGGAGGCTGTGGCAGCAGGCAGCATGGCTGGGGGGCAGGCGCTGGGGTCCTCTAGACAGAGGCAGCAGCTAAGTTCAGCAGCGGCAGCGGCAGCAGCAGGATAATCAGTGCCAGATGAGGCAGCCTGGGGTGTGTGGGCGTGGGGACTGGCCAGTGGGGCGGGCGGCGGGGAAGGCGGGACAGGGAGAGTAGAGCTGGGACAGTGGTGAGTCCAGGGACCTCTCTAGGTCTAGGACACATCAATATTGATCTAAGTAGGGGTGGAACAATGAGGGGCAGAGGCCATAATCCAGGAATCAAGTCCTGTCATCTGGAACCCTACTCTGTCTAGTACCCCCAAGCACCCTGCAAATAAAGCCTTTGGGCCTTGTGAAGACCCACCAGCCCCGAGCCTCCCCACTCCCTGCTTCCTGGGCACCGGAAGTGCTTCCTTAAACTCTCAATCCCTAATCACTTACTCCTTTCCTGGCCACCCCCACCCCAGTTCATTTCTGCTTCAAATCGCTACTGCCTTCTCTCCACACCTGGGCCAGGCTAGGCCAAGGAGTAAGAATTCTGTTCACTCGTTTTCTCTCCCACATATTTGAAGGTACAGGAGAGGGGGAGGGAGGCATGGCATGTGGATAAAGGGAATGTTCCTGTAACTGAGGAAGAGGCAGAAAAAGTAAGGGGGAAGGACAAATGAGACCACGCCCGGGAGGTAACAGCAGGAAGGGCAGAGGGGGGCCGATACCACAGGAATGAGGAAAATGGGCAGGATGCTTTCTGGGGTCAGAAAGAAGTGGCCACCCCACGATGGGATGGAGGTGAGTTTGGCAGACAGAGGATCCAAGCGGGGGATCCAAGTAGTATAGGCTGACAGAGTTGTTCTAGAAGGTGGGGCCAGGACTTCCAAGTCAAAAAGGCTGGGTGGCCTCTTGGAAGGGGACAACGAGCTGGAGGGTTCAGGTGCCCTCAGCTCTGCAACAACTGAGAGCTACAGCAGCTGGTACTCTGCCCTCCCTCGCCCACCTGCCCCTGCCCACGTCCCTCCCAGGCCCCAGGCTTCCAAACTGGGCCTCGCTTCAGCCTTTTATTCTATTTGTCCATCAAATCTCTTGTCCATGATAGTCAGGTTGGGGGGCCCCTCCTGGGCAGCCCCCTGAACATTTTACAAAACAGTTTCCTGCCCTACCCTGGCATGTCTGGCAGTCCCCACCCCCTGTGACCCCACCCCATACACACACAGTGTTCATTGCTACCATTCCAGCTCTCCTTAGCCCCTGCTTGGCCCAGGGCCAGACTCCCTCCAGGGGTGAGGATAGGAGAGGGGGGTCAGCTCTCAGGGGGTGGGGGGCCTGGGCCACCCCCTCCAGCAGCTCTCTGTAGCATGTCCAGGGCCTCCCAGAAGAAATCTTTCTGTGCAGCCATCAAGGGCATCCAGCCCACGATCTCCTTCATCTTCTCCATGCGGTCCTGCAATGTGGGGCAACTGTGGATCTGGCTGAGGTACTCCTCGCAGGCCCGGGCCGCCCCCCCAGGGTCCTGGGGTGCTCCGGCCCCTAGGCTGGGCTCCGGAGTCCCCACCACCCTGCTGGCTGGCAGGTCCCGATAGGAGGGGTTGTGCTCGATGTCATGGCTGGACAGCATGTAGAGGCACTCTCGGGTGGAGCAGAGGGAGCAGGCGCACAAAGGGACCTTGGAGGAGAGAAGAGGCATGGCTGAGTGGGCCTGTCATTGCAGGGGTCCCAGGGAGCTCGGGCTAACCCGCCTGTTATGTTCTTCCCTCTCAGACCAGCCGTGAGCCAGCAAGTGAGCTACAGCTGGCTAAGTCCCACGGTCATGTGAGGTCGGATGAGGCCAGCAGGGTCTGCTAAGGGAGAGAGCTGTGCTGCGTGGCAGGAAAGGGAGGTGGGATGGTGCTGGGGTAATGGGACCCCTGGGTCCCTGTAGGAGTCCCCGCTACAGCCCTGTGGGCTACCTGGCTCTATTGCTTTTGCCTCCCCTGGTTGCCCATGTGCTTGACCCTGCTCTGACCTTGATGTGGAGCTTGACGAAGGAGGCACTTCCCTTAGGCCAGCCTGGTAGGCGGCCCCCAGCCCCACAGCCGCAGCCCAGCAGCTCCTTGCTGAAGTCCGAGCCCTGGCTCAGCACCAGGGAGTGGTTTAGGCCGCACCACAGGGCAATGGGACATTGCAGATAAGGTACCTGAGGACACATGGCCAGGGTCCCTGAGTGGAAGACACCAAGGGACTGGGGGACCCAGGCCTGAGAAGGGTGACTGGAAGACTCAGGCAGAATGTAAACTAGGGAAGGAAGAGGTCTGCCCTACCGACCACTGCAGCCCCCAAGAGCCTGGCCACATGGGGTTTCATACTTCTGTTTGTACCTCATCTTTGCTCCCCAGAAAATAAGCTCCTTGCCCGAGGCCAGGGCCTGCTATTTAGCCCCTCATTCTCAGCTTGAGTATCTGTGCCAGTCCTCTCATCCTGCCTTCCAGCCTCAGGGGAAGACTAGCCTTCTTCTTCCTAAGGGTTAAGGCCCCTCTCCCTCCTGGGGCAATTCCAGGTTAGTACCCCTGAGGAAGGACCTTCCTTCTCTAGCATTTTCAATTTGTCTCATCATTCTCTTCCAAAATGGCCACCCTATTTCGAGAAAACATTTCCATCTGATGCCAACTGCCTCCTATCTCTCTTTTAAGCAGCATGGTTGGTTATATGACCACACTGAGGTTGACCACATTCTTGTTCCTTACCACAGGCATTCTTTCCTGAACTTCCTTATGATCTGGCTTCTCTCCCTACTACACTACTGACATGCTCTCTCCAAAGGCACTTGACCTCCCAGCTGCTAAATCCCAGGGCTTCTCCTGCAGGCTCATTCTCCTGACACTGTTAGTGCTTTAATTCTGAAGACACAGATAAGTAATTTATGGTCATTATAGGAAACTTACAAAATATTGGCAAACAAAAATTAAAAAATCACTGGAAATCCCACCACCGTTAACATCTTGCTAGATAGTCTTCACTATTGCTTAAACAAACACACATAAGTTGTGTATTTTTAAACAAAAATGGGATGTACTTTGTAAACCATTTCATAAATGTTTTTTCATCTAAAAATATTGCATGACCACCATGTCAGTAAATGTACTTCTACAGTGTTGTCACACTGTCACCCTTCTACTCATCCTGTCTGAAACTTCCTGCTCCCATGGCTTCTATGATATGGCATGAGAGGGATGTGCGTGTGCCTCCTGGCTCAGAAGCATCTCTTTGTCACCCCCTGCGTACATGGGGCTATTGCCCACGGTTGCTCCTCTATTCTATTTTTATGCTTTCAACCTTGTTCCAACTTGGAATCTAATTGCCAGCTAGACATTTCCAATTTAGTGTTTTACTCTCACTGTAGGAAGTCCAAAATCACACTCTTTTCCCTCAAACCAACATCCCCTTTCCAAATCTCATGTTTGTTGGTAATAACATCTTTCTTCTGGAGCCAGCGCTGTCTTATATCCTTCTTCTTACATCTAATTGGTTTTGAGGGCCTGTTCGTTATCTTCCAAAACATCTCCTACATCCATTCCTTTCCATTCTTATTGCTATGGTACTAGCCCCAGGCCCTTGTCTCAATTGCTGCTATTAGTCAACAGCCTCTCAGTGAGCTTCCACTCTCCCTCCTGTGCGCTAAGGTCAGCTGACATGTTCTCAGTCACCCCTTGAAGACTACCTTCTCCTGCTCCAGAACTTGCAGTAACTCTTCCCTAAATCTCTACCTCTCCAGGCTTGTGCCCACTTATATCACCCCATATCTCACTGATTCCTAATGCTCCCTCTGTGCTTTGGTTAGGCCAGTCTTGTCAATGTCCCAGGTATGTGCAAGCTTTGTCCCCACCCTCATCCTCATGGAATGTCTTTTCCTACCCCACCTGAATGCTATCTAACCCACGAGGCCCTGCTCACATCTCATCTTTTCTAGTTACTCTAGCCCACCCAGGCCCCCCACCCCTTCACTAAATCCCTATTGCACTTAACAGTGTGCACTGCACAGAACTGACCTCACAGTGCCAACCCTGGGTAAAACCTGCAACAGTCCCACAGGCGTTATGTACTGACTGATTTAACTTTCCTGGGGAGTAGAAAGTGGCTTCTATGGAAATTGGAGAAGAGGGCAGATTCAAGGGTTAGGGAAGTGGAGGAAGGGGATCAGGATGATAGTTGCTGGGAAATAGTCTCACCTGTGTGGGTTCCCCTCGGTCCATTTTGTCCCCTGTTCCCAGCTGCCCATATCTGTTATTTCCCTGCATAAATATTCGGCCAAATTCATCCACCAGGCCAAGGTGATTGTAGCCAAGAGCACAGAAAAGAATCTAGGAGGTAAGTTAGAAATGGGAAGTGGGCATTCAGTTCCCTCCAGAGGAATTCTGAGCTCTGCAATCTCCCAACCACTAACGTGCCATCCCCAGCTAATCTCTTTTGGCCATGCCCTCTATATTAGCCCTCTCCCTGGGTCCCCTGTCCCTCCTGATCAATCATTTGATTCCTGCTCATATTTCAGACCCTCAGTACCTTCCAATCCCTAAAGCCCCACCCCTCTGGTCTGCCCCATCCCTCCAGGATCCTCCTACCTTGGCTGGCAGTGAGAGAGCAAGCGGCATCTGCTGGTCCAGGGGGTCAAAGGCTTGAAGGGTTCCAAAGAGATCACGATACACCCCTGGGGTATGCACCTCAAAATACACTCCCCCCTGGTCTGGGGGGTCAGGAGACCTCAGCTCAGCAGCTTTGGGCACCCATTTCCTAGGGATAAAGCCCCACCTGGGACAAAAACTCCAAGATCCAGGGAGTTTCACACCCACTAGAAATGCATCAGCTATGATGCCTGGGAACCTAAA
This sequence comes from Cheirogaleus medius, assembly GCA_008086735.1. NCBI lineage: Eukaryota > Metazoa > Chordata > Mammalia > Primates > Cheirogaleidae > Cheirogaleus > Cheirogaleus medius. The sequence goes on along the minus strand of VBSM01002153.1, from coordinate 25,958,675 downwards.
CATATCTTTTCACTAGGATGCCCTAAAGGGTTCACCGAAAAGCTTGAATAAGGGTGAGGGGTATTAGTATTTGGAGGGTCTGTCCAAGGCTGGGGAACTGAGAGGAAGGCAGTTGGTTCTTACCCGTGATGTAGAGGGTACTGCTCTGGTTGGAAGCCATGCAGGCCACACGTAGGTGAGGCAGGCAACGGGACACCTTCCTCAGGGCCAGCTGAACTGTGTAGGAACGTGGCTGGTCCAGCTGGGTTTCATTCACTACCAAAGAGTAGATCTTTCCTTCCTCTGGGGGTTGGGGGGGAGACAGACAATTATGTTGGGGAAGGGACTCTACAATATCCACATTAGCATCCTAATAGACTCCCTAAGCTATCTGGGATGAAACATTTATTGCCCTACAGTGGAGATGGAAGAAAATGGGTAGAGATGAAATAAGGGACAAGTGACCTCAAGTCCCTCAGACCCTGGCAAGAGAGGAGAGGAAGAGAAAACCTAGCAGTTAGGGCCCTTCCTAGCATTCAGAAATCTAGAGGGTCTCAGGCTTGGGGGTGTGGTCAGGCATAGAGGACACTGGGAAAGTGGGAAATAGTTTTGGGTATAAAGTGAGGTGCCTGGCAAGGAGGTTGGGGAGATTAGAATTTAAAAAATTGGGCATTCACTAGAGCAGTGGTTTCCAAACTATTTTTTTGGCAGCAGGGCCCTTTATTCACATGAAACATTATGCAGAATCCTAGACTAGAAGACAGACAAGAACACATCTATCTGGATTGAGACCAGGGTGAGGTGGCATGCAGAACCCTGTGGGAGAAGCTTCCCACCCACTTTCCTGCATCAGGGCCTGAAGAATCTGCAGGAAACAATTTGCAAACCACAGCTTTAGGCCACACCTGTGAGGAGCAGTAGAGCCCGCTGGGTCTCCTGACCAACCAGTACAATCTGTTTGAAGCTCATGGAGTGGTGGAATGTCATCTTGAAGACCCGCTGCCCACTGGACTGCAGATAGACCTCAACACAGTCACAGGCCCGGCTGCCAGTTGTGCCTACCACCCCGGGCTGCTCCCGTGTGGCCAAGACGTAGAGGTATTTACGGTAAACTGTGTCACATCTTGGGTCTGAGGCAAACTGTGGGAAAAGGATGGGAATGAGGCTGGGGCAACTGGATGCTGGGGCAGGAGATGAGACATTGGGTCCTGGGTTGGGAAATGAGGACTTGTTTTCAGGTTCCCAGTATGGGAGGGCAGATGTCCTGAGGAAGACTCCTCAGGACTGGTGGGGGCCTGGGTCACTGGAGGAGGGGTGGGTTCTCAGCTGCCAGGGTTCTGCTACTCACATCCTTGGCTCCTCGACACAACACAACATAGCGGCAGGCCCGCTTCCACTGGATCTGGCCAAGGGTGGAGGAGACCAGGGCATTTTTGAGGAAGAAGAGGGTTCCCACGTAGTCGAGAATGAAGACGTGGTCCTTTGTAGGCAAGAAGCGGCGGTAGCCATGGGCTAGCAGTGGGGCCACGCTCTTGCTGAGACATCGGCGGCGACCTCCAAATGCCTGGAAATACAGGCCCTTTGTGTCTGGAAGAGGGAAGAAGATGGAAGTCTTAAGGGATGGAAATGACAAAAGGGAGATGAGTCAGAGCTCGGGCAAACTAGATTTCTCAGACATCCTGGTATTTAGCTCTTTCCCATACCCAGGACTAGGGAACAGACCCCTTCCAAAAGAGATGTGGAAAGAAAGATTGGATTATACCCCATGTGTGAACTTTAGTGTCTGCCCCACCTCAGTCCAGGACCATATATGTGCTTCTTAGGGAGCACTTCTTTGGTTCAACCTTGCATCATAGACATTAAGGGAAATAAAATAGAGATACAGAAAAGAGGCAGAAAGAGCAGGGAAAAGGGATGACCAAGGAAGGCCAGTCACCCTTTGTCACCCTCAGCTCTAGGTCTGCTATCTGGATTCCTCTTCTCCCAGTGGGTAAAAAGAAGTAATTAGATAGGGGCTCCCTGGAGGGGAAGGGGTTTAGAGCATGGTTCTTAAGGGAGGGGGTGATTTTGTTCCTCAGGGGACATTGGTTGTCACAGTAGGGGAGTTGCTACTGGCATCTAGTGGGTAGAGGCCAGAGATACTGCTAAATATCCTACAATGGACAGGACAGCCCCCTACAACAAAGAATTATTTCACCCAAAATGTCAATAGTGACACAGTTGAGAAACTCTCATTTAGAGGAGGGAAAACTCCATGTTTGGGGAGTGGGGGCTGCATCTAGGGTAAGATTGGGATAGTTTGAATACAGAGAAAGACCTGGCAGGGATGCTAATAGGGGCTGTGGGTGGGGTGTCTATTGGAGGGTGGCTCCAGAGACTTGAAAGTAGTACTCCATAGAGTATGTTTGAATTGGACATGTTTCTTCAGAGAAGAGGGTGCTGGAAGGTTGGCTGGGAGTGCAGAGGTCATCAGGCAACTTTACAGAGCAGGAAGGATAGGTAGGACAGAGGCCAGGAGAAATGGAGGTTCGGGGGAAGGTATACAGTTAAGAATGGCAGCTCTCTTCCAGGGCCGGACCCCAGAACCCTGCTCTCGGAGGCGTGGACTGAGCCTGCGACAGATGCGTCTCCACACGCCCTCAGCATCGCACACTTCGTGGAAGTAGTGGCAGGTCTGGCCTAGGGCAACTACATCTCTGACTGGGAGGAATGAGACAATGTGCTCCACCTGGGGGCAAGAGGGAGGAAGCAGTGGTCATCAGCAGCCCCTCTGTGGTCTGGCCCCCAGTCCTATTATTCTCAATATTCCCCCAGGACTCACCAGCTCTGGGGGGAACAACTGAAAAGAAATTGGATTCCCTCTCCCCTTCTTCTCTTCACCCCCAGGCTCTGGGCCACAAGAAGGGCAGCTCCGCTTCACCTACCCAAGGAGAAAAGGGAGTATAGGGGTTCCGAGAGGGTCCCACCTTTTCTTATCCTTCTCTCAGCCCGTCTTTCGTTAACTCCTATCTTGGGGCTCATCTGACTCCAGCTTGGTGCTGTCAAATCCTCCCATCTCTCTCCAGGTCCACAGGCCATCCCTCCCTGTCTGCCTTCTTCCTTGGCCCAGCTGCTTTAAACAACCTCTCCCCGATCTCTTGTGGTCACCTCCCTCACCCTGAGCCCCTCCTCCCGTCCGCACAGCCCGGTGAATTTTGGCAGCTTCCGTCTCCGGCTTCTCCTCACCATCCTGACTGCCCCCTCCCTGCTCCTGCCCTCATCTCTCTGGGCCCCTTGGCCCCCCGTACTCGGCTCCCTGGCCCCTGTCCCTGCTGCCTTTCCCACACCATGTCCCCTTCCTGGGCTTGGGGGACCTCTGGGGCCCCTCTGCCTCCTAGGCCCCTCCCCCATGGAGTCTGGGGCAAACAAACCTCTCTGTGACCTCACTGTTCAGCCACTGTGACCTATTCTCCTTAACCTTGCCCAGGAAATTATCTCTTAGACAGCTCCTGGGTTCTAGCTCATCTCAAGCCCTCTGAAGGCTCCAGGGATATGCATTCTACTGGAGAAATAAAGTGTGAACTATTGGTTGATGAGGCCTTTACTTTCAGGGAGTAGTAGGAGGTTTTCCCACATGAGGCCCTTTTAGCACTAACTCTGCAGAGAAACACTGGTGAATTCTTCACATCTCAGCAGGCTGGGGCCTCCAGAGATTTGTAGCTCAAGAGTATAAACTCAAAATAAATAAAGAAAAAGTATGAACTCAGTTTGACAGGTGAGAGGGAACGGTGCTAATGACCACTTAGCTCACAAAAGCATGCACCAGATGACAGTGGGTACAATTCAGCACAAACTCTTTACAGGCTCTTGAAAAACACTTCCAAAAGCAGACTGCTTTCCTGAGGGACAGTGACACCATTGCAAGTATGAAGGGCAACCTATTAAGGTAGGAGAAAGGGATGGATTTACTCTGAAAGCTTAGGATCTCTTCCAGAATCTCCGCTAGTTGCTTCATCTTATGGGAGGTGACATCTATGAGGAGAAACAGCAGAGGCTGGGATTGGGCCTGTCCATGTCCAGGCAGAACATCTGCACCAACTAATCCAAGGAATAGCTGGCTCTTGCTGGAGCTCAGAGGAACCCAGTCCTGCAGGACAACCAGCCCTCCCTACACATATCACAGATCTATTCATTTACTGTGCTAACAGGCTGGCCACCCGGTCAAACTCCCTTATGTATGGTGACTAGCAAACAGCAAGATTGGGATATCTAAGATGGAACTTTAATAATTCAATAACTGTTTAGGAATATCAACTTAGGTGACTTAGGAGAAAGCAACTTAAGTTCCCTGTGGCTGGGCAACTATCAACATATGAAGGGGACTATGGGACTTATGCCACTAAAAAGGAAGTTAAGATTTCTAAGTGGACAGAAAAAGTATTTTCCGCTTCCTCTTGCATTTGGGTCCCCTTTATTCACTCTATTTCACTCCAGGAGGGCAAACAAGAGGTTGTGAATAGAAAAAGTCCCCTGTGAAAGCTGAGGGGATGGGGAAGGGCTTTGGGTGGAGGATTGAGATCTGGCTTCTAGGGCCAGCTGTCAGGAACTTGCTGTTTGCTCTTGCTAACTCATCTTCACTCTGCCTCAGTAAAAAGTAAAACGTAAAACGAAGGGCTTGTTCTAAGTGATGGTCCTTTCTGAGCCTCTGAAGTCTCTATGTCTGGTTATCCCAATTCCTGTCTATCAGGAAACCTTCTCTGGTGAGGCTGGCAGGCCGAGCAACACTCCACCTACTCCGTCCTCCGCGAGTCAGGCATCTCCAGACTCTGGGAAACCGCCCGCTCGCCCCCACCCCGGGGGTCTTGAGACCCTTGCAGGGCCTCAGCCCCCGCAGCCGGAAGTGGCCTGCGCGACCCCTTCAGCTGCGACGACCGCCTGCGCACTGGCTTCGGGCAGTCACCTGGCTCCTTTCGAGCTCTCTCACCCCCTCGACGCTGGCTAGCTCCCTAACGCGTCCGGTTCGCACTCGCTACTCCAGCTCCGCACTGAGCTCCCAGTCGGCCCAGCGCCCCACGCTCACATTCTTTACCTCAGTCTCAAAGTTCTAGCTCACCCGCCTCCTCCTTAGCGAAGGGACCGCCTTCTCGCCCATGCTATTGGTAGGTAGAGCCTTTCCTCAGAGAAGAGACCGGGCCAGGTTCCCTCCGGAGGACTTAATTGGCCTTCTTGACAGTCACTCGCCTGTATCTGGCTTGCGATTGGTCTTCGTTGGTAGGCGCTCCCTGCTTGCGGTCTCTCGGCTTCTACTCCCTTCTAGTTGAGCGCCAGAGTCCCCGCCTCCTGGTTGGACCTGATTGGCTCCATCTCCAGCCCTAAGCATTGTGATTGGATGCGGCTGCGCAGGGCGGGACGGCCTGGAGCGACGGCCGTTGGCGAGCGCTCCATTCTAGCCCCCCTCCCTTCTCTCGCCAGGCTCCAGTGCTGGAGGCTCCACCCACCCGGCGGGTTCTGATTAGCCGCTTCTGACGCGTCTCGGGACCACGATTGGTCCGCCGGGTCCCTGACCTCGCTTCCTCCCCTTTGAGGCGACTACGGCGGCTCCAAGGAGGGGGAGGGGGAAGGAGGGACGGCCGGTCCAGTCAGTCAGGCAGCGGGAGCCGCCGGGAGCGGATGGCGGCGGCGGTAGCGGCTCCTCTCGCCGCCGGGGGTGAGGAGGCGGCGGCCACGACCTCCGTGCCAGGGTCTCCGGGTCTGCCCGGGAGCCGCAGTGCAGAGCGGGCCCTAGAGGAGGCCGTGGCCACCGGAACCCTGAACCTATCTAACCGGCGCTTGAAGCACTTCCCCCGCGGCGCGGCCCGCAGCTATGACCTGTCAGACATCACCCAAGCTGGTGAGTGCGCCCAGCCCGGGCCCGACCGGGACCCTCATTTGCATAGCCCCGCCCCCGCTTGTTCCCCGTCCATCCCGGGAGTCTGGCCCGCCCCTCACCTGGCCGTCGGGCTTCTGGCCCCTTCTGATTGGTATAATCCTGCGACCACCCCCTCCCTGCTTTAAGAACTACTAGACAATGAACGCACTTCTGGTTTACACAGAACGCCCAGCGTCTCTGGCCGAGCGTTGTGAGAGATTCCCCCCTTCTCCTTATTTGCATATCTGCGCACCTGTAGAATGGTCCCGCCTCTCACCTGGTTGGCTCATTTGCATGATCTCTTAAACCTCAGCTCTGATCGGTCCATAAAGCAGCCCCACGAGCTCCTCTAACCACTCAGTTCTCTTCCTCCTCCTTGTCTCCAACTCCTTCCCCTGTTCCACCGAGATCCGAGCAGCCCCGGGCACCCGCTTCCCATGGATTGCTCCTCAAACCTGATGTTTCTGCTTACTTTGCCGTAGTCCCACCCCCTAAGGTCACTGGCCCGCTCCACTCTTCACCCAGCCAGCCTATGGGAAAGAAGCAAGTCTACCTCCCCTAACACTTTTCTCCCTGAACTCTTGCGTATTATCCTTGACCCCCTTATCTGAGACTCCTCCTCCTTCCTGCATGTGTGAGGTCACTGTTGAGCCTGTGACCTCATAGGAACCCTAGAATCCCCATTTTAGTTTCTACTTTCCCTCAGGGGAGGGACTGGAGGCAGTTGCTGAAAGGAAGGAAATCTTATCTCATAGCTGGGAGTGCTGGAGAGATGGCCGCTATCCTTTCACTCCTCCACTCACAGGATCCCTCTATTCATGTTCTCTCCACCCTGGTGTTTCTGGATGGTGTCTGGGGGGGACTTCTTTATGACAGGTGAGTCAGGCCTCAGCTGCTCAGGAGGCAGCCTATGACCTTGAGCTTGCAGCTGGGGATGGGGATCAGGAGAGGGGAGGATCACCACATTCCCCAAGCCCCACCCCAGCCCAGGCTGGTGAGTGAGAGGGACTCCTCCTCCTCTCATCCTGGGGTGGGGGACAAGGGGCTGGGTGAAGGGGCACAGTTCTCCTCAAGCAGGTGCCTGCTTACCTGCACACTCAGGCTGGCACAGACACTGTCTCTTTCCCCTGTTGTTCTAGGGAGAGCCAGTTTAAGCACTGCCACTTGTCTTGCCTAGTACTCAATGAGTGAGTTCTGGGAATGGGTGAGCCCCAGGAGCCATTACCATCCCTCTCAGTCCCTGCCCACCCCCCACCTAACCCCCAGCTCCAGATTGACCTCAGCAGCTGTGTGACACTCGCTGTCTGTTCCCTTTCCCCTCCCCCTTGCTTGTTTTTTGACAAAGACCAAATGTTATTCTTTACTTCCTTAGGGCTCTGTCTCAGTGAGTGGACTCTTGGGGAAAACTACCCAGAACTCCCCAGCCCCTCCCAGATCCTACCCCTTCCCGCCCTCCTCCCCAGCACATTCCAGTTCAGGGTGCAGCCAGTGCTCCTGTGAGTTTGCTTGTTTGAAGTGGGAAGATCCCAGCTTCCTGAGAACCCCTCTGTGCTCTCAGTCCTTTCCAGGCCCAGGTTCTAGACCAGGTGGGGTCTATCTTGCCCAGAACTGTTTCCTCTGTGCCCAAGCAGGGTGCTTATAGCCTGGGGCAGAAAGGGGAAGTGACAAAAACATACAGTTGCCCATACCCTGCCCTCTACATCTCCTTGCCATCCAAACCAGACTGAAAGCTTCAGTGCTCTGCTGCCCGAATGAGTCTGAACCCGCTCCTCCTGCTTTCTGAGCTCTTTCTGAGTGTCTTCCCTGCATGTTTCCTATGGCTCAGGTCCCTGATGTCCCTTGGACTCCTTCCCAGGGGGGCTGATAGTAGGAAGAATCCTGAGGTGGGGGGAGGGGCTACTTTAGCAAAGGAGAAGTGTGGTTCATTCTCTCACAGACCACATCCTGTGCCCCCTGTGCCCTGCCTCCTCCAGCCTGGGTCCCTTCCACTCCTAGCTTTTGCCCCAGCTACTCCATCCCCTTCATCCACATGCACACACACACACAGTTGTGGACATAGAGAAAGTGGGCAGGTGGAGAGTGAGGGTGGGAGGACCAGATGCAGTCCTCCCACCCTCTCCGGAACTGTCATCTCCTGTGCCAGGGCTTCTGTCTGTGTGCACCAGGGTTGGGCACAGAGGAAGAGAGAGTGATTCCTGGAGCACTAGGCTGTCATCCACCCTGGTAAACACAGGGCCTACCAGAGACAGAACCTGACAGATTGTTTCTCCTTCATTTCCTGTCACAAGACTCATTTCCTTGGGGGATATACCCCAGCTTCCCGTCCTCTCAACTTTTGCTTGCCCCTCCCTGAGGAAGGCCTTTGAAGAAGCCTCACACAAGGTCTGTTGCTTGGGACTTCCCCTAGCAGGCCCTGGGCCCCTCCCAATAAAGGCTGAGCTGAGGAAACAGAAACGCAGACTTCTGGAGGTCCAAGTAGTCAGTGTCTCTGGACTGAGGGAATCCTGAGGGCTGTCTGCTGGCAATGGGGTAGCCAGTCACTGCTTGAGATAAGGGGGTGGTAATAGACTCTACCCTCCTCTCCACCCTCTCCTCTCCGTGCCCAAGATGCACGCAAAGGTGCTGATCTCTCGAGGAGTGGGCCAAGAAGAAAGCAAGCAGAGGAAGGCTGATGGGGCTGGAAGAGGAGGGAGGGAAGGAGGCCAACCCGGCACAGGGGATCCCAAATGGGAGGGACCTGAGGACGCCAGTTCTCATCTCCAACTTGGTCTTCCTGCCTTTCCCTCCCAGTCCTTGGGGATCTGTAACATCATAGTCCATTGCACCTGGCTTGCTCGTCATAGGGGCTGGTGAAAAACTATTGTCTAATGTCAGGGGCCTTATTTAATCTCTAGAGCCAGGATGTCGTGACCGTGGTTCCTCTCCTGTATTGATAACAGGTTGAGGTAGAGAGGAAGGGCCCTTGACGAGGGTTGGGCTTTCCCAGTTGTCTTCCCCAGGGGTTTTCCATGTTCTCTCCTGGAGCCTCCCAGCTTATCACCTTGCTGTTTTCTTGTGAGCACTGACCCTCTCCTATGACCTTTTGCATTCCACCTCTCCTGGCATCTCAAAACAACAGGAACCACATGAGGTATAGAATCCAGCCACTCTTCTGGGATAGCTCTTCAATTTGTCTATTTAAAATGGCGTTCATGGCATTCCCTCCACCCAGGTCTTGGTTTCTCCAGCCCAGTAACTCTAAGGCCTTTGCCTTCCCTTTGCCATTCTGGTCATGCTTGGAACGTGCTCCAGTTTGCAGAAGGTTTTGTTATCTCTCCAGGGAGCCCAGGTTTATAGGCCTGATTCTTTAGATCTGCTGGGATAGGGAGCTGGACAGCTGGCTCAGGGGAATTCAAGATCCTCCTGTCTAGGGCTGGGCCTTTTCACAACTCTCCTCTGACACTTGCTTCTCCTAGACCTGTCCCGGAACCGGTTTCCCGAGGTGCCTGAGGCAGCGTGCCAGCTGGTGTCCCTGGAGGGCCTGAGCCTCTACCACAACTGTCTGAGATGCCTGAACCCAGCCTTGGGGAATCTCACAGCCCTCACCTACCTCAACCTCAGGTAGGGAGACAGAGCCAGGGGAGAGTGGGGAGCTTGTCCTTCTCAGCTTCAAGTACCAATACACAGTACCTGGAGTGACCCTCCCGGTGGCCCTTAGAGGAGGATAGTGCTGGGATGCCGTGCCTGGGGAGCCAGCCCACTGCCTTTCTCCCTTCCACAGCCGAAACCAGCTGTCGTCGCTGCCACCCTACATCTGCCAGCTGCCCCTGCGGGTGCTCATTGTTAGCAACAACAAGCTGGGAGTGCTGCCTCCTGACATCGGCACCTTGGGAAGCCTGCGACAGCTTGTGAGAATGGAAAATGGGGCAAAAAAGAGGGAACATTGAGCCAGGCACCAGGGACCTTCTGGGGGGAAGTTTTGGAAAGGCTGGACTAAAGGCAGGTGGCTAGGGGCAGGGGATCAATTTCTGACAATCCTGGTCTTATGAGGACCCGCTTTCCCAATTTCAGGACGTGAGCAGCAATGAGTTGCAGTCCCTCCCCACAGAGCTGTGTAGCCTCTCCTCCCTGCGGGATCTCAATGTTCGGAGGAACCAGCTCAGCACCTTGCCTGATGGTGAGAAAGATGAAGAACTGGAGGGGAGGTGTATGTGTGTGTGTCTTAGCTTAGGCTGCTGTAACAAAAATACCATAGACCAAGTGGCTTATAAACAACAGGAATTTATTTCTTACAGTTCTGAAGGCTGGAAGTCCAAGACTAGGGTGCTGCAGTGGCTGGGTTCTAGTCAGGGTTCTCTTCTGGGTGGCAGACTGCTGACTTCTCATCATATCCTCACATGGCAGAGAGCGGAGATAGTCTCTGGGTTCTTTTTTTATAAGGGCACTAATCTCATTCATAAGGTTTCCACTCTCATAACCTAAGTTACCTCCCAAAGGCCTTACCTCCTAATACCATCACTTGGGGGCTAGGATTTCAACATGAATTTTGGGGGGACACAAGCATTCAGTCGATAATAATGTCTCTACCTTCAGGAAGTCACAGGCAAGGAATCTTCAAAGAAGAATCCTGCCTTAGTTGCCCAGGATTTTGTAGTAGATAAAATAAACTGTAAATGATCATATTTGATCTTGACCATAGTGACCCTCTGAGGCTGGCAAGGCATGGATTTTTAGCTCTATTTTAGAAATGTGGAAACTGGCATAAAAAGGGGAGCAGGCAAGTGCATCGGCTCCAGATAGAATCTAAGGTCGTAAGGGTCCTTCATGGTCACCAGGGTCACACCTCACTCCAGCAGGAGCCCTTAAACACCTGAGTCAGGTAGTGCCTTTTGACTCCTCCCCAGAGATTCTGGGGCTACATGCTGGAGCCCAAGCAGTACCATTTAAGAAGCTAATTGAAATGTACCAACATTTGATAGTCTCTGCTCCAAAGCTGGCACAACTTCTTTTATTCAGCCAGTGTTGTTTTTTTGTGCATGTGCTTCCTGTGTTTCAGTTTTTGTGTGTGTGCTTCCTGTGTTTTAGTTTTTATGTGTGTGCTTCCTGTGCTTTAGGTGGCTACCAGGTAAATGTGGGTGGTGTGACTAAGATCTGGAGCCATCACTTAATGATTTAATGGCTTAATGGGGAGAGATAGACATTCTGAAGTGCTAGGGAAGTGCTAGGGTGGGATGCTTTAAAGAGCCCTGAGAGCTGGAGGGGAGGCAGCACTGGCTCTGCCCGGGGAAACTGGGGAAAACTTCACCTGTAGGTGCAGGTGCAGGTGCAGCAGGAGCTGGCCTTTGAAGGTGATGTCTCCATCTTTCTGTATCCAGGCAGAGGAGCCACCATGTGCAAAGTGTGGAGATGGGAGGGAATAGTCCAGCTGGAATGTGGCTAGAAAGGCAGGCCAAAGCTAGGCAGCAAGGGCCTGTGTGGCCCCTCGACCGAATCCAAACTTCCTTTATTAAAAGGATTTGTTCTATAAAATTTAGATTCGGTCAAAAGGCCACACTCAAGGATCCAGAAGGCCACATGTGGCCCCAAGGCTGTAGCTTCTCCACCCCTGGAAGAGAGTGAACTTGTAGGCCAGGCGTGGTGGCTCATGCCTTTGGGAATGATACCCAGCACTTTGGGAGGCCAAGGCAGGAGAATGGCTTGAGGCCAGGAGTTTGATAGCAGCCTGGGCAACATAGCAAGACCTTGATTTCTACAAAAAATAAAAAAATTAGCCAGGCATGGTGGTATGCACCTGCAGTCTCAGCTACTCGGAAGGCTGAGGCAGGAGGATCACTTTAGCCTGGGAGTTGGAGGTTGCAGTGAGCTATGATGATGCCATTGCACCCCAGCCTGGGTGACAGAACAAGACCCTGTTTCAAAAAAAAAGGGTGGGGGAGGTTGAGGCGGGTGAACTTGGTTTAAAGAACAAGAGAGGAGTCAGGTGGTCATTGTTTTTTCTGCCTCTCCCCCACCCCTTTCTGCATCTGTCCTTTTCTTTCCATGTCAAGAGGGGTACAAATAAGCATTTAGTCAAAGAAAAATGTCCTGGGGACACTGAAGCAGGAGCAATGAATTCCGTGAACCTGAAAAGATTCACAGAGTAGGTGACGTTTGAGCTGAACCTCACAGGATGCATGGACAGGAAAATGGAGTTGTCCCAGCTAAGCAAACAGCACTTGGAAAAGCCCAGAAGCTGAGGGACTAGAGGAGTGGGCAGTGAGGTGGGAAACATGAGCAGAGCCAGATCATAAAAGCCTTGACCAAGCTGGGCTAGGGAGCTGTGACTTTTATTGTGTCTAAGGCCACCATGAATCCAGATTGTGCCTTTTTGAGAATTGGTCAAAGGCACCCCTCCTTGTGGGCAGGCAGAGCCTCGCTCAGGATGCAGGGCTGGGCCAGTACAGGGCAGATGGGACTGGGTGCTCCTGGGCTGGGCACAACCCACCCAACCTCAGCAGCCAGGGAGGTCACGGGAGGTGTTTGAGCAGTGGATATCATGGTGTGGTTTGTGTCTTGTGCTCCCACTTGAGAAGGAAGGTTCGATTGAAGTGTGGGGTGGGAAAGCGAGGAGACGAGGAAGGACGCATATGGGCTGAAAAGGAGCTGAAGTCCAGGGGCCCTTCTCAGGAGGCACAGCTCAAAAGGTTGACTGGATCTGAGCAGAGAGAGGAGCAGAAAGGTGGTTCCTAGGGAATGACCTGAGCCACCCCAGGGAGAGACCGTGATGGGCCCAGGGGTGAGCGGCTGGCCAGAGCAGAGGGTGAGGAGGTGAGCACCGGGCCCTTCCTTGGGCATGCTCCTGACTTTACCTTTACCCACCCCCAGAGCTGGGGGACCTTCCTCTTGTCCGCCTGGATTTCTCCTGTAACCGTGTCTCCCGCATCCCAGTCTCCTTCTGCCGCCTCAGGCACCTGCAGGTCATTCTGCTGGACAGCAACCCCCTGCAGAGCCCGCCTGCCCAGGTGAGGCGCCAGCCCGGGTGGACCAGGGGACAGGGATGAGGCTGGGCAGGAGTGAGGGTGGTCCCTTTGGTAGCCAAGCAGGATCTGGGGAGCCCGCCCTCACTCCCCCTTGTGTCCCTCCTCACACGCAGATCTGCCTGAAGGGGAAACTTCACATCTTCAAGTACTTGTCAACAGAGGCTGGGCAGCGTGGGTCTGCACTAGGGGACCTGGCCCCTTCCCGGCCCCCAAGTTTCAGTCCCTGGTAAGTCCTAGGTGTGATGGAAGGAAGCACCTAGATACTTAATTCCCCTTCCTGGCACCAAGGACCCTGGTTTCTGGAGGGAGGATGAGGGAGTTGCTGCCCAGCATAGGACTGACCAGACCTCCTTGGCTGGCCCCAGCCCTGCTGAGGATTTATTTCCGGGACGTCGGTACGATGGCGGGTTGGACTCGGGCTTCCACAGCGTTGACAGTGGCAGCAAGAGGTGGTCTGGAAATGAGGTAAGGGCCTCCTTTCCAAGAGATTGGGAGTATCAGTCTGGGGAGAGAACCTCTGAGCTGGGGACCCTCTGCCTGGTACCTCCGAGTCCCAGAGTGTCAGATGGTGGCTGGAGCTGTGTCCTCTTCCTTCCTTCTCCCCAGTATTCTGGGGAAGGGCTGGCTCACCAACAGACCCCAATCTCAGTCCCATACAGGACCCTGTAGGCCCTGAACCCCTGCAAGCCCCAGCCCTGCAGAGAGGCTGTCTCCCATCTTGGCATCTCTGCCCTTACAGTCAACAGATGAGTTTTCTGAGCTGTCATTCCGGATCTCAGAGCTGGCCCGGGAGCCTCGGGGGCCCAGAGAAAGGAGGGAGGATGGCACTGGTGAGTAGCGGAGTCAGCCAGGGAGGCGGGTGGTGGGTGAAGGCCTGAGTGCCCCCTGCCGGCTGACATGCCCCGGCCTCTCCAGCTGACGGAGACCCTGAGCAGATCGACTTCATTGACAGCCATGTCCCTGGAGAGGACGAAGAGCGAGGTGCTGCTGAGGTGAGAGTCCAGCTGTGTCTCTGCCAGGAGAGGGGGAGCTGGAGGGAGAAGACAGTGCAGGGGTGAGGGCACAGGCCTCCTCAGCCTCTCTGCTGTTCTCTCTTCAGGAGCAGCGGCCACCTGAACTAAGCCCTGTGGCAGGAGATGGGGAAAGGGCACCAAGCAGCAGGTACCCCAGAGCCCCCTGTGCCAACACCGCCGCCTGTCCTCCCAGCCTCCTGGGCCTCTCTCCTTCCCCGGGCCCTGGGGCTTACCTCTCTCCTGTCTTGGTCCCTTAGGCGGGAGGAGCCAGCAGGGGAGGAACGGCGGCGCCCAGACACCTTGCAGCTGTGGCAGGAGCGGGAGCGGCGGCAGCAGCAGCAGCAGCAGCAGCAGCAGCAGAGCGGGGTGTGGGGCGCCCCCAGGAAGGACAGGTGTGGGCCCAGGCTCAGCTGGGGCTGTCGATGGATGGTGGGCCCTGGAAATGGATGGAAATGAGCCCCTCCTGAGTTGCTTTGCTCCAGGGTTGATGGCCCCGAAGGGCACACTGACTGTACCTCTCCTCACTGTTGCAGTTTCCTGAAGCTGGGGACTAGGGCTGCTGGGGGAGGCGCTGTCACCTTATCCACTCAGGCCACCTACAAGTAGGTTTCCTGCCCAAGTCCTCTCCCTGCACCTTCTTCCCCGACCATCGTCTCTAATTCTCTCCTGTCTCTCCTCAGTGGCACACCGAAGTCCAATGCCACACAACTGGGAGCCACAGGGGGGCAGGGAGCCCCCTCCCCTGCCTCCACCTCCCAGGAGCCCCTTCCTATAGCTGGACCAGGTGGGACAGGGCTTTAGGAAGAGAATGGGGGGCTGTGTAGGTGAGGGGTTGGTTGGGACCTGGTAGCCTGAGGAAAGAGTGGGATTGGGAGTGGATGTCTCTTTCACATGCCCTGTCCCTGGCTCTGGCCCTCAGCGACAGCACCTGCTCCCCGGCTGCTCGGCTCCATTCAGAGACCAAACAGCTTCCTCTTCCGTTCCTCCTCTCAGAGTGGCTCAGGTGGGTCTCCCCACCTTTCCAGAACTGACCCAGCACTAATCAGGACCAACTGCTGGGCTGTGTCACCCTTCTGGCCTGGGATTTCTCTGAGTCTGTTGTCCTTTGTGTTGAAAATCCCACAAGCAGGGAGGCAGTGGTGTGGGTGCCAAACCACTGGGACGCAGCCACGAAGTCCAAGGTGAGTAGTGGAGGCAGCTATGTGCTCCCCTCTCCTCCTAGGCCCTTCCTCACCAGACTCCGTCCTGAGACCTCGGCGATCCCCCCAGGTTTCGGATGAGAAGGAATTAATGACTCAGCTGCGCCAGGTAAGCAGACGTGGGACCTGTGTGGGCAGGGCTTGGGCCCACCTGGCACCTCCTCGGGTTTCCATCCTCAGGACTCAGGCCTCCCTCAACATCCTCTTTGTCTCCTGGTACTTACCCTGAGGACAGAAAGGGGCAGGCATGAGTTCCCTCCTATCTCTGACCTGCTCCTTTGTCTCCCCTGCCTCCCAGGTCCTCGAGTCACGGCTGCAGCGGCCCCTGCCTGAGGACCTGGCCGAGGCTCTGGCCAATGGGGTCATCCTCTGTCAACTGGCCAACCAGCTGCGGCCCCGAGCCGTGCCCTTCATTCACGTACCCTCACCTGCTGTGGTCAGTAGGGGCCAGGGCAGGAAGTAGGGGATAGAACAGGGCTTGCCTGTGGCCTCTCCCCTTACCCTCTTTTCTTACCCATCCCCAGCCAAAACTCAGTGCCCTCAAGTCTCGGAAGAATGTGGAGAGTTTCTTAGAAGCTTGTCGAAAAATGGGGGTGCCTGAGGTATGGGGGCTGTTCTCTAAAGAGTGGCAGCATCCTTGGCTCAGCCGAGTACTTTGCATGGATGGTGGGGTTCTCCTCATGGGGGTCTGCTCCCAGAAATAAGCATGTCCTCATACCCCCGCCCTGCATGTCCCCTGCCCCGTTCCCCTCATGGAGGTCTGCTCCCAGAAATAAGCATGTCCTCATACCCCCGCCCTGCATGTCCCCTGCCCTGCATGTCTCCTGCCCTGCATGCCTGCACGTTGGTGTGGCTCTGGCCTTGGTACATGAGGGCAGGGGGTGGGAAAGATTGTCTCGCTGCTGCTGCTGACGTCTGTCCTTTGTCCTTGTCCATCTGCCCTACTCTCCCTCCCCAGGCTGACCTGTGCTCGCCCTTGGATCTCCTCCAGGGCACCGCCCAGGGGATACGGACCATACTGGAGGCTGTGAAGTGGGTGGGGGGCAAGGCCCCCCCGCCCCTCTGGCCCCCCTCTGGTCTGCGCGGCTTCATCTTCTTCTACGTGGTCCTCATGCTGCTGCTCTATGTCGTCTACACTCGGCTCCTGGGTTCCTAGGACCCGAAGTCACCCCTCCCCCAATTTCTATTTATAAGACTCCTGCTCAACCCCACCCCCACCGGTGGTGCCTTCAGCCCCTGCCAAAGACACTAGTGTACCCTCCTCACAGACACTGACCTCAGAGGCCCCACTCTGGTGCCCCCAGACCCTGGGCCCCCAGCCTCTGGCCTACCCTCCTCTAGTCCCCAGTGGTCCCCAGCCTTGCAGTGCTGATGGGGCCTTCATGCTCCCGCCCCTGCCCTTGTTCCCCCAGAGGGGTGCCAGGAGCCTTGACTCTCTCCCTTCCTCTGTGCCTCCCCTCTCCCCATTCCCCCACCCCTGGCTGCCCTGGGGGGTCTAAATTATCTCTATTTTGTAGAGAGAACTCTATATTTGTAGTGATGCAGGGCCCAGGCTGGGTCCCTGTCTCTGTGTATAAACTGTACAGACTGTGGCCGCCTGTGTGTGTGTTTGTGTCTGCTCCCATCTCTGGCCCCGGCAGTGGCCCTGGCAGACCTCTGTGTGCCAGCCTGCCTGCTCCAACATTTTCCTCTGGGGATGACAGGCCTCTCCTGCTCCCTGAGCCTGGACCCCTGTGTCATCTCCCTTCTGTTATCTGCTGGCAGCTTCCTTGCATCTCATTGTCCCCAAGTCCTGGGTGCACAGTGTCTGCCCAGGATGCCCCTGACCTTTGTGTCCTACACCTTGCCAGGGCAGGGAAGCAGAGCAGAGTGGGTGACAAGGGGGAAATTAACCCGGGCCCCTCCCCCCAGGAGTCCCTGTGCCAGCCCCACCACATCCTGGAAGAGGAGGGGGCCCCAGGAAGGGGCCTCCCCCACATCGCTGCTGTCGTCCACGCACTGCTGGAACGGCCTTAGGGGTGGCGTTAGGCGCGCAGGGTCCGACTGCGGGACCCCAGGAACAGAAGACGCGCCTGGGCTCTGTCCTCTGACAAGGACTTGGTGAGGGCGGCCTCAGGCCTGGCCCTGAGCCTGGGTTCCGCGGCCTGCCTAGCTGGCCATTCCCGGGGCGGCCGAGGTTCTGGGTGGAAGGCCCAGCGGATGTCGTGTCAAGCACAATAAAGAGAAGCTGGAAGCTCTCTAAGTGGCCCTCAGGTGTGAGTGTGTCTGTTAGCGGGCGCGGGCGTCACGCGGACCTCGGTCGCTTGGTCCCGCAGCGGCTGCGCGGGCCACCGGGCTGACGATGATCCGGCGGGCGGACCTCTCCGCCCCGCCGCCAGGGGGCGCCCGCGGGAGCCCGGCGGGGGCGCGCGCCACGTGGCCAGGGAGACGCGCTGGGCGCCGGCGTCGCGGCGAGGCCCTTGGAGGTGTGCTCGCGCCAGGGGTAGGGCTGCGTCGCTGAGGGTCGCGGAGCGGGCTGGGAGGGCACAGCGGCGCTGCCCTGCACTCCCTGACGCGGCATGTTGCCCTGGCCGCCACCTCAGTGGGGCGCGGGTGAGGAGGAGGCGTCTGAGGTGCCAGGCCTCTCTGAGGGCAGTGACCAGGGTGCGGTCTGGAGCTCTGGAGAGAAAGTCCCAGGGGAGCCAGGAACACCCCCACAGGACAGGTGAGAGGCTCGGCTGGAACTGCTGAGGGACATCTGATTGGGGGCCCTCCATGCCTTGGCCTGGCGCCTTACAGGAGATGGAGGAGATGGATATTGTCCTACCGGAGTATGGGTCCGGCAGTGTCCCCCAAACCAGGCACCCTTGGCCTGCTCCTGGGCTCCAGGAAATACTTGGACGGGCAGTGGGGACGCCTGACTGGAGCATCTCAGTGCTTCCCCCTCCAGCCCGCCGCCCCGGGCCCTCAGTGCGTCCTGGACCCCGACGGAGCAGCTCTTGCCCTGCCACCGCCGGAACCTGGCCCCTGAGCAGTCCCCAGGATCCCCAGGTAGGAAGGGGCCTGCTGCCTCTAACCACCCCCAAGATCCTCTCACTGCCTCTGAGGCTGTTTTAACCTCTTAAAGTGTCCCCCCAGTTCCCATTTCCCCCCAGATGATCTGGGAGGTGGCCCCCTCAAGGATGACTCTGCTAGCACCCTGGGACCCCAACTACCAGGCTAAAGCAGGAGCTCGGCTGGTGTGGGTGAGTTGGAGGAGCCTGTGGCTCTGGTTTGGGTGGGCAGGGATGCATTGGGAAGGGCTGAGGCCCCAGTACCCTGTCCTGCCTCTCCTCAGGGGGCCAGCTGTGGGTCAGGCGCCTCCTTCTCAGGCCGGACGCTGTGTCATCCCTCCTTCTGGCCGCTGTATGAGGCAGCCTGGGGCGGGCGCGTGAGGCCCCGGACCCCCGGGACCCCAGCAACAGAGCATCAGAATGGAGAGCGGGCACCGCAGGATGCAGGTACTAACCCTGGTGCCCTCAGGCTGGGAGCCACAGTGCACAAACCCAGCTGAAATAGGGCTGGGGTAGGAGCCCCAGCCTGCGCCATAGAGGTTTCTCCTCCTCAGGGCTCCCAGTGATGTGCCGAGAAGATGTCTTTCTGTCCGACCCTCTGTTGCCCTGTGGGCAGCGTGTTCCCTTGTACCTGTCTGAGGCCCCGCAGCAGGTGAGAGCTCTTGAGCTGGCCTCATCCCAGCCTCCTCCCTGGGGGCCTGGCAGGAAAGCTTCCCTCCTCTCTCCTCAGGTGATGGGCTCCCTGAAGCTGCTGCCCCCGCCCCCAGTCATGTCCCCCTGGGTCCTCCCTAGCCCCTCCCCACGCTGCTCCACTGCCTGGCTCAGCGGGCCAGAGCTGATCGCCCTCACCGGCCTGCTGCAGATGAGCCAGGGGGAGCCGAGACCCAGCTCCTCGGTGGCTCCCGCAGCCCCGGCTGGTCCCCCAGACCCCCTGTCTGATGAGCCAGGCCCCAGTGGTGGCCCCAGCTGTTCTCACTGCACTGACCCCTCTCTCCCACAGACCCCAGACACACATTGTCCCTAACTCTCCTGGGGGCAGAGTGGGTCCCCACTGCTCCAGGCAGGTTCTGTTGACAATAAAACAGTGTTGGTTTGCAAAAAAGATTCCAGTGGCTGATGGCAGAGTTGGGCATGGAGACAAGGATGGGGTCTCTTGCTCTCCCACTGCATTGGCTGCCCTCCCCCAAATTTGTGTCCCTCACTGGCCACTCCCCTACTGTACAGTGGGGGAATCCACCATCTGAATGAAGCGTTTCCAGCCTGACCAAGCAGAGCACCTTTAATGAGTGGGTGGATGGATGGGTGGTCCACAGTACAGTGAGGGGCTGAACATATAGGAAGCAAGGAGCCATCAACTCAGCCAGGCTGGGTGAAGGAGGATTGTGTGAGCAAGTGGCTGGTTCTAAGAGAGGCAAACCGGGTGGGGAGACATCACTTTTGGGGGTACAAGTGGTAAGGTTCCTGGTGCTGGGGCCCCAAGAGTTCAGCTTTGGGGCTGGGTGGGGGTAGTTCTTTGGTTCAGAGGAGACACAAGGAAGGCACCGCAGATGTGTGTGGGAGGGGCAGGTCCACACAAATGTCATTGGTGGTAAGGTGGCACCGCTAAATCCGGCCGGATGCATGCAGGAACTCCGCAGGAAACAGAGAGGATCAGACCTTCAGCTGAGAAAACCCAGAAATTTATAGTTTTGGGGTTTGTTTTGGTAGGGGAGGGGTGGAGGTTCTAGAATTTTCTCCCCTAAACATATTAAACTTCTTGATAAACCTATGAAAGTTTTCTTAGGCGCCATAGCTCAAGGGACAGAGCGAGCAGGGGCCTGAAGGGGGAGCTCATCGCCTCTGCAGGTCACATGTTCGATAGGGCAACTGGGCCTTGGAGCCCTCCCCCATGGGGGTGAGGGGCGGCATTCTCACCTCTGCCCTGCTTTCCCTCCCCCGTCCCCCGTGGCTGACCGGGTTTCCTCACCGGCGCCTCCTGGAGGTTCTAGAACTCGATGCGCGCGTAGCTGTGCGGGAGGCGCTTGCGGACCCCGGGGACGTCGCCGCGCGCCTCCAGAGGAGGGACCAGGTCCAAGTCGACGTAGTTGAGATGGCCGTCGGGGGTCTCCGGCCCGGCAGTGGCGGTTCCTACGCAGTCTGGGGCCGCGTATTCGATGTACACGTACTTCTCGGCCAGCTCGGACGGCGGCAGGGAATAGGGCTGAGCCCCCGCCAGTCCCCAGCTGCCCCCAGCGCTGGGATGGGCGCCCCGGAGCCCGGGTCCAGGCTTCCCAGCTCCAGAATTGTAGGAATGGGGCAGGGAGCTCAAGGAAAAGGACGCTGGCGGAAAGCGGTTCATGGGCACGTATTCGGTGTCCCCCCAGTCCTGGAGAGGTTGGCCAGGAGCAGGAGCGGCGCTGGCGGTGGCCGGACAAAGGCCTGGGGATGCCATCACCGTGTAGCCGCCCGCTGCGCCGCCCCCCATGGGCTCGTAGTCACTCCCGGCTCCCATGTTTATGTAGCCCCCGCCCGGATCCAGCCCCTTAGAGTACAAGGCTGCCGCCCCTAGCCTCGCGGGCGTCCCAAGGCTTGTTTGCTTGATCCTCTCACCCAGGCACCCCCGACGGCTCAGGCTGCTTGATTGGGCCGCGGAGACCGAGGTCTCATAAGGTTGGGGGACAGAGAGTCTGGAGGCGCTCGTTGGGGAATCCCTGGGTAGTGGTTCAGCCCTGCCACCGCCCCCACCGCTCCCGAGTCGCTTCATGGCGGCCAGGACGGTCTCGTGAATGTTTTGGGCCACCACAGCATCGGGCGCCTGCAACCACAGCTCCCCGGGACCCGTGGGCGCCGAGCGGCCGAGCTCCAGGAAGAAGAAAGAGTCTGCGTGGCCGCAGCGGCGCACGCTGAGCAGGGGCAGGCGCAGGGCGGGCGGCGGCAATGCCCAGTTATCCCGGGAGCCCCTGCCCCCGGGCTTCCGCAGCAGGCTCAGAGCCCCCGAACCCAGGCACAAGCGGTAGCCGCCGCTGCCCAGGCCTCGGGTCCGCCCCAGCCCCTTGGGCCGCAGCGTCACGGGCCAGATGTCCTGGAACGGAAAGAGGATCCTGGTCCCGGGGTCATCGTGGGAGCTGGGACCTAGGGAGACAATGGGCTGGTCACAGGGGGCTCCCGGGCCGGGAGGTTGCAGTCACTGCCCTGAGAGCTGAAGACCGGTAAACACTTAATGTTTGAACTTTCGGTGACCTGGGCTACGGATAAACCAAACCCACGATCCCCACAGCCCCTTGCAACCCAGGGCTCGGGCCTCACCAGCTGAGGCGCGCACCTCGAGCAGGGCGCTGTACCACGCCTGCTGCTCCGCTTCACTAGCCGCCGCCACGCCCAGGCTGCTGTCGCGCGTGTACAGGACGATCAGGTGGCGCTGGCGCGCATCCTCGCGCTTGCTGATGGTGCACGCGCCCACCAGGCTCACGCTGCGCTGGGGCCGCGCTTGGCCGCCGCGGAACTGCTTCTCGCTCTCATAACACTCGAGGCGCGGCGGGTCGGTGCGCAGGGCGAAGAAGCGGCGGCGCTGGGACTTCTGCTTCCGCAGGTGGCCGCAGAGCCGCACGTCGGCCGGGTAGGCCCAGGGCCGCGGAAAGCCGAGGGACACGTCGGCGCACTTGGACCCTGGGCTTTCCGTGGGGCCCCCGCCTTCGGGCTTCATCCGGAGCCGAAGGCAATAAAGCGGTCTGAGCCGCGGGGAGTGACCAGCAGAGGTGGGGCTGAGGTAGCGAGTCCGAGATAGCGGAGCAGCGACCTGGCAGCTTGCGGCCAGTCTTGATGCTCAGCGTCTCTCCCCAGCTCCCAACTTGAAGTTTGCGGGGTTTGGGCACAGCGTGTGCTCCCGTGGCTGCCCGGTGGCCCGCGACACCCTGGACTCCTATGGCCTCAGAGGTTCGACCCTACAGGCTCCCCTCCCTCCCTCCCGCTGGCCGCTCCTGGAATCCCCACCCCCTGAGTTTAACCCTCGCTCGGCCCGCCGCCGGCGCTGGAGTTGGGAAGTCTTGGAGAGGCGGCCTCAGCCCCTGGCGCGGAGTACTTTGTAGGGACAGGGAGTGTGGGGGCGTCTCTACCAATCACCTGACTGTACCCGGGCGGGCTGGGGGCCGCAACAGGGGCAGGTCGGGGCAACCGAGAAAGCCTCGGTGTGAGGCGAGTGTGACTGAATTGTGTCCGTGGTGATGGCTCTGGCAATTAGAGGGTGGCCAAGCAGAGCCTCCCTTGCAGCAGCAGCCCTCCCCGGCTCCCGCCACCTGCCACTTGGCCTGTAGGCGTCCACCATCTGCCCCCTTCGTGCCAGGGAATGGTTTTGTGCAAATCGTAGGAGCCATGGCTGCTGAGGATTGCGCAGGATTGATTTCTGACAGGAGGTTCCATTTCTTACTGAGTTTCGGTTGATAGAGGTGTCTTTGGATAAATTTCGGATTGGTTCCTATGCATAGGCCATACCTGCCAGAGATTCTGCCAAGGAACTAGCCACTTCTCAGGGACAATCTCCTCATGCTGCCCCATTGCCCTCAGCCCCTCCTCACCACCACTGCCCCAAGATGCAACCCCACCACCAGCCGAAAGGCTCTGATCACAGAAATGCAGATTTCTGGGTCAGGGGTACCCTTTGCTCCTTGTGTCCTGAGAGGTTTGAGATGGGGTTGAGGATTGGACGTTTTTGCACCTCAGTTCTGATCGAAGGACCACCAACTCACTTGGGGTGGGTGATGGCGCACACTCTGCGAGACAAACCAGCGTTTGACACATGGTGAGGCCTTAGAAGACCTGATGATATCGTTCTTCAGGCAAGTAGGATTCCTAAAGGGGGACGCTAAGGGTCCAGGAGAGAAGAGGCACCACCACGTGGCCCTTGTTCAAAATGGCATTCAGGGATAGGCTCCTTTGAGTAAGGGACAAGATACAACAACAGAATGGAAGCAAGGGAACCCACTTCTTTTTCTCAGACTAGTCCAGGGGCCAGGGCCTGAGCAGGGGAGGGCAGAGCTTCCCACCCACACTTCACCACCTCCTGGGGAAGGGGCCTGTTTGTGAGCTAGCATACCAGGAAGCCAGTGTGCTGTGTGTAAGGAGCTCGGGTCCTCACACACCTCTTCCAAGGTCATGGTGAGAGTGAGATGCAGGGAAGCAATGAGTATCATAGGGATGGGCACCTGGCTGGTGGGCAGACTGGCTTTAGGGCCTGCTCCAGGTGCCTCCCATCAGCTGAAGCTCCACCAAGGCACAGAGAGGCACACAGCTCAGGTGGTGGGGGGGGTGGGGGGGTGTGCAGCAACAGCAGCTGCCCTGTGGTGGGTGTTGGCCAGGGAGGCAGGTATGCAATGGATCTGTAAATGGCCACCAAACAGGTCTGTGTTCAAGGCCATAGTCCCCTATGTGGGCAAGGGCCTTGATACAGGCACAATGTGTGAAGTGGCAGGGACACAAAAGATGTCTTGCTGCTACCTCAAGGAGCAGGACACTGCAGGTGTCCTGCTGTGGTCCTGGCCTGGTAGTCTTACTCCCCTAGGCTTGATTTGAAGCTACCCAAGCAGGGTCTCTTCTGCATACCTTCTCCTTACTGCTCCCCATCAACCAGGACTCCCCAAGCACCCTAGTCCTTGTGAAATCACAGCTGCTATCAGAGACCAGCTCCAATCCACTTTGTGTCATTGAGCCCTGAGTGCTGGGTAACGCTAAAGCAGGAAGCAGCAGGGATCTGGGCAAGCCCCGCAGGGGGTGGGGAGGGTGTGGGGGTGGGAGCGAGGTGGCGATCAATGCCAGGTAATTTGGCCTGCTGGGTACCAGAAAGAGCCTACAAACAACTGGCTCATGTCAGTTGCCCTGGCAACACTGACCTTGATCGTACCTAGAAAAGATTTATTTCAGCCTGTAGCCCAGGTAACGTTGAGTTGTTCCCCAGGGACAGGAAGTGGCAGAACCTCAGCTGTGCTGGATGAGAGTGCTTCTCCCATCCTGTGCGTGGGGGGGTGGTGTCTATTTTTGTGTTCCCATGCCAGGGGCAGGGCACCATGTTCTAGGTTCCAATGAAAGAATGTTACCAGGGAGAGGAACCTGCAGGGAGGACACTGGGCCGTTCCATGTGCCTCTCCCTCCCCATCCTGAGTCCTTACTCCTCTGTGGAGGGGGATGAGGGGACAGCCATACATTTAGCATTTAGCCCGTACTCCCATCCCATGGCTCCCAGGTGTGACCTGGCAGGCTCCATTGTGGAGAGCATCCAGCAGCTAGCTCCTGCTTCATCACTCATAGGTGCAGCCTACAGGTGACCTGCTGAAGGCTGGGGCCAACCCAGGGGACTGCTGTCTGCGGCACATGGTCACAGCATTGGCCAGGGGCACATGTTGAGGGTGTGAACCTGGGTGAGTCACTCCAGCCTAATGTGTGCAGTGGGCTCATATTTGCAGCCACCAGGCACGGCCGTGCAGGGAGGAACACAGCCTCGTCATTTAGATATTTCCTATGAGGCCAGGGGTTTTTCCATTCTTTGCCACTTGCCAGGAGAGGCGACTCAATGGAGGATGGGAGCCCAAGGCACTGGGGCTCTTCAGAGCCAAGGAAGGCAGCTGCAGTCCTGTCAGCCTGTGCCCAGGGAACTCCTGTGTTTTTCTGCCCTGGGGTCTGAAGCTGACCTGGCATAACTTCTCCTATTGGTCATCCAGCCCTGGCGGGTGTGCTGGCTGCAGTTCATGTCGGACAGGGTGACTGGGAGGGGAAGGAGGTCTGCATAGGGAGGACCTGGGCCAGGCACTAGGCCATGAGGAAATCTCTGGGAGACAGCATAGGTGTGGCAGAAACACAGTGAGAAGCCCTTCAGCCCCCTGTCCTTTCATTTCCTACCTAGTGTTCCTGGAACTGGCAAGGGTGAGGGAGGTGGGGAAAGATACTACTATACCATAACAGATTTCAGTTCCCCCCTTCCTGGCTCTAAGCAGAAAGGAAAGAATGGGTGACAGAAGTAGGGAAGACACCCCCACCTAATTAAGGGTGGCAGAGAAAAATACTGGGAGAAGGGGAACAGAGAGAATATGAAAAACCCAAGGAACAAAGGATGGTGCCCCCTGGGAGGCCCCACCAGGAGACGGAAGGAGGGTAAAGGCTGGGAGGACAGGGACACAGACACAGACAGGGTGGGTACTGATCCCTGTAAAGGTAGGGAGGCCAACCCTGGTAAGGCAAGTAGCAGCAGCTAGGCGTACTTCCAGAAAAGTCTGCAATGTAAATAAACTGATAACCCAATTCCCACATCTCTGCTGTTCTCTGTGGCAGACTCAAAGAAATCCCAAGAATGAACAGCTAAGGCCCAAGAGTCCCTGGACAATGGTAGAAGGGACATTGTCCTTGGACAATGGTGGAAGGGGAAGGGCCTCTCTTGGCCTTGGGCCAAACAGCAAGAGCCTGAGTCCTCTGCTTCTCCTGAGCCAGGTGAAGTGTTTACCCCCACAGTCTGTCTTGTCACTACACAAACAGTCCATGGCTATTGATACAACATCCCCAGGTAGAAACAGACTAGGGAGGGGCTGAGAATGTCCCAGATCTAAGAATAGTCTATTCCCATCTCCATGTTGGCACCAAGCTCCTTTGCCCACCGCCAGCCCCAGTGGGAACGGCCCCCCTCACTACATCTATTGAACTGCAACCCCTCACAGGGGTAGCCCCCTCCCACCATGCTCCTTCCCATTGCTAAGAGAGGACAGTTCAGACAGTGAGTCTCTGTCCTGTCCCTGGCCAACCACAGCATCGTCACTGACCCCGGCAGTCCAGACCAGCAGAGCCAGGTCAAGGATCAGTCATGTTGACTGACCTGTGGCCCCTCAAGCTGGCCCAAAGCAAGAGCATGACAGCCATTTTCCTTTTCTTTCAAATGCAGTTCTTTTCCAACATTGCCTGCAATGAGCTTTGGTGCAGAGATTTGGGGGCGGGGAAGGCACATGGGAAAAAAAGAAAAAGAAAAAAAAACCCAGCCAATTGCACAAAGCCTTTCCCTGGAAAAGCCTAGGTTCTGGGGTGGTCAGGACACGTGGCTGCCCTCTCTCCACCCCGGGAGCTCTGGCTTTGGTGGTTGAGGCACAGATGGGAGACGTCTGGGAAGAGACAGGCTGGATGTATGTATATATATGTATATATGTACGTATGTGCGTGTATATATATAATAGGCTATATTAGAAAATTCTCTCTATGTATAAATATAAAACACTGGTATCCAAACATGACACCAACAGCTAACTAAAGTGCTTGACAGGAGCTGGGCCTGTGTGTACGCAGGTAAAACTATTCATCCTGAATGCCCAGGATGGGGAGGGGCGCTGGGGAAGCAAAACAATGGCAGGTGGTGGAGGAAAGTGTGTGCTGGCCAAGCCGGGCCACCAAGGGCACTCGGCCCGCCCAGGTTTTCTTGATCCCAGAGCTGTCTTGTCACTGTCTCTGTCAACACCATGCCTCATCTTTACCCTACTTTCCCCACTGCGCTCTGTCCACGTGGAGCACGGTGCTGGGGAGCCAAGCATGGGGGAAGAATTGTTCCCATGGGGGAAGGCCGGTCAGTCTGTGCCCAGAGTTTCCTCTGCCCACGGACAGGGCTGGGGGTGAGAGGACAAGGCTGTCATCATAATTAAGAGTCTGAAAAAATACCATGGCTCCTCCACCAGGCCCTGCCTTCATTCTTGCTGGGCCTCCCTCCCGGTGGGGGCAGGAGGAGGAGGGAGGGAGTCAGGGAGTCTTTGGGGCAGCTGACCCTGGAGGTGCCACTTCGCCTGTAAGCCCCGAGCAAAGCATCAGCACCTCCACCATCCCCAAGCCCCTGACCCTGCAGCACAGGGCCCCTGCTGGTCTCAGGCCCACAGAAATGCCCACAGGCAAGTGGTCACCAGAGCTGCAGGGAGCAGAGGGGTACCAGAATGCAGGGAAGAGGCCCCCGAGGACACAGTGCTACAAGAATGGGTTGGTGGTTGGAGGTTTGGAGGCAAATGGGCTTGATGAGGATCCAGTCTGGAAAGAAATGCAACAAATTATTAAATTAGAGGTGAAGAGCTGGAGGCCAGAGAAGAAACACAGTTCAGGATTCCTTTCTCCCTCAAAATTGCAGTGCTGGGGGAAGCGGGGAAAATGAAGGAGAAGCACTGGGAGGGGTGGGAGATGACAAGGCTTGGAAGAGGACCAACCCACTGGTGTTGGCTCCAACAACGCAGAACCTCACATTGCCCTCTTCTGGAAGGATTCTGTCCCCACCCCCAGAGTGAAAGCCAATGCCCCACACCACGCTCCTGAAGCTGGGACACTCACCATGAAGGGGTTGGTGGAGATCCCGGCTGGCTGGCTCAGTGGCCTCTGCCCCAGCTTGGCTGATCCTAAGTCCCCGAAGGAAGAGCCTGGGAAGAAGAGCCAGGGAGGCAAGAGCGACAACTCAGAGGACAGAATCCGCCTCGCTGCCGCCACTGACCACCTCCGCCCACCCTCCTTGGGGGACGGGCACTGGCTACATCCCCAGGCGGACAGCAAGAGGGGCCTTTCCAGACGAGGGGAGTAAAGGTACCCAGCAGTCAGAGAGCACACGGGCAGGTCTCTTGCTCCCCTGGCGCCCTCTACTGGTCAAAGAGGGCACCGGCTTGGGTGTCTGTGAGGCGTGGCTCTACGGCACAGAGCAGGGCCAGGAGAAAGGAGGGCGCGCCCCTTACCATTCTGCTGTGGAGTCAGCGAGCTCTGTGGGGGGAACAGTGTTGGTGGGAAGCTGCTGGCAAAGGCCCCAGTGGGTGGCACTGTCTGGGGGAAGCCAGGCCCAGCACTGCTCATCCCAAAGCCGGGCCCTGTGGAGTGGGAAACATGACGCTAAGGAGAATTGCAAGGTGGGCTGGACAACTGTTTTTCCTAAATCCCTCCAAGATGGGCAAATGGGGTATATTTTTTTCCCTAACAAGAGGTACCTGGTGGAAGTACCCTGAATGAGCCACGGAATTGTTCAGCTTCTCACAAAACCAACCAAACCTGCCCTCTCCCCAGCTAGGGGGTTGTGGCATGGAGAGCACAGTGGTTACAAACATAGGCACAGAACCAGGCCCAGCTTCCTGCTACCAACTAAACTGCATAAACTAGGGCAGATTTCTAACCCTCTCTGTGCCTCAGTTCTCTCATCTCTAAAATGGGGCCAGTACCTATCTCCCAGGGCTGCTGTGAAAATTAAACAATGGCTGTAAAGCACTGGGCACTGGGCCTGCCACATGGTCAGCTCCAGGGTTCTTAGCTCTTGTTCTTTTCTCTCCCCAGCCTTGTCATTTCAGGGAGCAGGGGGAGGGCCAGGGTAAGAGGAGAACACAGGACTCAGGCTGATGAGGCAGGGAACAGGCTGTGGTTTCAGGTGGCTTAAATTTGGGACATGGAACCAAGAGAGGCTAGGTGCCCAGAGGGACACTGCTGTGGCTTGGAGACAGAAGAGTCACTGCCACTGTCGGTCAACACTAAAACGATCTTCAGCTCTGTCTTGGTAAGTAGCAGTTTGTTTTTTTCTAATTCGGAAATATGATTCTGTGACTCCGGTGTTAGGTGGCCTGGCAATGAGTGGGCAGGGGAATGATGTGGACTGCCTGCCACTTCTCCTGACAGCGTGGGACAAGAGTTAAAAGAGAGGCTGTGGGGGAATGTGCACCCTGGAGAGTCTCAAACGGTGACCATGCTGGAGGCTTACCTGGGGCCAGGCCATTGGGCTGGAATGGGTTGGTGGAAGGCAGCTGGGGCTGGGCAGCAGGGGCTGCAAAAGGGTTGGTGAAGGCTGCACAGGGTGGGATGGGTAGAGATGGGAGAAAGAGGTATTTATTTATTTTCGCATTTGCTTAAGCCTCTGATGACCGAGCATTGCTCTAAATCTTGGTGTGCAACACTCTCCACTCCCTTCTGTGTCCACAGTCCCCAGTCTCCTCATGGTCTCAGATCCCCTCCCTGAGTCTCCATAGGCAGGACTCACCTCCAAAGGCAAGCCCTGTGCTGCTGCTGCTGCCAGTCGTGGCAGACTGGAGCGCGGGGACCTGGCCGGCCATCCCAAAGATGCTGCAATATGGGGAGAGAAGTTGGCATGCATATCCTTCAGGATCAAGGAGACAAGCTGAGCAAGGGACCAGGAGACAGCCAACTGTCCCGCTCTCAAGGATGGGGAGGGCGAAGGAGGAAGGGGAGAGGAGAGGAGAGGAGAGGGCCAGGAGGAGGGCCAGGCTGATCAGGCTGGGAGGCAAGGCCGGTGCTTCTGGCTGGCACTCCTGCCCTAAGGCAGAGTCCCCAGTGTCTGGACCTACCTGCTAGGGATACCTCCAGCTGGCACCCCAGGTCCCAGGAAGCTGCCCATATCTGCGCGGCTGTTTGGCTGACTGGCAGGTATGAGAGAAGCGGCACCAAATGGAGTCACCTGGCTGCTCCCTGGGCAATCACGGGAAATACAACAGGGAGTGCTGCAGTGAGACAGGCTGGAAGGGGCAGGAGAGGAGATGGAGCTGGGGGTGTAGTGGAGGAGGAGGAGTGTAGTGATGGTATGAGAGGCACCCACTGAGTTCTCTGAGCCGGCCTGCTTTCCCAGGGCCCACCCAGTTCAGGAGGGCTTGTCTCCCGCTGAGGATTCTGGGCAAGGAGATAGCTCAGCCCATCTTGATCTTCCCTGTGCTCAAAGCTGCCTCTGCTGAGCGAACAGCAGCTCTCCGTGTCAGGCCATCCTCCCTGCTGCTCTAGTTTGGCTTACATGTCCCATTTTTTCCCTCAAGAGATGAAAGTTTGTCCTTTCCTCAAACCAGCATTTCCATTGATTGAGACGTCACACGAAGGGGCAGGCAGAGGAACTGGGAAGGAGAGCAAGGCCCGAGCACACTAAGAAGCCTCTCCTGGGCTGTGGAGCTGATGAGCACATCTCCAGCCGCCAGCGCCATTCCCTCCCCAATGAGCCACCTCCTCTTGGGAGGCCACCCTGATGTCCTGACCTTGGGCATGCGGCTCAACCATCTTCACAGCCAAGAAGAAAAAGCATAGAGGGCCAGTCCCACAGGAGGCAAGAGTCCTTACAAACAGCCCAAGGGCAAGAGTCCTGGAAATTGTAAGCAATTTTGTCTTGTGGGAAGAGGCGTGAGTCCCTGTCATTTTAAGAAAGCCTCTTCATCTGTGTGTCAAAAGTCTCTTCTGTATCTTGGGACTCTGTTGACCACTCTGGGCTGTTGTGAAGGTGAAACGAGACCACAAATGGAAAAAAGCTTTATTTTTATGAGTGTTGGAACACTCACTTATTACTGAAGTGAAGCAAACTTTGCCTAGAGTCTGCCACATGATGGTGCTAAATAGTTGCTTGCTGAATGAATATGTAATTGAGTAGAATCAGGAGAACTGGATTCTAGACATGGCTCTACCACTTGCTACCATGTGCTGTGACTCCAGCAAATCTCACTCTCCTGAACCCTCTTGTAGGGTGGTCATAAAGACCCTCTGAGACAAATGAAAGGGTTTTGAAATCTGTAAAGTACAACACAAACATGAGGGATTATCATACTTACAATATAAGAAATTGCTTCCAGGGTCAGAGAAGACAAGGTCTCAGAGGAAACATGATGGCTGTCTCAGATCGAAACACAAGTGAACAAAGATCCTCCCTGAACCTTTAGCTTGCAGCCTTGGCCTTCAACAAGAGGCCCCTCCCATGGCCTCAGCAGGCTAACTCCTACTCACCCTCAGGCTCAACAGAAACATGTCTTCGGATGGGCCTTCCCTGACGCACTGATGTGAATTTGACCCTTGTTTCCTCTCACAGCTCATTTCCTTCATAGCACTTGACATACTTGTAGTGATAAACTTTGGTTTATTTAGGTATTAATTGTGTCCCCACTAGACTAATTCCACTACTAAGGATTTTCTTATAGATATAACTTGCAAACATGCAAAACATGACACATAGAGGGTTATTAACTGTGGCACTGTTTAACAGCAAGAGACTGGAAACATCCTGAATATGCATCAAAAGGGACTGATTAAATTATGGCATATACATACAATGGACAATTATGGAGCTATAAAAAAGAATGAGGAAGCTCTTAAAACGGATAAAAAAAGATCGAATAGTGCTGTTAAGTTAAAAAAATCAAGGTGCAGAATAGTATAATTATGCATTATGCTATAAAATAGTTTTTAAAAAGTGGGTAAACAGGAAAATAAAAAATGAATAAGTTTCACGCCTGTAATCCTAGCACTCTGGGAGGCCAAGGCGGGCGGATTGCTCAAGGTCAGGAGTTCAAAACCAGCCTGAGCAAGAGCAAGACCCCGTCTCTACTAAAAATAGAAAGAAATTAATCGGACAACTAAAATATATAGAAAAAAAAAATTAGCCGGGCATGGCTACATGCCTGTAGTTCCATCTACTCGGGAGGCTGAGGCAGGAGGATTGCTTGAGCCCAGGAGTTTGAGGTTGCTGTGAGCTAGGCTGACGCCACGGCACTCTAGCCCAGGCAACAGAGTGAGACTCTGTCTCAAAAAAAAAAACAAAAACAAAACACATAAGTGAAGGCCACAGGTTCCTCTTCCCAGAGGCATGGCCGCGGAGAGAAAAATGAGACAACAGAGACTAGCAAGGCTAAGGCAGTGGAAACATCTTGTAGGATGGGAAACCTTGAGTGCCTTTGTAGAAAGAGTGTATGTCAGTAGGAAAGGGTGTATGTCAGCAGAGGCGGAGGAAGTGGAGGTGAAATCTCATTAAGATAGCTGATGGGATAAAACCCTGAAGAAAGTGGAAAATGATGAGGGATAGCATTCGAAAAGGAAGATCACTTGTTTCTGAGAGGTAAGAGGAAGAAAAAGGGAGAGGAAAAGATAAAGACATGAGACAAGGAAAAGGAAAAGCCAGGCTGGTTCTCAAAGCTTCTTTGCTCCCTGGCCCCCTGAGACCACAGCCTAATTTCTTATCAGTTAAGTTTTGGGCTTTTCTGAATGCCCCACAATTGTAGTTTGAATCTCCTTGCTCTTCCTTTTTTAAAGGCTGTCTTTATCCTTTATAAGATGACCTTCCCTGTGCCTAAGTATGAACGAGGGTGACCGGGCCCTAAGTTGGAGCAGCCCAGAATCCAGCAGGGAAGAGACGAAGTGCCCAGTGCCCACCTGCTGTGAGGCCCTCAAGGCCAGTTTCTTTTCACTGAGTGTCAGCACTTATAAGACAGTGCTTTCCTCTGCCATCTCCCTCCCAAACGCCCGGCTTTCTATATGAACAAGTTCTGGTTGCAAGCTTCCAGGGTGAGTCTATAATGCCACTGGGCATACTTGGTTATCAGTCCTTTCCAAATCACAGGATGTAAGACAGGCTGGAATCTTCTACTTCCTCCAGACCCAGACCTGGGTCTAGTTTCCTTCCCCTGCCCGACTGCCTCAGAGTGCAGCATATGGAGTTTCCACATGAACACAGCTCTCTCCTCAGATGGGTCTGATTCTTCAGTACTGCTCTGGGCCTTTGTGTTCCAGGAGCTTCCCCAGTGAGGACCAGGCCTTCAAACCTACCAGGCTGGGAGAGAAGTTGCTCCTCCCTGGGCTGCAGGCCATGCTGTACCTCCTTGTGGACACTAGGGGGCAGGACAGTCCCCTAACCCAGGTGGAGTCGGACCCCCTGCACAGACAGCCCATTCGCACAAAGGAGGGGTGGCTCCTTGGAATACCTATGCTTGTTTGCTTTGCATATGCTTCTTAAACACTTCCAGGGCCTCACTCCATGCACCTGGATTTGTAAGCATGCCTTATAGCTGCTTCAAGGGAAAATGCAGTTTTTAAAACCTCCCCTCTCCACACTCCCCCTCAGAAATATAAAAATAAAACCAGGCTTGTCAGAAGAGACACCCACCTCTCAAGATCTCCTTTTCTACTTGACACTCAATGGTTCTTTTTTTAAATTTTTTTGACAGGGTCTCCCTCTGTCCCCAGGCTTCAGTGTAGTGATGTGATCACAGCTCACTGCAGCCTCAAACTCCTGGGCTCAAGCAATCCTCTCATCTCAGCCTCCTGAGTAGCTAGGACTACAGGCATGTGCCACCATGCCTGGCTAATTTTTTATAGAGACAGGGTCTTGCTATGTTGCCCAGGCCCGTCTAGAACTGACCTCAAGTGATTCTCCTGCCTCAGCCCCCCAAAGTTCTGAGATTATAGGTGTGAGCCACCACACCTGGCCTCAATTGTTCTTTATGTCACACTCACAGGAACATCCGCAGGATCATGGCGTAGTGGAAAGTGAATGCGGTTTGCCACTTATCAGCACTAGATTTTGGCTTAGTCACTGGCCAAGTTGAGCTAGTTTCCTCCACTGCAAAAGGGAGCTCTTTCCTTCTGTGTGGACATAATATGTGAAAGTTCCAGCAATGGCAGTATCTTCTTAAATGTTGGTTGGCTCTTGGTTTGGCTGCAGATTGACTGCTTTTTGAGAGGGCCAGACACTGGACAAAGGGTTTAATGCCTGGGACATCTGTGAGGCTGAGACCTTCCTTCTCTCTGGGTCTGCCCTGAAAACTCTGTCTTTAAAACAATCAGTTGTGCTAGGAAGGCATTTCTCAAGGGGCCATTTTTTAACACCCTTGTACAGGCTGTTTCATAGCTTCCATTCCCAGGAACACATCTTTCTCGCTAAATTGAATATTCCTGTACCAACTTACACTCCTGCCAACAGTGCACAAAATGTTGGCCATCATCAATATTTAAAATTTTTTGCCAATAGAATGTACAAAGTTATCTTATTCTAGCTTGCATTCCTGATTAGTTAGGTTGAGGATATTTTCACATTTTTTTCTGCATATACCTGTTTGTATCCCTTGTACATTATTCTATTCTTTCTTTCATATTTACAGAAGATTTACAAATACTTTGTGGATATTAACTTTTGTCTGTTTTCCATGTTATATCTTCTCCCTATCTGTTTCACACCTTTAAGCTTTGTTTTGGATATCTTTTATCATATAGAACGTGACCTACACAGTTTCTATTTGTTAGAATTTATGGAGATTTTGTTTCCTAGTATATGGTCAAATTATAAAAGGGTTAAATATTTGAAAATAATATATATTCTGTCTGTTCTACTTACATTTATTAGATCAAACTTATTAAACTGTTGCTCAAATCATCTACTTCCTTCCTTGACCATCTATCTGTCTGCTAATCTTGTAAGGGAGTGTATTACAGTCTCCTATTCCATTGGTTCATTACGTTCTCATTGTGTCTAATCGGTTTTGAATCTCAAGGTTATGCTGTTAGTTACTTTAAGTACATGATTATGAGAATGTCTTTGTGAATTTTAAGTTTTATCAATATAAAATGTCTCTTTCTGCTCCCATCCAAAAAACTGAAAATAAAAACAGAAGCAACCAACCAGCTCACAGTGGCACCATGGGAAGGCAGAGCGACAGTCAAGAAGTCTGGGCTCTGATCTCGGCTCTGTCATTCTGTGGGCTGCATGACTAGGCAAATTGCTTAACTGCCTCATCTTTAAAATGACTAAATTTTAAGGGTTCCTTCCAGCCTCAAAACTCTATGATCAGAGCACCTTGGGTAGGCTGTCAGGTGGGAAGAATAACTTACCAGAGCTGTAACTTCCAGTTAGCATCCGACTGGCTGGCAGTGAGGGTAGAGAAGGGAAAGGGTGGGTAGAGGAAGGGAGAAAGAGAGAGCATAAGTCACTGGCTTTTCCCAAGACAGCTAGGCTGGACAGTGCTCCAGCTGCCCTCCCATGTGTCCAGGATGTCTGAAGGCAGAGGGCAGCCCAAAGGCTATGAAGACTGGATGTCTGGGAGCATAGGGAGGAGCCAAATGCTTTAAGAAGAACTTCAGAGTCTCTTGCAATTGCTTACTGACACAGCATAGAGTTTATAGGCCTTTGCTCTTAGAAGGATAGGTGAAGACTACTGGAGACTATCTTGAACTTTGACCCTTTCGGGCAGTATACCATGCTGACAATCCTAGCAGTTTAGAGAAATGGTCATGTCCATTCTTAATTTTTCTAGGACTCGAGTCTTCCATACTTTCTAGTCAGAAATTTCCTACTATGTAATCTGGACAGCTCCTGGTGCAATTTTAGTCATTTTCTTTATCTGAAAAAATAGAGCATAGAGCCCCCTCTTCCTGACAAGAATGTGTCAGACCACTCTCATCCTTTCCTGGAGCTGCTTCTCTTTGTGCACAATTCTTTAGGTTAGTGAGAATGTGAATGAAGGGTAAGGTATGGACGTGGACAACTGGATGCAGTTGGAAGAGAGAAAGAAAACCAGTGGGGCAGAGTTTACCTGCAGGTGTTGGCTGGGTCTGGAATGGGACTTGACCAGTTGGAGGGATGCTTCCAAATGCAGAAGAGCTGGGGCTACTGCCAAAGGCATCAAAGTTGGCAAAGCCCCCATGGGAAGGTGTCTGGCCTATAGGTGGAGGAAATAAAAGGTTATATATAGAAAATGTAATTCATAGCTACATGTCTACCAATTATAAAGGGCAAGGGCCACCATTCTGGGACATCTGCCTTTCCATAGCGTCTTCTTCAGAGAGAGATGGCAGCCGGTGAAAGAGACATCCAGAGACCTCCAAGTTCACTCCCTGCCATCTTTTATCCTTACTCCATGAGGCATTAACATTTTTGTCAGGGCCTAGTTTGGGGCAGAATCATATGAAAAACAATATTTTTTTGTAAGGGAAGGAGGTTAAAAAATAAAAAGGGAATATAGGTACCACTTTGCTAAACTCTCTGTTGGCTATTGTTGCTCTTTGGGAAGGAGGCAGGGGAAATGAACACATGATAATCCCCCTTCTCCCATTTTAATAGAGAGAGAAAGCAATAAAAAGGCTATTTGCAGTGTTCTGAAAGGAAGGGCTATGTGCCCCCAACTGCAATGCCTTATGGTCAAACCCCCAAACATAATCCTGCTGTACTTACTGGACCTCAGTCCTCCCAGCCTTGCTGCTTTAGAACTACCATCACATCTGCATGCATGTAGAGATCTAGAGCCCTGGGAAACTTGGCCACCCCGAGGGGCTGAATTTCTTGTGTTATGGGTACATATGTTATAGGGAGGTTCTCATCCCAAGTGCCACCTACCTCCAAAGGCAGGGAATGCAGCAAAAGCTGGTGCTGCCTGGGGAGCAGCAAAGGGGTCTCCACCAATGTCAGCCAGCAGGTCAGTACTTGCTTTCTTGACAGAAGAGTGGGGAGGTGGCTGAGAGCTCCGGGCCTGGGATGTCCGAGCTTGAGACTGACTAACAGACTTGGTGGAGAAGGAATTGCATGTAGCACTTAGAATCCCAGACATGACCAAGGCCCCTCCACAGCTCCCTAGGTTGTCCCCAGGCAGGCAGGTGGAGAGAGAAGACTGAGTAACTGCCTTCAACCAAGAGGATTCCTGGGCACAAGTTGCCTTAGCTCCTCTCATACCTCATATCACCCTTGTCGTCTCAGTATACCAACTACCAGAACCACATATTTTAGAGCATACAAGCCAAGGTAACCCTAAGATATACAGGAATGTTGCCTAAAAGTACCCCTGGAGCTGTCACCTCCTCATCTTTCCCAGGTATTGGATGCAGTGTCCTGGCCCCTTCTGTGTTTCCTTGGTGGGAATGGTCAGATTTGGAGTTGATACTCTTGACTTCCTTAAATACCACTTCCTGTAGGGCTCTATCTTCCAAAATATATGAGGTTCAGAGGTGATAAATGCAAGACTTAGGCAACAGCAAGGCTCATAGCTTTTGTACTGTTGTCTGCTAAGTCCAGGGGATTTGATTTAGGAAACTGACACCCCTGTCTCCCAAATCTCAACATAAACATGAAGGGCAGATCTGAGAGTTACCTGGCTTGAGGTGGAGGCAGCAGCTGAGAGAGATGGCATAGGATCACCTGGAAGTGTCCGCAGGGGCTTCCCTTCTGATATGGAGCCCTGAACAGGGGTAGAGGTACTGCCTTTGGTATAAGTGGGCCCCTTGATTTGGTCTGGGGGGATATACCTTTGAGAAAGAATAGTTAAGCTGTAAAGAGAGGGATAAAACCTTGGACCAGGCTCAGCCTAGGTGCTTGGGAAAACACAGGTTACAATGTCCTTTCTCATTTTTTTTCCCCACTAATACCCTTTTTTGAAGGGAATTTAGCGACCCAGCAAAATTCTGCCTATTGTGAACATTCCTTTGAACACTTGAAGACCATTTCTTCAGCAGGAGCATTCAGTTTGCTCTGGTTTGTACCTATTTTTCCTTCTTCTCCCCCTCCTCTTTTTGACACCTCGAACAGTCTGGGTTTCATGAAATAACACACACAATAATGCTGACGGACAGGTGATCTTATTTTCCAACTTCCTATTCAAGGTCCCCCTTTTTATTTCCTGGGTGTTTCTTCAGATTCCTCCTTCTCGGTCACGCAGAAAAGGTGTCTGCCACCTAATCCTCTAGCTGCTCACAATCTGTATTTCTATCTGCCAGCTCTTGATGCTTCTGATAAAATCCCCTTCCCCTACTCTGGAAGTATCATCTCAATCCTGAGGACATCCCCAGGAGGGACTCCAAAATGTGGTTTTATCCATGTCAGTCTCCTTGTCCTCTGCATTTTCTTCTCCACATTGTAGTTACTCCCAGTGTGCACATACCCCAGAGATCAAACAACAGGAAGTGAAAGTTGGGAGAGAAAAGGCAAAGGAGAATGGAAATGTTGTTTTCTCCATCAGGAAAACAGAATACAGTTGTCCCTTGGTATCCTTGGGAAATTGGTTCCAGAATCCACCCCAGCCCCCAGTAGATACCAAAATCAGAGGATGCTCAAATGTCTTATATAAAACGGCGACATATTTGCATGTAACTTATGCACATCCTCCCATATACTTTAAAACGTCCCTAGGTTACTTATAATACCTAATGCAATGTAAATGCAATACAAATAATTACTGTATTATATTTTAAAATTTGTATTACTTTTTATTGTTGTATTGTTATCTTTTAATTTTTTTCCTCAAATATTTTTGATCTGTGGTTGGTTGAATCTGTGGATGTAGAACCTGCAGATACAGAGGGCTAACTATACACATAAATCATGAAAAGATGGCTAAGAGCATAAAGCTATAAGGCATGGGCTTCCAGCCATCTCTCCCCACATACAAGATCAGCTGAGCTATAAAAATGGACTCCCACAGGCCTACCTCCTTATTCCAATTAGTCCACTGTCTCCCCAAAAAACGGGACATCAAATCTGCAGGGTTAGCAACTGAGAACAAGTTGTCCTTTTATGGAGATTTATTATTTTGCAGTCAAATGCTCTACCACTGAGCAGTACCCCTACGCTGAGATTTATTATTTTTAAGTCAAAATTTAGCCCTAACTGAATGAGTAGAACAGAATCAACCCAAGTCTAGCCTTTGTAAGAAGCCCAAATTGAACTCTGGAAACTGGACTGTCACATGAAGGATGTCTTGAACACATCTCCATAGCAATTTCTTTCCTTCTCCTTACCATCTCTTCTTCTCATATTTTTCCTGGAGAAACTCCTTCACCTTCTGAGGATCCCTGGAATCTGGTACTAAAGATGTCCGAGCATCAAATAGACCTAGCCATATCTTCCTGCAAACCTAAAAGAATGAAGTCAGGTGACAAAGGAGTTGGAGCAGAAAGCATGAAATACAAAAGATACCATTTCCAACTTATTCATCAATAAATATTTATCGAGCACGGACACAGTGCTAGAATCTGGGTATACCTACAAACCAGACATGATCCCTGTCCTCACAGAGTTTATAATCTAATGGAGAGGTCATGCTTTAGACAAGTAAACATAAATTTATAATTACATGTTATGACATGTATTGAAAAAGGAAAATAGAGGACCACAAGAATTATTTGAGAACTAAATTAGGATGGGGGTAGGGTCAGGGAAAATTTTCAGAGCTCTAGTTTCCAGGGCATCCTCCAGAGGCCCATGATGGCACCCTCTAAGTAAGCCAGTCACCTCTACGTAAGTTAGCTAGGGGTACTGCTAACACCAAGGATGGCAACTTCCAATCAACAGATTTAGCTGGGGAAGGGGTTTAAGTCACTTTCAAGTAAATGACATAGACTTAAACCCAGGTTGTCCAGGCTCAAGTCAGCAGAGCTGGCTCTAGGAGATCTTACTCAGAGAGGCTGGCCTAGTCAGCTCTGAAAGCTCCTCAGCTAGAGCTCTACCCCTTTTCCCCTCTAGCGCCCAGGGGCCACCCTCTATGGAG
The DNA here is from genome assembly GCA_008086735.1 of Cheirogaleus medius. Lineage (NCBI taxonomy): Eukaryota > Metazoa > Chordata > Mammalia > Primates > Cheirogaleidae > Cheirogaleus > Cheirogaleus medius. The sequence goes on along the minus strand of VBSM01002153.1, from coordinate 25,919,346 downwards.
ATATTGCTCCTTCCCTCAATTCCCCCAAAAGGGGCTCAGACAAACCATAATTTGTATAACTAAGATTCTGTAAATATACAAATATACATAGGATAAGAAATCTTACATACTAAAAAATTAAGAGAAACTTGACCAAAAAAAGAAAACTATAGGGTTTCTCTACAATCTTGAGGCAAAGCTCTACGTACAGATAGGGCAACCACAGCCTTCTGACCATTCCATCAGTGGCAGCTCACCTCATTGCCACGAGACTGCAGGAATACTACTTCAGGTTCAGTGAAAGTTGTCATGGAGATGGACTTGACACGATGAGGAGGGTTCAGGCCTCTCCTGTGGGAGAGAAATAGAAAGAGAAGTATAATACAGTTAGCATTGCAGGCTGTCTATGGGAGGAGGGGGAGGGAGAAAGGATAAAACAATAGCACATAAACTAAGCTCAGCTAGAACCCCCCACCTGAAGCTACTTCCTAATTCCAGGAAAGAAGGAAAATAAGAATATTTTAGAGGCTTCTTATAAAAAGATAGGCAAGGGAGAGTCAGGAGGATATTGTGATTCTAGTCACTCAGGAGAGGGGCAGAGCCTACCCATCCAGAAGCTAGCTTCCCTTAGCCTGGCGTAGATCCCAACAGTTTCAGTCTTCTGGAACTCAGACATGTGACCACTTACCATTTCCTGTTTTATCATTGTTTTAGACCTGCAGCACATCTCCCATGATCCCAGAGCCCACAAAAACACAAATCCCTCAAGCATGAAGCAGGCAAAAAACGAAGGCCCATGACTATTCCTGATAACACAAAGATAGGATTTGCTGACAAAAAACGGAGTCCCTAGGCCAGCTGCCCCTACTTTTACCCATACATAAATGTGGAGTGGCAGTAAGGAGAGAGAGGGTCCCTCTCTTTCACGAAGCCATCTCTGGGAAAAGAAATATTTGACTTTCATGTTTCTAGATCTTTCAATAAAGCAGAAAGAAATCAAGTTCAACCATGAGATATGAGACTGGCATGGGCAAGAATATATATCCTGTAGTGATGCTTTTGTGCCTGTTCTGTATGTTCTGTTAACTCCCTAGGAGTCCGTTTCTGCCTACAGAAACCCTGTGGAGATTACAGTAGAAAAAAAGGCGTCCTTGCCCCCACTCAACTGGTCTCCAGAGTGTTCTAACACAGGAAACTTGAGGCTAAGCCAGGCAGGTCCTTCATAGGTTCCTCTTTCCTTGCACCTTAAGTTTTACTCTATCTAGACTTACTGCCCTTATCAGATTAAAACAAAACTGGCCAAACCAAAACAAATAAACTAGACCCTGGGACCAGCAGGAAAGAGTCTCAGCTGATTATGCCTCTTCAGACTTCTCCTCTCATGGAAAAAATGGGCAATTAAAGATGTTAAAATGAAAGTAAATCTAGAATAGGGTCCTGGCTGATGCTCCGGGAAAGCAAAAGGAGAAAAAACAGATCACAAAATTTACCAAATAGAAATCCTAAAAATTCATAAAGAAGGTGGGAAAAACATTCATGCTTACCACACACACACACACACACAGAGAATAAAGGTGCTCCTGCCAAGTGTGGGAGAATGGCAATGTTCCTGCTAGTTGTAAGTGAAGGCAGTGAGGCAGGGAGTAGGGGGCAGATGACACAGTACAGAGTGAGTTGCGGCTGCCCTTTTGGATGGCAGATTATTCATTATGGAATTCTAACAAAGGACAGAACACTGGAGGGAGGCTACAGTGGAGGTAGTTTTCAGCAATTCTGCTGCTAGACTTTTAAGTGAAGGGTCTCAAAATACCCTTATAAAAGACAAGCAATATCAAAGAAGCCTGATGCCCCAAGGAAAGATAAGAGCAGGGAAAACCAAAAGCAAGGCTTTGTTACTACATATCAAACAATAGCTCTTAAACTTGATCTGCCCTGAAGACTCTCTTCCTATCACATTTCAAAGATAGTCCAGTTTTCTCTCCTAAAGTCTCTCTTGCTAATGGCTTGGTTTGGTTTTGCTTTAAATTCTAGTCAGGCTGCTTTTATACTCTTTCTCTTGCTCACCTTAAACACTGACCTTTCCCCCTCAGAATGTCAGGCATTTCTGAAGTCTAGCCAGACCTCATTGTTCCTATGATCTTAGAGGTCTTCTCCTTCACCTCCTACTAACCAATATTTACTTTGCCAAAATACAAGGCTTTATGGCAGGCACTCTGGAAGATACAAAAATGATAGGATCTAGTCTATCACCAGGAGCTTAACAGGAAGGACCCAGGAAGCCTGGACAAGGATATTTCTCAATGCAGTAGGGTGCTATTCAGTCCCGCACTGTTGGATCAGGGAGAATGTGATTCCAGGATGCAGCAGTGGGGGAAGGAAGAGAAATGGTCATGGGAAAGGTAAAATGTATTATGTTTACACTAGAAAAACAGATTCTAAGCCTATCACAAAAAGGTCATTGACATTTCCTGAGAGGACAACCAGGAACTGTTAGCAAAGTGTAAACAGGGAGGTGTGCTTCCTTGTTAAGGGAGGGGGAGGGACTCAACACAGGCATGAATCAAAACGGGATGCTTAGAACAACAGAACTTCTTATGGCTGAGCTTGGACTGGAAGTTTTTCTTGGGGAGTGGATGATAGGATGATGGGAAGGCAGAAAAAAATAAGAAGTGATTTAGGTGCTTTGAGCCAAATGAATCTGATGGAACAGGATGTTTCCATAGCACAGTACAAAAAGCATTGCTCTGACCTTGATGTCTGTAGACTGGATTATGTATAACCAGAGCCACACTTTGGGGGCAGGGAGAATTCTCTACAAGGCAACACTCTGCAGCCCAGGAAGAGGGCCTAGTTACATGGCCTATGAGTCAGAGTATTTCTTTCTGAATCATAGAGAGGCCGTGGCTGGCTGAGAGAAGCATTTTAGAAACAAGAGCCCCTCTCTTCCCAGTAGCTGAAATCAAATGGTCTAGGTATGCTGGGTACATACCAGGGTCATGCAGTGGGCCAGATGTGAGTCACTGGCCTGGAATTAAACAGACACAACACTTCAGCTTGCACCCAGTCTCCCTAACATAACTCTCAGGTTCTTCCCAAGAGAAGTAAGAGTTGGCAGAAGGCACTGCCCTTCAGTTAGCACAGCAAATCCATTTTGTTATTTCCAACCAGGAGGTGCTGAGGAAATACAGAGTTAAATCTATTTTCCTAGAAAAGGGCAAATTTTTCCAATTGCAAGCAAGTATAGCTGTGTATAGTGGCTCACACCTGTAATCCCAGCACTTTGGGAGGCCGAGGCAGGAGGATCGTTTGAGCCTAGGAGTTCGAGACTACTTCTGGGGCAACATAGAGAGACTCCATCTCTACAAAAATAAAATAATTAGCTGGTCATGGTGGTATGTGCCTGTAGTCCCAGCTACTCAGGAGGCTGGATTGCTTAAGCCCAGAATGTGAAGGTTGCAGTGAGCTATGATCACACCACTGCACTCCAGCTGCACTCCAGCCTGGGCAACAGAGTGAGATCCTGTCTCTTAAAAAAAACCAAAAAACAAAAAAGCAAGTATATTACTAGGACTCAGGTCTCCAGCCAGTCATGTTGTTTTATCTATTGCAGTTTCTTTTTCACAGGGCACCTAAAGGGCATTTGAAGTACTCTGATCATTTGGCCAGTGAAGCCAGTTTTCTGTGTAGATGCTAAAGTCTGCCCAATTCTCTCTTCCTCTCTTCCTCCTTTGCTTTGATCTTTGATTCCTTTTTTTTTTTTGGCAAGGATGAACTCTTTGATTCTATTAAGCATACTACTATTTCCACAAATACCATACCTTTTGTTTTTCTGTGGAGATCACCCTCAAGCTGGCCCAAATTTTTGCTTCTATCTTACTTCATAAAAGCATCAAACCTGCTCAGCTGCTCAGATAAGAAGGTTCTGCCAGGTCAACAGTGGAAAAACACCAGTTCCACCCAGCACCCAAGTTCTCTTATTTGTGCCAAATATGGACTTGGGAATTCCTTGCCTCTGAATATTTGTGTTCAAATTCATACACTCCAGATTGTGTTTCTTTGCTCCTGGGATTCCACTTCTCTGCCTCTAAGCAGGGTGCAACTAAACCAGTTTAGTTTTTATCTTGGACTCAAACGTCGTCAAGTGTCTCTATTAGGAACTCTCACTAGTCCCTAACAGGAAAGCTCTCCTATTACCATGCTCCAGGGACAATTTCACTAATTTTAGGAAATCTCTTCCTAATCTAAATTCTGCTTCAACCTATTTCCTTTGTTCTTCCTCAGTAGCTATGATAAACTGCTTCCCTGATTAGACCCAGGTAGAGTCCCGATAATATCATTAGCTTCTCTCCTTTTTAGGCTCAAACTCAATCTCATTTACTTTTCCCTTCCTCCACATCTTCTTCCATCCCTTTGGTAATTTATTACTTCCTTAGAGGCTTGTCAAGGGGTTCATGGGCCCCTTATGATAAAGTGCCTAAATCTGTAACTTAGTGAGACTCTGTCAAGCTCTGCCTAGCAGAGGTAAATAGGAAAGGCGAGGGAAGAGGGGATGGAGGGATGGGACTAAAACAGGGGCAAGGTACGTGTGTGTCTCTCCAAGGTACATGTGTGTCTCCAGACAGATGGAAAAGTACTGAATTATTGAACAACATGCTACACCTTTCCTTCCATGGAAACAAAAATGCTTCAACTAGGAACCACTACTTAGTAAGCCAGACAAGGAAACTAAGGTACAGGCAAGGTAGGAACTTGTCACAAAAAAAGAGCTGTCAAGCACATCTCTTGACACCCAGCTCAGAGCTCTCCCCATCTTAATTCTGACTCTCATTATTACAGTAAAGTTGGGCAGAAATAGAAGAGACAAGTAACTGTTACTGAGACCTAACAGATAACAGATTAAAGGATGGACCCAAACAGCCAGGACAAGGAAGCATGTCACACTCTGCTGAAAAAATTGGGTATGAAAGTTAGTGTCCATTGTCCATTTCTCATGTCAATGAGCTCTCAGGCCTCAATGTCTGTTTTCTTTATAAAGATCAGTGGTTTATCCAGAGAGGCATTCAGGCAAACCAGAATAAGAAAAAACATTGAAGGCACTGCTTTTAGTGGCAATCTCTACCCCATTTTAAGATTCGAATGGCAGATTCATCCTCCATTAGAAGAGTTAGAAACATAACAAACAAACAAGCATATGTGTATGTTGGCGAAATTAAACAGATATATATCTAGGTTAAGGAAATTAGGTACTGGAAGAAAACCAAATGAATAAAAGTAGGTCAAATGTGGGACCTACAATTGTGGCAGTATGTATGTAAATTTAGAAACAGAAACTAGCAGTGTCTCCCTGAGGCCCTCACACCAATGCTGTAGTTTTTTGCTACAGCTGAGAAAATATTTCTCATTAAAAAAGAGAGAGCAAGAATGAGCTCATACATGCTGGGATGAAGGCATAGTCACACCCACCCACCAATATTTAAAAATGTGCATTGTTCTTCAGATCTTAGGAAATTCAACTTTGGCTGCAACAGTAAAATTTGCTACATCAGCCAACTCAGCCAGCTGGGAACTCTGGTAATTCTGCTCACTGCCCCCAGAAGACTCCATCCCCTTAAGAGGTAGACATATTTGTAACACAGCGAACGAAAACTGGCCTTTAAAAATAAAGCCATCCTGTTGTCTCCTTTCTCTGGCTATGGTGCTGAAATGATATTTCATTTTTTCCTCAATATTTTCTTCATTTTAACAAAGAATATTTCTTCTCTTTACATCATATCTCAATATGAGCTCTCATCATTCCCTAACTCGTACTGAGCTTTATTTTACTTCATAGCACTTACCACTACCTACAATTACATGTAGAATGATTTATTTACAGTCCAATGGCCTCCACCAGGATGTAAACTATGTGAAGATGGGGACTTTGTCACTATCATATCTCCAGTGCATAAAACAGTGTTTGGGGCTTGATAAGCATCCAACAAATATCTGTTGACTGACTGAATGAATGAATGTGCAGGCTGTTGGTCTACTACAATTTTCACTTCCCACCAACACAAAATACTAATTTATGGGCAATCAATCAACCATGTGGATTGAAGATGCTAATTGGTCTACATGCCACCACGGAGCCATGCCTCCCTACTGTCTGCTGGACTGTGTGTGTGCTGTCTCCTCACTTTGCAGCCAGCAGTAAGTATCCCCTGCCTTACACATTCTGCCCATGGCCCACTTACCAGCTCCCAGCCCTTGTCACAGTACCTCAAAGGGACACAGGTAATGCTTTGTTAAGACTCCTTTAAAAGGTTTATATGCCTTGCCCTTGTCTATGCTAACTAGAACTCCAACTAGCAAATGAGAAGTACTACCAGAACCCAGGCAGATAGTCACAGCCAGGGAAACTCCAACTTCCTTGTAGAATTTCTCCTGATATTTCTCTCCTTATAAGCTCAACATGCTCTCAGTTCGGCTTTATGTATTGGCCTAACCTCGTGATCCTTCACTCTACTCGCATTTCCTGCTAACAAACGGCCTAACTTCTCATTTCCTAACCACTGAAATATGTTCTCTAAAGTCTACCACCTCAAGAATCACTCCCTGAGTGATTCTCATAAGGCTTTACCAAAATACTAAGCAAAAATGTCTTTTCTAGGATTTCCTGAAACCAAAAAAGGGCTAGTAGAGTCTTACTACTTGGTCTCATGGGAACTTAAGTTCCTAAAGAGCTAACACCCTCATACTGAGCCAGTCCTCTTGGGGTACTTCTCTATTAAACTAATCAATCCTAAACCAACTAATCAGTCAGCCACCTCCATCCAGTGTATGCCAGGTCACAAGTATTTGACTTTTCATTAATGAGATCAACAATAGTGATCACAGGGAAAAAGTGGTAAGGTTCTACAAATTGTGCACTGATATTTAAGGAGTTATAATAACTTTTATAGCAAAAGAAACCAGGTTTTTAATGTGTCCCAGATCCCTTGGTCTTCCTTCTGTCCTGATTGAGAGATATTCATTATAGAAGGGAAATGTTATCTGTGGGATACTTTGAGTTTTATCTTTCATGTCATCACCACTAACTGTGGGAATGAGTTAACACTCTTCACTAACATTTTTTTCCTAGGACCTAGCTCTGATAGACCATCAATTTTATCTCCCTGCTTCCCTTTACTTCTCTCCAGACTATAATCAGATTTTCCTTTTCATAAGTGGATCTTCAGGAATCTGCTCTTTCTCTTTCTACTTTACACTATAAATACTCCTAACTTTGCTCCTTCTCTCCTCAGAATATTTGTGCCAATCTCAAGCCTCTACTTTCTTGCTTTATTTGAGTCTCTAACTCAACTTACAACACATTCCTGTTTTGGTTCTAAATCATTATCCCAAGAGCCACAAAGACTTTTACTTAGACCAAAGTAGAGTTCATCCTTACAATCCACAAATGAGATTGATCAGAACACAGAAGTTTGGCAAAGGAGGTAAAAATCCAGTAGAGAAATAATCTCAAACTGTGTCTAAAGAGACCTGGATCCTCACTTCTGGTCTGCCATGATCATAACTAATATCAAACAATAAATGCTGAAAACAGCAACCCCCATATGGCATTGGATACGTTACTAAACCTCTCTTTGCTTCTGTTCTCCCATCTGTCATGCAAGAACAATATTGCTTGCTCTTTGGCTCCTCAAGGTATTAGAAAAAGGAAAATTTTCCTTGTTTAAAAAGAAAGAAATATAATGGCTAAACATAATGCTAAAAAAAGTCAAAATAAATGCCCTGACAAAAAACAAATAAAGAAACCCAAAAAACAGAGATCCAGGCCTGGTATCAGATGTTAATCATGCATTTAACCAAATAATACCTTAAGTAGGGAGTAGTGAGGTTACTATATAACCAGAAATCTGGGCTAGAACTGTGGCTCTAAATTAGCTCTGGCATGACCAAATACAGTGCCAGTGCCAAGCGTAGCATTGCGGATTATACAACAAAGCCCCCCACCTCCAAACTAGAAAGAGTTTACCAGATGCTATCACCAGGATCCAGCCATGGCAACAAGGAGCTTAAAGGTGTAAATGATTACACTTAAGGATGGCTTGTCCAGATTCCCAAAGCCTTGCAAAAATTAAGCTCTCTACCAGGGTAACCCATTGGCTCTGCTCTCTTATTTAATAGATTTCATAAGTCTAGCAACTGGGTAACATTCCAAAGCCCTGAGATTAGGATCTGCACCTGAACTCTGGACCATGGTTCCTTACCTTCCACTATCTCTAGGCTGTCAGCTTCGGTTAATTTACCTATTTTCAATTGGTTTCTTCATCTTACACTCCAGGAGGGACACAAGCCAGAAGGTAGTAAGGTACTCTTTCATTTTGAGGCCAGCTTTCCCTACCTCTTTCCTTTTTGCCTTCCATCTACACAAACTTCCCTTTAAAAGTGTATGTCATTTTCTGGCCCTTTAAATCCCCACACCCCACCCCACCCTACCCCACCCCACCCCACCCGAGTTCCCTTTTCAATTCTCCACACTTTCTCCCTCCTCACTTGCAGTTCGACTCGCCTCCCTTAGGGAGTTTCTCCATTCCTCTCCGGGTGTCCTTCACCTCCACCTCCCCTCCTCAACATGACTCCAGTCTTTTCTCCACTTCCCCTTCCCTTCCCCACGACACCTCTGCAGCAGTCGACCCCCTCGCGACAGCCGGCGCGCGTCTCTTGGCCTCCCCGCCACCTCTTATCTCGGCTCCCTTCCCTCGCCCGTCGGAACCTGGGCCTCCCCGCCCGCCCCGGGTACCCGTGGTCCCCCACGCCGACTCTCCGCCTGTCCTTCCCGGTCCTCCCCCAGTGCCCGTCCACTCACAGTAGGCCGGAGCAGGTGGTGCAGACGAAGCTGCCCACGGTGATGTCCACGTAGGTGACCCCGCGCTGGGCGCACTCGAAGCAGTGGCGATTCCCGGCCTGGCTGCAGCCGCCCAACTCCCGCACCCGGCGGCACCACACCTCCGAGGCCGCCTCCGCCTCTGCCTTCCCCCCGCCGACCCCGCCACCCGGGCCTGGGCCCTTCTTCGCCGCCATCACCATCGCTGTTCACTCTCTCCCCGCAAGTCAGCAACTACCCCTTCAACCACTGCCGCCTTCCCGCCTCCTCAGCCGCCTCCGCACGCCGGGCTCTGCTGACAGACGCTCCGGAGCCGGTGACATCCGCTCGAGACTCAGCCACCCCCCGACCCGTGCTGCCCCGCCTCGCCTGTTCTGCACGATGATTGGCTGGCCTTCTCCCACCTCTTCACTCTGATTGGCCCGACCTGGGACGGCCCCCGGTTGCTGGAGCCGCTAACACCACGCCCCACTGGCTTCAGGCCTCAGGCCTCTCCCATTGGCCGGCAGAGATCCGGGCTGCGAGAACTGTGTGTGCTCTCTGCTTGTCCCGCCCCCTCTCGCCACTGCCTCCACTGCGGCCCGCCTCCCTGTTTGGATTGGTGAGACCTCGGCACTAAGGCTCCGGAGGCTAACTCTAATTGGTTGTCAAGGCTGCAAAGTTAGCGCGCGAGACATAGGAGGTGTCCCGCGCATGCGCAGCTCTCGTCCTCCTGGCTGATGTCATTGATTCCCGCCAAATTTGAAAGGCCTGCTCTAGACTCTGCAGAGTGGCACACAAAAAAGAGAAATGGCCTTATGAGAGGCTGAGGAGGAGGGGGAAAGAAGAGAACCCTCGGGGGAGGGATGGAGAAGGAGAAAGAGTGCTTTATTAGTGCCATTTCATTTACTTCTACCCATGCCGTAGGTGGAATCCTCATTTTACAGTTTTAAGTTCAACGACTTGCAGAAGATAACACAACGGGTATGTGGCCCAGGATTCGAATCTGAGTCTTCTGGCTTTAGAAATCCTGCTTTTAATCACCGCACTAGGTGGCATAGTATTCAATGATTCATTTTACACATACTTACTGAGCATTGCTAGGTTTCAGGAACATTCTAGACACTGGAAATAAAACAGTGAACCCAAATCCCTATCTTAGTGGAGCTTACATTCGAGTGGGGGGAAGCGGACACTAAACAAATCGAAGAAACATCAGTTAGTGATAAATTCTATGCAGAGAACTATGAGGTCTTGTAAGAGAGAACAACTCGTTGGGTACTTTAGATTGGCTGGTGAAGAGAACCATTTCCAAATCGATGACATCTAAGCTGAGACCTGAATAACAAAAAGGAGTCAGTCATGAGGACATCTGAAGAGGATCATCCCAGACAGGGTGAAGCAAGTGCAGAAGCCCTAGAGGGAGAAGCAGCAAAAAGAAAGCCAGAGTGGTTGCAGCATGGTGAGTGAGGGGAAAGTGGAGGGGATTGTCCTGGAGTGGGACCAGGTCATGTGGAACCTTCCAGACTTTGGTAAGGAGTTTGGATTTTCTTCTAAGTGTTATGGGAAGCTATATTAGTTAGATTAGGTCCCATTATGATGGAAACCCCCACACTATGTCAGGGACCCAGGCTCCTTCTATCTTGTTGACCACAGTGCATTACCTCTGCTCCCAAGTTCACCTCATGATCTAGTCCAGCTTCAGCCCTCATGCCTGTTACAACAGCAGAGAGAGCCTTCTCTTTTTAAGAACATGCCAGGAAACTGCATGCAACCTCACTGGCTCTCATCTCATCAGCCAGAACTTAGAAATATGACCATATCTAAGTGTGAGGAGCAACTCTGGAAAGTACTCTTTATTTTGGTCTTCCATGTGCTCACCTAAACTTCAGAGGTTCTATTACTGAGATAGGAGAGAAGGGCTATTAGGATAAACCGCAGTCTCTTCCACAGAAGCCATTATAAGGGTTGTAGCAGGGGTAAAACATGATCCGATTTTCAGTTTTGAAAAAAAATAATCATTCTGTCTTGGGACTAGGGCAATTAATAAGTGGTTTTGGCAGTCCAGGTGAAAGATGATGGTGGCAAGAATGAAATGGTAGAAATTGGCTGGAGAGAAGGCGATTGATTTAGGGAATGTTTTGAAAAATCCACCGGACTTGTTAATGGATTAGATGTAGGAGGTGAGGGAAAGAGGAACCAATGGCAATCTCTCTAGAGAAGTGCTGTCTAATAGAATGTTCTGTGATGGTGGAAATGTTCTGTATCTTACTGTATAATATGGTAGCTACTACCTACATGTGGCTGTTGAGCACTTGAAATGTGGCTAGTAAAACTGAGAAACTGAGATTTTTATTTTGTTTTATTTAAATTTAAATAGCCACACGTGGTTAGCAGCTACCATATTGGAGTGGGTTGGTCTAGATTTTTGTTTTGAGCAACTGGGTGGCTCATGGTGCCATTAATTGAAAAAGGGGGGACTGAAGGAGGAGAAGGTTAGGGGAGGCTGATAGCCAGAAACCAGCAGCTTTGCTTTGGACATGTTGATTTGAGATCCTTGTGAGGCCTCTGAGGGGTTGATCATGTAGGCCAGTAGATGTATAGTGTGGAGTTCCAGGTGAGGCGAGAGCTGGAAATGTAAGTTTAGGAGACACTGGCATATAGGGGTTATTTAAAGCCGTGAGACTGGATGGGATTGCTTGGTTACAGCATGTAGACAGAGACTGGAAAAGGGCCCAGAAATAAGCCCTGGGCACCCCAATGGGTACTTTATTCTCCATCTCCAGTTATCACAGCCATAAACGTGTTTTAGCATCCCTAAAAGAAGGCAACACCAAGTCACATCCAGATGTGCAGATGGGACATCTCATCCCACTTTATTATTATTATTTTTAATTTTAATTTTTAGATCCTGCCACTTTAAACATTCCTTCTAAATTTCAGAGTTCACAATATCTAAAAGCTGCGCATTTCTCCTATAGTTCCTTATTAGCCAAGGGTTATTTCTTATCGTCTTGAAAACTTGAGCAAATTGATAACTTTAGCTACCACACATAGTGAGTGAAAAAGATTAGGATGTTACTAGACAGTGATGGTTAATTTTTGCCAGTGGGTGTGGTAGTGTGAGGGCAACCAAAGGACTCATCCTTCTCCCATTTCTACTCCACCCAGCCCATATCAGGGAGTAACAACCCTATTTCCCCTTCATAATCAGGGGGAGCACAGCCAGCATGGGGACACCCTTTTCTGCCATTGCCCTGGTGGCAGGAGGAGTCTCAAATGGCCAGGCAGAACCCTTATTGGGCTCCCTGGTGAGAACACCTCGCCCTTGGGCAGTGAAGTCTGAAAAGCATGAGTGACTTAGGGGATGGAAAGTAAATATTTTTAGAGAGAAAAGTAATAGTGAGAGCTTCCACCTCCCACCCCAACCCTTGGTTTCTGGACCTCTTCTACATTGGCTGAGGGAGACTTGGCACTGCATTTCAGTCCCTGTTTGGATCACATGTCACTATCTGTGGGGCGCGGTGTTCCGCCATTACAAGATGGCGCCTAGTTCCGGGT
>VBSM01002153.1:25880152-25906858 GCA_008086735.1 Cheirogaleus medius | reverse complement strand
AGAACTCCAAGTGTTGCGTGGTCCTTGCTGGCGAGGGGCGCGCGACAACTATCTGCAAGGGAGAGTCCCAGCTTCACAGGTGTGATCTCCTGGGTACTGCTAGATCTATTTTCAGTAGACCATTTCATTGTTCTACAAGGCCAGCTGCCTCTGATGGATGGGAAATATGATAATGGCCCATGGCTGGCTGTCTTATTTCCTTACTGAGAGGCGAGTTCTTGGTTAGAGACAATTTTGTCTGAACCACTTTGTGTTATACAAAGTCAGTAATTCCAGGGATGGTGAAATAGTCCAAGGCATATCTTACAGGGGGAAAAAATCCACCTGTAGAATAAATGTATCTTCTAGAGTGTGTTTCTTCTAGAGAGTCACTTCACCCTCTATGACAGAAGGGACCTGATAGAGTTGACCTGCCACCAGATTTCTGACAGATTCCCAAGAAACCTGGTGAGCTAGTTAGCCCTTGGAATGGTATCCAGCCTCCTACTAAAGTCACTTATTGTTTATAACACTTTCTTTTTCAGTTGATTTTTGTTTTCCAGGTAAAGTTCACATGATTTTCAAGTAATGATAGTTTTAACTTCTTTTGATTTTTCCTAATTATTTTCTCTTGTCTAATTAAATTGTTTGAACATCCAGAACAAGTGAAATAATAGTGGATATCTTTTCTCATTCCCTACTTTAATGGGAATTTATCTTTATTTCCCCATAAAGCTTGATGATTACTTTGGAGTTAACATGAATATATTTTATCATATTAAAGAAGTACCCATTTATTCCCAGGTTATTTATTAGTTCTACTGATTTTGTTTTCTAACTTAATTTCTGATTATATCTATTAGTTTCTCTTCCTCTCTTCGGTTTATTTTGCTATTCTTTTTTTATTTTCTTCAGTTGGATGCTTATTTTATTATAATTTTTTGTTTATTCATTTAAGACCAAAAACATGAGCATTGTTTTAGCTGTATCTCAAATGTTTTGCTATATTGTGTTTATTATTATTATTTTCTAAATATTCTGCATTTTGATTTGTATTTCTTTATTGACTCTAGAGGTTTTTTTTTAAGAGAACAATAAGAAATTTTCAGGTGTTAAGAACATTGTTCCCCCTTGGTTTTGTTTTTTGTTTTTTGAGACAGAGTCTCACTCTGTTGCCCAGGCTAGAGTGCCGTGGCATCAGTCTAGCTCACAGCAACCTCAAACTCCTGGGCTCAAGCAATCCTACTGCCTCAGACTCCCGAGTAGCTGGGACTACAGGCATGCGCCACCATGCCCGGCTAATTTTTTCTATATATTTTTAGTTGGCCAATTAATTTCTTTCTATTTTTAGTAGAGACGGGGTCTCGCTCTTGCTCAGGCTGGTTTTGAACTCCTGACCTTGAGCGATCCTCCCGCCTTGGCCTCCCAGAGTGCTAGGATTACAGGCGTGAGCCACCGCACCTGGCCAAGATTTCTTTGTAGTCTAATAATCAGTCAGCTTTTGTGAATTTTCTCTGAGTACCTGAAACTAAGGCATACTTGATCATATCAGACCTACCGTGTTTCCCCGAAAATAAGACAGGGTCTTATATTTATTTTTCCTCAAGAAGACACCCTAGGGCTTATTTTCAGGGGATGTGTTAATTTTTTAAAGAACGGTACAACAATCTACATTTATTCAAATATAGTTAAGTTGTCCTGTTCTGGAACATCATCATAACTCTCTAAACCCCGAATTCCATCCTGGATTTCTTGCAACTCTATTTCCTTTAGAACAATTGGCCCCAATTTCTCATGTCAAGCAATAGAGCTCTCATGGGGCAGATGAGAAGAGCTGCTCCTCTTCTTTAATGCTCTGCCACGAAATCCATGGGTTTTGCAGATACGCTGCGTAGCCATGCCCATCACTAGGTCTTATTTTTGGGGTAGGGCTTATATTGCGCAAATGCTTAGAAATCCTGCTAGGGCTTATTTTATGGGTAGGTCTTATTTTCAGAGAAACACGGTACCTTATTAACTATGCTGTTGATGTCATCCAACTCCTCACCTATTCATCAAGCTTTTCAAAACGTGAAGTCCCTCTTTACCTTGCTCCCTCAGAAAGAGAAGGCCTCATGCAATGACTTGCCAGTCTGACTGTCGTTCAGCTCCCCCACCCCCTTCTGCTTCTCAAAGCTAAGCTAGGTCCAGGAAGTTTCTGTTGCCTCTCCCTCTACTGAGTTCCCCTATCTCAAACACCTGAAACAGACCTGGAGTGGCTTCTGCACTTCATGGGGTATGCCCTTCACACTTGAGAAATGTATTTCGCTACTTCTTTTTGAGATCTGCAGTAGCAGCGATCTTGCCTCTCTTCCCACATGCTCCTCTGCTAGAACTCTACTGCTTTTGGCAGCCCTTCCACTTGAATTGTGGTTTGAAGTTTTAGCTATCTCATTGTTTTGCTGAAATTGGAATTTGTATTTTTTTTTTTTTTTGAGACAGTGTCTCACTTTGTTGCCCGGGCTAGAGTGCTGTGGCATCAGCCTAGCTCACAGCAACTTCAAACTCCTGGACTCAAGCAATCCTCCTGCCTCAGCCTCCCAAGTAGCTGGGACTACAGGCATTTGCCACCATGCCCGGCTAATTTTTTCTATTTTTCAGTAGAGACGGGGTCTCACTCTTGCTCAGGCTGGTCTCCAACTCCTGAGCTCAAAGGATCTGCCCGCTGCAGCCTCCCAGAGTGCTAGGATTACAGGTGTGAGCCACCACTCCCAGCTGGAATTTGTATTTTTGTTTCTTCTTCCCAAGGCTCTTGGTGATTAAGAAGGTAAAGGGGAGGCCTTTTATGCCAAACTTCAGGAGCAAGCTAGGAGATGTTTCCTGAAAGGAGAAGAGTTATCTGCTGTAATGTGGTCTTGCTGCAAAATCCCAGAGACCTCCACTGTGACTCTCTGTTGGGCATGGCAAAGGTTCATTGAGCTAGACACCTACAGCCCGACTGAGTTGACAAGGCCATAAGGGCATCTTGCTCTGTAGCATGGACTAATTTCAAAACTTCCTTTTGCTTCTCCTCCTCACTCAAATGGAAATATTTTCAGGTCAACCAGTAAATGAGTCAAAGAAGGACTCCTAAGTAAGGGTTGCTCTATGCATGTTGGCCATGGCATCTTCCATGCCCACAGATTCTTATGAGGAAATCAACCCATTTTCCCATAGTCCCTGCTGAGTGGGCAACCCACTGTAGCAGCAGAATTTTGTACTAAGTGTCCCTGGCCACAACTGATCAAGGGTGGGAAGACCCATGATCATAAGACAGGCAAATCATAGGATGGTGTTTGGCCTTTAAAGTTGTCTGACATGAACTAAGCAAGTGAACTTCAGTGTCTGCCCAGGATGGAATAACAGGGACCACATTCACCCTTCTACTTTAAATGAATTAAAAATGAACACGGTATATAAAACAATTGTTTTTAGACATGTGAGAATGGCAGCACAGGACAGTGATTCCTGAGAAAAGGGAAAGAATGAGGTCAGCCCTTCTATTGCTCCAGCTTACTGCTTAGAGAGAGTTCCCTGTCCACAGTTCAAGGAAGGGGGACCCACGCAGAGCTCACTGTATTCTCTGAGTGGAGAAAAACAGAGCTGAAAATTCAGGGAGGCCAAGACAGCTCAAGTTTACAGGCTGGAGAGATGCAGGGAAAAGTGTTGGAGAGAGAGAGACAGACAGAGAGAAGTCCTGAGATCTTCAGAGGGTTCCTCTTGAGTGTTTAGTTGAGTACTTATCAGCATATGTGTGTGAAGAAACTACTGAAGTCCAGATAATGAACCACCAGAAAAGAACAGGTAAAACAATGTCTGGAAATTACTCTTGGCTAGGAATAGTTCACATTCCTATCAGCCAGAATGTGAAACCTCATAATTAATACACAAGGCATTGAAAGTAGGCTGAATTGTATTGCCTCAGTGGTATAGCCAAATTAACCCTAGAATAAAGGCTTCCTTGGCTCTTATTGACAAAGCTTAAAAGCAAGCTTTGGGAAAAAAATCACAAACTATTTCCAAACGAATTAATGCAAAATAAAGGTCAAAATATTTAAAGGAATACAAATAAATCAAGAATCCAAATGTAAAATCCATACTATCTGACATCAATTTAAAAAAATCAAAGGTGCAAAGGAGCAGGAAAACATATCCACAGTGACTAAGAAAAAAAAGTCAAAAAAATAGAACCCAGAAATAACACAGGTGATGGAATTAGTAGACGAGGACATCACAACAGCTGTTAAAAATTTATTTCATATGTTGAAGAAGATGGAGGAAGCATGAGCATGATAAAGGGAGATATAGAAGATATAAAAAAGGATCTATCCAAAAGAAACATGTAATGACTGAGATGAAAAGTACAATGCATGAGATTAACAGCAGATTAGACACTACAGATGAAAATATTATCAATTGAAGATGTAACAATAGAAAATATCAAAAATGAAATACAGGGAGAGAAAAAGATGGCAGAGGGGGGAACCCCACAGATGACAGAATACCAGTGAGCTGTGGGACAGTTTCAAGTGGCCTCCTCAGGAATTGGTGCCAGCAGGTACACCTGGAAATTAGGGTAAATGTGAAGGCTAAAAACAAGGGAATTAATTGAAAGTTTAAAAAGGAACTAGAATCACACAAAAATCAGTTGCATTTCTATATATGGACAATGAGCAATCTGAAGAGGAAATCACAAAAACAATTGCATTAACATCACAAAGAATAAAATATTTAGGAATTAATTTAACTAAACAAGTGAAAGACTTGTACAATGAAAACTATAAAACATTGCTAAAAGAAATGAAAGAAGATATAAATAAATGGAAACACATGCCATGTTCATGGATTGGAAGATTTAATAATGGAAGATATCAGTACTAACCAAAGTGTTCTACAAATTCAATGCAATCTCTATTAAAGTCCCAAAAATGTGTTGTCATAGAAATAGAAAAGCCCATCCGAAAATTCATGTGGAATCTCAAGGGACCTCAAATAGCCAAAACAATCTTGAAAAAGACTAACAAAGCCAGAGGACTCCCACTTCCTTATTTCAAAACTTACAACAAAGCCACAGTAATCAAAACAGTGTGGTACTGGCATAAAGACAGATATATAGATCAATGGAATAGAGTAGAGACCCCAGAAATAAACCCTCCCATATATGGTCAACTGAATTTTGACAAGGGTTCTGAGACCATTCAATGAGGAAAGAACAATCTTTTCAACAAATGGTGCTGACATAACTGGATATCCAACACAAAAGAATAAAGTTGAACTCTTATCTAATACTATATACAAAAATTAACTCAAAATGGATAAAAGATCTAAATATAAGTCCTAAAACTTAAAAAAAAAACTTTTAGAAGAAAACGTAGGACAAAAGGTTTATGACCTTGATTTGGCAATTACAGTTAACCCTTGAAAAATGTGGGAATTAGAGCTCCAACTCCCCCACACAGTTGAAAATCTGCATATATCTTTTGACTCTCCCCAAAACTTAACTACTAATAGCTTAAAGTTGACCAAATGCCTTACCATTAATATATACAGTCAATTAACACATGTTTTATATATGTATTATATACCATATTCTTACAATAAAGTAAGCTAGAGAAAAAGAAATATTATTAATATTAAGAAAATCATAAGGAAGAGAAAATGTGTTTACTATTCATTAAGTGGAAGTGGATCATCATAAAGGTCTTCATCCTTGTCATCTGCACACTAAGTAGGCTGACAAGGAGGAAGAAGAGGGGTTGGACTTGCTGTCTCAGGGGTGGCAAAGGTGGAGAAAGTGGAGGAGGTAGAAGGGGAGGCAGGAGAGGCAGGCACACTTGTTGTAACTTTATGTAAATGCATCATAACTTCTGACTTTTTTGCTTTTTCATCTCTCTGAAAATTTTTCTATACATTACTAATTCTTCTTCCACGATTTGCTTTAGTTTCAGTGCCTCTATCATAGAAGAATCCATGTTGTAAAAGAAGTCAAAAGAAGTGTTGAATAATCAGAACCCCTTTGCCAGATAGTCTAATGTCAATTTGTTTTGTAGCACTGCTTCTTCTACATCTTCTTCCTCATCATCTGGCTCTGATTCAGAAGCACTCATCTCCATCAAGTCATCTTCTCTGTTAATTCCTCTATGTGGTGTCTATTAGCTCTTGAATTTCTCCAAGATCCATATCTTGAAACCCTTCACCCCCCACTTTTTTCCATATCCACAATCTCTTTCATGGCTTCTTTGATTGGCTCTGTCATAAATCCTATGAAATCATGCACAGCATCTGGACACAGTTTTCTCCAGCAGGAATTTATTGTTTGGGGCTTGATGGCTTTCATGACATTTTCAGTAACAATGATGACATCTTCGGTGGTATAATCCTTACAGACTTTCCTCTCTCTAGTGGGGTTCTCTTCCATAGCGTTGAAAATCCTTTTCGTAGAGTGTGTAATGAGCCTTTATGGTCCCTGATCTAGAGGCTGAATTAGAGGCATGTTTGAGGGCAAGTAGACCACTTTGATGCCTTTGGTGTTGAACTCATGTTTTAGGTGGCCAGCAGCAATTGTCTAATATCAAAAGAACTTTAAAAGACAATCCCTTACTGGCAAGGTACTTCCTGACTTCAGGGACAAAGTATTGATGGAGCCAATCCAGAAAAAGGGTCTCATTGTCCAGGCCTTCTTGTTGTGCTACTACAACACTGGCAGCTAATGTTTATCTTTTCCCTTCAAGACCCCAGGTGTTTGCAGCTTTGTAGATGAGAGCAGTCCTGATCTTAAACCCAACTGCATTTGCACAAAACAGTAGAGTTAGCCTATCTCTTCCTGCCTTAACTCCTGGTGCTCACTTCTCTTCCTTACTAACAAATGTTTTTTGTGGCATTTTTACCTAGAATAAGGCACTTTCATCTGCATTAAAAACCTGTTCCGGCAGATATCCTTTCTCCTCATTGATTTTCTTAATGGCATGTGAGAACGCATCTGGTTCTTCTTGGTTGATACAAGCTGCTTCTACTGATATCTTGACATTTTAAGAAAATGTTATGTTATCTTTTTATCTTTGTAGTGACTTGGAATATCTTGACATTTTAAAGCCAAACCTCTTCTAAAATTATCAAACCATCCTTTGCTGGCATTAAATTCTCCAGCTGGTTGAGGCAGGAGTATTGCTTGAGCCCAGGAATTTGAATCCAGCCTGGACAACATAAGGAAGAAAGAGAAAGAAAGAGAAATGGAAAGAAAAGAAAAGAAAGAGAGAGAGAAAGAAAGAAAAGAAAGAGAGAGAGAGAGAGAGAGAGAGAGAGAGAGAAAGGAAGGAAGGAAGGAAGGAAGGAGAAAGAAAGAAAAGAAAGATAATAAATTCTCCAACTTTATTTTTTATTTATTTATTTATTTTAAGAGACTCTGTCTCACTATATTGCCCAGACTGGTCTTGAACTCCTGGGCTCAAGCAATCATCTCGCTTCAGCCTCCTCAGTAGCTGGGACAGTAGTAGTTGGTGCCACTGACTGCATCTGGCAAATTTTCCAGCATTAAATCCTTCACCTTCCTTTTGCTTTAAGTTGTCCTATAATGACTTTCCTTTTTCTCAAATCATATTAGAGTCAATGGGTATGCCTTTCTTTTAGCAATCTTGCACCACATAAAAGCTGCATTTTCTGGCTTTTCTAATTCAGTAAGTGTGAAAGAAGAAAAGAAAAAAACAGCTGCATTTTCAACATGAGATAAAAAGATATTTTGCAAAAAGCGCAAAGTTTCTGTGCCTGATGGTGTAGCTGCAGCAACAGCTTTGTGAATTTCTTTGTCTTTCTTTTTTTCTTTCTCTTCTTTTTACAATGATCCTTACATGCTGGATTCTTTTTATCTTGAAATGGCTGGCAACCACAGCAGCAGACTTCAATCTACAGTACGTATCAAACAATTTAACTTTTTCTTGTAATGCCATGAATTTTCTCTGCTTCTTGGGAGCACTTCCAGCATCACTAGTGGCACTTTGTATGGCACCCATGGTGTTATTCAAGGTTTCCAGTATTGCACTAAACATGATGACAAATATACAAGAACTGTGAGATATCTCCCCTTTTTGTGTAAAAAAAAAAAAAAAAAAAAGATGAGGTCAGCTACATTGCCCAGGCTAGAGTACAGTGGCTATTCACAGGCTCAATCATAGCTCACAGCAGGCTTGAACTCCTGGTCCTAAGCCATCCTCCTGCCTCAGCCTCCCAAAGTGCTAGAATTACAAGTGTGAGCCACTGTGCCTAGCACAGTTATTATTAATACCGCATTTTTACATCTGTTTGCATTTCTCTCAACTTCAAATGGCACCATGTATGGTCTGTAAGTGTGTACATAAGTTTTGATAAATTTTAACTTTTTATAATGGATCCGTGTCTAGTAAATGATTAAACAGACTAATATCTACATATATTTTATGCATTCATAACATACCTAACTTTTTCATAAAATTTTTTATTTTTTGATATTTCTAGGCTATGTGGCTCATCTGCAAGTTTCTTCAAATTGTCACAAATCTCCAAAACATTTTCCAATATATTTATTTTAAAAAATTCATGTATAAGTGGATCCACACGGTTCAAACCCATGTTGTTCAAGAGTCAACTATATGGTCATGAATTGCTTAGTGGCAGGGATACATTCTGTGAAAAGCATTGTTAGGTGATTTGTCATTGTGTGAATATCATAGATTGTACTTTCACAAATCTAGATGGTATAGCCTACTACACACTAAGGCTATATATTATAGCCCATTACTTCTAGGTCACAAACCTGTACAGCATGTTAGTGTACTAAATACTGTGGGCAATTATACACAATGGTAAGTATTTATGTGATAAACATATCTAAAGATGGAAAAGGTACAGTAAAAATACAATATAAAAGCTCCATTATAATCTTATGGGGTTACTGCCATATATGCAGTCCATTGTTGATGGAAATGTCCTTATGTGGTAGGTACATGACTGTATTTCTTGGCTATGACACTAAAGACACAGACAACAAAAGAGAAAATAGACAATTGGATTTCATGAAAATTTAAGAATTTTGTGCATCAAAAGATAATATCGACTGGACGAGGTGGTTCATGCCTGTAATACCAGCACTTTGAGAGGCCAAGGTGGGAAGTTTGCTTGAGGCCAGGAGTTCAAGACTGCTGTGAGCTATGATCGAGCCTGGGCAACATAGCAAGACTCCATCTTTTCAAAATTTTTTTTAATTAGCCACATGTGGTCCTGCATGCCTGTAGTCCCAGCTACTCAAGAGGCTGAGGCAGGAGGATTACTTGAGCTCAGGAGGTCAAGGTTGCAGTGAGCTAGATCATGCTACTACACTGCACTCCAGCCTGGGTGACAGAGCTAGACCCTATCTTCAAAAAGGAAAAAAAAAGACAATATCAGCAGAGGGAAAAAAGGCAATCCATGGAATAGGACAAAATATTTGCAAATTATATATCTGATAAAGGAGTAATATCCAGAATATATAAAGAACTCCTAAAACTCAACAATAACAAAAGAGACAACTCAATTCAAAAATGGGCAAAGAACTTGAATAGACATTTCTCCAAAGAAGACAAATGGCCAAAAAGTATGTGAAAAGATGCTCAACATCATTTGTCATTAGGAAATGCAAATGAAAGCCACAGTGCGATACCACTTCACATCCACTAAGATGACTGTAATCAAAAAAGGGGGAAATAACAATTGTCAGTGAGAATGTAGGGAAATTGGAACCCTCGTACATTGCTGGGGGGAAAGTAAAATGGTGCAGCTGCTGTGGAAAACAGCTTACCAGTTCCTCAAATAGTTAAATATAGAATTACCTTATGACTTGGTTTCACTCCTAGTTATATACCCCAAAGAACTGAAAACAGATACTCAAACCAATACTTGTACACATATGTTCATAGCAGCACTACTCACAATAGCTCAAAGGTGAAAATAACCCAAATGTCCATCAACAGATGAATGGATAAAGAAATTGTGATATTCACATACAATGGAATATTACTCAGCCATTAAAGGAAGGAAATATTGATATATTCTACAATGTGAATGAACCTTGAAAACATTATGCTAAGTGAAAGAAGCCAGATACAAAAAGGTCACATTTTGTATGATTCCACTTATATGAGATATCCAGAATAAGTATAGAGGTATAAGGCATATTGGTGGTTGCCAGGGGCTGGGGGAGAGGGGAATGAGGAGTGGCTACTTAATATCTATAGGGTTTTCTTTTGGGGGTAATGAAAATGTTTTTGAACTAGATAGAAGTGGTAGTTGTACAACACTGAAGGCACTAAATGCTACTAAATTGTATAGTTTAAAATGGCTAGTTGTGTTATGTGAATTTCACCTCAATTTTTAAAAAATACATCAGACCACTAGATTCCCTCCCTATCCAATACCCACAGGTGGGTGACTGTCTCTTCTCCTCCCTGAAATAAGACTGAAGGTTTATCCCTGGAGAAAGTAAAACAGACGGTTTCCAGACTGTGGGACACAAACACAGTTGAGGATGAGGGCATCTAATTGAAAATACAGGGATTTGAAGAAAGCTAGTGCACCAAATGTTGAGACTCCCAGCCTACTCCCACTCCCAGCTTCCAGATACTGGTAGCCATGTAGGCCTCTACCCTCCAGGCAGGATTTTAGAAGTGTTTTCTCTGGGAAATATGATTAGTCCAGGAGAACAGACTTGAAGACACTGACTTTGGAGTTTCTCCATGGAAAGGGCTGAGCTGGGTCTCACCCTACAGGGAACCCCATAAGTGAAAATCTCCTCCCAGGCACATGGACCTGCCAGGACTTTCTGTGCTCACTCTAGTGCCCACCTAAGGATCACCAGTATTTCTCAGGAAAACCTCTTCTATGAAAGGCATAGTTCAAATTAAGAGAAGCAACTTGAAAGAAACAGATACTACTAATATATATAGAGAATACAATTTTACAAAAAAATTCCACCATAATTAATATCCTTGGAGAGATAAGGTACCATGTTCATGAAACAAAGACAGGATGCTCTTTAAAAAAGAACATTCAGAAAACAAGAAAGAAATCTTGCAAATTAAAAATATGAAAACAAGGCTGGGTGCGGTGGCTCACGCCTGTAATCCTAGCACTCTGGGAGGCCGAGGCAGGAGGATCGCTCAAGGTCAGGAGTTCGAAACCAGCCTGAGCAAGAGCGAGACCCTATCTCTACTAAAAATAAAAATAAATTAGCTGAACAACTAAAAATATATAGAAAAAATTAGCCGAGCATGGTGGCAGACCAATAGTGAGACCCTGTTTCTACAAAAAAATAGAAAAATTAGCAAGCTGTGGTGGCTCCAGCCTGTAGTCCCAGCTACTCGGGAGGCAGAGGCAGGAGGATCACTGGAGCCCAGGAGTTGGAGGTTGCAGTGAGCTGTAATGATGCCATTGCACTCTAGCCCAGGTGACAGAGTGAGACCCTGTCTCAAAAATAGTTAATTAATTAAAAAAACAAAAATATGAAAACAGAAATGAAAACCTTAGAAGAATGATAAGAAGATAAATTTGAGGAAATCTTCTCAAAAAGCAGTTCAAAAAATGAGATGGAAATAAAATACAAGGCAACTGAAGGACCAGTCCAGGAGACTAATATATGGATAATAGAAGTTACAGAGAAGAGAAAAAAACAAGGGAAAAAAGTATCACTGAAAAATTGAAGAACATTTCCCAGAATGGAAGGGCATGAGCTTCTAGATTAACAGGGCCTATCAAGGGCCACAGCACAATTAATAAAAACCAAGAACCTCACTGAGGCACATCCTTGTAAAATTTAGAATAGTGGAGATAAAAAAAAAAATCTTTCAACTTTCTAAGGGTACAAATGATCCATGTTAGAATTTATAATAGCAGCCCTGAAAGCTAGAAGGCTAAGGTACAATGCATTCAAAATTCTGTAGGAAAATAATTTCCAACTTGTAATTCCATACATAACCAATGTAAAATTATGAATTACTCTAAAGACATTTTCAGTAGTTCAAGGTTCAGATGCAAGTGACAGAAAACCCAAAACAATAGTTACAATTTTCTTTCCCTCTCATATAAAAATCTAGGTCAGTAGAATGGCTCTGTTCCATGAAACTCTCAAGTTCATTCCAGCCCCAACTCTGCCACACCCAGGGTGTGACCCTCATCCTCATGGTCTAGGATGGTAGCATATAAATGCTAGACACCAGATGGTGTGGATGATGAAGAAGGTGCCAGGGGCATTTGCCAGCTATTTCTTCAGAAAGTTCCTCAGAAGCAGCCACATAACCTTTCTTCTTACATCCCGTTGGTCAGAATTGGGTCCCATGGCCACACCTAGCTACAATGGAGTCTGGAAAATGTAGAAACATAGACTTTATTTTGGATGGTCTCATACACAGCTAAAAACTGTGTTACTGTGGAAGAGTGGAAGACAGACATTGGTTGCATAAGTAGCAGTCTCTGTTATACAGTCTTAAACATTTCCTGAGCACTTACTTAGGAAGCTATTGGTGGAATACCTACGTGAAGAGATAAAACAAGAAAGAAGAAGACTTGGGATCCATGAATGAAGGTATCCAATACAAGAAATATGAAGGGAAGTCAGGCACAATGGTGCATACCTGTAGTGCCACCTACTCAGGAGACTGAGGCAGGAGGATTGCTTGAGACCAGGAGTTTGAGTCCAGCCTGGGCAACATAGTGAGACCCCATCTCTCTCTCTCTAAAAAATGGGGAATCCCTAGGGTAATAATGAGAGGAGACCCCAACGTGACAGCTGAGCTTCTGGCATAGAAGACAGCCAGTCCAGAGTGGAGAAGATCAGAAGGTTCTTGAAGGGGTTTCTTCAAGAAGATGAAACTGATAGAGACCTAAAATTTTACCTTTACCCAGCAGGTGCAGCAACATACTTTCACTGTCCTGTGACAGTCTACTCCATATGTTTCAGCATAATGAGAAGACATTTATACATCAGGGGTTCAATTAGGAATAATATCTTAAAATGACAAGCAATTATTAACTCCAGGGGAAACAAATGGAAAAGTAGTAACATTAGGACATGTGGCTCAATTATGAATAATATTTACATAGTTATAAAAATATAACCCTAAATATCTTTCTAACTAAAATGAAAAATATATACAGATACTCCTGGACTTACAGTGGAGGTATGCCATGCTAAACCCATCATAAAGTTGAAAGATTAACAAGTTGAACCATCTGTGTTCAGAGAATGGTGGGATGGGAAGTGCGTGTGGGACTGGGAAGTTAAAGAGAGCTAACCCTCATTGTCCACAGCAGTAAGTCAATTGATAATAGGTAAAACTGAAAACCAAAATCAAGAGCTAAAAGTATAATCATGTTATCTAGAAATATGGAGATAAACCAAATACCAAAATAATCAGCTATAAGAACTGAACAAGTGCTTTCCTCTGAGGAGCTGGAAATGGTGAAGTGTTGGAAAGGGTCTTCTATTTATTCTAACAAGCCTTTGGAAGTGTTTAACTCTTTAAATTTTGTACATGTCAAACTTTATTAAAAATTAAACAAATTTTAAAAAAGAAAAGATAGGCTGGTGCAGTGGATCATGCATGTAATCCTAGCACTTTGGCAGGCCAAGGTGGGAAGATCACTTGACATCAGGAGTTGAAGACCAGCCTGAGCAAGAGCAAGACCCCATCTCTACAAAACAATAGAAAAATTAGGCAGATGTGGTGGTGTGTGCCTGTAGTCACGGCTACTTGAGGGGCTGAGGCACGAAGATCGCTTGAGCCAGGAGTTTGAGGTTGCTGTGAGCTATGATGATGCCACTGCCCTCATGCCTGGCCAACTGAACCAGATCCTCTCTCCAAGAAAACAAAAAAGCAAAAAAAAGATAATCAGATTCTCTTTCTTGAGTTTTTCAGGTGAGAAATGTGGAATCAAGTAGAAAGAAACAAACACCAACAAGTGGTATACAGTGGTTAAGTCACATTAACACTCTGAGGTAGAGGAAAATTCACAAATTCCTATTGTGAAGCACCTGACATTTTCCTGGACTCAGAACTTCCTTCAGTTTCAATCTATATGAAACCTGATGCCATTATGGCCCAGATCTAAGAGATTTGGTCTCCCTCATCTATCTGTCTTACTTGAGCTTCCTTGAGTGAACTTTTGTTTCTTGTAGTGAAAAAAAGTCCAGCTAGATGCTGCTTCCAAAACTTATTAGGTGAAAGAGTATAAAATGTAGCAACTAGTCCTTCATTCCACACCCCCACACCGCACATCCCACACCTCCACTTTGAAGGTGATATTCCATTACTGTGTTATTCATTACTAATGACCTCCTAAGAACTCCACTGATGTGGCAGGTCCTTGCATTTCTGCAACTTTTATTTCACACCCCCATTGCATTCATGTCTCAACAAGACTTGGAGGACTCTGCTACTTCCTTAAGTCCAAGGCAATCAGCATGAGATCATCAATGCAGCAGATTATGAAGGAGTCAATTAGTGTGATCAACCATCCCAGTTTGCCCAGGACCCAGGGGTTTCCTAGGATGCATAACTTTCAGTACCCAAACAACAGTCCTGGGCAAACCCAGATGGTTGGTCCCTGGGTAAGGTGAACTAGGTCCCTGTGAATGTAGACTGCTACACCTGCCAGCTGCAGATAAATCACTTCTACTAGTGTGGGTAAAGAGAAATCAAGAAAAATGCTTTTATCAAACTGAAGACAGCATGTCAAGTACCCACCTAATTAAGCTTGAGGTAATCATTATTTTTCAGTCCTGTCAATCTTTGGTACCAAGCAGCCTGGAGAACTTAAGGATGTCATAGCAGCCTTCCTCCAATGTTCTCATCCTCCTCTTTAAGGAACATTGGATCTAGAAGCTCACTCAAGGGAGGTAATTGCTAGAGAGACTGTGGCTATGTAGTGTGCTGGCTTGAGTTAGATCTTTGTTCATTGAACTAAGGAATTATCTTGCTATACAAACCAAGCCCAACCCAGGCCCGCCCATCTCTTCTGTTCCTGCCAATGCTTGGAGCATAAGCCAAAACCTCAGTTCAGCGTATTAGGCCATTTCTTGCAACAAATTTACCACACCTACTCGGCTTTTGCTTTTTTGTGGCCACAGCTAGGAGTGATATTCAAAATATTTAGCAGCTGGTTACCACATGGCCAGCAGTCATTTGGAACAGACACTGACTTTAGCACTAAGTCAGGTTCCTGGATATCAACAGCTGTGCTGAGTGTTAACGCTTTCATTGCTAAATGAGGAGGAGGTCTGGTGGCCTGGAGGCAGGTAGATGAGGTTGGGGCACTCAAGAGACTCTTGGCAACAATTTACCAACAGATAGGAAAGCTTTTCAGCATTTCAGCAACCAGAATGGCCACATTCAGAATGTAGCAAAGCCTGGATGGCTTTGCTTTTAACACCTGCTTCCTTTTGGGTCTAACCACCTAGTTTCCTCCTTTCCCAGTGTTATCAGGAATTGGTTAACTACTGTCCTTTCTGTTGCTTCCTGGGACAACTCCCTTCACCCCCAACAAAGGGGCTTTGCTGATTATTTTTTCATCAGTGGCAAGTTTTTCTGGGTCCTGGAGGAGGCGGCAGTTAGTCGGTTATTAGTGACATGTCATTCCTTTCTCCTTCAATCTTGGTATTTATTCACCTATGATGTGCCAAGAGCCATCAGGCTGTTCAGTGTCAGCTTGACAAAGAAGTATAATCAACCAAACTGTGTGCAGGAAGAGAAGGAAAATGAGGGGGTTGGGGTAGAGACAGAGAGAAATGAAGGGAGGGAAGAGGGAGGCAGGAAATAAACATTCTATCTTCCTTGATTTGGTCTGTCCTCCCTCCTTGATTACAAACCCACAGGATTCAAGTCCACATAGTTACTCCTGCAACAACTTCCTAGAAAATTTTGCCCATAATCCCTCTTTTCCCTGCTTGGATTTTGCGCACCATGCTTGGTTTCATGGTGTTTCCAAACTCCTGTGACCAGATGTTCCTCATTAGGAGGTGACTCATCACTTTTGCTTGGCAATCATGAACGCAGTAGAAATCACTTGGAGTGACCCAGGGGACTGGGAAGCCCTATCCCCTCAAGATATTGCTATTCCAACTTCCAGGATTTCAGTCTTTGATAATAAAGACCTTAATTTTAACCACAGAAACTCAGCACAGTTGAGAATTTAGCAAATGCTGTAATTTGGTAATTAACGGTATCATTTTTATTATAAGATATTTGGCATAAAAATTTTATAACATACTTGAAAATATACAAATAACATATATTATGCACATTAATTATGATGAATAAAAATAAACAGTGATAAACCTACCATTCAATTTAGGAAGTAGAATATGGTGGTGGCTCACACCTGTAATCCCAATGCTTTGGGAGGCTGAGGTGGGAGAATCACTTGAGGCCAGGAGTTCAAGATCAGCCTAGGCAACAGAGCGAGACCCTGTCTTTTAAAAAAAAAAAAAAAAAAAACACTTTGGGGATCTAATTTTATTTTTATTGTTTTCTTTGCCAAGTCTGTCAGAGACTAAGGGATCTAATTTTCTATAGTTTCTAGTCACTGACTGATAGTAAAAAGTGTTTCTTGCCACAGCTCCACAGAGTGGCCTTGAATATTGTTACCTAATTCTACCCAGGCATGCTGGGACTAAAATTTGTTCCTGCACATCACCTAATTCTTTGAAAAATGTCCATCTAACAGTCTTTATACTCCTTATTCTTTTAGAATGTCTCTCAAGCAGTGATTCTCCACTTTAGGATCAACTGGGGAGATTTCAAAAATTGTAATGCCCTAGCCCTACCCCAGAAGAATTAAATCAGAATCTCTGGGCATGCAACCCAGGCATCCATGCTTTTTAAAGTTCTCCAGGTGATTCTAATGTGCACTAAAGGAGCAGCAATAAAATCTAAAAAAAGCTTTACTTTCAATGGACATAGTATCTGAATACCAAGAAGCCATTAACTGTTTTATCAATCCATGCACTTCTAACATCTCATTCAGGGATGTGGAGATCATCTCTGCCTCCCTCACTGTGTTACTATGAAGTTTCCATGCCTCTTCTGAGATTCTGTTGCTTGCAACCGCGCTCCTGGAATAAACTCCTGTGTTTGTTAGTTTGGTATTTTGTTTGCAAGAAACGAGGACCAGTTCTGCCAATTTTAGGAGGAAAAAACGGTTTGGGTATGCTGTAAGGATTTTCCGGCAAGTGTTAACAGCTCTTGACGCTAGAAATAACCAGACGGCACGCGGAGAGTCGGAGAACTGACTTTATTCAGTCTACAGCCTCAGCCGTCTTCTGCTCTTCTGACCCCCAGTCTCCTCCTGCTTTTATACCTTTGGTAGGACTCAAAAAGCGTCCAATCAGCAACAAGCATTAACAGCCAATCAGCAACAAGCTATAACATCCAGTCAGCTATAACATCCAATCAGGAACAGTGGGATTCAAAAAGTACCCAATGAGGATCGCGCAAGCAGCGCGACCGGAGGCCGGGAGCAGGCGGCCGAGCATAGATCGCGGGCCCGGACTGGCACACGAGGCCGGCTCCAGCAGCGCGCACCCGCCCGCCGGGGCCTCCAGCCAGTCCCCGGCACCGGCCTGCGGGGATGCGGAGCTGCAGGGAGGCGGCGAGGGGCTGCGTCCCAGCGCCTGATGGTTTTCCCCATCAAGGATATAGGTGGGCTGGAACTAAAAATATTAGAATCTGAGATTGGGCTGGGAACTGAACACTGTTCCATCTCTTGTGGCCAACATAGACTCTTGCATGGCATCTTTCTTCTCTTTCTCATTGTCACCTCCCCCAAGCAGTGGAGATCTCATTAGGTTGGCTAATCATTTTCAGACTCAGAATGTCTCTATTAGGCAGCCCCTAGTTCAATTATCCATGGCCAAAGTCCACTTAGGATGCACTCAAAACCCAAGCCTGAAAGTAAAAAGATGGAAAAAGTTACCATGCAAAGAGAAATAAGAAAAATGGAGAGACCATACTAGTATCAGACAAAATATACTTTAAAACAACAAATATTACTACAGATCTAGAGATAAAAGGGAACATTTTATAATGATAAAAGGACCAATTCATCAGGAAGATATAACAATTATAATCATATATGCAACTAACAATAGAGGTCCAAAATTTATAAAGTAAAAACTGACAGAATCAAAGGGAGAAATAGACAATGCAATAATAATAGTAGGAGACTTCAATACCCCACTTTCGATAATGGAGAGAGAACTAGGCAGAAGATAAACAAAGAAATGGAAGACTTGAACTACAGCATAAACTGACTAGACCTAACAGATGTCTATAGAATACTCCACCCATCAACTGCAGAATATATATTCTTCTCAAATGCACTAGGATGTCATTCTCCAGAATACACTATACGTTAGGCCATAAAACAAATCTCAATATATTTAAAAAGATTGCAGTCATACCAATATGTTATCTAAACACAACAAAATGAAATTAGAAATCAGCAGTAGAAATTTGGGAAATTCAAAAATATGTGGAAATTAACGTAGTCCTAAATAACCCATGGGTCAAAGAAGGAATTACAAGAGAAATTAAAAAATACTTTCAGATGAATGAAAATAAACAATATAACAAAACTGAAAGGGTGAAGCTAAAGCACTAGTTAGAGGGACATTTATAAAGAAGAAAAATCTCAAGTCAATAACCAACTTTCGGCTTGGCGCGGTGGCTCACGCCTGTAATCCTAACACTTTGGAAGGCCAAGGCGGGCTCGTTCAAGGTCAGGAGTTCAAAATCAGCCTGAGCAAGAGCAAGCCCCGTCTCTACTAAAAATAGAAAGAAATTAATTGGCCAATTAAATATAAATAGAAAAAATTAGCCGGGCATGGTGGCGCATGCCTGTCGTCCCAGCTACTCAGAAGGCTGAGGCAGTAGGATCACCTGAGCCCAGGAGTTTGAGGTTGCTGTGAGCTAGGCTGACACCATGGCACTCTAGCCTAGGCAACAGAGTGAGACTCTGTCTCAGAAAAAACAACAACAAAAAACCCAACTTTCTACCATAAGACACTGATAAAAGAAGAGCAACTCAATAATAAAACACAAATTGCCCAGTGAAAAATGGGCAAAGGATCTGAACAGACATTTCTGTAAAGATGATATACAAATGGCCAAACAAGCACATGAAAAGATCCTCAACATCATTAGTCATCAGGAAAATGCAAATCAAACCCACAAATCAATGAGATACCACTTCACACCCACTAGGCTGGCTATAATGAAAAAGATAATAAGAAGTATGGATGAGGATGTGGAGAAATTTGAACCCTCATACACTGCTGGTGGGAATGTAAAATGGTGCAGCTGCTTTGGAAAACAGTCTGGCAGTTACTCAAATGATTAGTACTTAACAATTCTACTTCTGAGTATGTACTTAAGACAATGGAAAACACATGTTCACACAAAAACCTGTACATGAATGTTTGTAGCAACATTATGCATAATAGCCAAAAAGTGAAAAAAAATCCAACTGTTCAGCAGCTGATGAATGGATAAACAAAATGTGGACTATCCATGGGTATATCCATCCATGCAATAGAATATTATTCAACAATAAAAAGGGATGAAGTACTGACACATTCCACAACATAGACAAACCTTAAAACCATTGTGCTAAGTGAAAGAACCCAGACACAAAAGGTCACATTATGTGATTCCATTTATATGCAATGTCCAGAATAGGCAAATTCATAGAGACAGAAAGTAAATTAGTGGTTTATTAGGACTGGGAAGGGATGGGGGTGTGGAGGAGTGACAGCTAAAGGGTATGGGGTTTCTTTGGGGAATTATAAAAACATTCTAAAACTGTGGTGAAGCTTGCACAACTGTGTGAATACACTAAAAACCATTGAAATATACATTTTAAGTGGGTAAATTGTATGGTATATGAATTATTATCTCAATAAATCTGTTAGAAAAAACATTTTTTAAAGCCCAAATCCTGCTTTTCTTTAGCAGTTGGTGGCAATGTAACTGGAAGTCACCATGAAGACTTATGTCCTGCCCTAGACAGGAGGCCAGACAGGGAAGGCTGACCTCAGGCTGCGGTGGTGGGAATGGAAGTGCTAAAATCAAAAGCAGGTGGTGATTTGATATGCAAGAGCACTGAGCAAAAGGGAAAGGCCCAGTGAGAATCTCCCTCACTCTGCATGTTCAGTTAGTTCCCAAGCCCTGCTGACTCCTAACAGAGCTCTCTCTGTTGCCTGTATCCACCCCCATTCAACCCATCTTCTATACCACCGCCATAGTTTCCTTGCTTAACTCAGATATCATTGCATCACTCCCTTTCTCCATAACTTTCAGAGTCTCTGAATCCACTTCATCTCACACAGCTCTCCCACAACATGGGGAGAGCTGCATGCACGTACACGCACCCACACACGTCCTTCCCTCCAGCCATGGGGAACTGTGTTTCTTCTTTGATCTTGCCCCATCCTCCTTTGTTCCTCAAGGTGGAATGTCCTCCAGCGTCCACATCCACTACAATGGTTGAAATTATCTCCATTTTTCAAGGCCTGATCATAATTCCACCACCTTCATGTAACCATTTTTCCCCCTGTCCTACTCCCTACTCTTGGAGCTCACAGTCCGGTAGAGAGGATAAACGAGACAATAGGGTTCTGTATTGTAATGTGATAATACTCTGGCTGGTTGTGCACAGTGTCCTAGGAGGACAGGGGAGCAAGGTAGAAATTGTTCAGTTAGTTGAAACATAGAAAAGTCCACACTCAAGTTGACTTCCCAGGGTTAGAACGCAGGGAGGGGGCATTGATTTCATGCTAATGAATATCTTTCTAAACATCTGCTATTTTCTTAAGAACAGGGCTATGTTTTTAATTTCCGTACTTCTAATGCCTAGTAGGGCTCCTGGCCAGAAGTGGTGATAATAAATCTTTACAGAATACTAAATGAATGAAAGGGAGTGTTTAACTTACCTTGGAGGAAGGGCAGAAAGTACTTCCTAGAGGAGGTAACACATGAGTTGAATCTTGGAACATGGGCAGGGATGATGAGCTGGGGAGGTTAGGGGATGAGAGTCTCTAAGTAGAGGAATCAGGAGCTGTAGCATGGAGGTATGAGAAACCCTGTCCCCTCTGGGAGCTGGAAGGAGGTCAGCAGCCCTGAATCAGAGCTTTTGAACTAGAAGGCGGAGATAAAGCTGAAAAGGGCCAGATCCTTAGGGTTGGAAATGCTGTGTGGACGAATTTGGAGTGATGTAAAAAGCGCTGGGGACGACTCAAGGTCTCATTGCACCACTCCCTCTCTCAATAACTTTCAGAGACTCTGAACCCAGTTTATCTCACACGGCTCTCCGGCAACACCCCCTGCACACACGTGCACATACACACACGTCCTTTTTTATGAGGGACACTTGGATCAGTGTGATAATAAGGAGACAGAGTCTAAGTCCACATACTCCAACCTATTTGGAGGACTCTTCTTTCTTAAAATTTTAATTTGGTTTGTTTTTTAAAAATAGGCAAAATAGTCACAGGTTTCAAAATCCAAAAAGTACAAAAGGGCATATTGTGAAAAATCTCTCTTCCTAGCCCTAATTTACAGAATGTGTCGTTTCTAATTCTACCCCCAGCTCCCCCTCTCTGGGGGAAACCAAGGTTACCTGGTTCTCGGTGTACTGTTATGGGCACATAAACAACTTACAGCCTACTGCTCTTGCAACTTACTTTTTTAAGTTAATATATCTTAGAGATCATTCCATATCAGTCCTTAAAGAGCTTCTTCATTCCTTTTCATGACTGTCTAGTGTGTCATTGTATGGATGCTCTGAAATTTATTTACATTCTGCACATGTACAAGTTCATCTGTGGCACTAGTTTTAGGGATCTCTTTTTAACACCGAAAAGGTTCACTGATCCCCATAGAGATAGTTGGTTGTGCTGCCTGCTGACTGAAAAATTACATAATTACAAAAGACTGCTCTGATGATTCAGTAATACTTTGAGGTGAATTTGTACTTTAATTAATATGTTATTTATATAAATTTAGAACTATATATGTGTATATGAGACATATTATTTATCCAATCCATAGACAAT
This sequence comes from Cheirogaleus medius, assembly GCA_008086735.1. NCBI lineage: Eukaryota > Metazoa > Chordata > Mammalia > Primates > Cheirogaleidae > Cheirogaleus > Cheirogaleus medius. Next base: position 25,884,753 of record VBSM01002153.1, on the reverse strand, counting down.
GCTTGGTGTACACCTGCCTGTACTACCGGGCAGTTTCTGCCTTAGTTTCCTGCACTCCATCTGCAGGACTTAGAATCTGTGGTTGTTTGGAAAGCAGAGGTGGAAATACAGAATGGTGCCTGTATTTTTTATATCCTGCACTAGAATGACGAATTTCAGAGGAGCAGCAGGTTTAGGAAAGGGACAGACACATGATTTGGTCACATTCAGTTTACTGTGTCTATAGAATACGTGTGTTGGATTTTAAGGTCTGCGTCACTGTACTCATATTCCACCCCAACCCTAGAAATGTCCTAACCAAGCCTGAGGGATTTGCTAGGAGACTGTTGAGGGTATTTGGAGGTGAAGTCAGATAGCCTGGACCACTGCATTTGAGTTTCCTGAGCCCATTCTCAGAAGCCAGAGAGGGTCCGACTGCCCCTTAGTTAGGGAAGTTGAGCTCTCTGATATCCGAGCAATAGTCAGATGTCTACTGAGCACCCCCTTGGGTGACAGGCCCTGTGTCAGAGCCCTGCTATGTGTGGGTGCCCCACCTAGTAGAAAGGGATACACAGAGAAGCATGTAATTCAGTATTATGTAATGTTAATGGTTGTGGTGGTCCTAAAATACGTCCACAAATTCTGTGATGCCCCTTCCTCCAAAGGTAGAATCTAATTCCCCACACCTTGAATGTGTGCTAGACTTAGGGACTCGCTTTTAACAAATAGAATGTATAGAAACGATAGTGTGTGGCTTCTGAGGCTAGGTCATAAAAGACATTGTGTTTCCACCTTGCTCTCTCTCAGATTGCCTGTTCTTGGGGAAGCCAGCTGCCACATCATGGGGACATTTAAGCAGCATATGGAGAGGCCTACACAGGGTCCTGGGTGAATTGACTTTGTACCTATTTCTGCTCTAGAATAACTGTGATTGTTACAAGTTTCCTATTGGCGAATATTCTTAACATATGATGGGGTGTCTGAACTTAATCTGTTGATCTTTCATGAAAAGAATTTCAGGAAGTTTGATTTATTAATTTTTTACAAAGAAACACTTCATTTTATAAAAAGAGATTTCCAAACCTAGATGAGCCTCAGAATCACCTGGGAAATTTTTTAAAAGTCAGATTTCTGGAGCACAACCTAGACCTACTAAATCATATCTGGGTGGGGCTCAGGATTTAATCCAACCTTCTCACTTTACAGATGAGAACGGAAAACACAGAGAACAGGGTTGAGCCAAGAACTCTGGCTTTTTTTTCTGTTTTTTCTATTTTTTTTCTATTTGTGTCTTGCTGCCTCATTCCTCTGCCACCTACCTGACCATCTTCTTTTCTCAGCATCACAGCAAATCCCAGCCAAATGATGGTTAATAACAGTGTGAGCTAGAAAGGTTTTGCTTACAATGTGGACCCTGATCTTTGCCTTCTGTCTCTCTACAATCCATTACAAAGAGGGAATTCAATGTACAATTGCAGTTTTATGTCTCTACCTTTGATTTTTTTTTGTCCTAGCTGTCACTCCTATTATTAATGGCATACATTCAAAATATTGAGATATAATTCACATACCACAAAATTCACCATCTTAAACTGCTCAGTGGTTTCTAGTATATTTGCAAGGTTATGCAACCATCTAATTCCAGAACATTTTCATCGCCAAAAGGAAACTCCATACCTATTAGCAGGATTCTCTATTACCCCTCCTTCTCAACCCCTAGCAACCCTAATCTACTTATCTACTTTCTGTCTCTATGGATTTGCCTCTTCTAGACATTGTAATCATACCATATGTGACCTTTTGTGTCAACCTTTCGTGTCTGCCTTCTTTCACTTAGTATAATGTTTTCAGGGCTCATTAATGCTGTAGTATGGATCAGTGCTTCATTCCTTTTTATGGCTGAGTAATATTCCATTGTATAGATATACCACTATTGTTTATCCATTCATCTGTTGATGAACATTTGAGTTGCTTCCACTTTTTGGTTATTATCAATTATGCTGCTATGAACATTCATGTGTAAGTTTTTTTGTGGACATATGTTTATAATTCTTTTGGGTATATTCTTGGGAGTGGAATTGCTGGATAATAAGGTAACTCTATGTTTAACTTTTGGAGGAACTACCAAACCATTTTTCATGATCACATATGCACACACACACACACACACATATATAATTTTAAAAAATAAGAGACAGGGTTCCTCTATGTTTCCCAGGCTGGACTTGAACTTCTGTGCCCAAGCGATCTTCCTGCCTCAGCCTCCCAAGTAGCTGGGGCTACAGGTACATACCACCTTGCCTGGCCACATATATTTTTACACTGAGGTAATAACATTTTCTTTTAATCCAGTGCCACTTATCCACAAGAGAAAAAAAGTCAAAAACCATATCACTCAGAAGTAGCACAATTTAGATACTTTGGGTAAATACAGAGGCTTGAACACTCATGTTTACTACTTCTCCCTCCTGAAATCCCACTAAAATGATAGTAAAAGAGATGATCTCTTGAGATATAAGCCCTCTTGGACAAAGAAGACAGAAAAAAGAAAATGGATAACAAAATACTTTGAGGTTGAAAAGCAGATGGATGATGGTAACTGATTTGCAGTAGACCAGAGAAAGCTAAGACCTAAGACGGCAATGGGGAACCCAACAGAAAGCTGACTGGCATCATGGAACCCCAGAAGGGTTCGGATGTTAGAAATACCAGGTATCCTTGAATATAGGAGTGCAAGTAGGGATGAACAAAAGAGATCAGATAAAAGTTTATGAAAGATCTGTACACCTATATGCATAGCAGCAGGATTCACAATAGCCAAAAGGCAGAATCAACCCAAGTGTTCATTGATGGACAACAAGATGTGGTATATCCATACAATGAATATTATTCAGCCTTAAAAAAGGAAGGACATTTCAACACATGCAGCGACATGGATGAAACTTGAGGGTATTATGCTAAGTGAAAATAGCCAATCACAAAAAGACAAATACTGCATGATTCCATTTAAACGAGGAATCTAGAGTAGTCAAAGTCATAGAGACAGAAAGTAGACTGGTGATTGCCAGGGGCAGGGTTTGGGGCAGGGGGCAGGGGAATGGGGAGTTATTGTATAATGGGTACAGAGTTTCAGTTTTGCAAGTGAAGAGCTCTAGAAATTGCATGACAACATAAATGTGAATGTTCTTATTAACACGATTGAACTGTACATTTAAAAATGGTTAAAACGATACATTTTATGTTACGGGTATTTTACCATAATATTTTTTAGAAACTTATAAAAGCAATAGATTCTCAGCTCCCTTTCCCCACCCTGAACAAGGTGACAGTGTCTTCCCTAATCCAGACTGAAGATGTGATGCTGACTTTCTGGGGAGGTTAAACAGGAGGAGCTCTGGGCCAAAGCACTTAACACAGCTGAAGGAAGCGGGTTTATAACAGGGCATTGTCGACCTCCAGCCAGCCCTCTTCCCTTCACCCACCTTTCTAAATACTGAAGCTGGGATTATTACCTCTTCTTTCCCCCACTCCCCAGGGATGATTGGTGGAGTCTTCTCTGGAATAACTGGCCCCGAGAGAAAGACCTTTCAGTGTTGATATATGAATAGGGAGCTAAAGAGCATACTAGCTTTTGGCATGAAAGACAGATGTCAAAGCAACAAAGAGGAAAAAATGACCTTGGAGGAAGCAGGAGCAAAAGCAGAAGAAAAGCTTTAAAAAATTAATATTGTTGGCTGTAAGATAGATAAGAATAGATATTTCATCTTGAAGTAAGTACAAAAGGATGCAAAAAGGAACCTCCAGAGAACAAAAAAGGCTCTTGACAATTAAAAATATGGCATTTAAAATGAAACATTCAGAGCAGGCACGGTGGCTCATGCCTGTAATCCTAGCACTCTGGGAGGCCAAGCCGTGTGGATTGTTTGAGCTCAAGAGTTCGAGACCAGCCTGAGCAAGAGCGAGACCCTGTCTCTCCTAAAAAATAGAAGTAATTAACAGGGCGTGGTGGCACATGCCTGTAGTCCCAGATACTTGGGAGGCTGAGGATGGAGGATCACCTGAGCCCAGGAGTTTGAGGTTGCTGTGAGCTAGGCTGATGCCATGGCATCCTAGCCTGGGCAACAGAGTGAGACTCTGTCTCAAAAAAAAAAAGAAACATTCAGTAGAAGGTTTGGAAAATAAGGGTGAAAAAAACCTCCTGGATAGTAAAACAAATGACAAAAATGCAAAAAATAGGAGAGGAAAAATAAGAAAATTGAGAATCAATAATTCAGGAAATTGATTCATCATAAAACCACAGAAGTTCCATAAAGAGAAAACCAAAAGAGAAGAAATGATGAAAGAAATAAATCCAGAAAAATTGCCAGTATTGAAGAATCTAAATTTCTAGATGGAGAGGCCCCATATATATCCAATGGATTACCATAAACCCATATCAAGACAAATCATCTTGAAATTTCAGAACACAGAAGCAAAGGCAAAGATCCTGTAAGTTTATAGGGAGAAATGACTCAGAATCAGAATCAGAATGACTTAGGACTTCTCAACATCATCAAAAACTAGGCCGAGAGCGGTGGCTCATGCCTGTAATCCTAGCACTCTGGGAGGCTGAGGTGGGCAGA
>VBSM01002153.1:25842225-25865883 GCA_008086735.1 Cheirogaleus medius | reverse complement strand
AAAAAAAAAAAAGGAAAGGAAAAGAAAAGAAATAAAGGCTATTATAAATGCTCCCAGGAGAGATAAAACATTAAAACACATAAAAGCCATTTCACGTTTACACCTTAGTGTGAATTAATTTATATGTATCCATTCAACAAATATATCCTTGCAGAGACCAATAATGTTCAGGGGACTCTAGTCACAGATACTGAGTGCCTGAAGCAGAGAAGAAAGGATCCAAAGATAAGTTTTGAATAGTTTGTAGCAAGTCAGTTAGAAAGAAGGAGAGTCTGGGGGCAGAGCGGCCAGAGCTGCCTTCTGAATATTGTCAGAGGAGAGAAGGTTCTGCAGGGGAAGGAGGACAGGGTCTGGAGAGGAAGGGGGCGTGTGGGAGAGGCTGCTTCCTGGACCTCACCACTTGGGAGGCAGCCATTGTTACTATGGCTAACAGGAGATGCATTTTAACAAAGAAACAAAGAATAAATATATACAGGGGGGTAAGGGTTATACTGTGGGGGTTTTTTGCCAAACCCTAAAGAGTGGTTAGAAATTTCCATGAGCTTAAGCTAAGGGAGGAGGAATGTGGGAAAGAGCACTAGAATAGGAGCCAGACAGCCCAGTTACAGTCCGGGTGTCATCAAATACTAGCTCTGAGGCTATGAGTAAATGACTGAATGTTTCTGAGCTTCAGTTTCCTTAGCTGGTGCTCAAAACTCGCCTCATCTGTCTTCCCAGGACTGTTTTGCAATCCAGTGAGATAATATGAGGAATTTTTAATATACTCAAGAACAGTTCCATATGACCAAAACTAATTAGAGTCCATATCCTTTTGAACCTGAGAGTGAGGGCAGATGTGGCCTTTAGATACTGTTTTTGCTAAACTAATCCCCCTCAGTGTTGTTAGGGGTGCCAAAAGAGATAAAATGGCCACTGGGGTGTTATTCTTTCATGCCAAACACATAGTAGGCTCTTTATGAGTGCGTGGATTTTCCTTCATAAAAAGGTGGGATGGGAGAGGTGGGAATGGTCAGAGGTAGGGAAGGGGTCTATGCTTGTGGCCAGCTGGGCTTGGTCCTCAGGTGCATCTGTGCTGGTAACTGTGTGGACATATGTGTGTCCAGCAGTTGGAGGACAAGTGCAGGTCAGCATCTGCTGGGATTTGATTTCAAATAGTCCAGCAAAATACAGCAGGTCCTGGAATAACATCGTTTTGTTGAATGTCTTTTCCTTATAATGTTGATGAGAAAAAAAAAATGATTCCTGGATGGGGCCGCTGTGTGGAGTTTGCATGTTCTCCTCATGTCTGCACGGCATGTTTGAAAATGTTTTAAGTAGGAGTAGGGGGAATAGTACCTTCCCCATGCAGTTACTGTGAAAACCAAAGAAGACATGACAATAACAGGCACAGCCACATCATAACATTTATTAGGCATTTATGGGCAATCAGGTACCCAGTACATTGCCTGGTATGTTCCTTGCTGCCACAAGTGCCTACAAGTAAGGGAATCCCAGGCCGCCTGTGAACTCCTCCCCTTTCTCCCCGCCCTCCGCAGCCCCTCCTTCCGCGGAAGAGCCGCGCTGGGGCCCAGCAGGTGTGGGGTTAAGGGCGTCTGTTTGGGGCCCCAGGAGCAGCAGCAGCGGCAGCGGCAGCAGCAACTGCAACAGCAGCGGCTGTGGCAGGCCTGGCCCGGGGCCAGTTGGCGGGGAGCCCCAGGAGGGAGGGAGGAAGGGAGGAGGAAGGGGAGGAAGAGGGGAAGGAGGAGGAGGAGGAGGAGAGGAGCAGTCAGCAGGCCCGAGGAGGCAGGACTTCCTGGTGTGGGGGTTGTCAACAGCCCAGAAAGAGAAAGACAGAGAGAGACCAAGAGGAGCCGAGGAGCGGAGAGACTGACCCAGCGGGGCCACGCGGAGGAGACTCGGGAAACCCACCCGCTCAGACCGCCAAGGCCGGCCGCCCGCTCCCACGTCGCTTTCGACACCCTTGGGGCTTCAGAGGCCGCGCCTGGGTTCCACCGAGGAGGCGCGGGTTCCTTCTTTTCTGGAGAGCAAACTTTCCACAGAGATGCCTCGCAGGGTGAGGTGCGGCCTCGGAGGAGGACTGGGCAGCCTCTGATCGCCGCCTGCATGTCCCGCGCCGCCCCGGGCCAGGAGGCCCCAGGAAAGCACAGCCCGACATCTTAGGCGCCGGGACCCCCGGCTCGTTCAGTGGCCGAGGCCCGGGAGGTAGGGCTCCGGGCTGGGCGGGGCGCTGGGGCGGCGGGGCACGGTCTTCCCCAGAGATGTGGGAGCCGGGGTGCGGGGCCCTTGAGGCCCAGGAGAGGCCTCGGGGTCGCCGGGCCAGGCCGAGGAGCTGCTTCAGCCCGGTTCACCCAGGCGCTGGAGCCCGTGCTCAGGACAGTGCAGCTCTGCAGTCTCCTGAGTTCGGATCCCAGACAAGAAATGCCCAACTTTGGGTCCCAGCTGCCTCTTCCTGTTGTGTGTGTCTTAATAGACCCCGTCTCCTCTGCTTGGTCTCTGTCTCTCTGCCTGTCTCTTTGTCTCTGGGTCTCTGGTGGTTTCCCCTTCCTCCGCGGTTCTGCTCCCCAGAGAGGAAACCCCAGAGGTGGCCTGCCCACTGCTTTCTCACTCATATTCTCTCTCTCTCCCCGCTCCTTTTCCAGTTTGCAAACTCAGCTCTGGAGTTCGGCAGTGACAGCAGCAGGAAAAACCTGCCCCGGCCCCCACCTCCCGCCGCCTCCCCTACCCTGTGCTTCCAACCAGGCACCCTCAGTTCCTGCAAGGCCCTCCTGCTATGTCGGACCCTGACATCCCCAGGGGCCCTGATGCCCCTGCCATGTGGCCCCCCTGTTCCAGGGGTGCCTGAGCCTCTGAAAGAGCCCCAGCCCCCACAACTCAGCTCAGTCCTGAGCCCCAGGGACCATGAGTGGGGGCAAGAAGAAGAGTAGTTTCCAAATCACCAGCGTCACCACGGACTACGAGGGCCCAGGGAGCCCAGGAGGTTCAGAACCCCCTGCCCTGTTGGCTCCCACAGGGCCCCCACCCCGCCTGCCCAATGGCGAGCCCAACCCTGATCCAGGGGGCAAGGGCACCCCCAGGAATGGCTCCCCACCACCTGGGGCCCCTGCCTCTCGTTTCCGGGTAGTGAAGCTGCCCCACGGCCTGGGAGAGCCTTATCGCCGAGGTCGTTGGACGTGTGTGGATGTTTACGAGAGAGACCTGGAGCCCCCCAGCTTCGGCCGACTCCTGGAGGGAATTAGAGGGGCCTCAGGGGGCACCGGGGGCCGATCTTTGGATTCCAGGTTGGAGCTGGCCAGCTTGGGCCTGGGTGCCCCTGTCCCACAGTCAAGCCTGTCTCAGGGCCCCACCTCCTGGCTTCGCCCGCCCCCCACCTCCCCTGGACCTCAGGCCCGCTCCTTCACTGGGGGGTTGGGCCAGCTGGCAGTACCTGGCAAAGCCAAAGTGGAGACACCCCCCCTGTCAGCCTCCCCACCCCAGCAGCGCCCCCCAGAGCCTGGGACCGGGGATAGCGCAGGCACTTCCAGGGCTGTCACACCCCTGCCCTCCTTGAGGGTAGAAGTGGAGGCTGGGGGCTCAGCAGCTGGGACCCCTCCACTGTCTCGAAGGAAGGATGGAGACGTGCGGCTGAGGATGGAGTTGGTTGCTCCAGAGGAGATGGGGCAGGTAAGAGCTTGGTTCCAGGTTGGGGGAGACACCTGGAAGGTTGTGCCTTGGCCTAACCTCCATCCTGGCCTCCCTTCCTCCATTGTCATCTGTCTGTCAGATTAGATAGCCCTCTTTTTTCTCCCTGACAGCTCAATTTGAAGTCTGTTCCTTTTCTGTTTTCTCTCTCAGGCTCCTTCCCTGCTTTCTATACCTTCTTTCTCTCCGACTTTTCATTTGTTGTCTTTGGCCCTCACCTCATCTCTATGTAGCCTGTAGCATATGTGGCCTCCTCCTCTGGCCTTCACCTTTCTGTCTTGGTCTTACCCCTTCTGGCTCCAGGTGATGAGAGTGGAGGCCCCGGCTGGGGTTGGCTGTGGGTAGCTGGGCCCCAGGGGGAGGAGCTGCCAGGGTTTGGGGAGGAGAGGTTGGGTGGGCATTCCACTTAAGTTTCCATTGCAGCCTCATTCTGAATGGGGGGGGGTCCTTCTTTCCTCCCACCAGCCACCCATCCCAGCCCCATGTCTAGCTTGGTTGCAAGCCAAGTTTCTCTGAGGACTTGAGGAATTGGGTGGGGGGAGCATATTACAGGGATGGGGGGGGCCTTGCTGGTTTGCCCCCCACCCCACCCCCAGGTATCTGTCTCAGTTCCTGCATCTGGGCCTCTCCAGGACTGATAACTGGGGGTGGCCACCATGGAGTGGGAGAGCAGCTGCAGGAAGCAGCCCAGAAGGAGTTAAATCCTTTGCTCTTTCAGCTTCCTGTCTCCAAAAGAGGAACAAGTCTGGGCTGGGGGGCAGGATGCCTGGGTCCCTGGGGTGGGGGTGGGCAGCCAGGGATGTGGGGGTTGGACACTTCTGTCCTGAAGGAGAAAATAACACCTTGGACTGCTGGAAGAAAAGCAGGGAGTGTGAGGATGAGAACTCTTTCCCCTTCCTGGCCTTGGGCACAAACCACAGTATAAAAATAACCTGAGACTGGATGTCTGGGTCCTGTCAGGACCGGTCAGGACCGGCTCCCCCCACCCCCTCCTGGCCTCAAGCTCTTGTCTCTTTTGACCCCCACCCCCTACTTTTCTTGAGCTCTTTCTTTCAGTTCCTACTCCAGGGGAGAAGATGCTGTTTCCTTTGCTGATCTCTGACCCCAGACTCTTCCAAAGCAAGCCCCCTTGGCTGCCATCCTCTCTGCTCTATTTGTCCTTAAGCCCTGCCTGAGCCCCCCTTGGGACCCTGGCCCTCTCTTCAGTGCCCCCACCCGCTTCCTTCCCCTATGTCCTGATCGCTTCCTGTGTGTATGCATCTGGGTCGATCCCCAAAGTTTGTCTCTCCTGTACAGTCCACTATGCCTCTTCTCTAACAGAGGGGGGTGGTGGACAAGGGCCAGGGGATACCACCTGGGCCCCCTTCCTCTACTCTGACCCTCTAACCACCCTGGACTCTCTGTTCTTGGCTTTTCTGAGAAGCTGGGGCCTCACAGAGGCGTCTTGTCTTGTTCCTGTCACCCCCGCCTTTTTGCAGCCGCCCCCAGCGCCTGTTGGGCTGTGTGGGTCCACGCCCAGGCTCCGCCTCCCCCCATCTCCACAACCACCCCCCCACCCCAAAGCAGGGCAGAGAGCAGGAGCAGAACTTCACCTGAGTCCTGAGAAGTTTAGGAGGAGAGGCTAAACTTGGGGGTGGGGGGATGGAGAAAGAGTTTCTGAGGATTCATTCATTCTACAAATAGCTACTGAACAAACTGACCTTCCAGCAGAGGAGACAATAAATACTTTAATTTCAGATAATGTTAGGTGCTATTAAAAAAAATGCAACAGTTCAGTGGACTAGTGAATGATGGGGAAATGGCTCTCTAAGGAAGTGACATTTGAGTCACTTTAAGAAGGCAGATATTCTCTGTATAGCCTCTGATTAGGGGTCCCAGCTCAGCTTGGGGGGAGCAGGGGTGCTGGAGAGCAGACCAGAGCCCTTTTCTGTGATACCTTATGCACCACTCACCCCAGTCCTCAGGGTGACCCCTGTCCCTTGCTTCTGGTACCTACCTGCCTTCCCCAGAGCTGGAGAGGGGAAGGGCTGTGGGGCAGGACTCCTGGGTCCTTGGAAGACAGTGGGCAGGTGGGGGGCAGGGAGGGAGACTGCTCAGCAAGTTGTAAGGTGGCTGGTTATTCTCTCTCTCTCTCTCTCTCTCTCGATGTGATGGTTCCTACCTCTCTGCCTCCAGGTGCCAGCACTCGACTCTCGCCCCAGTTCCCCGGCTCTCTACTTCTTCCCCGATGCCAGTCTGGGTCACAAGTCTCCAGACCCCTTTGGGGCAGCAGCCCAGAGCCTCAGCCTGGCCCGTTCCATGTTGGCCATCAGTGGTCATCTGGACAGCGATGATGATAGGTAGGTGTGCTTTGTGTGATGGGGCATGAGGGTTAGGCTCCCCACCCAGCAGCTGGGATAGCTGCATGAAACTGCCTGGTAAATGTCCTTCCCCCAAGTTGAACTTGGAGAAGACCTCTTAAACAGAGAAACCTGGCTTGGGCGTAACCGCTGGGCAAAGTTGATTTGGGACCCACTCCCTCTCTGTGGAGAGAGCTGGGTGGGACTCCCTGGCTTGGGACTGTCAAGTCAGAGACTTTTTTAAAGTTTGAAGGGAGTCATTGTTGTCAAATTCCAGAGCTCTTGCAGATTTAACGATCATCTGGCCAACCCTAGGAACCCACTGGCAAATGTGCTGGAGAGAATAGAGAATCAGTCTCCTCCCATTGCATTTCATGCTCCCTCAACCAGGGAGGGGAATGGGACTCCTTACAGCCCTTACGGACTGTGACGTGACATCCTTATAGTCCATACAGACTAATTTAGGACCCTAGGACTTACAGTACCAAGAAATCATTGCCCTGAGATTCTGTTCCCTGAGAGGATGGGGCCAGCAGACAGAACTAGGGAGCAGCAGGAACAGGACCAGCAGAGTTAGGAGAAGCATGGGGGCCAAGCCTGCCTCCGCAAAGCCAAGCTGTGGGTACAGTAGTCTGGGAGCAAGGACAGCACAGGCAAGCAGGACTTTCTGGGGCTTGCCCTTTGGAGGAGATGCCCTGTTGGGTGGCAGCGTGCGCAGAACTTCCTGTTTCGAGGGCCAGGTTTCAACATTCACAGAAATGTCATCTGAAAAGGGAGGCACAAAATCGCGAGCCAGATAGCCAAGCCGCTGGCTTCTGGCTGTGGACTGATAGGAACCCCAAGAAGGGTTAGGGAGTCGCCACTTTTATTTTGGAGGGAAGAGTGGGACTGCCTGTATGAGGCCCTCCGAGGGGCGGGACTTCCTGTTTGGGAGGAAACGCGGGGTGGGACTTCGCGAATCGGTGAGTGGGTCCAGGAGGGACCCACTCCGGTTGGCGGTCGCTTCTTCCTGCCAGCCTCGAATGTGGTGCCGCCCCCCAGAATCAGGGCCTAAAGCTCATCAAAGAAAGGGGTCTGAGGCACTGGGGAACCGCGGAAGGAGAAGGGGTGCTAGGGAGGCGGTGGGATGGAGGGCAGAGGGGGCGGTGCGGCGGGCGTGCAGGGCAGGGCAGGGCGGCTTCTGCACTCTGGAATGCGCGAGGTGTGAGGTCGGCCAGGGCCAAGAGAGTCACCTGCCCCCCTCACTGCTATTCTCAGCGCTTCCCACCCTCTCCCCCTCCCACTTGGGAGGTTCCCTGGCAAGAGGGCTCCCTGTCCTTCCCACACCCCTGTGGATTTCATAGCCCAGCCTCCTGCTTTCCCTGTCTTAGAGGGTTCTCAGCTCTATTCTTTTGGCTTGTCCCCTCCTCCCTCTCTCTGTCCTACCTCCTCTGCACACCCCAGTCTGACCGGTCCGGCTCCCATCCTCCTGCTTTACCCTGCTTTGCTCTAAGGCTCTGAGGCTCTGTCCCAGCTCAGGCCATCATGCCCCACCCTGCTGGGTCTGTGAGTTTGGGTTGTGCCACCCCATATCCCCCAGGAATGGGGCATGTAGACCCCACCTCACCTGTCTGGTGTGCCCAGAGCTATCAAGAGAACAGCGTCCAAGTGTCCTGGGATCTCACTTTTGAGAGGGAAAATGGGCTGAAGTGTTAAGTGCCTAGATCCCAGGGGGGCAGTTAGGAATGCCTGACCAATCCCTGAATTTGGGGGTGGGACAACAGAGGGTGCCTGGTGAACTCAGACTGCTCATGTGCTCCTGAGTTGGAAGATCTCTCATAGTCTCAACAGGGCCTGGCAGGTGGCAGGTAGGTAGTTAAGGTGTGAATGAGTGGCTGGCTGGGTGGGTGGGTGGATGGGTGGTCAGCCTGGGGGATTGTAGGGAATGAATCCTGGGGTCTTGGGAAATAAAAGGTACATTTATTTATCCAGTGCCTCCTTTGGGTCCGGTGCTACCTCTTATCTCATGTAATCCTAAAAGCAATTCCTCACTTTCCAGATGAAGAATCTGAGACTCAGGAGGAGGATTTTAGAAACTTGCCCAAGGTCACCCAGCTTGTAAGTGGCTGGACTGCAGTCTGAGCCTGGGTCTGACCCTAAAGCCATGCTGTCCCCACTCTCCTGTGATGTCTGTGTCTGAAGAGAAGAGGAGGTGGCAATGGTCTCTAGGATGCCCTTTCTCTCTAGGACAGAGTCAGGGATAGCTCTCCCAAGCAGGCAAGGAGCCAGCAACTCCTTCTCCCTCCCTGGCCTGGCCCTGCCCTGAAGGCACCACAGATCCAGATCCGGGAGGGAGTGTAGACAGGGTAGCCAGATACCACTTTGTTGGTCTCAGGCCCAGCCCCTAGGGGCTCCTCTAAGGAGCTGGACTGGCTCCTGTACCCAGGATCTGAACCTCCCCACCTCTCCCAGGTGTCCTGCTGTTTCATCTGATCCTTGTGTTGAAGCTATTTTATTTGACCTTCAAAGAGGAAGACTAGCCTCTAGGGCTGTCCCCTCCCAGGACCCAAGAATCCTGAGGGCTAGAGTGCCTGGTTGTGCATGTCACACCGCACAACTCCAGGGGGTGCCACTCACATTTGAGATCACAGTCAATGCTTGAAGTCTTGACAGTGACTGAAGTTGGCTATCAGTGTCTTGAATAAGGGGCATTTTGTTCTAATTAACACAAAGTTGCTTTTGGGCTTGTAGTAAGGGCTGATCCTGTCCCTGCCAAAGAATTCTAGCACAGTGCCTGTGGCCCCTCAGTCAGGGATTCTCAAAGGGAGGGCTTGGGTTGCCAGAGACGTGGTCCCTTGAAGGTTATGTTGGAATGTCACAGTGGAAAGTGCTGTCAAAAACTCTCCAGCGCTAGACAAACAGGAGATAGTCATCTATCAGCCAACAAATGTTTATTGTTGTATTATTCCTTTATTTCTGGCGAGAATGAACAATTTACTTGGCATCTTCACCCAAGTGTCTGCCAAGCAAGGCCAATGTTCCTATTCCTGTGCGTCTGCCCCCTTTGGTCTCTGTGTGTGTGTGCTGGGGGGAGTGGGGTGGATTTTTTTGCTGTGGCCCCGTCTCTGCCAGGTGTTGCATTGATTGAAATAGGTTGAAAACTGCTTTCATTCTCCCAGCTGGCTGGCCTGCCCTCTCACTCTTAAACTTACTCTCTCCTCCCACCCCCACCCCATCCTGCTCTCTCAGACCTGGTCACTCCCTTGCCCCACCTGTCAGCACCTTCTGCACCCAGACCTTGGATGGGAAATGGAAAATTCCCAGCTCCCTCGTGCTCCCTTCTTGGCTGCCAGGCCTCATCCATGGGTCACCTTGAATTGGACGCACTGATCCCCCCGCAGGGAAGCAAGTTGGAGCTGACAGCCAGGAGGGAGGGCTTCTAAGGGGAACAGGGTGTGGGATGCAGCATGTTGAGGTCCCTGCTCTGAGAGGGGCTCAGCTGGGGGCTGGAGGACAGGACTGGTGATCCTGCAGCACAGTGGGGCAAGCGTGGAGGGCTGGCCCAGGGGCTGAGGCAGAGGCTGGATGGGGCAGGTCATGGGCCACAGATTGAGGCAGGGGCCTGGGGAGGGAGAGGGAGCCCTGGAGGATGGGACAGGGCACAAGGGCTGTAAGCAACGAGAGAGGGGCTTGAGGGAGAGCCAGATCTAGGAGGACCCAGAGCCCAGTGTTATGGGGACAGCCAGGACCCTGGCTGTGTCATTGAGCCAGGCCTGAGTCGACCTCTGGTGGCCACTTTACAAATTGCAGCCAGACCTGCTCCCTGATGCCTGTCATCTCCCTCCCAGCTCTGTTCGTTCAAAGCCCCTGCTCCTATGCCCAGTGTCCCACCTCCAACCTCACCTTCCCACCTCCCCTCAAGTCCTCACTCCCTCTGTGACCCTAGACCTCCAAGACCCCAGACCCAGGTCCCAGACCATAGGCTGTATTTGTTCTACAGGGCTCTGGGCTCAGTTTCTGTTGCCATGGTAATCTTTCCCCTTTCTCCTTTTCCTTCACTGTGGGAGGTCAGGGACCCTCTGGACCAGGTCCCAGGGCTCACCCATGATGTAGGCTTTGTGTTTGGGGAGGTACTCAGTCCACAGAAGACCACAGCACGTGGGAACCTCTCCCCACCCCACCCATCCCTTTCCTGAGGCCTTGAGGGACCGTGCCCATCTGGAGGGGGCAGGGTGGGGCCAGGATCTTCCCCACCTTCCACACCCCTCTCAGACCCAGGCTTCTTTCCCTATGGCCCCTCCCCCGACCCAGCCACCAGCTGACTTCCCTCCACTGGCCCCCTCCCCTCGACTCTGGGATTGGTGCCAGGGTGAGAAGGGGACACTGGCACTGACCGTGTCTGGGAATTCCCGCCCACCGAGGAGCCAGCAGGAGGGGGGTCCCCGTGTCCCTGAGGAACCAATAGCAGCCAGGCCTTGCCCTGGGGGGGCGGTGTATATCTCTCAGGCCAGCACCCCCTAGGCGCTGTCTCCTCTCTGCCCGCTTGGCACCAGCCAGACCCCACTCTGCCCGGGGGGCTCTGAGCCCCCCAGGCACTCCCTTTGACATAGCCCTCTCCCCCTGGGGGGGCCTGGGGACCCTTTCCCCTCAGGGATGGCCCAGCCAGGGGTCTCTGTCAAGTCCCTGGTGTCATCTTATGAGACTCGAGTGGTAGGGATGGCTCCAGGGCCACCTCGAAAAAGGGGCTGTGTCTCTTCCCCTTGTTCCCCTCGGGGAGCATCCCCCATCCGAGGGACATCTGGACCCCCACCCCACCGGGGCGTGGGGGGCCCAGGGCAGCGGCCCTCAGCCCGCCGGGGGATGGACAAAACCCTCCTCTCCTTGATTCTCTACTGTCACAGGTACGGGGGTGTGGGCGGGAAGCTGCAGTGAGTGGGGCTTGTGGAGGAGACCAGAGCCTGCTCTAAGAAGGCAGCACCTGGCACGGCTCCTCCTCCTCACCTCTCACCTCCCTGTGTTTCTCCAGTGGCTCCGGAAGCCTGGTTGGCATCGACAACAAGATCGAACAAGCCATGGTAAGAGAAGCCATCTTGGTCCTGGCAGGCCCTGGCCCCCTGAGCTCTGCCCCAGCCCTGCTCTCAACCAGTGAATACTAACTCCCCGCTCTGTGACCTGCTCTCTGCTGGGCTCCCTTGGGTTCCCTGCCCCCTGCTGTCTCCACCTCAGCCCTTGACGTTGCTTGGTTTTAATCTGGCTGCTGGCCCCTGTCTCTGTCCCCTTTTCTTGTCCCTTGCCCCGTCCCTGCTTTGTCCCTCATCATTTGGGTGCAGGGGAAGCTCCCACACCCAGCTTCTTGGGGGCACTGGGCAGGGAAGGAGGTTAGGGTGGCCTGGCACCTCTGACGGTCAGCCTGCCCCCCGGGCCCCCAGGACTTGGTGAAGTCCCACCTCATGTTTGCGGTCCGGGAGGAGGTGGAGGTGCTGAAGGAGCAGATCCGGGACCTGGCTGAGCGGAATGCTGCGCTGGAGCAGGAGAATGGACTGCTGCGTGCCCTGGCCAGCCCGGAGCAGCTGGCCCAGCTGCCCTCCTCGGGGGTCCCACGGCTTGGGCCCCCCGCGCCCAATGGGCCCTCCGTCTGAGCCTCCCTTCCCTCACAATGTGCCTTTGGGGCTGCCAGGCCTTGTGCCAACTGCCTGCCCCCTCTTCCTATGCAGCTTTAATGCCCCCTGGTCCACGGAATGGGAGTTCAAGGCTCAGTACTGGCCTGTCCCACCACCATACCCCAATCTTCCCATCGTCCCCAGGCCCTGATGGAGGAGGGCGGGCTTCAGGATGGGGTATTAGATGGAGCCCCCTCCATGAGGGATCCCAGCCCGCTCCTCCCTTGCTAGACCCCCAGCAGTAGATGGCTTGGGGGAGTTGGAGGCTCCCTGGCAGATACCCCACCCCTACCGTGTTCCCTCAAAATACCCCCTCTCCTCTGCCCAGGGGAGGGAGTATGGACAGTATCTGGAAGTTCTGGGTTTCAGGTTGTTATTAAAGTAATAATAATAATTAAAAAATCTGAAGAAACTTGAATTTGGAGGCTGACATCCCGCTTGTGTCTAGACTGGGGACCTGTGCTGCAGTTTGAGCTGCCTGGAGATCTTGTCCAGACTGGGGAGGTTTAACGTGGCGGAGACAGCGGGGTTGAGAGAAGCAGGCAAAGGAGCCAGCACTTCGGGTCCTGGGAAGGGGCAGAGAGGGGGCCAGGGTGGGGGTGCGTCTGCCCACGTGCTGGGGGGAGAGGGGAACAATGAGGCCTTTGGTGGTTATGCAGGATCCACCCCCAGCTTCCCAGTGTGTCCCCTCTGCGGGCTGGATCCGGGTGGCTGCTTGGGGGCGGGGCAGGGGGCCCTGAATGGGCCCCTTGTCTCAGGGTTGGGTGTGGGCCAGGCTCCCCGGGCACACGGTGCCCTCGCCAGGCCTGGCCGGCTGCCGTGGCTTCCACCCCCAGCTGGCTGAGGATGGGCTCTGTGGGCGAGCCGGCCCCTCCTGGCAGCCTGGGCTCCGGTCCCAGGTGGAAGAGTCAGCCAGGGAGAAGGACCCCACCTAGCGGGGAAGAGGGGAAAGTGGCCTAGGCAGCCTCAGGAGGGCCGAGGAAGGGGTCTGTTGGAGGCTGACCTGGGTTGAACTCCCTGTCTTAAGCTCCCTAGTTTTATGACCTTGGGCAAGTTCTTCAGTTTTTCTGAATCTCAGATTCCTCATTCATAAAGTGGCCCTGACAATAATACCTACCTTGAAGGGCCGTTGTGAGGATGACATGACAATGATACATGGGAAATGCCTGGCGCACACCAGGTGCTCTATCAGTTTCCTTTCCGTGGATCTGAGGGAAGAAGGGCCAGGGGCAGAAGGGATTGGCTCCCTGGGTCCTGGGAGGGCCTTGGGGGGGGGGCCAGGCAGGCTCACAATGGGCTAGAACTCTCCCTCACTGTAGGTTCTCATCCACTTTGACTCCTCTCCCTGTCCCAGGGAGGGGAGGGAAGGCCTGGGATGAGTTGCTGGAGTGGGCTTTCCCGCTGGGTTTCTTAGTCCTTTCTTCACTGCTGTGTGTGAAGCCCCTCAGCTCCCAGGATACCCCTTGGGTGGCAGCCACTGCCTGCCGCCTGTCCTCCTCCCCAACCCCCACTCTCCAGCCTCCACCCCCACTGTACCAAATGCTGGTTCTGCCCCCTACTTTGGGTTCGTCCTATCGAGAGAGATGGCTGCTGTCATGAGATTCTTCCGATGGGTTAGGCGAACTTGGCAAAAGATTACTTGCTGGGTGAGTTGCAGACTGCCTTGTCCCTGGGATGTGCTGGGATGAGAGTGCTGGTCATTGACCTGAGGTTGCAGCAGCCCCCTACCACCAAACAAGGCTAGGGATGGGACAGCCAGGGAGGGGCTTGAGTGGAAGGAGGCCTTGAAGCTCACTACCCCATTCCTTTTGTGCTGCCCTCTCTGTGGACTGTTCTGCCCCTCTCTTCTCTCTTCTCTGTCTTGGTTCTTAGGTTTTCTTCTGGAAACCAAAAGTTAGGCCATCCATCTTGGAATACTGTGGCTCCAAGAAACATGCATTGAAGGTGGTGGAGAAGACTCCCAAGGCAGTTGAGACTTTCAAGTTTGTCGAGTCCTGCAGAGAGGATAAGCTCCCCAGGATGGATGCGTCCCCTGGGCTGGCTGAGCCCTGTGTGTTGGCCAAGGCAAGAGACGGGACCAAGATGGAGCTGGGTGGTGAGGGCCGATCCCTGCTGCGGCTGCCCCGGACGGCTGTTCAGTCCGTTTCCACGCTCATGGTCTCCGCCCTACAGACCGGCTGGCAAATGTGCAGCTGGAAGGTCAGCACTGTCCCCCTGGTTCCCAAGACCCCTCCCCAACCCCCAGTGACTCATTCCTCTCTCCATTCACTTGTTCAGCACTCATCTCCCATGCTGCTGAGTTACAGGTGCTGAGCCAGGAACTGAGGATATAACGGTGAACAAGATTTCCAGACTTGGGGGCTACAGACAAGATGAAAGGCATTGTTGGTTCATTATCCACACATGTTGTTGAGTGTGACATGGGAGGTCAAGGAGGCTGTGGGAACCCAAAGGAGGATATCTCATCTCGACCTTGGAAGTCAGACAAGGCCTTCCTAACAGAAGAGAGGGTGAAGCTGAGACCTGAAGGAGTTAGCTTGGCTTGAGGGGATTGTTAGGAGAGGGTGGAGGTAGTGGGAGGAGTGTTCTATGAAGAGAGAATAGCAGGTGTTTGCAGAGCTGGTCCAAGTCATGTGGGTCAGAGGGGAGCAATCTTGGAGCCAAAGGCCAGCTCATACAAGGCAGGGTGGATATTTAAGTTGTGGAATTTGGCTTTGACCTCAAGAGCAGTGGGAGTCCTTAAAGACATGTGAGTAGAGGAGTGGTATGAGCAGATTTTTATTTAGAAATCTCACCTGCACTTATACATTGCTGGTGGAATTGTAAAATGATACAGCCATTCTGGAAAAGAATATGGTAGTTTCTTATAAAACCAAATATGCAATTATCATATGACCCACCAGTTGTACTCTTGGGCATTTATCTCAGATAAATGAAATTTTATGGTCACACAAAAATCTATATGTGAATGTTCATAGCAGCTTTATTTGTAATAGCCAAAATCAACCCAAAAGTCCTTCAGTGAGCCAATGGTTAAACTGTGATGTATCCATACCCGGGAATACAACTCAGCCATAAAAAGGGACAAACTATTGATATATGCAACAAATTGGGTGACTCTCAAGGGACCTAGTGAAAACCAATCTGAAAAGGTGATATACTCTATGCATCTATTTAAATTATATACCATTCTTGAAATAACAAAATTGTAGAAATGGAGAATATATTAGTGGTTTAGGGTTGCCAAGGGCTGCAGGGGGGATGTGTGGTTGTAGAAGGCCAGCAGGAGAGATCCTTGCGATGCTGGAAATGTTCTGCATCTGGACTCTGGTAGTTGGATACACAAACCTGCACATATGATAAAATTTTGTTAAAGGCACACACCCACACACACCCCAATGAGGACAAGTAAAGCTGGGGAAATCTTAGTAGATTGTAAGAATATCAGTGTCAATGTCCTGACTATGATATAGTTTTGTAAAATTTTCCTATTGAGGGAAAATTGGATAAAGTATACACAAGATCTCTGTAATTTCTTACAACTGCATGTCGATCTACAATGAGCTCAAAATAAAAAGTTTAATTTTAAAAGGGGAAATACCTAGGTCACTACCAAATCAACTTATTTTGTTCTTGAATAAAGTATTACTGCATTAATCATAAGAAAAGGTTTATCTGGCTGCCCTGTGGAAGGGGAGTTTTCAGGGGACAAGAGGAGGGACATGAAGATGTGCTGGAGGCTTATGTAGTCCAGGCTAAGAAAGAATGCTCTTCTGGACCAGGGGAAAATGCTGGCCATTGACCAATGGGACAGAGGCATCGTCAGGTAGAACAAGATGCCTCTGATGGATTTGAGCCATATTTGGGAGGTAGAATTGTTGGGCCATGTGGTAGATTGGATGGAGGTGATGGGGAGAGGGAGAGACTGAGTCATTCAGGCTGGAGACATTCACTAGGATGGAGAATGAAGGAGGTCTTAGGGGTGGAGGTAATAAGTTTAGGGGGTTGGGCAAGATGAGGTTTTTTTGTTTCATTTTGGTTTTTTTTGAGACACAGTCTCACTCTGTTGCCCGGGCTAGAGTGCCATGGCATCAGCATAGCTCACGGCAACCTCCAACTCCTGGGCTCAAGCGATCCTCCTGCCTCAGCCTCCCAAGTAGCTAGGACTGTAGCTAGGACTACAGGTGTGTGCCACCATGCCTGGCTAATTTTTTCTATATATATTTAGTTTTCCAGCTAATTTCTTTCTATTTTTTTTTTTAGTAGAGATGGGGTCTCACTCTTGCTCAGGCTGGTCTTGAACTCCTGAGCTCAAACGATCCGCCTGCCTCGGCCTCCCAGAGTGCTAGGATTAAAGAGATGAGTTGTAATGTTGATAGGATACTTGCATGGAGGTATCCTGGAAGCAGTGGGATATACAGGCCTGGAGGCCAGGAGAGAGCTCTGAGCTGGAGACAGAATTGGGTTGTCCTCTGTCCTCCTTCCTTTTAACACACTCTCTGTGATACCCTGAGTGGAGATCAAAGGCGGGTCACACATGGTCCCTGTTTCCCAGGGCTTGCATTCTAGTGGCTAAAACAGATGAGTCCTCAGGACAAATAGTGTATGAAATGTGGTATGACAAGGCAAACACAGAAGTTGAGATGACAAACATCCAGTGCAGCCTGAGAAGTCTTCCTGGAGGAGGTGGTATCTGAGCTGGCCTGAAGGAGGAAGTGGAATTAGATGAGCCCTTTGCTGTTTACCTGCAAGTCATTCTACTAGTAGTTTCAACCTAGACCCAGCTATTTACACTTGCACGTGTTCTCTTTCTTTTATAGTCATCTGTGAGCTCTGCGTCCATTACATCCCAAATGATGACCCAGTCCCCGTTGCAGACGCCAGAGGCTGAGTTGCTGCGGGAAGTGTACCTGGTGCTGTGGGCCATTCGGAAACAGCTACGACAGCTGTCCCGCAGGCAGGAGAGGCGCAGACAGTGCCACATCCGGACCCACACTGCCCACAAATCTCACCCAGTTCAGTGCCTGAAACAGGATGCCCAAAGTCCCCTCTAGGGGGGAATCCCAGATCCTCCAAAAGCCCCCACCTTACTCTTAGGTAAGGTTGCTAGGGGGTCAGGGCAGCAGGCCAGAAGTTGTGAGTGAGGAGATGTTTTCATACTGTCACCTTTCGTTGGGAGCCTAAGGCCAGGCCTGGGGTCTCACATACTCCCCTTTATTCTGTTTATTCAATTTGTAAAAATTTATCAAAATATTGGGAAATAAATATCAGATATTTCTGAGTAGATGTAGAGTGTGTTTGTGGACATTTTCAGGCAATAGGGGTATTGGGTGGGCCAGGGAGAGGCACCTGAGGTGGGGTTTGTTTGGGGGGAAAGGGAGCCCACTGGGTTCCCATGCTGGGCCTCACACCCTTCTAGGGGCCGAATTGCCTTTGGCAACTCTGCCTGGCAGTAAGGACAGCAACAGCAGTACCTGGCACCAACACAGCTGCTCTCCCTAGCAATCCTACAAAAAAGGAATTTAGGGTGGGCTCTGGGACTTGTCCAAGGCCCTACATCTGGATGCTGCCGGCTCCCGGAGCTAGCCTGCTGCCCCACCTCTCTCGGGTTTGGCAATGGGCTTGGCCACGGAGGGTCGAGCGTCTGCACATGCACGTTGGGGCTGCAGGAGACGAATCCGTCTGCTGGGAGGGAACTTGGCCCTGCTGCCCAAGCTTTGCGGAGAGCCATTGAGAAACTACCACCTCCCAGGGTGCCCAGCAGGGTCCGTGCAGGGTCTGTACAAGGACGTGGCACCAGCCGGCTGGGCATGGGCTCCAAGAGGCTGGGTGGGGGCTTCGGCTGATCAGGGCTGGGGGTGTGGGAACAACGGCCCTGGAGACTTGGAAGGAGAGTTGGAGAGTGGGGGTGCCCGGAGCTGTAAGTACTCTCCCGGGCTTAGCCTGCCGTCTAGCCCGGCAATGAGAAGGTGCACAGGTGGCTCCGCAAGGAAAAGTAGGGATATTTCAGCAAAATTTGGGGATTTGAACGTTCACAGGGCTTGGGGGTGGCATGAGGAAGGAGGAAGAAATGGCAGCAGAGCCCAAGCCTAAGGGGCAGCCGAGGCCCTGGGATGGGAGGGGAGAGGGTGCAGACAGCTGTGCTGGGTCTTGCCCAAGAAGAGGTTACTTGTGAGTAGCAGGTGATGACCTCCCTACACACACACACCTCTGCAGCTCTGGGAGAGTTTGGCCCCATTCCTGGGTATGTAGGTCCCTTTGCATCCTGGAGTCTCCCCTGCAGCTTTGCTACCCTGAGGCTGTGAGCTGTCCACCACACCTCAATACTTAAGGCCACCGTGATTAAGCACTCACTATGACTACTTTCATAAGTCTTGTTCTAAATAATTCTCACAACAGTTTTCTGAAGAATTATCGCTTCCATTTTTCAGAGGAGAAAACTGGGGGACAGAAAGGTCATGTTTAATGTCACACAGCTTTCATTCTTCCAGCTAAAGAGTCTAGTTCACACAGGACATGTTACAGAGCAGGTGTTCAGCACATGAGTGAAGCGGCTTCCCTGGGAATCAGTCCCCAGAGTAGCTGAAAGTCAAAGCCTGTTTTCAGGCAGGGCCTCAAAACAAAGTGATGTACAGTGGCTTGTGTCTGGAGCTTTTGTTTCTTTTTTTTTTTTTTAAGAGACAGGGTCACACTCTTGCCCAGGCTGGAATGAATGCAGTGATGCCATCATAGCTCACTGCAGCCTCCAACTCCTGAGCTCAAGAGATCCTCCCGTCTCAGCTTCCCAAAGTGCTGGGATTACAGGCGTGAGCCACTGCTCCCGGCTCAGGTCTGGAGATTTCAATCGCCAATTATTTATCATGAGTCCATTTTGTGCCAGGAACCGATCTGGGGCCAAACAGTGTTGGTGCAGGATCTGTATCCCAGGAAGCTCTGAGGTTTCATGGGCCTCAGGGTGTTAGGACTTCACTGCCTAAGATCCAGGATCAGCTCTTGCAAGTCCTTAGAGATGGGCTCCTCCTCCCTAGGGACCTTGGGTTTCAGTGAGAGGACATAATGTGGGGTAGGGCTAAGCAGGGCCCCTGAAGGTCACTGGTAAAATAGCCTTGGAAGTAGCTACAGGCCCAGGACCAATCTGGGCTTGAGGCTGTGGGCTTGTGGAAAGAAATACTGCTCCCACTTTTCTTTGGCTCCGTCAGTGTCATAGGAGTGGGAGGGGGAAAAAGGAAAGTGAATTCAGCCAGCAGCCAAGGGAGCTGCTGGCACATTCCACCGCTCTGTCCTTCCCCACACATGAGCCCTGTCTGGGCTTGGCTGAGCAGTGGCAGGGAGACTTGTGGGAGAGAAAGGGGCAGGGTGGATACAGACCTTGCTTCTCCGTCCACCTAGTCAGCCTCCTTCCTCACCCATCCTAAGTGATCTAGCCCAGAGCCCTGGAGAAGGACTGTGGTGGGACCTCCCAACGGGGAGGAGAGCATGTGGGGTCTCCTGGGGTAGAGATTGAGGGACAGGGGTAGGGGGATTCTTACTCACCCAGCCCTGTCCTGGAAAACAACAGTGTGGGACAGAGTGACCCCTGGGGCAGAAGAGAAGCTGCCTCTTGATGACAGTCTTGAGCAAAAGTCCCACTTTCGGTACCCTCTCCTCCCTCCCACTCCAGATACTGCCCCCTTCCCCAATGCTGCTTGACTTGAGGCCAGAGTGGTAGGGCTATGGGTGGGCCCAGTTGGGATCAGGGGTCCTTCTTATTTATTTATTTATTTTTGACACAGGGTCTCACTGTGTCACCCAGACTGGAGTGCAGTGATATGATCATAGCTCACTGCAGCCTCGAACTTCTGGGCTCAAGCGATCCTCCCACCTCAGTCTCCCCAGTAGCTAGGACTATAAGTGTGCCACTACACCCGGATACTTTTTTTATTTTTGGTAGAGATGGAAGTCTTGCTATGTTGCCCAGGCTAGTCTCGAACTCCTGGCCTCAAGCAATACCCCTCCCCTGCCTTGGCTTCCCAAACTGCTGGGATTATAGGTATGAACAACTACGCCCAGCTAGGGGTCCTTTTTTATTTTCAAAGGCCATCCATCCTATTGGAGAGGGGGGCTTTAGGACTGTGGGAACAAAATGAGAGTGCTGATCCTAGCTTGCCTTGCACTCTTCCGGGTCCTGCCCCCCCACCCTTCATCTTCATCATCAAATTCCCTGAAAATTTCAAATCGTTTCTTCTGCTTCTTCCCTGGGAGCCCCTACAATCCATTGACCACATGGCAAAACAGGTCACTTCCCTGCTTAAACCCCACAGTGGCTTTCTATTATCCATGGGGAAAAAGAAGCCAAACTTTTCTCTTTGTCTAAAAATGCCTTTCTTTTAGATCACATGGCATAGCAGGCTCCTTGCCCATCTGGATTCTGTGCAAATGTCGTTACCTCTTGACATAGACTTTTCCTGTCCACCGACCTAGAGGGCAAGAGAGAGCTACCCCAGAGATCATCCTCTCTCATCAAGCTTTATTTTTTCATAGTATTTAACTGTATCTGAAATTGTCAAATTTATTTGTTTACCAATATACTTGGGAGGCAGTGATGAAACCCAGTGGTTAAGAGCATGGGAAGTGGTTTAAATGGACGCTTCCTCGATGTGTAATCTTGGGTAAATTAGTTAACCTCTCTGAGCCTCAGTTTCCTCATCTGGAGAATGGGGATAGTAGTCGTACTGTACTTGAACGATAGGGTTGTCATAAGGATCTGAGGAGACACAACGTAAGGGCTCAGTAAGTGTTAGCTGCTTTTATTATGCTAATGATTATCATTTGTGGTTCATGGTCACTATCCCAAGGCTAAAGCATTGCTGAATGAACCAGAAAGTAAACCTTCACCTAGTGTACGGGAAGCACACTCCAACCAGCTGTCTTGTGGAGGGAACACCATTTTGGAAGAGATAAAGAATGTTATGTGCAGGAAGTAGGAGGAAGAGAACGGAGAGACCTTGGTCCTAGTCTCACTCTTGCTACCGCTTTTCTGTGTGACTTTTGAGAGTCACTTTTCTCCACTGGGCCTCAGGCTCCTCAAATAAAATGATGGATTGTTGTGCCCCCTGCCAGCTTCCAGGAGCTCAGGTTTGGGTCCTGTGTACCACGTGTTCCCTCCAATTCTCCTGTTCCTAACAGTCCAAAGCGAGTTGTTTCTTGATCTGCCATGGGAGAGTTGATCCTGGTAAAACATTCTCTGTTCAAGCCTTTGAACACTTCCTCTTCCCCCGCCCAGAGGCAAAGTCCCAGCTCTGGACACTGATCTTTCTACCTGTGTCCCTTCCTCTCCTTCAGCCTCATGCAGTTTAATATTTGAGCCCTGGGGGAGGAGAGGCAGCCCTGACTGAACTCCACCTTGGGCTGGGCTCAGGCAGGGGCTTCTGTTTGTTGTTATCGCAGGGGGTGTGGCGTTTAAGGCACAACACAGCTGAGCACCGGCAGGAAGGTCTTGGCCTTGGAGTTACTCTCAGGCACACAGGCAGATGCAAGTATCTGTATGTACTTGTGGGTGTCTGTAGCTACACTTTAACTTGTTGCCATTTTCTTCTCAGGAGTGGTAGAACTGAGATTAATTAGAGGAAAAGATTATAGGATTGCAGGGCTGGCATTCTCTACTCCGTAGGCATCTGAGAAGTCACCTGCCAAATGAGGTGTTAGTCTGGAGGACTGTTGTGAGGACCCCAGGTAGCTGGGACAGCTTCCTCTGTCTATATTCTTCACTCCCCAAGATATGCCCATGGTCCACCAGGCCTTGGGGGTGTAAAGGAATAAGGTGGGGGGCAGTCAGAGGGCTGGATCTTTTCCAAAGGGCCTGCATGCCTGGGAGCAGGCATTTCTGGTGGCTTCATGCTGAGTCCTTTGTCGCCTGGGTCATCACTGCTGGAGCTGCCTGCCTGTCTTCTCCTTGCCCTAAGCTGGGGTACGGGGCAGACAGCCTACGTGTTCTCCAAGGGGGAGGTGGGCTACAAGAGGGGATTTCTTCTTCCCTTCTCAGTCCTCTTTGTTTCAAATGCTGTGCCCACGTGCTCCACACCTGTCTGCCCACTCCACCTGGCATACTGTCTCCCTTCGAAAGCTGAGGCATGGCCTCCTGCCTGCTTCCCTTTCCCCCAGTGCTTCCTGGGGCTAGCGGCTGTAGGGGCGGGGGCGGGGGCTGGGGGGCAGGTTTTGGAAGGTGGGGCTCTGTCTTTTGTGTTGAAGGAGGAGTCTGTGCACTGGCCCCGCTGGGGTGTGACAGCAGCTGCTTGCCAATGTGGGCCAGATGAGGCTGTAAGAAGGCTGGGCTCTAGGAGCAGAGGTATAGGAAGCCTGTACCACCCTTCTCTTTTTCTCTCCTTTTAAGAGCCATTGTTTTCCCTTCACCATTGAAATGCTCTGCCTGTTTTTCTACTGTTGTGGTGTTTTCTAGAGACCCACAGAGTTTAAGAGTTTAATAGAGTTTAAGAGCTGCACTCAGGAGCCAGGCTGCTGGGTGTTGGTTCTACCACTTACCAGCTATATATTCATGGCTTGGGTATATTATGTAACTTCTCTGTGCCTCAGTTTCCTCACGTGTAAAATGGAGATGATATAGGATTGTTGTGAAGATGTAGTGAATTAGTGCACAAGAAACACTTAGAACAGTGCCTGCTACATGTGTGCTGTGTACATGTTTGGTTTTGCTCTCATTTTATTTATTGATTGATTGATTTAGAGTCAGAGTCTCGCTCTGTCATCTGGGCTACAACATAATTCCCTTGAGATTCATTTAAGTTGTTACATGAGTCAATAATCGGTTTCTTTTTATTGATAAGTAACATTCCATGGTATGGATGTACCAGTTTATTTAACTATTCACTTGTGAAAGGACATTTGAGTTTTTTCCAGTTTTTTGGCTCTTACAAATGAAGCTTCTATGAATATTCACATACAGAATTTTGTGTGAACATAAATTTTCATTTCATGCACAACAGTATAATTGCCAGATCACATGGTAGGTGCATGTTTTGTTTTGTATGAAACTGCCATACCTTTTCTAGATGGCTGTACAGTTTTATATTGCCACCAGCAATAGGACTTAATAGTGGAGTTGTCCAGTTACTCTGCATCCTCACCAGCATTTGGTGTTACTGCTTTTTCTTATTTTATCTCATCCTGGTTTTAATTTGCATTTCCCGCAGGCTAATGCTACTGGACATTTTTTTTTTTTTCTAGACAGAGTCTCACTGAATTGCCTGGGCTAGAGTGCTGTGGCGTCAGCCTAGCTCACAGCAACCTCAAACTCCTGGGCTCAGGCAATCCTTCTGCCTCAGCCTCCCGAGTAGCTGTGACTACAGGCATGCACCACCATGCCCAGTTAATTTTTTCTATATATTTTTAGTTGGCCAATTAATTTTCTTCTATTTTTAGTAGAGATAGGGTCTCGCTCTTGCTCATGCTGGTCTTAACTCCTGACCTTGAGCCATCCTCCCGCCTCGGCCTCCCAGAGTGCTAGGATTACAGGTGTGAGCCACCGTGCCCAGCCTGAACATCTTTTCATGTATGTTCAAATAATTGCCATCTGTGTATCCTCTTTATTGAAATATCTGTTCATGTATTTTGCCCATTTTCTAGTTGGATTGTTTGGGATTCTTTTAAAAAAAACCTTTGAGTTTTGAGAGTTATAGAAATATATTCTAGATATATATAAGTGCTTTGTTGGAAATGTAGTTGGCAAATATATTCTACCAGTCTGGAGTTGTCTTTTCATCCTCTTAGCAGAGTCTTTCACAGCACAAAATGTGTAATTTTGATCAGGTTTAATTTATCAAATTTTTTCTTTTAAAGATTGTGCCTTTAGTGCCAAGTCAAAAAACTCTTCCCCTAGCCCTAGGTCCTGAAGTTCCATGTTGTCTAAGTTTTGTAGTTTTATATTTTACACTTAAGTTTATGATCCATTTTGAGTTAATTTTTATATACGGTGTGAGGGTTAGGGCGGGTTCTTTTTTTTTTTTTTT
>VBSM01002153.1:25816704-25829657 GCA_008086735.1 Cheirogaleus medius | reverse complement strand
AAAAAAAAAAAAAAAAAAGAGTGCATGAGTCCCAGGAGGGAGCCCAGGGCTGGGTCAGCCAGCCCCGCCCCCACTCAGAGAAGCTCCCGGCTGAGTTCCGAGGGCACAGAACACCCGGAAATGCTGTGGGGGCCCTGAGCGGGAAAGTCTAGATGCGGAAACATTGGACCGTTAAGTTAAAGCTGCCCTATTTGGCGCCCCAAGAGGGAAGACTGACACGCTCGGCACCTCAGCACAAGCCAGACAAAGATTCCTTCGGGCAGGTACACCACATCGGAGCTTTCAAAAGAAGTGGCCCTGATGAGGACCCATAGTGCTTCAACGGGCTTCAGCTCTAAAATACCTCGGCTTAGGGGCGGCGCCAAGGTTGTGCAGGCGGAAGCCCGCCGGGAAGCTGGGGGCGGAGCAAAGGAAATGACGCTGTAGGAACACCAATAGGGTAGGGCGGAGGGGTGTTGTCTCTGCCCTGGCTGCAGCGCCTGAGGGCGGGAGAGACGGGGTGGCGAGTCGGTGCCTGGTGGCCCTAACTTAGCTCCCCTACGACCCTACACCCCCTCAGCAACTCTAAAGATGATGAGCTGTGGGGGGTCAGAGCTGGAGTCGGTGGGAGGGGAAGAGGTCGTGGCGGCCCCAGGGCCACCCCCAGAACCCCGAGCCCAGGCACCCCGAGCCCCCCCAGTGCCTGAGCCCGGCCTGGACCTGAGCCTGAGCCCACGGCCCGAGAGCCCCGAGTCGCGAAACTGCAGCCCCGGGCGGCGGAAGGGGCGGGCGGAGAGGCGGGGAGGGGCTCGGAAGGGGCGGCAGGTGAGCTGGGGGAAGGCCTGGCAACCATCCTGTTGACCCCTCGCCCACCTCTTCACGGCCCTGCTCTCTGCTCCTAGGTCCGTTTCCGCCTGGCGCCGCCTTCCCCAGTAAGGTCGGAGCCGCCGCCGGCCGCTGCACCGAGCAACAAGCTTGCGGCGCCGCAGGAGCTGGAGGTGCCCGCGCTGCAGAGCAGTCTGGCCTTGAGCCTCGAGCTGCAGGCCGCGCGGGCCGCAGCTGGAAGCCAGTTTGATGCCGCGAAGGCCGTGGAGGAACAGCTGAGAAAGTCGTTCCAGATCCGCTGCGGTTTGGAGGAGAGCGTGTCCGAGGGTGAGGGGACCAGGCGATCGGCAGAGGGCGGGAGTAGGGGTGAAGGACCCCGCTCACCTCCGCCCTCCCCTGCTGTCTCAGGGCTGAACGTACCGCGCTCCAGGCGGCTCTTCCGGGACCTGGTGAGCCTGCAGGTACCGGAGGAACAGGTTCTGAACGCTGCACTGAGGGAGAAATTGGCTCTTCTGCCGCCTCAGCCGCGAGCCCCGCCCCCAAAGGTGAAGGGACCTGGGCATAGGGTTTCCTCCCTGTACCCCTCCCCTCCCCCGTCGCGAATTCTTCCTAGAGTGTAACGTGGCTTTGGGCCCCAACTCCAACAGGAGCCATCTGGGCCAGGGCCGGACATGACCATCCTATGTGACCCAGAAACCCTATTTTATGAATCTCCACACTTGACCCTGGATGGTCTGCCCCCTCTCCGGCTTCAACTCCGGCCCCGGCCTTCAGAGGACACCTTCCTCATGCATCGGACACTGAGGCGATGGGAAGCTTAGACCTCAAAGCTCCCTGGATGGCTAGTTCATATTTTTGTGTTAAAATTATTTTTCAGAATAAAGTGGTTTTGCTAACAAATGGGACTGTTCTTGGAAGCCCTAAGGTGGGGCTAAAACCCCTCCTGGGGTTTCTCCACTAGCCTCAGGTTGGAAGCTGCCTGGAAGTAGTTTTTGGGCTTTTTAGGAACTTGGTAGAGTCATAGCAAGTGGAAAACACTGTCCAAGTCAGAAGTTAGATACCCCTCTTCCCCTCACCACCTTACCTGCCTTTCCCCTTCAGTCACAGCCACCACGTTTTTGATGACACTTGTCCCTTTGCACCACTTATTTGTGATCATTTAAAAGGGTGGCCTTCCCTGATTACCTGTATCAATTAACCTGCAAGGCCGCTGCCAGCACTGAGTTACTGAAAATTATCTTTCTTTTTACCTTGAAGGGCTTTGCCCATCTTGTTTATGCCTGACCCAAGAGTGTTCAGTATTTGTGGAACAAATGTTCAAAGCTCCAGAAACACCCGAGCCACTGAAGAATTTTCATGTTAATTGCCTATACATCTGATTCCACAGCACAAAAAAGGTGGTTGGTGGGTCTAAGAGCAGGTAGATGGCTCTGGTCCAAAGTACTTTTTTCTACTTCCACTCTTTCAAAATTAGCCTTCTGCCTAAAGCTCCCACACACAAAATTTGTCAACAGGGTTTTTTGGGGAAAGAAGATGGGACTCTTCAAGTTCCACATCAAAAGTTGCATTACACTCCTTTTCCTGACTAGGGTTTCTGTGTACTTGTGTGTAGTCAATAGCAGTCAGCAATCTTCCTGAATACTGAAAAACCTGTCTTCCTTGAGACTCTAGTATGTGCAGAGAGGAAGCACAGGTTCTATGGGGAGGCACCATGCCTTCCCTACCAGCTAGAAAGTATCAGACACAGGTGCTGGGGCCACTGCCCTAGACATCAAGTTTATTGTGCTGTTCTCACATTCAAAAGCCCAGCCCCTTCTCCCATTGGGGGACAGCAGAGGGTAGGATTTTCACAGTACCTGCGTGCCTCCCTGACAAGCTTCCCCCTCTAACCCTCAGTCCATCTATCCGTGGTCCACTGAAACGCAGCTAGGGACAAGGGCCGAGGAGAAATAGGAATCTCTCTCCTTGGGAGAACAAGAGGAAAGAGCTAGAGAATTTGACACCCCCCACCTCCCATGCCCTAGGAGAATAGAGGTCAGCAAACAGTCCATGCCATCCAGCCCAGCAGGCTGGGGGCGGGTACAATGATGATGATGACGATGGTGGTGGTGGTAACTCCAGCACAGCTGGGCTTGCTGCTTAGGTGCCAGAAGTGTAGGGGAGGCAGGGGCAGCAACATAAGAAAAGGATCCAAGAAAGGAAACTATTTTTGGAGTCAGAAAGGAAAGACCTTAAGATACTTCCCTCTTCCCCCAGGTCCTTAGGAGCAGTGAGGACAGCCTCTTCACACTTTCTGTTCAGGGGGCCACTTAGTGGCTGGGGGAACGGGCCTTGTGGAACAGGTACACAGGACGCTGGAAGCCTGAGAGGAGAGTGTGCAATCAGAAGTGCTGGCAGGACCTTAGGACTCCCCACAGAGTCTGTGCCCTTTCAGCCAAGACTGCCTCCCCCAACAAAATAAGCCAGCCTTACCTTTAGAGGTGTTGTGGGGTGTGGCCACAAGCTCATAGCTAGAAAAGCCCACCTCTGGGGACATCAGGTAGGAACTGAATTGCTCTGGCTTCAGCTTGATTCGATAGTAGTTCTTGTAGATTGTTTCCTAGGGAGAAAGGCAGGGGACCACTTCAGCTTGCTGCTTCTTCCCCTGGCCAATGGTGATGCCCACCCGGGGGGGCCTTTTCAGCTTGTTCAGAAAATCCTTTTTCTGCTTCCTTGAGGCATTTCTTGCCTCCACCAAAGGAAGAATTATTCCCCATATCCACTGAAACCCAACTCACCGTAAGAGTCTTTCTCTTGCCATAGGATGACCAGGGTTGAGGCTCCAGGACCAGGATACCCCCAGGACGTAGGTGCCGGTAGATCCGGCGAAACATGCGCTTCAGGCCCTCATCTCCCCAGTTCAGATGCACCCACTTGGTGAGGCTGAGGCAGAGCACCACATCATACTCTGGCGTTTGCGCCTCCACCAGCTCATCTCGATCCAGCACATAGTTACCCTGAGGGCAAAAATTGGGGAAGGTCAACAGAGGGATTACAAGAACCACAGCCCCCATATAACCCACTCTGCAGCCTCAAAGATGAAGTCCTGCAGCCTCATTTTAGCTTGTGGTCACATTCTTCTCGGACTGACTCCCAAATGGTGCCCTCTGAGTCTCATTTTCTCTCTCTCCTGTCTCTCTCTGCTTCCTACTGATGGCAAACCAAACAAGCATAAAAAAAGGAGCCTGGGTAATTTTAAATGGAGCAAATTATCCATCCATGAAGTCATCCAAGCTGGGGTCAAATTACAGTGGGAGATGCCAGGGTTCTCCCAAGACCCTATCCTGTGCTTATTTTATTCCCAGCCACAAACATTAAGCAGAGTGACAATGTTATGCAAGAGTAACTACCCAGGTTTCAAAGGGAGACCCGTGGTTCCCTCCCTGTAGTTGGGACTGGCAAAATTTCAGGCTTATTTTTTCCTTTCTCTGAGAGAAATGAAGAGCCACGTCCCTTAGGAAACCTTCCTTTTCTAGGTGATAAGCTCATCACCACCTACTGGAAAATCCATTCTTCAGACTCAACCCAACACACTGTCAAATATTCTGGCTGATGGCCTGACGAGTGTTCTGTGGGGAGCTATGTGCACTCAGGGGACACTTTGCCAGGCACAGTACCCTCCCCTCTCTGCTGAGGAGTGTCTGACTCTTCCCCCTCCCACTATCTAGGGTCAATGTGGAGATGATCTAAAGCCAAGCCACTGGACTCCTGACCACTGACACTCTTTAATGAACTCTGTCTAGGGAAACAAAAGCAGCTGATACAAACAAGGTCCCTATTAAAGG
The DNA here is from genome assembly GCA_008086735.1 of Cheirogaleus medius. NCBI lineage: Eukaryota > Metazoa > Chordata > Mammalia > Primates > Cheirogaleidae > Cheirogaleus > Cheirogaleus medius. Next base: position 25,825,029 of record VBSM01002153.1, on the reverse strand, counting down.
AAAGAAACTGTAAATATTAGTCTGCCACTACCCTAATCTCTCCACCCCCCCCCCCCCAGACATTCCATGTATGACACCCATCCCTCATGGTCTGTTAAGAAATTTGAGGACAAGTTTCTACCTGGACTGAATTCCCTAGTGAGCAGCAGCAGCCTTCAAGGGAAGGTGGATCGGTCTGGATTACAGTCCAGGCTGGGAGCAGGGCAAAAGGAGTCATCCTCTATCTTGGGGAAGAGATCCTTGCAGTCATAAAGACCCCAGGTGTTAAAGCCCCACACCTTTCCAGGTTATCAGAGGGGAAAGACATCCATCAGAGGCTCTCACTCAGCAATCCAGACCCTTCTCTTGAGGACCTGGTTCTCCTAGCAAGGAATGAATGCACGAAAACCCCTCTGGGTCGTATCTTTCCCCTGCCACATTCTCATTTAATCTCCTCTTCATAGCTGGCCCCTATTCCAAGAGCCTCTGGACCCTCTTACCGTGACGAAGACAACATTGTTGGGGAAGACTGATGTGTCCGCTCCATCCAAGGGCACTTGGGGTGCAGCGATGGGACCCCGGCTGGCTGTCAGTGAGGCTGGAAAGCAGCTCCTCTTTCGGGCGGTGGTAATCCCTTCCTCACCCTCTGCCCCTGTGTCCCCCTCAGAAGTCTGAGGTGGGAAACGTAGCTCCTCAGACAGGTAGTGTCGGATGTTTTGGCGGGCCGAATGGATGAGCCGGGCATCAATATCCAGACCTACCATGCGGGACGGGCCCCACTTGCAGGCAATGCTCAGGGTGAGGTGGCCCACATTGCAGCCCAGATCTAGGACGTCCCGGCCCCGAAACCACTCAGGCTTCAACACCCGAAGGCGCCCATCCTCACAGGAAGGATTGCGGTACCCATAGTACTTGCAATAATTCCCATACTGGAACTTGCGCTGTTGCTTTTTGAAGCCTGCTGCAGGTAGTGGGTGGTGGTGGCGGCCTCCCCCACTCCCTCGGCCCTTTTCCTTGGAACCCTGGCCTCCACCCCTAGCCCCTGCCTCTGACTTGCTGGAAGTCCTGCGACGTTTTCGATGTCGTGAGGAGGAAGACTGGGGTGTAGAGGTAACTGAGGCAGCTGAAGGGGCCGAGAGAGAGCCTGAGGGACCCTGCAGGGCAGATGGAAGAGGAGACACGACTTCATCCCTGCAGTTGATGGCTGTGTTGAGTTCATAGGGTTGGGGCGCATCCCGATTCTGGCCCCTATGCCGCTGCTGCTGTGTGGTGCCCTCCCCGTGGAGTGAGGGAGTGAGGGGGGCTGTGGGTAGCACAGAGTGGCTATCATTCCCTCCAGTTGCCTGCTGCTGCTGGTGGTGCTGTCCCCGGTGTCTATGCCGCTTCCGACCAGTCTTGAGTGGTGAAGCAAGAACTACTTGGGCCTCATCAGTGCAAGTATTGAGACTGAGCGGGTCAGTAATATCTTTGGGGATGAGGATCTCCACTGGGTCTCGCCCTTTGGCCGGAAGGGGGGATGACTTAGGGGTCTCCGCATTGAGTGCTCGGCTCACTTCCTCATCCAGGAGACTATTCAGGTTCAGTGGGTCAAAGATATTGCCCCCCAGGAGGAAGTTGGAGGGTAATACAGAGTCACAGTCCGAATTAACCCGCCTGCGCCTCTTGAAGGCCGGATGTTTGAAGCCTCCACCACCTCCTCCCACGTTACAGCTATTTCTCCTTTTGCCTCCACCCCCCCCAGGGGGCCGGTGGGGTTGATAGCCATTACGCGGTCGAGGAGGGGCAGGGGGGCCCAGTTCTGTCCCGCCCCCTCCCCGTCGCTCCTCCCCCACGTCCAGGGGAGCGGCTCGCCCGTGGGGATCCGACAAACGGGCCTCCCCGTGCGACTGCGCCTGGGGGCCGCCCCCTCGGTGCTGCTGCGCTTGGCCGCCCCGAGGGGTGGATGCGGCCCTGGGGCTCTCCCTGCCAGCCCCAGAAGCTGGGGCCCCCGCCGAGTGTGCGCGAGGGCCCGGCCCACGCTCCGTCCCGCCGCGGAGCTCCCCGGAGGCGGCCTCTTGGTGCGGTGGCACCGAGGGGCCGCCCCCTCCGCCCGACTGGTCTTTGAGCGGCGGCGGCGGGGCCGGCACCAGAAACGGCTCCTTCTCCGCCGCCATCTCGATCATTTCCTCCCCTTATTCCGTCCCAGTCGCGGGTAACCAGGGGATCAGGGGGTTGAACCCCCTCTTCCTTGACCCCGCTCCCTTCCCCCCTTTCCCGAGTGCGCGCGCAGCTCTGCTCTTCTCGTCTAGTCTCGCGCCCAAGCGCCTCCCCCTGATGCGCGCCCCACTCGCCCGCGAGACCAAAACAAGATGCCCGCGAGACCCGAACTCGAGGAATCAACCGCGCGTGCGCCGGCCCCTTTCTCCTCTACCACTATCCCTTCGCCACGAGCGCGCACTGCTGGAGCGCGTTCCTCTCGCCCAGGAGCCACGCATGCGCACTCCCCCACCGCCCTGGTTGCGCGCGCATCAGAGTACGAACCAACTTAACGGCTCCGGGAGTTTAAATATAGCCCCCCCCAGCCCCCCCAAAAGCCCACCACCCCAAACTGACACCCTACTTTCCTTCGCAGCTATGTCCGGCCCTACTGATATCCTTTTTGTCTCTGCCGCGCGATCCCACCCACCGTAGGCGGGGGACGGGAGCTGGTGTGAAAAGGTCTCCTTGACACCCGACCCTTGTTCCTGAGGAATGAGTCTCAGCGGTCTCCGCCCGGCTCTAAACCCAACAACCTCCCTACCCCGCCTCCTTCCTCCCCCTGGTGGGCAGCGCCTGCGCACACCCTTTTGGGCTTGCGCGGGTAGATGCAGCACGTGCTGGAGAAGACGCCCCGCCCTCCACCCTAGGGGCGGGGACTGTTACGTAGCTTCCTAAAGTTTGGTATACGCAACGTGCGTCAGCACGATTAGAGGGGCGTGGCTTCCCAACGAAAGAGGCGGGCCTCATGAATTATTCATGAATGGTTGGTCACACACCTCCCCCCTCCCTTTGCCCACCTACTTAGAAGGGCTTCTGTGGGAGCGGAGAGGAGAACCTCAAAGTAGAGGAGCGGAAGGAGCGAAGCGTACTGACCGTCTTCCTACGAACGGTTCTCAGTAAAATACGATAGGTCATTTTTAACTCACCCCCCTCGAAAATATTCTCTGCTGAACTGGGATAAAAAGCACTACAACAGCCGATGTTGTCCAACTTCCTCTTCCCCCGAAATGGCTGAGTTGTTCTCTCGCTCCTCCGCCTTCCCCCAATCGCAATCACCTGGGGACACCACGCCTTCCTCTCCGCCTCCACACCCACGACCCCGACACCAACGCCCCCGCCCACTCCTCGGGCGCCTGCGCACGAGCCCAGCAGCCAGCGGGCTTGCCCGCTGTGCCCGCTGCCCACGCCGCCGCTCGCTCGCAGGCCTTCCCGAACGCTCGCCGCGGCTTCGCGCCGCCTTATATATAAGCGACTGTGGGCGGGGAAGAGGATTCGGTCTGCTTTGGGCCCCCCTGCCTGGGCCAATGGGGAAGAAGCGATTCCACGCCGCTTCCCCAGGGTGAAGGGTGGCCTGGTTTCCCTGCCAACGGAATGTTTGGCTGAGCAGAGGGCGGTAGAGGCGAGAGTGGGGTTCAGGATAGTCGCAAATAATATATTAAAATAAGAACGTGAAGGAGACTAGAAGAAGGAAGAAGAATCAGGAAGCTAAAAGAGGAAGGAAAAGGCAGTATGGGACAGAGAGAAAAATTAGTAAAAGAAAGATGTGCTTTAGGAATAATCAGGCGTTCCTTCCGCCGCCTAAAAAAAAGTGAAATCCACGAGGATTGTGGGATTTGTAGTCTTACTGGGGCATTAGGGTGGAAGATGGCGGAAATACCGCAGCTGCGCAAACGCAGAAGTGTCTTTCAGCTGCGCATGCGTCTTAGGTCCGGGAGCACGCGGCTGGGGGGAGGAGCTTGTGCGCGTCCTCGCGCCTTCCCTTGGTGGCGGGAAAACTTGGTAGAGGTTGGAAGGGGTAGCGGAGTCGCTGCGGTAGCTCACTCCGCCCCTCGCTTGTAGATCTCCCTTGCTCCGGAAGGTAGCTGGCTTTTTTTTGGTTGCAGATGCAGGTGCTAGGCGGGGCCAATCCTGGTACCTGGTACCTGTTGCACGAGGAGAAGCTATTTCGTCAGGGCGACAACCAACTTCTACTCCTCCTCAGAATCCCCAACCTCTAACTCACCCCCAACAAACAAACAAAAATAACTCAGTATTGTGGCGGGCAATGACGATATGAGCGAGAACAAGGATCCTGGTGCCTCAGCGGGAGCAGGGGCTGAGGGGAAATTCTCTCAGGGTGGGATTGTTGACAGGGAAGAGAGGCTAGAAAACCAGTGTTTTACCCTTTGGGGAAAGCGAGGACATTTGACTCTGTGATACCGCCGATCTTAATTGCTGCCTCTGACAAGAGAATTTGGTGAGGGAAGAGAGAGGAAAATGGAAGACTAACAAAAGGTCTTCCCTTTGGTTTTCAAGGTGGATTTAGGCATTTTCTAACTCCAAACCTTGACGCCGTCTTGGGGGAAATGGTGCGGGATCTGGGATTCGCGGGCATGTGCTCTTTTAAGCGAAAATAACCCCGAAGGGCCAGGTTGAGGTCGGTACCAGTTGGGGACACGTGTGGGAACCTTTCAGGCAGTCGACAGCAAGAGTGTGAACGCTCTCAACAGCCCATGAAGAAAGATCGTGTGTTTTGGTGATAAGTGGCTGTCTTTGTGCTTCCTTGCACTCTGAACTGGGAAGCTTTAATTCAGCATGAATTTATTTATAAACTTCTGTGCCAGAGTTAGCTCAGGCACTTACTCTCGACAGCAGAGGTCGTATTATAGTCAGTAAGGATAGCGGGAGTCTTTGTTCTTGTTTGTTAAAAGTTTTAAATCAGGCTCGCTGAGGTGGTATGCACACACGAAAGAAAGGAAAGAAAAACGAAGAAAAGAAAGAAACTACTACTAGTTAATCAAGGCACAAAAATAAGCAGGAGTCCACATACTATTAAGCATTAATGCCAAAAGGAAATTAGATTCCAGCTTAAAGATTTTAAATATACTCACTCTAGCCTGGGCAACAAAGTGAGACTCTGTCTCAAAAAAAAAAAAAAAAAGATTTTAAATATAGTCTTTAAATACAGTTTTTTGAGGCTGAGGGAGCCTGTGTTAGAGGACAAGGCTGAAGGGTTTACTCTTGTTATCTTAGACCAAGGATTTCAGGAACAATATGAAGAGGAACAAAGGGGAAATTTGTGAACACATTCTAAATGGGGTCCGTGGGGGGAGGAGGATTACTGTTTTTTAAAAAACACTGGCAAGACTGAGTTAAGTTATTTCACTAGATTAGTGATCAAATTTTTTGGTCTGAGGACCCTTTTATCCTCCTAAAATTTATGGGGGACTCCAAAAAGCTTTTATGTGGTTTGTATCTATTAGTATTAATATGTTAGAGACTAAAACTGAGGAAAAATTTAAATGTTTATTTAGAAATAACAATAATAAACCCATTACATGTTAACCTAAATAGTGTTTTTATGAAAAAATACGTTTTCCTAAGCAAAAGAAAATTTAGTGTGAAGAATGGCTTTTTTTTTTTACATTTTTGCAAATCTGTTTCATTTCTGGCTTAATAGAAAACAGCTGGATTCTCATCTGTTTTTTCATTCAATCTGTAGTGGTATCTTGTTTTTGTAGAAGTATATGAGAGAATCCAGCTTAACACAGATATATAGTTGGAAAAGGGAGGGGGCTCCTAGGGGTTTTTGGACCATACTTTGAGAACCGATGAGCTAGGTTCAAGATCACTGAGTAGAAACAAGATCACTGAGTAGAATAGATCTGTTATTAGTAGAATTTAGAGGCAAAAGTCCTGGATTCATCTCAAAATTAATGTGATGATTTTTAGTGTTCTAAGTGAAATAAAATTGTTTCTATTTTTTGAGAGCCCTATTGACCTTCCCTATGTTCCCTTTATTACTTCTTTCTAAGTTCTTTTTCCCTCCTTATTTACTCTCTTTTCTTATGTTTAGTGAGTGGGATCTGGTTTATGGAACTATGCTGGTTCTTTTATTATACTTTCTTAAAGCCTTTAGGTGTTTCCACCCTCTCCCCCCAAACCACCCCCACCCACTTTTCATCTAAGTTAAGAAAGAAGAAATTAAAACCTCAAATATTATTCCTAGGTCTAGAGCCCCTAGTCACTTAGTAGGTGTACAGAAGAAAGTTGGTTGTATTTTATATCTTTATTAACTGTGTATATTTTTCTTTTTTTCTCTCTTTGAACCAGCTTTCAATATTTGTTATTGTGAAACAGAGGAGCAGCAACGTGAGTTATCAGAAAGTGATTTTCCTGGCTTTCCCTTCTCTATTGATTGATCAGGTTAGAGCTTTTTTTAAAAAGTAATGTTCTTCATCACACTCCCACTTTAGATTACACGGATTATATTATACATCACTGTTATAGATTTACTACATCTTATTAACTCAACAATGATTCACATTTGTATCAAGTTGGTTGGGGCTCCAGAAGCATACTTTGGCCTAGGAAGATTTGTATAGGTTTAGATAAAGATTTGAACCTAAATATTTGAAAAGTTTGCATTTTTAGCTTGGTCAAAATAATCTTGTTTTATTTAAAGAATTTAAAATAAGAAATCATTTTTCGAAGTGGTAATATTTGTATGTTTTAAAATGCCAAAGATACACAAGGGAATACAATGAAAAGCTTCCTTCCACCCTGAGCCACCCACTCCTACTCCCCAGAGGCATTTTGATTAGTTTCTTGTATATTCTTCCAGAGATAATTTATGGATATACAAGCATATTATATAGACAAACATTTTTAAAAACCAAATATTGTCATCTGAAACACACTGGTTTTTACTTTGCTTTTCTCACTTAGTATAGCTCTTCTTGTAACTTACATTATCTTCGCAGGGACTTCTCATGATGGTTTTTGGAAATCTGGAGCCTGGGAAAATTTATGTTTGTCATTTGTGGTCAGATTAATATTCCTTTTGCAGCCTAACTTTATTCAGTTTCTAACTTCTATTTAGGATTACAGTAAAGGAGACCAATTTGCTTTAGTGTGTCTCCCCCAAATCCCTACTTGCCTTTTGTTCTGGAGCAAATGTTTTTGGGGGTTGGTGGTGATAAAGATGGAAACAGTGAGAAAAAGTGTTCCTTAATATAAAGGCAAAATAGTTGCTTCAGAACAGCACATCTGAACGATTCATATTTATAGAAGAAAAGGAACAGAAAAATTCCAAATAGTAATTTAAAGACGCTTTACGTTCAGCCATGCTATGGCCACACTATGTCAAGCCCCCAATACCTATTGAATTCATTTTGTGATTTAGAGAGAAGAACCCTACACCTTGAACAAGTTTGGCCATTTAAGGGTCTTAAAATTTTCAAATTCTTTAAAGGGAAAGGTATATGAATCAAAGGATCAATTTTATGCTGCTTTGGGGTCTTTTTACAGTTGGAGATAGCGGAGTTGGAAGAATGAGTTTCAGTTTCAGGACCTTCCAAAACCAACAGCCAGAAACAAGATCACTGAGTAGAATAGATCTGTTATTAGTAGAATTTAGAGGCAAAAGTCCTGGATTCATTTAAGTTCACCAATGTATTAACACTTAGGTTTGGGGCAAACCTCTTACCTTTCTTAGCATATTTTTTTCATCTGTAAAAAAAGGAGATGGGGATTTATGACCTCTAAAACCCTTCTCAGAGTTATAATGCTTATTATAATTGTTACATAAATAAGAATGGCATATATTCTCTAAACCTAAAGAAAACTGGGTAGAAGGGCTATGAGAAGTTTAGGTTGATAAAAGGCAATTTTCTTCTAATAGCTGGTTAGAAATAATATCAATAGTGAGAAAGTATAAATTGAAAAAATGTATAAATTATTGGAATATCCCCAGATGAGTCGTGGCACATTGGTAGGTCACAAATGGCTTATAGCTGTGTGGAGATATTAATTTCTTCAGCCTTTGGTATGGCCTTTTAGCTGCCTATGGCTGTAAGCAGCCTGGTTCCTTTTACCCTAGAATCCCTAGAAATATCATTCTCTATGTGTTTCAATATGTACTTTTAATGTCTGCTTTCTGTATATGTTATAATATTAAAATTGTGGTGAAGCACTAAATTAGACTATAAGAATGTAGCATAGCATAGTTATTAGCATAAACTTTGAAATCAGACTGGTTCTAATCCTGATTTTACTACATATCAATTACTTAATATCTTTTTTTCCTTTTATTTCATCATATAATGGGGGTACAAATATTGTTAGGGT
>VBSM01002153.1:25800265-25816604 GCA_008086735.1 Cheirogaleus medius | reverse complement strand
CCTCCCAGAGTGCTAGGATTACAGGCATGAGCCACCGCGCCCGGCCAATATCTTACATGTCTTTAACCTTCAGTTTCTTTAAGTGTAAAATGGTATCCATCTCATAGATTTGTTGTGAAAATGATACTTAAAGGGCAGAGAATATAGTCAGTGCTTAATAAATATTGGCCATTATCATTAATCAAAATATCAGTAGTAATAATGAAGCATATTGATGTAGTGTAGAACATCTGTGAGTAGATTACTGAAGATGAACTATGACTATCAAAGAAGATACTAATTTTTCATTATTAGTTTCTAAGGTAGAAGAATAAGGTAAAAGGTGTTAAATTCTCTGGAGACTTCTGGTTATCAAATATTTCTGAGCTATGAATAGAGATTGGTAGAATACAGTATATTAGAAAATTTATTGGACTAAGGATCTAAGAGAAGAAAAAATAAACATTATAATGATGTTACAATATGGGTTTTTCTATGCATAGGGACCTCTGAATCATATCAGGGAATTAGCAGATTATTTGTGTTCCAAGTATTTAAGAGAATCTTGTGAAATGAGGTTATCCCTCTAAAGAAAACTCTCACTCTTTAACTCCCAGGACTGTCCATTCCCTAGTACCGCTGCTCTACTACTACCCATGCTTCCACTACCATTTATATCTAATTATGAGTGCCTGTCTTATGTTGAACATAGTTCTAGGCACTTAAAACATTAAGGATTGTTGTTGATCTTTAAAACAGTAACTCTCATTATTCCCTGGCATGTAACTGGCACTGCTGAAGGGGTAGAAGTGTAGTCAAGGAGGCGGAAACGTAGTTCAGGAGCATAGGGCAAAGAGATTCTGAACCCGGGAAGACAGGGAGAGAAGAAAGTTTGAAATCATGTTTAATCAGAGCCATAGCAATTAATTTCTTTTTTCTAATAGTGGCAAAGAAAGTTTGTAGTTTCTGAGCTTGAATGATGACAACACTGCAGAATAAGGAAGGTGAGTCAAGAGTGAGGGCAGTTAATTTTGTACATTTCTCCCATTTTCCCCTTTCTGGACAACCTTCCTATCAAGGGGCAGTTCAGTTCACGTATATTTTGTGTCCACTCTGTTCAAATTACTACCCTGCTAGATGCTTTGAATGAAATAAATATGACTTAGAAACAGTCCTGCTCAAGGACCATATAGAGAAAAGACATTTAAATATCTGTTATAAAGTTGAATGTGGTAAATGGCACCAGAGATGGGCAAAGTATTATGGAAGCTCAGAAGAAAGATATATTGCTTATACCTGGGAATATCAGGAGGAGGTAGCATAAGAGCTGGGCCTTGAATAATTCATAGATTTTGATTTACTTTTTTAAAAAAATCATTCTAATTTCCCATAAAATTGTATTCAAAGTTAAAAGTGAGCAAATTAAAAATTTCACATTTGAATAACTCCGCTTCCTGCATGCTTATATTTATCACTTTTGAATTACTCAGTGGTTCTCAAATCTGGCAATGTATTAGAATCAACTAGCCTTGTAAAATTACAGATTTCTGGTCCTCACTTCAAACTACTCCATCAGAATCTCTGGTCTGGGGACTGGAGTGGTCAGGGAGAGACCTAGAAATCTGAATTTGTTAAAAGCTCTCTCCATATAATTCTGATATGCCCAGTCAATGGTCAATGGTTGGCAGTCTCTGTTAGATTATATGTTTCATAAATTCCATTTGATGATCAATTTTTTTTCAGAATGTGGAAAGGGACCAAAGAAAATCTTTGCCCCACCTGTACAAAAATTGCATAGCCTGATACCTTGTAGCCCTAACTCACTCAAGGAGGAGACCCTGGGGATTAGTTCCCCAGAGACAGAGACCAGGCCACACCTGCCAAAGGCTAGGTTAGAGAAGAAGGAAGAGAAAGCAACCACAGAGAATGGTCCAAGCAGTGGCCAGAAGAAAAAAGGAAAGGCTCAAGACAACAAGCAAATAGAGAAGAAAGCAAAGGTATCAGTCACATTGATGGGCTCTAGTAGGACAGTTCCTCCTACCCTGCCCTCACCCAGGCTAGAAAGTCTTTTCATATTGGGGAGATTCATCCTGTAGTTTCAGTTATTTTTATTCCTTTTTGGGGGCTTCTGTTTTCTTCTCAAAGAGTTAAAAAATGTTTTGGTGAAAACATTTAGTGGGAAATATGGGATGAGGTAGGTTGGAGTTGGGAGTTGAAGTGGACAGAAACTTTATAAACTTTCTCCTTTTTTTTTTTTGACTCCTTTATTCCCAGGAGATCTGGGATAGAGTTTATGGACTCCTTAGGTATGTTGACTTCATGCCTTTAGTTTTGTGGACTTACTGCTTCATCTAAAGGAGGATTCCCTGACTGGTCAGAGGGGGGAGAACTATGGAAAGATAAGCAGTTTCCCTCCCTTACCCTTGTCTCTGCAGGAAAAATCAAGTATCTCCAATGCGGAATTTGAGGAGATTGTCCAGATTGTGCTGCGGAAGTCCCTCCAGGAGTGCTTGGGTATGGCTTCTAGTGAGAGAAAAAGGGTTTCAGTTAGGAAATGTGACTGGTTTCTGAGAAGTAGAGTAAGTTTGACAACTTCTCTTTCATCTTCCTAAGAAGGATATATTAGATGAGACTTCAAAATATTTTAAAATACTTCATCTTCTTTTAATAGGACTGTAGCTAAACCACCTTAGATAAAAGGTACAGAATTTTAGAAAAGTAGATTACATTGACTTCAGAATTTAAATATAATCTCACCTACATTTTAAAAATGTGACTTAAATTCATTTCTATATGTTTACAATCTACTTAGAAAAGATACATTGTTTTCCACAGATTTGAAGAACTTGGTCTCCCTCTACCCTTGTGTATTTCTGTTTCTAATACTGTTTTCGCATATGCTCAGGGATTAATTTTTAAAATAAAGAATTCTGTAATATAGGACCTGACGTCTTCTCAGGTGACCTACATATTCTATAGTATAGGTCATGAAGCTAAGGAGAATAGTCTGACATTTTAGCCATTCTTAGGTGAGCTTCTATTCCTAGGGGAAGTTTGAGAAACAAATGATGTAAAATGCAGTACATATAATTTTTTTGTACACAAAATCATCATCACATGGCTATCCTGGAATAAGGTAGATTAACTTGGAAAAGCTTGCAGAAAGATATAGATTTGTAGTTTTTCCTGGAAATTTAAAGATTTAAAGTTCTATGATATGACTAGAGACCAAAGGTAGGCTCTTCTGGGCAATAGGGAGAAGACATTTTAATGAAAATATTAGGAAATAATGGAGTGGTTGTTTTCTTTTACTGCTTTTCTGCTTATAATATATTATTTTGGGAGGGATGGGATCTGGCCTTGATTTTGCAGAGACTTCCTGTGCCCAGCCCATAGTATGTACCCAGTCATACAAGGAGCCAGCCATCACTACTTCTGCCACTGATAGTGGTAATGCTGATAGGTAAGTTTATCCCAGTGAGGCAAGTTGAACACAGAGTGGGCTTAACACTGGGAAATGGTGATCTGTCTATCTGTGTAGTCATTTATCATATTTCTATATATTTCTCTCAGTTCAGGAAAGAAACCTGTTTGATTTCGGAAAAACAGGCAAATAAATGGATAAAATGATCTTGGAGAGCCTAGAATTGTTCTGTCTTCCTTTTACCCTTGGATTCTTTCAAAAGAACGGTACTGCAAATTTCTTCCTTTTAACTTTTTTACTTTAAAAAATCTCATTTTCAGAGAGAAGGTAATGGTACCTCATACTCCAGAGATTTCAGCCTCTCAGGACAATGATGTTGTCTCTGCAATAAGCACATCTAAGTTAGGCCAGCCAGATCCTGCACCCTCTGGGAAGAAATTTAATAGACTCCCTTTAAGCAAAAGAAAGAAGGAAGCTCGTAAGTATAGTCAGATATACTTTGATGCCTGGCTCAAATACTTGCTCCAGGAAGTTAAGGAATGGGACGAGGGCAGGCTGAGATTTTTCAAGCCAAAGCTTAAAACTAAACTATTAGGCTACGATTCTTCTTCTTTCTTTCGCTGGCCTTTGCTATCTACAAAGATTCTCTTTTTCATCTCCCCACCCCACAGTGTTTTTTGTTTTTTCCTTCCCAGAAGATGGGAAAATGGAGAAAGTCCAAGGTGGACATGAGCATAGACAGAAAGATCAACGGAAGAAAATGGTTCAGGATCATTCTCAGATCAGGAACCAGCAAAAAGGAAAGCAAAGTGGTTTTGGTAAGTTTGGCCTTGGTTTGGAAAACCTACTTGGGCTGAAAATCTGAGATGGAGGAAAGAGGCAAAGGTTAGGATGTTATAGGAAACTCTGCAAACACTATAATTTATCTCTCATAGCTACTTATAGGATATGCTGCTGAGGAAGAGAATGATTTCATTCATTCAATTATTTAGTTACATAATCCATAGTTGTTGAGTACCTAGTGTGTACCAGATATCTTAGATGGTGTCCAGGAAGAAAACTAAGATATTGTTAGAAAAGCAGAGTCAAGGCGGGGAGTGGTGGCTCACACCTGTAATCCTAGCACTCTGGGAGGCCGAGGTGGGCGGATCGCTCAAGGTCGGGAGTTCGAAACCAGCCTGAGCAAGAGTGAGACCCCGTCTCTACTAAAAATAGAAAGAAATTAATTGGCCAATTAAATATAAATAGAAAAAATTAGCCGGGCATGGTGGCACATGCCTGTCATCCCAGCTACTCAGGAGGCTGAGGCAGAAGGATTGCCTGAGCCCAGGAGTTTGAGGTTGCTGTGAGCTAGCACTCTAGCCCAGGCAACAGAGTGAGACTCTGTGTCAGAGAAAACAACAACAAAAAACCCAACTTTCTACCATAAGACACTGATAAAAGAAGAGCAACTCAATAATAAAACACAAATTGCCCAATGAAAAATGGGCAAAGGATCTGAACAGACATTTCTGTAAAGAAGATATACAAAAACAGAGCCAAACTCTGTCTCAAAAAAACCAAAAAGAAAAGAAAAGTAAAGTAGAGTCAAAATGTGGTAGATGTCATCAAAAATTAGGAGAGCGTGATATCACAGATGCCAGGGGAGGAGAGAATTTCAAGAAAGAGGGAGTGCTCAGTCATGTCAAATGCCACCATACAGAAGTCAGAGGATAAAACAATGCTCAAGGATATCACAATTAGGACGCCACTGGGGGCTTGGTTATAGCTACTGTATGGGTTGGTAAGTTGGTTGAAAAGTAAACACTTTTTCCGTTGGTTGAGGTATGAAAAACAAGAAAGAGAAAATGGTAGATAAAGGGGAGTGGGTATAGAATTGAGGGAGGGTTTTTCATTTTATAACTTTCTTTTAAAAGAGAGAGACTTGACTATACTTATATGCTAAGTGAAAATTATGTTTAGAGAGGGAGAGATTGAGGTGGGAATGAGAAGTGGTTCAGGGGATTTATTCTTCATCAGAAAGAACACCTTCCCCTTTGATATTGAGTGGAGGGAGGATAAGGATGTATATGGATTCATTCTTTTACAACAGTTATTAGTGCTTTATTTTATGTGCCAGGTATTGTACTAGGTGCTAGAAATACGGTGGTGAATAAAATTGATAACCCTTCCTTCATTGAATTTATAGTTTTACTATGTTAGACAGTTAATAAAACAAATAGAGGTGGGTGTTGTGGCTTGTGCCTGTAATCCCAGCTACTCAGGAGGCTGAGGCGGAAGTTCACTTGAGGCCAGGAGTTCAAGACCAGCCTGGTCAACATAGTGAGACCCTATCTCTAGAACAAAACAAAACAAAATTAAAACAAATATATCATATGAAATAACCAAGGTGGTGATAGGAAATTTTAGACAAGAAGTAAAATAGACCATACAATATATTAGTATGTTCAAAAATTTAAAAATGGATAACAATCTGGGGGAAAACAGACTTGTGCCAAAAAACAAAAAATAATACAAAAAAACTAGAACCCAAAGTATTAGGAACAGTGGAATAAAAAGTCAGCTAGTATCTAATATGTATTAATATGTGTATATGTTTGTAGTTTTGGTTGTAGAAGCATAATATGATTTGCACATACTTGGAAAAACACTAGAAAGACTATGCAGGTACCAAACAAGGTAGTCCAGGTCAAAACCATTCCTCTTGTTGTAATGACATGGTAACATAAAGAGCTGGAAGAATAAATCTACTTTGGACAATCAAGTGATCTGGAGCACAGATCACCCCAAGGAGTTTTTAGGTAGAGTCAAAAATTGAATTAAAAGGTTTTTTCTTTTGGTTTTATGTGAATGTATAAGCTCAGATGTGCCCGTTGAGAATTTTGGGGATAGTGCAGGCCTCACTGACCTGATCTTCAGTTAGCTCAAATAAATTGGTGCCATTAGATTTGTGTTGCTGCATCTCCTATGCCTCTCAGTAAGTAGAGAGGACTTACTGTAAGGACTGGATTTTAGATTGGCAGATGGGGATTCACTCTCTAGGTGGTGCTTGTGAGTTGAATTGTGATTACAGTGGATTTATCAGCTTCCTACTGTCAATGAATCATTCTTCCTGCTTCTCATAGTTGCCAAGGAGAGGGGAGTCCTCCTGGAGTAGGATGTAGAAAGAGGAGTATCCAATAAATACAATTTGTGTGAAGTACAGTGAAGGAAAAGAACAGAGTGTCATGAGAGGAAATAATGAAGACCTAAGTAAGATTGGGCCAGTCAGGGGATGCATTTCTAAGGAAACAGTATTTAAGCTGAAATCTGAAGGAAGAATAGAAGTTATCAAAGTGAAGAGTAGGTAGGGTAAAGTTTGCCATATCCCAGGTACTACAGGAAAGCCAGTGTGATTGGAATTCAGAGAGCAAGGGGCAAGGTGCAAAAGTGGCTCTGGGTGAGTGGAAAGAGGTAGGCAGTGGCTAGAACAAACACCATGCTACAGAGTTAGAATTTTATCCTAAGTGCAGTGGGAAACCATTGGTGCATTTTAACCAGGGGAATAACATCCTCAAATTAATGTTTTGAAAGGATCCTTTGGTGATTAATTGGAGAATGGAGTATGGGGAGAAAACAAGAGTAGATCAGTTAAGAAGTTATTGCTAGGATTAGGTATTTTGGTGGCTTGGATTAGGATGATGAAAGTGGAGAAAGAGAAGGGATGTTTTATGGTATGTTTTGGAGGTATAATTTTCAGAACTTGGCAATGAATTGCATATTGGAAGGTGAGAGGGGAGAAAATATGTCAAAGATGATTGGTTTCTGGCTTGAGCAGTTATATGAAAGGAGGTGGGAAAGAGTGGAAGAAGAACAAAGTTGTGGGATAAGATCAAGCATTCAGGTGTGGGTACCTTAGGTTTGAGATCCTTGTGAGACATCCAAATAGAGATGTCAAAGAGCAAGGTGGCTGTAGGAATTTGGAGCTCAGAAAAGAGGCAGCTGTAAGTATGCAACTGTGTACTGTCAGGTATGAAAAAGGATTTCAAAGCTATGGGAATGGGTGAGCTTGCCCCAGGACAAAGTATATCATGGAAAGAGAAGGCCCATGATTGGGCTTTGGAACCCCAACATTTAGAGATTGGATGAAGAATGAGGAGAACCCAGCAAAGGAGGAGGGAGCTGCCAGAAAGATGGGAGGATGGTCAGGAGAATGTGGTATCACAAAACCTAGGAACCTGGTGTTTCAAGAACGTGTGGTCATCTGAAATGCTCTTAAAGTGTGTCTGTGAGTCTTCCTAATCATAGAACCACATTGTGAGCATCAAACATAGTTTTCTAGAACACATTATCTTCTCCTCTAAGTTGTTTGAAAGGAAACTTTAAAATCTGTATAATCCTATCATTGGAAATTTCAATCCCAAGCCATAAATATTCAGTTCCATGTCACTGGGGCAATTTTTTCCCACTCTTTTCTTATGAATGTTCATTATTTTCATAGCCGACTATTTGTTTTATTGATATGTGTTAACTTTTATGGTCCCTGGCCTTTCTCCTTACTCTTTTTTTCTAGTCTTACTAGGTCATCTCTATAAACACCATAAACATCCAAAGCTATCATTGGCAACTGTCGTTTCAGACTAATATATCATTCTCAACTAGTACTTTATTCTTCAAGATAAAATAATTGAGAAAGTGATCCATTTTGTGTGATATTTGGAAGGGACCCAAATGTAAGTTAACTTCTTTTCTGAGGGATGATTTCAGCAGGATAGAGTTGGGGGGCCATCCCTCATGTTTAGACATTTAAGGTAAAATTTGACAGTGGGAGAGTGCATTTACTAGAGAAACATGTTGGTTGATGTTAATAGTGAATATATATAATATATTATAATATATATGCACCTGTGAAGTGATTTTTCTCTAGCGAGTCTCAGTTGCATGAGTATAGACACATAAAAGGCAGAGAATGGTTAGAGAGTGTTTTGCCACAAGGGTGGGAGGAAGGACAGTGGGAAAAGGAGTTTAGGATGTCTGCAGGAGAATCCAAGGAAGTGTCAAGGAATCAAACCTGAGTAGTATAGAGTGAAGAATGGAAGTTGCTACCAGATTTAGAGGACAGTAGAGGTCAGTGGATTGCAGAGCTAGATGAAAGTGAAATGAAAGTTGTTGTTGTTGTTGTTGTTGTTTTTTGAGACAGAGTCTCACTCTGTTGCCTGGGCAAGAGTGTTGGGGCATCAGTCTAGGTCACAGCAACCTCAAGCTCCTGGGCTCAAGCGATTCTCCTGCCTCAGCCTCCTGAGTAGCTGGGACTACAGGTGTGTACCACCACACCCAGCTAATTTTTCTATTTTTAGTAGAGATGGGGTCTCGCTCTTGCTCAGGCTGGTCTTGAACTCCTAACCTCAAGCGATCCTCCCGTTTTGGCCTTCCAGAGTGCTAGGATTACAGGCATGAGCCACTGTGCCCAGCCTGTTGTAGGGGTCTTTAAGCAAGTAAGGTGGAAGGATGGGGCATTTCTGTCAAAGAGGAAGTTTGGATAAGTGGCTCAGAGGGTACACCTGTGAATGACTGGGGGAGGGGCATGTAGGAGTGGGTTACTGAAGTGTCATGGAGGAAAAGATCAAGGAACTGAGATAATGGGGTGGTTTGTGAAGTATTCCTGTGGATATGGAGGTTGCGAGTCCATCATGGAGAAATGATAGACTTCGACCTGTGTTTTTTGGAAGAGAGTGAACTCAGGACTATTGGTCCCAAAGGTTACAACTTGGTGATTTGATGACAGGAAAATTAGTTGAGATTTTGATAAGAACTCTGGATGTTGTGCACAAAAAGATTCTGATAAGCTCTTCAAAAGAACTTTTCAGTAAGCCGGGCACAGTGGCTCACGCCTGTAATCCTAGCACTCTGGGAGGCCTAGGCGGGTAGATTGCTCAAGGTCAGGAGTTCGAAACCAGCCTGAGGAAGAGCGAGACCCTGTCTCTACTAAAAAAATAGAAAGAAATTAATTGGCCAACTAAAATATATATAGAAAAAAATTAGCCGGGCATAGTGACGCATGCCTGTAGTCCCACCTACTGGGAGGCTGAGGCAGAAGGATTGCTTGAGCCCAGGAGTTTGAGGTTGCTGTGAGTTAGGCTGACGCCATGGCACTCTAGCCCGGGCAACAGAGTAAGACTCTGTCTCAAAAAAAAAAAAAAAGAACTTTTCAGTAGTGTCATGCCAGCAGAGAATGAGGCATTATCTGGAAAGATGCCAGGCAACCTTTTTATTCATGAATTATCAACACAGGAAATACTCCTTTCTGACTTGGGGTGGGGAGAGATGATAAGATCAAGATGTGAGACTTGAGTTCTAATTTTAGCTCTGTCACCAAGTTAGACTTATCTTCAGCAAGTCAATTACCTTCCCTGAGGCTTGGTTTTCCCATTTATAAGTCAGAGATTGAGCTAGTTGATCTCTAAGGTCTCTATGGCTATGTGATTGTGGGGGTTGGGAGGGTTATATTGAGTTTAGTTGGATTTAAGAAGGGAGAGCATATTTTTGAGTCTCTTATTTCATTTTTTTCTTCTCACAGGGCAATGTCTGATCTGGGTCCAGTGTTCCTCCCCAAACTGTGAGAAATGGAGGCGGCTGCGTGGGAACATTGACCCCGCAGTTCTCCCAGATAATTGGTCCTGTGATCAGAATACAGGTAGAAAAGAGTGGAAATGTTTTTTTCAGGTTTTATTTTCCTCCCTTTCTTTCCCTACACATATCCTTTAGATTAAATATGACATGAGTAGTTAGCAAAAGGCCAGGCATAATGGCTTATGCCTGTAATCAGCACTTTGGGAGGCTGAGGTGGGAGGATTGCTTGACGTCAGGAGTTCAAGACCAGCCTGAGCAAGAGCGAGACCCCATCTCTACAAAAAGTAGAACAATTAGCCAGGCTTGGCGCTCCTGTGCCTGTAGTCCCAGCTACTTGGGAGGCTGAGACAGGAAGGATTACTGAAGCCCAGGAGTTTGAGGTTGCAGTGAGCTATGATGACACCATTGTACTCTAGCCTGGGCAACAGAATGAGATCCTGTCTCAAAAGGAAATAAAAAAGAGAGTAGTTAGCACTTAAAGGGTCCTTGTAGTGCTTAGGGGAGAGGAAGTATCTTCCTGTCATATAGAGATGAATCTGGGTGTAAAAGGCTGGAGGAAGACACCTTGAAGAGTTATGTCATGGGATAGGCCTGGCGTCTAAATGCTTGTACTGAGTGAATGCCATTTTCCTTAGCATTGGTCTGCCCCTGTCAATCCTGATTAGAATATTGTTATTAGGTTGGTGGATAGGGAGCCATATGGTATATATGGGGAAAAGCAGGTGAGAGAGATCCAGTGAGCTTAGAATTCTAGAATGTTTCAAACTACCTGGAAGAGATTATGACCATCTAGTCCAGTTCAATTATTTTATAGATGAGAAAACAGAGTCTCAGAGAAATTACCCTCATGATGTTCTATAGATGGGAGCAGAGTCAGACACTGTGGAATGTAAACAGGATTATGAAATATTTTTCTATAGAGTATAAGGAGGCAGCATTCCTCCTTCTCCTGCTCTAGCTGCATTTCCTCCATGGGTCTTTATTCTTCTTCCTCCATGCCTGTCCCCCATATGCCCTTTTGGTCCCACCTGCCACATATACCAGTTCCTTTTTGTTCTCTCCCTAGCCCTCATCAAGATTTTTCACCTATGGGTCTCTTCGTATCCCTTCATTCCTTCTCTGTTTTGGCAGACTTGGAGTATAATAGCTGTGATATTCCTGAGGAGACCTGGACAGGACATGAGAGTGATATAGCCTATGCCTCCTACATCCCAGGATCCATCATCTGGGCCAAGCAATATGGTTACCCCTGGTAGGGCACCACGACACAGAGCGTCCTTCATGAACTTGGGAGTGGTAGATTCAAGCCTAGAGGGAAGGAAATGGAAAACATTTATAATGGAACTGGTACTTGCCTTAGAAAAACCATGGGGTGAGGGAGAAGATAAAATACCAACCTTGGAGGCTTTGAAAGAACATGTTTTCTAGAGGTTTCTGGGTAGAAGTAGTGACTCCCTAGAAAAAAGGGTCTGACAATGCTACCCTGAGTGGTAGAAAGAGGATGGTGGATCTAAGGCATTTTTAAATATTGAGATGTGAGAGACACAGGAAGTAAAAAGAACAAGAAAAGGTAGGATAGTTTCTTCTTTGGAGATGTCCTTAATCAGAAGATTTTGTTCATAGTGTTTCAGGAAGGCCCAGAAGGATAAAATACCTTTACTAGGAATATTCTGAGCTTTTTTGTACATTTATAGAAGTCACTTCAGTCATTTGGTAGTGACCACTGGAGGGGACTGATTGGGGATGGGGGAATCTATAACATACTGCCCTTTTTTGTAAATTTATGAGACTGTGGTCTTTTCCTCTAACCCCTTCTCTTCTGTCCCCTGCACTCATCTATTTTCTCAAGGTGGCCAGGCATGGTAGAATCTGATCCTGACCTGGGGGAATATTTTCTTTTTGCTTCTCATCTTGATTCCCTGCCGGTGAGTTTCCTGGTTCAGGGTAAGTAGGAGCTTAGGCCAAAGTAATGAACAAATCCATCCTAACAGATGTACAGAGTTAGAGACATAGACATAGCCAGCAACATGAGTGAAAGCAGACACTTAACTAGGAAGTCAAACACAGAGATAAGTACCCAATCTAGAAGCAACTTATATCTAATTATTTATGCACTGTCAGGCACATAAATGCCCTGACATATAAATATGCTTTGGCTAGGATTCCTGAGGTCAAAATGGAAGAACAGTTGGAATAAGTAGGGTAGGTGAGTCAAGCTTCAGGGAGCATATGAGGCCCAGCACCTCCTTCTTGATGAATCCCTATTCTCCCTGTGCCTATTCTGGCTACAGGAGAAAAGCAGGAGGACAGGAGGCTATAACAGGACCATCTTTTATTTCAGTCTAAGTACCATGTGACATTTTTTGGAGAAACAGTTTCTCGTGCTTGGATCCCAGTCAACATGTTAAAGAACTTCCAGGAGCTGTCCCTGGAGCTAGCTGGAGTGGTGAGCAAATCTGGGGGTCTGTTTTGATATAGGAACTGAAAAACAAAATCTTCCCTTTATTAAAACTGATTTTCTCCCAGGGGAAGTTGTGTTGGGAAAAAGTTCTGTGTCTGACCAGGTGTGCCAAGGACAAGGTTATTCATGAGGAAGTCTTCTTTCTATCAGGACTGCAGCAGGGCAATGATTTTTTTTTTTTCAGTCTCCTTCCCTCCCTATAGATTGGGGACCTTCCTGAAGACTGGGTTTTCTACAGTTTAGCTAAAGCAGGTGTGGCAGAAATGAGGGCACAGATTAACTCAGGGTTTTTTAGTCTCAGCAATATTGACATTTTGGGCCAGATAATTTTGTGTTGTGGAGGGCTGTCCTGTGCATCGTAGGATGTTTAGCAGCATCCCTGGGCTCTACTGGCATCTAATGAGTAGTAGCCTTTACTCCCATCCTGTGCCTCCTGCCCCTAGTTGTGACAACTAAAAAATTGTCTCCATACATTGCCAGATGTCTTCTAGGGGACAAAATCTCCCTCTGTTGATAACCACTGGATTAGCTAGCTAAATTGTATTTCCTCCCCTTAGTCCCTTTGGGTTTGATCAGCTTTACAAATGAGCAGAGGCCCTGCAGCTCAGGCACCTTAGAAAATCAAGCAGTGAGTATTAAATTAAGAAGTTGGATGGATGTAAAGAAACTTGTCAGAAGCTTAAAAGTGGAATCACCTGAACTCCTTTACTCTTCTCTTTTCAAAGTTCCATGGGATTCACTTTGGAGAGGTCACCAACATTTTGGTTGAAAATATTGGTAGGAATTGGTGAGAAGTTTATTAGGTAGAAAAGGGATATTATGTCTGGGCCCAAAAGTTTAAGGAGTATATCATATCAATACTAGGGACTTGAAATAAATGTAGTTAAAGATAATGTCTGGTAGGTAGCAGTATGTTGGTGTTACTTCTCTAATATTTATTATTGACTCTAATCCCTTTTAATATAAATATTTTATATTATATATTTTATTACATATTATTCTATATTGATTTCTATATTGATTCAATATATTCTATACTGATTCTAATCTTCCATTTCAGAAAAAGTGCAGGAATAAAGACTGCAGCCAGAAACTGGGGGCAGCCCTAATTATGGCTCAAGAGGCAGAACAGATCAGTATTCAGGTAGGAGAGTGTTCAGACCGCACACTTGCTTCTCTTCAGGACCTGGACACAAAGCAAACCATATACTCCCACTGTAGAAAACCAGTTGTCTTTCCCCATTACACAGCCTTTTTCTTAGACCTACTCTTTTCTTCCCAGGCCAGATTACTCCTTAAATCATTCATTCCTTTCCCTACCCTTGGCAGTCCAGACAGATACAGTTTGTGGCAGGGGGCAGTCCTCCCAGCCTGTTTAACTTCAAGTCTCAGATACATGTGCCTTTTTACTCTCAAATTCTGCTGGTGGGGGTGAGGGTGGGATGGAGAATGACAAACAGTGAATTTCCCCTTCCCAATTATGTGTTGAATTATAAACAAACTGGAAAAAGAGATTATAATTAGTTAATCTCTATAAAAGTCTGGATAAGCCTAATGTAAAATTTTTGAGTAAAAATAATATGGAAAATGAATACAAATTTCTTTATAACTAAACTCTGGAAGACGGGGTAAAAGCTATCCCTGGGAGGGTAGTGGATGATGCTTTTGTTTCTTGGTTCTCTCAGGAGCGGGTTAACTTGTTTGGTTTCCGGAGCCGATACAACGGATCTGATAGTAGTGGGGAAGGAAAAGGTAGGATAAGTGGAGGGCGAGGACTAGAGAGGGAGGGGAGAGATTCTTTCATGAGAGCAGTAGCCCAAACCTTTCTTTTTTTTTTAAATATGTCATCAGGCTAGTTCTGGATTCTATAATAGGAGGCCGTCAGCATGTCATTGATCCAGTGTCCAGGATGGGTGGACAGATGAGTGGAGAGAGGAATAAGGGGAAAAGGAGTGGAAGGGAGGGTGTATGTTGACCAGTGATGGACTTTGAAAAGGGTGGAACCATGGTAATCTGGGATTACATTTTACGGAGAAAATACCACTTGGACACAGAAGGCAGAGTTAGAAGACAGATTTTCTGTGATCATCTCCATTAACTCATCAATTATTTTATTAGATGAATTACTTAGCCTTTCCTTCCTTTTCCTGTTCTAGACTTAATGCTCTCTGGAACTAACAGCCCAGATTCCTGCTTGGAGAAAGAGGAGGAGGAGAAAGAGTCAGAGGTAGAAGAAGAGGAGGAGGAAGAGAAAAAAGTAAGATTAGCCTTAAATATTGGTTTAGATAAGGATCTTGGGGCTTCCTTTTAGGAGATTCTTGTAGAAGTCTAGTTAACATGGATTTATATTTACTAAGGGACCATCCTATCTCTGCCTCAGGGTAGCCTGAGGGGTAGCCAACTGTCTTTTCTCTTAGGAGTCTCCAGGAAAGAAGGCTCTCCTCTTTCTTCTTTATTCTAATTTCTCACATCCTAGGAACTTCTTTCTTGATTATAATCTCAGTTCCTACTGTATTTCTTTGCTTCTTCCTGAAGCAATTTCAGGGTATATCAGGTTACTTCTTTCCACTCCTTTATCCCCTATACAGACACTTAGGATATTCATTCACTTGTTTTCTTAGCGTCTCCTTTCCAGGTATATGGAATACATATTTTTTACTTTCTGTTTTAATTTTCAATTTACCAATTTTTATCATATTGGTGGCCAGCTTTATTTCCTTCTTTTATGCCTAAAGCTTTTTTTTTTTTTGAGACAGAGTCTCACTCTGTTCCCTGGGCTAGAGTGCCGTGGCGTCAGCCAACTCACAGCAACCTCAAACTCCTGGGCTGGAGTGATCCTTCTGCCTCAGCCTCCCAAGTAGCTGGGACTACAGGCATGCGCCACCATGCCCGGCTAATTTTTTCTATATATTTTTAGTTGGCCGATTAATTTCTTTCTATTTTTAGTAGAGATGGGGTCTCGCTCTGGTTTCGAACTCCTGACCTTGAGCGATCCGCCCACCTCGGCCTCCCAGAGTGCTAGGATTACAGGTGTGAGCCACCGCGCCCGGCCAATGCCTAAAGCTTTGCATTGATGAACACCAAACAGAATGGGAAGGTGACCACACATTTTTCTCTGTTACCATAGGTTTGAACAATATCAGGCTCCTGAACCTAATTTGACTCCCCAAAGCTCACCTATCATACTGTAGAATCCCTCTCTATTAAAAATGGATATGTGACTTAATTTATCTTTTTCTTATTTTTCTCCCTCATCCTCAGGACCCAACTTTGTCTGGTCCCAAGTCAGTAAAAACGCAGACAAAAAAACCCAAGCCAAGAGGTAAGCAAGCCAGCTGGACATGGGACACATCTCACAGTTAAGGCAGGGAAGTGGTAGAGTGTAAGGCATCTGTGAGTAGCCAGACCTTACTGATCATCTCAGCTCCAGGATCTGAGAAAACCAGCAAGACTCACTGATAGTGTCAGTGGGAAGCTAGAGCCTCCTCACTTCTGTGTACTAAATTATAAAATCTTAGGTTAAAGATGGAAGGTTTTAAGTTCTTAGCTGAGAAGGATAACTTCCTGGAGAAGGCAGACCCTGAGGAGAACTGTAAAGAGAAAAAAATCCAGGGAGTTAAAAAGATGATTAGAGAACTGGAGTCGACTAATACAACTACTAAATCAAGTAAAAGATGTGGGGCAGGGCAGAGGCTAAGTGTGGAGAGGCCATCTTCCCTTGCTGAGCTGTCATTTAGAGAGAAATAAACATATTTCTTTCATGGTTGGGGGTGGGGGTGATGCAGGCATGGCAGATGGACAAGGTGGGACCTTGAAACGGAAGACAGTGAAGAGATCTCTGGGCAGTGAATCCACAGCTCCTCCTG
>VBSM01002153.1:25785332-25796942 GCA_008086735.1 Cheirogaleus medius | reverse complement strand
GCCAGTATCAAGGACAGTGCATCAGAAAGGTAGGAGCCTGAGCACCTAAGAATGGTGGCCTCTGCTGTGTGCCCCAGATACTTGTACAAGAGGGAAAAAATCCTACTCTGTCTTATTTAAGCAATGGTTACTTCTGATCCCTAGTGGTAGCGGCTGAACACAATTTCTAAACAACACAAATTCTTAAAGGTTTTAAACCTAAATAGTTGAATACAGTTGGGGAAAAACACAATCATGTACCCGATGCTTTTGTGAATTCATGGCTTTTCATCTGAGTTGAATCCTTGGGCCCCACTTCCAACTTCCCATGTCAAACTTTCTCTTCAATTCCCTGACCCTCTTCCTCATTCTCAGGGAACAACCACTGTGGTTTTTGCTCTGCTGAAATTTTTTTTTTATTTTATGTAGTTGAATTTATAAATATTTTTACCCATGTCTGTTGGGTTTTGTCTTACTGAGGGAGATTGTCTCCACTCTGTGGTTATAAAATAATCCTGCATGTTTTCTTCTAGTTCTAGGGTTATTTTTTTCTTATTTAAATCTTTGATCTCTGTGGAATGTATTTTGGTGTAAATTGTGAGGTAGGGAAAAATAACATTATTTTTTTCTTAGATGGCTACCTAATAGTTCTAGCACCATTTATTGAATTACCCATCTTTCCCCATTGATTAGAAATGCTACCTTTTAACCTACCAAATTTCTGCATATATTTTGGGTTGTTTTCATCCTGCTATATTTGGGTTTTTCTCTTTATTTCATTGGTTTAACTGTGTGTTAATAAGCCAGTATTACATTGTTTTAATGATCATTGCTGAATAATTACAGGTGCCAATGCTCCCATAGTGTGCACTCTGTGCTAGGATCTGTTCTAAATGCATTACCTTTAATCATCAGGACAACCCCACATAGGTACTATTACTATTCCCATTTCCTTGAGGAAGTTGAGGCACACAGCATTCATACCATTGTGCCAAAGTTTCCCTAGCGAGGGTGTGATTTTGATACCAGGATGTGAGTGCAGGCTCTTCACTTCTGTGCTTTAATATCTGATAGGGTGAATTTCCTTTCATTGCAGATTTTCTTTAAAGTAATTTCAAATCAATTTTGGGGGGTGTTTATATATAACTAATTAATGGTTCTAGCCTTGTACTCACTTTTGAGCTATAAATACATACAAATTTATGATGGACAACTCTATTCGGATGCCACACAAGTATCTCAAATATGACATATCCCAAAATAAACGAAACCGATCATCTCTCCCCTGCAAACATATTCTCTTCCTGTATTCACTGTTTTAGTTTGATAGTTTCATCATAGTCTCATTCATCCAAGTTGAAACATAGGCTTATTCCTACTCCTTCGCCCCTACATCAGTCTAACAATCAAGTCTTATTGGCCCTTTCCCTCCATCTGCACCAACACTGTGTTAGACCAATCCAGCCTGGTCCACCTCCAGCCCCTCCACCACAGACTGCTGTATTTAGGACAGGGAGATGAGGCCGCCCCTTTGCTGCTTCACGTTGCCTCTGGGATCAGAGGCTCTTGAGAGTGATTTCCAAGGTTCCCTTCTCTCATCTCCTGCCACCTCCCCAGGACTGAGCTTCCTACAGTTCTTGGAATGGTTTCCTCCACCCAGAAGAAAAGTGTGTGAACAGTATACCACCCTCACCACTTGCCTGGCTAATTCTTTTTATTCTTGGAGACTTTTTGCCTATGTCACTTCCTCTAGGATGTTCTCCCAGACCACCTCTCCTTGCTCCTAACTTTGTTAAATGCCACATAGCTCTTTCTCGATGAAGCTGTTAGCCCTTGAGGTAACTGACACCTCCCACCCCACCCCAAAATTGAGTTCCTTGAAAGCAGAGTCTGTTTTATCTACTTTTGTATCTCTGATTTCAAGCCAGGCCCTGGCAAGTGGGCAGTTGGCCAATGATTGCTGAGCTGAGCCAACTTCCGATCCCTTCTGTTCTCTCTGGACTTTGGGGACCACAAGGTGAGGATTGATGAGCGATGACTAAGTCAAGAGAAGAACTGGGAAGTGATCAGACGGTGTGGAGAGGGATGGGTGGCTCTCAAACTTTTTCCTGCACAATCCCCACTTGAGGAGCCTGTCCAAGATGCACATTCCCAAGACCAGACCTCAGAGTGTGACTTGGTGGGTTTGAGGAGAGCCCAGGAGTGATCTGCATTTTTAAGAAGCACTTTTGGGATTCCTCGGCAGGTGGGTTCTGAGAAACCCCCAGTTAGGAAGCTTGGGGAGAGGGTGGGTCTTGGGTCACTTACCTTTCCTTCTCTTCCACCTGAGGAAGACCATCAGTCCAAAAATCATAGCCATGAGCACAGCAACGGCTGCAGCTGCCCCGAATGCAGTCTCCAAACTCAGGGGCTGAGCCCCTGAGCTCTCTTTGTCCTTTGTGACCCTTACACCAGTTGTGGTGGTTGCAGTGGCTGTGGTGGCTGCAGTGGCTATGGTGGCCTTGGTGGGTCTCTGGGTGGTCTTGTCAGCTGGGAAGAGATAATAAATAAGCAGACTCTCCCCTGGAGGCATGGAGGCATCTGGGTGAACCTGTGGCAGCTTGTTTTCTAGGTTCGGGGGAGTATTGGAGTGGAGAGCCACTCTCAGAAGCTCACAGGGTAGGGAGTAACAAGGTGAAATGTTTACTATCCAGACCACCCAGTTTAAATCCTGATTCTACACCACTTACCATAAGTGTGACCTCAGAACCGCATTTCCTCACTTAGGAATAGGGATAACTAAATTATAGGATTAAAACAAAATTTTTTATTGCTGTAAATATATGTACCAGAAAGTATATCATTTCAACCATTTCTATTAATAAGTGTACAATTCAGCGGCATTCAGGACATTCACATTGCTGCACGACTATCACCACCATCTAACTCCAGAACTTTTTCATCTTCCTGAATGGAAACTCTGCACCCATTAAACAATTCCTCATTACCCTGTCCCCCAGCCCCTGCTAACCACCATTCTACTTTCCATCTAGATAAATTTGACTATTCTAGGCACCTCATGTAAATGGAATCACATGGCACGTGTCCTTCTATAGGACTGTTGGAATAAGTGAGAAAACATCTGTAAAGCACCTAGCGTATATTAGAAATATATTCTTAAGGTTAAATTAATATATTGCTCTTTAGGTCCTACAAACAGATTCTTTGTAGAAGTTTAGTGCACCATTAAAAAATTTACCTAGTATTCAACCACAGGAAAAAAAATCAAACTCCAAAAAATTCTTTAGGTTAATATGGACCAAAATCTTCATCTACTCTTATTAGAATTTACTAAAAGTATAAATACTATCTCTCAATTGGGAATTAAGTTTTTTTAGTTTCTTAGTCAAAGAAAAAATATGTAACAACATGCTATTTAGAAAATAAAAACTAGAGTATTTCATATTAAAAAAAAACCCTGGAATATGACTTAAGCTACATTCTAAGCTAAATTCATAGTATGAAATGCTTTTATTATTTAAAATGGGAAGTTACTGGTTTTTTGGTTTTTTTTGAGACAGAGTCTCACTCTGTTGCCCTGAGTAGAGTACAGTGGCATCATCATAGCTCACTACAACCTCAAACTCCTGGGCTCAAGCGATCCTTTTGCCTCAACCCCCTGAGTGGCTGGGACTACAGCCACCACCATGAAGCCAGGCTACTTTTTCTATTTTTAGTAGAGACAGGGTCTCGCTCTTGCACTGGCTGGTCTCAACTCCTGAGCTCAAGCGATACTCCCACCTCGGTCTCTCAGAGTGCTAGGGTTATAAGTGTGAGCCACAGCTGCCCAGCCAAAAGAAATTTTTTAAATGAATAAAATATTCAATTTCCAGAGAAACAAGTACCTAAAATAGAGAGGATCCAGTCCTAAGGAAACTCAGAGGAAGAAAGTAATGAAAAACTATGTAGGAATAAATTTATTAGGGAACAGATAGCAACAGGAATAATAAATGCAAGAAATGGTTATTTAAGAGAGAAACAAACAAGAAAATAGACAAGACTAGCAAGTCTAACAAAAAAAAAGTCTACTGAAATCATGAGTGAGTGTATGATCAATTATAGGTGATAAATTTAAAAATCTCTGTGAAATGGGTAGTTTTTTGAAACAAACATTTCAAAAATTGATTTAAAGAAATAGTATACTTTAACTGATTGGTAGACGAAGTAGAAATTAAGAATGCTATTAAAGAATTACCTTCCATAAAGATTCCAAGCTCAGAAGATTTTATGGATAAGTTCTTGTAAAAATTTAAGGGACATATAATTTCCAGATAGAAGTTTCTAGAATGTAGAGAAATATGGAAAACTATCCAGTTCTAATTTGTTTCATGAAATGATACTCTAACCCTGAGGTCCCTTAAGAAGTTTTTAAAAATGCAGATTAATGTAAGAGGCCATTTTAAAAATTGATCTGAGTGGAGGAAAATACCAAGTATTGGCAAAGGTTTCTGCACCGAAGAGGAATTCCCATACACAATGGGAGTGTAAACTGACACAACCTTTGGCAATGCAATTTGGGAATATCTATCAAAATGTAAAAGGTCTATGCATGTTCTTTGTCCCAGTTATTTTGGTGCTAGGAATTTTTCCTATGGAATTGCTTGCCCAAGTAATCAAAGGCATATATTTAAGATTGTTCTTTGCAGCATTATTTGTAATGTGGCAACAACCTGAATGTCTTTAAATAGAAGACTGATTAAATAAATTATGATACATTGCTACAATGCCACGCAGCCATTTAAAAAAAGCTTAGATGTGTATATGCTGAAATGAAAAGATATTAGAGTTACATTAAGTAAAAATAGCAAGTTGTAGAGCAGAATGGGATGTAGTTTGATTCTATTTGTGTTATATATTTATATCTATAAGAAAGAACATTTCCACAGACAGTGGTAGTGATTGGGGAGATAAAGTGATTGGAGAGGAGGATGTTATTTTTCATTTGACTCCCTTCTGTATTGTTTGAACATTTTAAAATTATGTACTAGTATTACTAGTACTTTTATTCATTTTTATAATTTGACATTAATTTTTCTATCGAAATTGTATAGGCACATAATTTAGAGTCAACACATTTCACACAGCCTATAAAATAGAGCAGCCCCTTGCATGTGCCTTCTCACTTGTTTCCCACTCCCCAGAGGCAACTATTTTCAGTAACTTTAGCTATTTCTTTTGACCTCATATTTCTAAATAACATGCATAATACTACTGCTGCTTGGTTTAGTGTTTTAGGTGTTGTCTATTCACTTCCTAGTGTAGAAATTAAGAATTTATATCTTATACTCCCATTTGCTTCATCTTACTAAACTGTTTAGCATTTGATACTCCCTCTTTTGTGAAACGAGTTCTTCACGTGGCTTCTGGAACACCACTCTCCCTTGGTACTCTCAGCTCCTTCCCAGTCTTCTTTGCTGATTCCTCTTCATCTTCTCAGCCCTAATGTCAGGGCTCACTCCTAGGACCTCCTCTCTATCTATACCCACTTCCCAGATGATCTCATCCAGTTCACGACATTAAATACCAGTGATGCTCCCAAATTTTTATATCAGTGAATTTTCCCCTTGCCCTCTAGACTCATATATCTTACTGCCTACTCATGCCTCCATTTGTATGTCTAGTAACATCTCAAGATGCCCAAAACAGCTTTCTTGATTTCCTCCTGAGCTTGTTCCTCCTCCATTTCCCCCCTGTAAATGGCAACACTATCCTTCAAGATGCTTAGGCCAAGGGCCTTAGAGTTATCCTTGGTTCTTCTCTCTCTTTCTCATACCCCACATTCAGTCCATCTGCAAGTCCTGTCTACTCTGTCTCCAAAACATACCCACTATTGGCCACCTCTCACCTCCTCCATTGCCATCACCCTAAGCCAAGGCGTATCACCTCTCACTGGTCTTCCTGCTTCTGAACTTGCTCACCTATAGTTTTTTTTCTCCATACAACAGCCAGAGGAATCTTTTAAAAGTGTCATTTGGGCCAGGTGCGGTGGTTCATGCCTGTAATCCTAGCACTCTGGGAGGCTAAGACAGGAAGATCACTTGAGGTCAGGAGTTCAAGACCAGCCTGAGCAAGAGTGAGACCCTGTCTCTACAAAAAATAGAGAAATTAGCCTAGCACAGTGCAACTGTAGTCCCAGCTCCTTGGGAGGCTGAGGCAGGAGGATCACTTGAGCCCAGGAGTTCGAGGTTGCAGTGAGCTATGATGACACCACTGCACACTAGCCAGAGCAACAGAGTAAGACTCAGTCTCAAAAAAAAAGTATCAATCAGATCTCGGCACTCCTTGGCAGAAAACCTTCACTAGCTCCCACTGCACTCAGAGTGAAGGTGAGAATTGTTTCCACGGCTTTCAAAGCCATACAAGATCTGCCCTCCTGTCTGCTCTGATTTCACCTGTCCTCTGCCTCTTCACTCTGCTTCAGCTACACTCATCCCATTTGACTGGAATGTTCTTCTCCCAACCTCTCCCTCACTTCCCGCAGATCTGTGTCTAGGCTGGATCTTTCTGTTGGCTTCTCCAGATCCACTCCCCAGTTCTTCTCCACCCTGCTTTGTGCTTTTGGAGCTGGCCTTGGTGGACGCCATCCATGGGTTCTCTTGCCCTCTGGTTCCCCAGTGGGAGCCACTGCAGGAGGTGGAGGGTAAGAGGACCATAGGTCTGGGGCCCATACTCCAGGCATTCATTCCCAGCCCCCTCCTGATGGGCATGTTGACTATATCTCTCCAGAGGCCACAGCTCCTCTCTGGTACCCTTGTATACTTTCCAGCCCTCTCTGGGTTCTGTCCCCTTGCTCCTCAGGCCTGTTGCTAGTTCCAGGGTGTCTCACCATTCCTGATTGGTTTCCTAAACTGTGCCTCACTCAAAGATCTCCCAGTTTCTTTGTTTGAGTGGCTGTTTTCTGCCAGACTTTACCTAATACTGCAGAAGCCATCCGTGTTCAATCTGAAAAAAGTAGCACCCTTATCAGTCTCTGTGCTGTTTATTCTGCCTCATTTTTCTTCTTTTCTGTTTTCACTATCACCTGACACAAGTACAGAATTTATTCATTTATTTATTACTACACCCAAAAGTAAGTTCCATCATTGGGAGCATTTTTGGTTTTTTTTAATGGCTGCTTCCCCAGTACCCAGATTAGCATCTGACATATAGGAGACACCCAGTCAATATGTGTTAAATGAATGAATGAAAGGCATTCAACCATTGTTCTCCAGCTTTCAATGTTGCCATCGAGACAGCAACAGCCATTCTGATTCCTGAATCTCTGAAGCTCAAAGGCCTGTTGTTCTCCTCCTGGGAAATGTATTGGATCTTCTTTTTATCCCTGGTGTTTCAAAATTTCACGTTGCTGTGCCCTGATGTAGGTCTTTTTATTTTTGACCATTTTGCTGGGCTCTTTTGTTCTGGAAAATTGCTAGCGTTATTTCTCTGATATTCTCTTCCACATGACTTTCTTTCTTCTAGTTTCTGGAATTCCCATTATTCAGAGGTTGGATCCTCTAATTTTCTTATCTTTTCTTATCATTTCTGTCTTCCTTTCCTATGGCTGCTATAACAAATTACCACCAACTGGGTGACTTAAAATAACAGAAGTTTATCCTTTCACAATTCTGGAGGCCAGAGTCCAAAATCAAGGTGTCAGCAGGGTCGCATCCCCTCTGGAAGCTTTAGAAAGGAATCTGTTCCTTGCCTCTTCCAGCAGGTGGCCGCAAGCATCCTTGACTTGTAACCGCATCACTCCAGTCTCCGTCTCTGTGATCACACTGCCGTCTCTTCTCTATGTGTCTCCCTCTGCCTCTCTCTTATAAGGACATTTGCCATTGCATTTAGGGACCATGCAGATAATTCCAGGTAATCTATTCATCTCAAAACCCTTAATTTAATCACATCTGTTACCATGTAAGGCAATATTCACTCTTTTACCTTATAAGGTGATATTCACAGATTCTGGGGATTAGGATGTGGACATAACTTTTTAGGGGGCTGCTATTCAGTCCTCCCCTATACTTTCTAAACCTTTGATATTTTGTTCTACGTTCTGGGAGGTTTCCACAATCTTTATCTTCCAGTCCTTTCATGGAATTTTCCATTTTTGCTATTGTATCTTTAATTTCCAAGAGCTCTTTTTTTGTGTGTTTGGCAAGCTCCTCTGTAAAGCATCCTTTTTTGTCACATATATGAGATCTCTTAACTTTCTGAGTAGAAGAGAATGATCGTTATTTTAAAGTGTTTTTCTTCCTGAATTGATTGGTTTCTTCGAGGTTCCTTTTCTTTTTTACTGTTTGTTTTGCTTTCTGTGTTTCATGGAAGAAGCTTAAGTGTTTCATTTAATAATATTTTAAAATGGGGACTCTAGCCTTGGGCTTCTCAGGCACAGCTGAGGACAGGGTACCATCCTCAGTGCTGGGGTATTTGGTGTGAGGACCCCAATCTCCTTGCCAGTTATGCCTGGGGTGCTCCCCCCAGAGTCCCTTTCCATTTGCTTTCCATTCTGGAAAGCAAACCTCCAGTTTCAGCTGGGGTGGGGGAACGTGGAATGGAGATTTCCCTGCTTCTTAAAAAATTTTCGAGTGGTCCTTTAATTTTCAGATCCATCTTTGCTTCCACTTTCAGGGGAACTTGGGGTTGGCATTACTGAACTTTTAAGGGTTTTGCAGTATAAATTGCCACTCTTCTAACTTTCTCCACCACTGGCTTAGGGTTTAGCTCCTCTGATCTCCTAAACCAATTCCATTAGTCTATCTGTTTCCAGCTTCTCAAATTTTGTTTTTGTATACCTAGCTTACATCTTTTTTGATCTTAAGGATTTCTTTCTTAAAAAATTCCCTTTGCCATCATTTTAGTAGATTTGGGGAGGGAGAGGAGGTAAACATGTGCATACAACCTACCATCTTGGCCAGAATTTATGCATTAATTTTACAGTAAGAATTATAAAAAATGTAAAAATAACCTTGCACATTAATAATAAAACACAGACTATAGAAAGGGAAACAATCTTATGAGACATTTACATAATCTTTAGAAGAACAGTACCAAGGTTTACTGAGGGATATAAAATAGGACTTGTTTCTAGGTAAGAAGATTGTATATTCGACCAATTTCAGTTTCTGTCAATTGCTTTATAGGTTTCATGATTTAAAAGATCCAAGTGAGTGTCTTTCTCAGAACTTGGCAAACTTATTCTAACATTTATGTGAAAGAATAGGCCGGCAACAATAATAAAGATTTTTTGAGGAAGGAGTAATGTAGTTGAGGTAGAAATAGTCGTATAAGCCATTGAAACATGTGATAAAGATATAGTCACTAAAATAGTGTCTAACTGATATCAGAAAAGACAGATCAGTGAAACAGAATAGACCGACCAGAAATGGATGCTATTCTAGAAATACAAAATAATTTAAAAAACAGGCTTCCTGTATCAATAAAGAAAAGAAAAAAATTCAATAAATGGGGTTGGGACAATTGATTAATTGCTTGGTATAAAGATCAATTTAGTTATTTACTTCATGTTATATACAAAAATAAATTCTCACTACATGAAAGAGTTTTATTGTGAGAAGAAATCAAATCAAACAAATATTAGAAAAAAAATTAAGAATTTAAAAGTAAATATTTTCAACCTGTAGTGTGAGATGGGATTTTTGTGCTTAGAAATAAAAGAGAAAAATTACAAAGGAGAATACAATTAGATTTGGTTACAAAAATAAAATTATGTAAAAAAATTAATAAGCCAACTATAAACTTAGTTACATTCACTGCAAATATTCCTTTAGTTTGTGATAGCTTTGCATTGTGGTACTTCAGTTGGATTAAAAACACTTCTTTTTAGTACTTTCCTGTATTTTGTTTTTTAATAATGGGCATGAATATCCAGTTAATTGAATTAATTAAAAATAATTTATTGATCAAAAAAAAACCCCCATAAGTCTGACTGGAGCAGAGAAATGAGAAAAGCAAAGAGGAACTAGGGAAAGAGGAAGAAGGCCTGAAATGAAACAATTCTCTCAAGAAAGGCCACTGGAGGAAATGTGTAGGAGGTCCAGGGAATATAAATTCAAGGCTGTCTTGCTAAATTCAGGTTGTGGAGCTATTCTCCATTTGCTCTAAAACCAGCACAGTGGTTAAGACAAGGTGATGAGAGTGAGTGAGAGTGTCCGTCCCAGCAGGGAGGAGTGATTTATCACTGACATTGCCTAGAATCACCAGTGCAAATAAATGATCAGAAAAAGCAAACCCATTTAGTTGATTATTAATTTTCTAAAACATTTTCTACAGTGTACCTCCTTATTGCCTTGGCCTGTGAGAAAGCCCCCTGCCCCCATTGCCCTGGAGACAAATAAGCCTAGGTTCAAATCCTGACACTCCTACTAAGTAATATAGGAAGATCTATTAACACAACATATCTCATTACAAGGTTAAAATGTAGGTCAAGACAATGTGATCAACTCAACAGGTGAGGCTGTGTAGCTAATGGTTAAGAGAGAAGCTCTGCAATTAAACTGTCCCGTTCAAATCCCATCCACATCACTAGTGTGACTTTGGGCAGGTATTTAGGCTCTGCTAGCCTCAGTTTCCCTCTCTGTAAGATTAAGATAATAGCATTGCTACTGTTATTGTGGGGTCATGATGAAGGTTAACTAGGGCGATGCACACAAAGTTATTTACTGGGGCCGTTGTACACACTGAGTAAATGGGAACTGCTGTTACTGCTGCTGCAAAGGTGTCCCTTAGTGACTGGAAGGACAGAGTAGCAAGATCAGAGTGGAGAACAGGGATGACATGGCTAGAAGAACTGGGCCTTGTGTGGGACAGTGAGGGCTGGAGGAGGCTGAGAGGCAAGGAGAGTAAAGCGGATGGAGACAGGAGAAGAGGGAGGTAGGAGAGAAAAGAGCTGAGATTGGGGCAGGGGAGGAGTTGAGAGACATTTCCAGTGAGCTGAAGGGGAGAAGGAAGTGGGGAGATGGGAAACCAGGCAACAGGATGTTTCCCAGGCACTAGAGGACTCCTAGGGCTATCCACAGGGCATCAACTGTGTGTTCCAGGCTGAGCTTATGATGGTGGGGAAACACAAGACATGGTGGCCACTCTGAGGTGCTAACTGGGGCTCCATGCATAGACACATGACAAGCCCAGCCACATCCTGGAGAAGCCAAATTGGCCGGGAGGACAGGGATGGGGGCAGGAATGGAGGATACCGGAAGAGTCTGGCAGGTGCTGAGGCCAGGGGAGTGGGTGTGGGAGCTGGATCTGGAGGGGACAGTTGGGGCCATGGTCAGGGAAAGCAGTTCAGGTTTGGGGACAATTAAGGGAAAGGGAAGAGGGTAAAGTTGGCAGAGGCAATGGGAGGGGTCAGAGAGTGGGGAAAAAGTTTGAGAGAAGGGGCAGAAGGAGTGGGCCTGATGTGATAGGGACAGGCACACCAGTGGTGACCAAAAGCCTCATTGGGCTGGGCAAGGTGGGTGCCGGGGCACTGGACTCACCGAGGGTGACGATGAGGTTGGTCCCCTCGATGGACTGAAACACCTCCCTGCCTCTGTCCCGTGTGGTCAGATAGACTCGGCAGAAGTACACAGACTGGTCGCCTTTCCGCAGGTT
>VBSM01002153.1:25771459-25785232 GCA_008086735.1 Cheirogaleus medius | reverse complement strand
AATATAAGTGTTCTACGTGTGTTTCCTTAGGTTCTGTATTGGTCTATTTGACATTCGTTCATCACAGGGCCAATTGTTTTATCTGTAATTTCTTATTTTCTGCCTTCTTAATGCTCTGACATATGTGGCCTTACTGGGGGACGACTCCCAGGGCTAATCAATTCTTAGCAATAGGCAAGGGCAGGCCCCAGGAACATATCGTTCATATGCAAGCGGACCAGCTGTATTGTCTGTCTATTACATACCAAGGCAGTGTTTCTCTTGCCCTAAATCAACCCAGTGCCTTGTTCTAGACAACTAGTGACAGCCCCTATGCCCCATAACCTGTCACAATTATTCATACTAGCTCATCCTAACCTGTTTCTCTTGCTCTGCCTTGCCTTTCCTATAGAAAATATGATAAAAGCTGTGGCCTAAGCTTTCCTGTTGCTCCTTTCTGCCTCCTGCCCAACACTGGTACTTCCCCATGTGGCCCTGTGTGGCATGGCATGGCCCCTCCTCTCAGGAAACGTAAGTAGTAACAACCTTCTTTCACTGGCATTAGTCTCTCTGTAACTCAGTCACCTCTCTGAATTAAGATCTGGAGGGTAGAACATTTGAGACAAAAAGGCACTCAGATTGGAAACAAAGAAGTAAAAACTGTCTTTGTCCACTGATGACTCTATTGTTTATGTAGAAGATCCCATGGAATGCACAAAAAGCTACTAGAACTATAAGTGAATTAGGCAAAGGCAAGGTTGCAGGACACAAGATCAATATACCAAAATAAATTCTATTTGAAATAAAAAGAAAACAATTATATTTATAATAGTATCAAAAATATGAAATACTTAGGAATAAATATGACAAAAGATGTGTGAGATCTGTATGCTGAAACCTTCAAAACGTTGCTGAGAGAAATTAAAGAAGACTAATACATAGAGATTTAATATAGGAGGACTTGATACTAACATGTCACTTTTCTCCAAATTAACCTGTAGTTTTAATACAATCACAGTCAAAATGCCAGTAGGCTCTGTGTAGAAGTTGACAAGCCAATTCTAAAATTCTTATAGAAATTCAAAGGACCTAGAATAGCCAAAAGATCTTGAAAATGAAGAACAAAGTTGGAGGATTTACACTACCTAACTTCAAGGCTGACTATAAAGCTACTGTAATCAAGATGTATTGGCATCAAGATAGATAAATAGATCTCTGGAACAGAACAGAGAGTACAGAAATAGACCCACACGTGCATGGTCAGTTAATTTCTAACAAAGGTGCAAAGACAATTCAGTGAAAAAAGGGTAGTCTTTTGAACAAATAGCACTGGAACAATTGGGCTTCCACAGGCAGAAAAAATGAACTTTTATCCCTGCTTTGCACTATATGTAAAAATTCACTCGAGTGGAATCATAAGCTTAAGAGAAGGCCTGAAATTATAAAATTCTAGAAAAAAGCTTAGGAGAAATTTTGTGATCTTGAGTTAGACAACGATTTTTTAGATTCAACACCAAAAGCCTAAAATATTGATAAATTAGA
Organism: Cheirogaleus medius; assembly: GCA_008086735.1. NCBI lineage: Eukaryota > Metazoa > Chordata > Mammalia > Primates > Cheirogaleidae > Cheirogaleus > Cheirogaleus medius. The sequence goes on along the minus strand of VBSM01002153.1, from coordinate 25,783,711 downwards.
GTTCATCAAAATTAACAAAGTCTGTTCTTCTATTAAGAAAGTGTAAAGAGAACCTACAGACTGGGAGGACATATTTGAAAATCCCATAACTGACAAGGGACTTGTATCCAGAATATATACCCTCAAAATTTAATAAGAAAATATCCATTTTAAAAATTGGGCAAAAGATTTAAATAGAAGATATACAGATAACAAATAAGCACCAGAAAAGATGTTTAACATCATTAATCATCAGGGAAATGCAAGGAAAAAGCACAAGGAGATACCATTACACACTAATTACATGGCTAAAATTATAAAGACTGATTACACTCACTGTTGGCAAACATGTGGAACAACCAGAACTCTCATATACTACTGGTGAGAATGTAAAGTGTTACAACTACTTTGGCCATTCCTCAAAAAGTTAAACATACACCTACTATATGACCCAGTCACACCACAGACAAGTGTCGCAGTGTTGACTAGCAGTGTCAGTATCATGCGGAACTTGTTAGAAGTGCAAATCTTCAGGCCCTATCCCACATCTGCTGAAATTTGATGGCCACAGCCCTAAGGCAAGGAGACTGACATTGATCAAGGACTTGCCTGGCGCATCACCTTTAGTTTTCACACTAATCAGTGAGATAAAGGAATTTTATTCCTACCTGACAGAGGAAGAAACTGAGGGTCAGAGAGATCACCTCACTTATTCCAGTTCCCTCTGCTGGTGGGGTCTAGAGTTTGAACCATATTCAGGTCTGTCTGACTTGTGAGGTTGGTGCTTCCCCAAATGATTGCACATCCCCATCCCGCCCCCACAAACAGCTTAAGCCGCCTTCCCTCCCCCCTATTCCCATTGCCCTCCTAGAGAGGGTTGTTCATTGGTGTTTCGTTAAGCCTGTAATTTCTGAAGGAAACAAAGGCAGGAGGGATATGAGTGTGGCTCTTGAGCTAAGGAAGACCACACGAGGCTTGGAGAGATGAGAACAGTGGTGCGCTGGAGGAGAGAGATGGAGGAGAGATGAAGAGCAAGGTCTTAGTCACTGCCCTTCCCCATGGACTGTCTGTCTGCCTCCTCTGTCATCAGTTCACTTCCTCTTATTTTCCTTCCAGAGGTGGGGCACAGAGAGGATTAGTCCTACCCTTGGTTGCAGGCAGCCATGGAGTGAGGCCTCCAGGAATTAGAATGTAGTTAGGAAGGAAAGATTCAGCTGTAGGAAATAATTAGAGAGAGGCCTAGGCCCCACAAAGTTAATACTAAAACAGGGAGGTGACATTTCCCACTTGCTGTGTTGCTGCGTGCTTTGTGCTTGTATTAACTGTATTTTTTTATTTTCGATATTCTTGATCTCGATGACCAGAGAGAGATTGCCCCTCCCAGGGTAGCCAATTCTTAAAGATAGCAAATAACTTGTGTAGGAGTGTGTGTTTCATATGCAGACTAATCCAGAGCCCATACACTGAGCCACTTCTGAGGCAGTATTCCTCTGCCTTAATCACCCTGGACCAGGTCCCAGACAACTAAGGACAGCATCTAACCCCTGGATCCCCCCAACATTATTCAAAGTAGCCAATCCTAAATCTGCTTAAGCTGCCTTGCCTTTCCCACAGAAGACACAATAAAAGGTCTTACCCACGTTTTCCCTTTGTTCCTTCTGCCTCCTGACTGACCTTGGTACTTCCTGGAGTGGCCCTTGTGGCTCACTGTGTCTCCTGTTTCTAGGGATCTGTGAGTATAAACATCTTCTTTCATGACAGTCATTTCCATGTCTGTGTCTTAGCATACCTGATAAATTGCAGGGGCCTTTTAAAACAACCCTTAACTCTCCCAACAACCCCAGGAGATAAGCAGTGTCTGTTATGGTCCTCAATTTACACAAGAAGAAACTGAGGTCCTGAGTGTGGTTATGAGCCTGGCCTGAGGTCACATGGCTGATAAATGTCCACTGTGGCTTCAGGTCTGAGCCTAGAGCCCAGGCTCCTGACCATTTCCCCATTCAGTGACATAAGCCAGCAGTTCCCTGGGCCTCTTTAACAACCAGTGGCTCCTGTTTCTGTGTTATCTTCCTTCTACACAGGATGGTGCTTGAGGACTGGGGCACTGGCTTATGTAACTTTGGGTCCTCGTCACCCAGCACTGTGCACAGGGTAATCAATGCCGACCAGATTCAAACCGTGCCCCAAAGAGCTAAAGAAACCAGTGACTAACAGAAATTCTTGAGCTTACAGGATGGCAGATAAGGAAAGAAACAGCTTACTGAAAGGCTGAAACTCCCTCCACTTGTAAGATAACAAAACTGTCTGAAATTGGTTGGAACCAGGATGGCCAGCTGGCATCTGAGCAGCACGAGCTTGCTGATGTCACAGCACAAATTTCCACTGCATGTTTCATACTAACTCCCCCCGAATCTGCACATGCAACCCACGGGGAGACATGAAGAGATAACTGTGCATGTTTGAGAACTTTCCAGACCTCCCTTTTCCTTCTACCGATCACTTACTCATCCCAGAATCCACCCTAAACTTTTTCTAATAAAAGTTACTGCATTACAGCCAGCACAGCAAGACAGATTTGAGCTGGACTCCTGTCTCCTTGTTGGTCAACTTGCAATCAAGCTTTTCTTTTTTCAAAAACCCAGTGCCATTGTATTGGCTTCTAGCACATCGGGCAGCAAGCCCCTTTTGCTCAGGAACAATATGTATATGGAAAGTCTGGAGAACTCTATTTAAAGGATGAGTATCAGGTTATGATGGTTCATGCAGCCTTCCACGTAGTCTGCAGTGTTGTTTTTGTGGTAACTCATTCTGTCTTCACTCGGACCCTCTAAGGGAGGTACTGTTGTTATCCCCATTTTATAGATGAGGAAACTGAGGCTCAGAGGAGTGAAGTCATTTTTCCCGACAGTCCAACTCCAGAGACTGCTGTCTGTAGTCTCTGCCTCTGTCACATTCACAAGTTTCATTTGTCGGATGACTGAGACTTCCTCAACTGTCAGCATCCTCGTGCCCCAAAGCTGCATTTCAGTCACTGATCAATCTGACAAATGCTGACAGAGCTTCCAGGAGATGAGAGAAGAGGGCTGAGAAATAGGAGATAAAGGCTGAGCCCCCCTGAGCTCCCAGGTTGGGAGAAGAGAAAGGACAATCACACAAATGGAAACAGGAGATCATTCTCCCCTTCTGCTCAGAGCAGTGGTGTGCTGATAAGTGTTTTAACAAGCAGTTCTGCAGAACAAGAGCCCTGATTTGTAGCACTTGCCAATTGCCAGGGTGTAAATACTCTCACAATGTTGATTTAACTGCTGTTGATAGACTGTATGTGTTCCCCCTAAATTCATAAGTTGGAGCCCTGACCCTCCGTGTGGCTGTATTTGGAGATGGTGCCTCTAAAGAAATAATTAAAGTTAAATGAGGTTACAGGGGCTGGGCCCTGCCTGGTGAGAGGATTGGCGTACTTATAAGAAGAGACACCAGAGAGCCTTCTCTCTCCCTGAGTGCACACGAAGCAGACACCATTGAAAACATCAAGATGGCAGCTGCCTAGAAGGCAAGAGAGGAGGCCTTGGAATAAAACTACCTTCCCAGCACCTTGGTCTCAGACTTTCCAGACTCCAAAACTGTGAGCAAATAAAATACTCTTGTTTAAACTACCCAGTCTATGGTTTTCTGTTATAACAGTTTATAACTGTCATGACTCCCATTACAAAATACTTCCAAGGAGACTAATACAAGTGCAGTACTAATAAGAAGTCATTTAATGCAGAGTTGAGAAGAAACATACAGTAGCACGTTATTAGGTATTAGGCCTGTCATACAGATTATGATATTATGAATTATATATTTGGACTCCATCCCATTTCCTGACATACGAGCTCCTAAAATTCTTAGACTCTCTGGAGTGATAAGAACATCTTTTGTATGCTAATGAGGTGACTGGTGTCTGGGGGTCCCTAGATAGCTTCAAGTTGGGGACTGGTCATCTGGAAAGACCAAGGCTTTATTAGAGGGGTGGGACTTTCAGCCTCCATTACCCCCAGCATTGCAGGGAGGGGAGAAGTGCAGAAGATTGAGTTAATCTCCAATGGCCATTGATGTAATCAATCACACCCATATATTGAAGTCCCTAAAACCCCAAAGGGACTGGCTTTGTGGAGCTTCTGGATAGCTGAACACATGGAGGTTCCTGGAGGGTGGTGCACTTAGAGAGAGTGTGCAAGCTCCACACCCTTCCCCCATACCCCGTCCCTTGCATTTCTTCCATCTGGTTGTTCATCTGTATCCTTTGTGAGATCCTTTATAATAAATGGACAAATGTAAGTAAAGCATTTTCCTGAGTTCTGTGAGCCACCCTAGCAAATTATTTGAATCCAAGAAGGAGGTCCTGGGAACCCTGATTTATATCCTCTTGTTCAGAAGCACATGTCTGCTTGTGGCTGGCAAGTGAAATGGGGGACAGTCTTGTGGGACTGAGCCATCAACCTGTTGGGATCACAAGAAACACCAAGACTTGTACCAGCCTTGGGCCACCACACTGTCTCTCACAGTGTTCCTACACCCTGCCCACTCCTTCCTTTGTAAGTATTCCTTTCTCAAGCTTGCTTCCGATCGCCTCGACCCGTGAGCACCAGCCGTGTCTATGGGGATCCTCCCTGCCTCATGGCTGGACAAAAGCACTGTGGAGTAGGAATTAGCTCTTGGCAAACATGTGGCAGATATAAAGAGAGAAGTGCTCAGAGCTTTATTGCTGAAAACCCCTGCTGTAGGAGAAGAGAACCACAGTGTAGATTGGAAAATGTAGATGGGACGAAAAGGGGTCTAAAATCAACAAAAGAAATTATATTTTATATTTTTTCATTCTCGGACCTGAGGTGCAGAGGATAAAGTAAATGTTACTACTGCTGTAAGAAACAACCCCCAAATGCCAGTGGTTTAACACAATGAAAGTTCAGACCTTGTTCATATAACATTTCAGTTTGGGTGTCAAAGGCTCTCATGGGCATCTCTCCTCCAGTTGGTGATTGAGGGACCCAGGCTCCTCCATCTTGCAGCTTCACCCTCCTGTAAGTCCTCAGGGTCCTCTCCATTTACCTTGCAAATGAGGAAACTGCGTGTGGAGGCTTACATAAGCAGGCTTTACACTACTTCCTCTAAAAGTAATACACATCACTCTTTTCCCATGCTGTGTTGGATAGAAATCAGAAGCCTGGCCTCCATCTGTCTGCAAGGGAGGCTAGAAGATTAGGAAATATATTTAAATAAAGGACCAGGATTATTAGGGTGAGGATTGTGAGGCAATTGCTTCAGATATAAGATTTCAGGGGGTGCCACAAACTCAGTAGAATTTGAAAAAATTGTTGATGAATTTGCTTCCATTAAAGCCAGGAAGGTAAAGTTATAATACATTTTCTTTTTGGTATAAGTAAAATATTTAAACTTAAAATATTATGTTGTGAGTTTTAGTATACCTACCTTTCCATTTTCAATATTCATTCAGTGCTTTAATGTTCTTTTAAAAATTAACCATTATAGGCTGGGCATGGTGGCTCACACCTGTAATCCTAGCACTCTGGGAGGCTGAGGCGGGAGGATCGTTTGAGCTCAGGAGTTAGAGACCAGCGTGAGCAAGAGTGAGACCCCATCTTCACTAAAAAAATGAAATAAATTAGCTGGACAACTAAAAATATATAGAAAAAATTAGCCGGGCATGGTGGTGCATGCCTGTAGTCCCAGCTACTTGGGAGGCTGAGGCAGGAGGATTGCTTGAGCCTAAGAGTTTGAGGTTGCTGTGAGCTAGGCTGACGCCACGGCACTCTAGCCTGGGCAACAGAGTGAGACTCTGTTTCAAAAAAAAAATTAATTTTTCACAATATCCTTAGAATTAATATTTACCACTTCAAGTGAAATGTAGAAACCTTACCAACATATAGGTACCTTTACCCTCCTCCTTTTATGTTACAGTTATTATATGTATTAAATCTACAGTTATGGAAAATTTTACTAGATAATGTTATAATTTTTTATTTTTATAATCATTGTATTATATTGTATTTACAATATATTGTAAAGAACTTAAGAGGAAAAAGTTATCTCTTATATTCATCTGGATATTTATCATTTCTGTTGCTTATCCTATATTCCTGAAGATCCGTGTGTCCCTCTGGTATCATTTCTCCTCCCTGTGAAGAACTTTCATTAGCACTTGTTTTTGAATGGGTTTGGTGGCTCTGAATTCTCTTAGTTTTCCTTCACTTGAAACTATATTTCACCTTCATTATTGAAGAATATTTTTGCTGGATGTAGAATTCTGGGATGACAGTTCTTTCCTTTTGGCTCTTTAAAAATGTCATCCTACTTTCTTCTGGCCTCCATGGTTTCTGATGAGAAACCTGGTCATTCAAATTATTGTTCCCCTTTACGTAATGCTTTGTTATTCCCTGGCTGATTTCAAAACTTATTTCTTTATCTTTAGTTTTGTAGTGTGATTATGATGTGTCTGAAGATGATTCTCTCTGAGTTTATCCCCTCTGGAGTTTACTGAGCTCATTAAATCTTTACATGTATTTCCTTCACCATATTTAGGAAGTTTCAGCTATTATTTGTTCAAATATTTTTTTTTCTACATCAATCTCTATCTTCTCTTATTCCAGAACTTCAGTGACACATATATTATGTCTTTTTATATTGTCCCATGGGTCTCTGAGGCTCTCTTCATTTTTCAAAAAAAACATCTTATTTCTGTGTGTAATTTACTGTTTAATTCATCAATTTTATTTATTTATTTATTTTAGAGACAAGGTCTTGTTCTGTCACCTAGACTGGAGTATAGTGATGAAATCATAGCTCAGTGCAACCTTGAACTCTTGGGCTCAAGGGATCCTCCTGCCTCAGCCTCCCAAGGAGCTGGGAGTATAGGTGTGAGCCACTGCACCCAGCCATCAATTTAATTTTTTATTTCAATTTTCATATTTTTCATTTTTAGTTTCTCCTTGAAATATTCCTGGTCATTTTTACATTCTGGTTTTGTCATACCTACAATATCTTCTTTTATTTCTTTAAACCTATTATTTTATGATCTATATCTGATAATTCTAATACAAACAGGCTTTGAAGGTCTAATTCTACAGTTTAATGTTTCTGCAGTTCTCTTGCTCTAGATCACTTGTTTTATAGTATTTGATGATTTTCCTATTGAGATTTCATCTTATTTGAAACTTAATCTGTGGGCATTCTTTGAGGACTGGGGTTAAGTGCTTTCCTCCTGAGCTTACATCTGCCAGGTGTAGGTACACTGCCCATGTAGGACCACTACAATGGCATCTTTTGGATTTGTATTTTTCAAGCGTCACAGGCACTGTGAAATTTGGCCTAAACACTTGAGACTATGTGGGAGTGGTTAGGGATGGTCTGGGGAGATTTCTTTTTCTTTCTTTTCTCTAAAGCCGTGGCTGAAGAATCAGTCTTCACTATTGTCCCTTTTTATGGCAGTTTTTTCTCCATTCTAGTTCACCTTCTGAGGCTTTAGTCTTTTGGGGTCCTGGTTTCATGCAGGGGTCTCATTTGACTTTCACCCTCTTCTGGGTCAGGCTTTGTCTCCTGTCATTCGGGATTGTGAGAGTCATTTAAGCCCAGGCTTTATCTTGGGTCCTTGGGGATTAGATGATTGATGGGCACATTCTTTTACAATTTTCCTTTTACACTACATCATCGTTTTGAGATGTTTATCCACAATGGTAAATAAAATTTAGTTCATTCATGTTAAATACTGTTATACATTTCATTGTGAATATTTACCATAATTTACTGATATATTCTTCTATTGATGAATATTTAGGTTATTCCCAATGACTGACTATGGAAATGATGCTGCAATAAAATTTTTTTACGTGTTTCTTTAGATACACGTGCAAGAATTTCTGTAATATATATACCTAAAAGTGGAGTTTCTGTGTCACCACATATGTGCATTTGAATTCTTTGAGATTATGCCCAATTGCTCTCCAAGTAGTACCACGTCACATTCCCAGATTGTTCACATCACCTCCGGAAAGTGAGTCAGATATGTTAATTTTTTCCAATGTAATGGGTGTGAAAGAATTATTTAATTTTTGTTTCCTTGATGGCTAGGGAGAAGAGCATCTTTTATTGTTTGACCATTTTGATTTTCTCTTCTGTGAATTGCCTCTTTGTGTTTATATTCTGTGTACATTGAGTTCTGTCCCTATAATTTTGTCTTTTATGGAATATCACCTACATGGCATCATACAACATGTTGCCCTTTGGGTATGGCTTCTTTCACTTAGCAAAATACTTTTGAGACTCATCTTCATTATTCTGTGTATCAGCAGTTAATTCCTTTTTATTGAGGAAGTATGCTGAGAATTATTCTATTGCACCGATGTACCACTATTTGTTTATCTATCCCCAGTTGATGGACAATTGTTTTTGTTTTTTTTCCCCAGTTTTGGGTGTGTATGAATAAAGGTACTATGAACATTAGCAGATAGGTTTGTATAAGAATATGTTTTCATTTCTCTGGGGTAAATACTTAGCAGGGAGATTGTTGGGTACACATGTACTTACCATTATTAAAAACTACTAAAATATTTTTTAAAGTGGTTGTACCATTTTGAATCCCCATCTGTAAAGTATGAGAGTTCCAGTGTCTGCATCCTCACCACCTTGTCACCAGTGTTGTCAGCCTTAAAAAGGTTAGCCATTCTACTTAAATCTAAGACCTGAAAGTATGAAACTGCTAAACAAACAAACACTGGTGAAATGCTTCAGGACATTGGTCTGGGCAAGGACTTCTTGAGTAATATCCCCAAAGCACAAGCAACCAAAGCGAAATTGGGGAAATGAGATCACATCAAGCTGAAAAGCTTCTGCACAGCAAAGGAAATAATCAACAAAGTGAAGAGACAACCCCCAGAATGGAAGAAAATATTTCCAAACTACCTATCTGGCAAGGGATTAATAATCAGAATATATAAGGATTCCAACAATTCAATAGGAAAAAATCAAATAATCTGATTAAAAAATAGGCAAAAGATCTGAATGGACATTTCTCAAAAGAAGACATACAGATGGCCAACAGGTACATGAAAAAATGTTCAACATCATTAATTGTCAGAGAAATGAAATCAAAACTATAATGAGTTATCGTTTTACCCCAGTTAAAATGGCTTTTATCAAAAAGACAGGCAATAACAGATGCTGGCAAGGGTGTGGAGAGAGGGGAACCCTCTTACACAGTTGGTAGAATGTAAATTAGTGCAACCACTATGGAAAACAGTATGGAGGTTCCTCAAAAAACTGAAAATAGAACTACTATATGACCCAGCAGTCTCACTGCTGGGTGTATACCCAAAAGATGAGAATTCAGTAAAGCGAAAAGATATCTACCCTCCCATGTTTATCGGAGCACTATTCACAACAGCCAAGATGTGGAATCAACCTAAGTGTCCACCTGTGGATGAATGGATAAAGAAATTGTGGTACATATACACAGTGGAATATGACATGGCCACAAAAAAGAATGAAATCCTGCCATTTGCAACATCATGGATGGAACTGGAGAACATTATGTTAAGTGAAATAAGTCAAGCCCAGAAAGGTAAAGTGAAGATGGTTAATGGGTGCAAAAACATAGTTAGATAGTTAGATAGAATGAACATTATTCGATAGCATAACAGAGTGACTATAATCAACAATACTTTCAAATAACTAAAAGAGTGGAATTGGAATATTCCTAACACAAAGAAATGTTAAATGCCTGAGATTATCGATACCTCAATTACCCTGATTTGATTAATTCACATTGTATGCCTGTGTCAAAACATCACATGTACCCTATAAAGATATACAACTATCTGGCCAAGCGTGGGCTCATACCTTAATCCTAGCTTTTTGGGAGACCAAGGTGGGAGAATTGCTGAGGCCAAGAATCCGAGACCAGCCTGAGCAAGAGTAAGACGCCGTCCCTACAAAAAATAGAAAAATTAGCTGGGCATGATGTCGTGTGCCTATAGTCCCAGCTACTTAGAAGGATCGCTTGAGCCTAGGAGATTTGAGATTGCAGTGAGCTATGATGATGCCACTGCACTCTAGCCCATGTGACAGAGCGAGACCTTGTCTCAAAAAAACAAAAAAATTTAGTCACTGTGATAGAGATGTAGTTGTGCCTTATTGTAGTTTTAATGTACATTTGCCTAATGACTAATGATTTTGAACTTCATGTTATAGGGTTTCTTCGCTGATGAAGTATCTTTTCAAACCTTTAGTTCAGTTTATGAAAAGTTGGATTTTTTCCTCATAATTGAGTTTTGAGAGTTCTTTATATATACTGGCTACAAATCCTTTATCAGATGTGTGTTTTGCAAATATTTCTCCAGTCTGTAGTTGGTCTTTTCATTTTCTTAATAGTATCTTGTGAAGAACAGTAGTTGTTAATTTATATGCTGTCTAGTTTCTCAACTTTTTCTTTTACAGATTATGGTTTTCGTATCGAATCTAAGAAATCTTTACCTAACCCAAGATCAGAAAGATATTCTCCAATTTTTTCTTCTAGGAGTCTTATAGTTTTAGGTTTAACATTAGGTCTATAATCTATTTTAAGTTTTGAAAATATACAATGAAGTAAGAGTCAAGGTTCATTTTTAGTTTTTTGTAAATGGACAGCCAGTTGTTTCAGCACCATTTGTTAAACAGATTATTTTTCCCTTGACCAATTACCCTTGCACCATTGTTAAAAACTAATAGACTATATATGTATGGGTCTATTTCTAGGCTCTTTATTCTGTCATATCCTATGACTATTCATTCCCCTACACCTCACTGCCTTCATTCCTGTAGCTGTCTATAAGTCTTGGATCCAATAGTATAGATGCTGCAACTTTCTGCTTTTTTTCAAAAAAAGTTTTGGCTTTTCTCTGTACATAGTTTTTGCTTGTAAATTTTAAAATCAGCTGGTCAACTTATATATGGAAGCCTGCTGAAATTATGACTAAGAATATCTCTCCATTGATTGAGCACTGAGATTTCTCTCATCAGTATTTTGCATTCAGATCTTGCCCCTCACTTCAGATGTCGCTTGGGCAGTGGAGAGGCAACGCTGGCCTGACACCCTGTCTGTGCATTGGGCATCTCACCTTGGGGTGTCTTTAGCGACCCCTTAACCATCACCCTCCCCTGGAACATGCTCCTTCTCAATCTCCATCTCAGGGAATGGCACCTCCCTCACCTAGTCACTCAAGCTGGAAAGCTAGGGTCACCCTTGAGACTGTCCTTGTCCTTTCTCCACACAGCCAGGAACAACTCTGCCTCCAAGTCATATTTTGGATCTGCCCCCTTCTTTCCCTCTACTTTCCAGCCCCTAGGCTCAGACACCCCCTTCCCCACCTCAATTATGGCAGCAGCTTCCTGACTGTCCTCAGCCCCCCACCCACCCACCAGCACACACACAGCTTCCTCCAGCTGCAGCCAGAGTGATCTTTGTAGCAGATGCATCTGATCATTCCACTGCTCTGCTTAAAACTCACAAAGGGGACTCTGGCCCCTGTAAGAAGGTCAAAATTCCTCCTGTGGCCCCTGCCTGCTGCTCTCACCTCATTCCCTTCTCCTCTCTTCTTTGCTCACCTGATTTCAAGCACATCCGCCAGCTTTGGACCCTCGTGGTCCCAGCCTCAGGGCCTTTGCACAGGGCTTTCCCTGCCAGCAAGGGTCTCCCCACAGTCTTCACCTAGACAACCCCACTCATCTCCAAGTCTTGTTTTGAATGTCATGCACCCAGTGAGGCCCCATCATTCCTTCCCAGAGTGTCCTGATCTTTTCCCTATAACACATGTAACGCTGTTTGTCTATTTATTGCCATCCCCGTCTAGAATTGAACATAAGAGACCTGACTTGTTACCTCTGTAATCCCAGGACCTAGCACAGTGCCTGGTACCTTGTAGGAACTGAATAAATATTTCTGAAGGAATAAATGAAGACAGAAAGGATAGAAATGAGGAGGAGGTGGGGCAGGGGGCCAGCAGGGCAGAGGCTGGAGAGATCTCAGTCCTTCCTTCCACACATCCTTATGCAGAGCCCTTGTGGGCCAGGCCTCCAAGGACATTGGACAGGTTGTCAAGCTGTCATTTATTTAGAAATGAATGAAATTTCATCCCCTTGGGGGTAGGGGTGATGCGGGCATAGCAGCAGGTGGACAAGGTGGGACCCTGAAACGGAAGACAGTGAAGAGATCTCTGGGCAGTGAATCCACAGCTCCTCCTG
>VBSM01002153.1:25737072-25755963 GCA_008086735.1 Cheirogaleus medius | reverse complement strand
TCCTGGCCAAGTCACCTCTCTCAGCTTCTGAAAAAGGGGCCTGCAGTCGCTGATCCCTGCCAGCCATGTGACATGGTGCAGCAAACAAGGTCCGCTCTCAGGGGTCCCCTCGGTCCTGCTGCTGGGTCTGGCACTTAGGGCTGGGCAGGGAGGCACAGGCCTGCTGAGGGGAGACTTCCTGGGCTCCAGGTGTTTAGCTCTGAGTTCTATAGGGACCGAGTTGGGCTGTGACCTCCTGAGCTTGTAGAAGCCAAGCTCAGGCCAGAAGGGCTCTACCCCACTCCATGGTGGACAGGTGGCCCTGGGTGAGGGGCTTGGGGTCCCTCAGAGCTCCCCCCTTGTCCCCTTCCTAGAGAAGCAAAGCTTTCTGGGGATCTTCCCCAGGCTTCCTGAGACCCTGCAAGGCCCATTGACTCACACCCCAGTCCCCGGTCTACACAGGGTCCCAAGGGTCCCTCCCTTCCTGACAGCTCTCTCCCTGGGCCCTGCCTCCCTGACCCTCCTTGGAGACCTCCACAGCACCCCTTCCTCTCTTGAGCTCCCAGCCCTGGAGGAACCATGGAGCTGACTAGGCCAGTGCTGAGTGCTGCTGGGAGGAGGAGGAAGACCCCCAGCTGAGGAAGGCAGGCCCCACCACCAGTAAGCATCCTCTCCCCATGCAATGCACAGCTGGCGGCTGGTTGGGGCTGGGTCCTGGGGTGGCACGCTGGGCTGCCAGAGGATTCTGCAGCTGGGCACAGCCTCAGGGCAGTGGTCCCTGAGCCAGGCAGAGGGGTGGTTCTTGGCTTGGCACCTGGCACTGCCTGGGATTTCCCCCATGCAGGTCCAAGGAAGGGGTCGAGTGGCAGGTGCACCTCCCTCCCCACTAGTATTCACCCAGCTGGGGGTGCAGCCTCAGCCTGGCTCCAGGACCACACTGCCTCTTGCTACCTGGAGCTGTGTGTTCCTGGGGAGCTTCGTGGCACCCACACTGTCTTGTGTGGCAGAGGCGTGATGGGCCCGTGAGCAGGAGGGCTGGCTCCAGACGGGACAATCTGTGGGTAGGTAAGCGTGTGTTCGCTCGCTGTGTCTGTGAGGGCCTCTGCCTGCCCCTGAGAGGAGCTAGAGGAGGTGACTGTGGGCAGATTTGAAGTGGGTTCCCCCAGGCTCCACCCCCGGCCTCTAAATGCCAAGTCTGTGGAAGGAGGGTGTTAGGCCCACAGCCCAGGCTCTCGCAGGCAGCTCAGCACAGGGACACCAGCTCAGACCACAGGGACTTCTCTTGGGCTGAAGCCCCAGAAGCCCTTGCTGCTGTCCTAGGATATGGTGGGATTTGAGTGGGGACCATTTTACCTGGGGGACATAGGACCCCCAATCCTATCTTCCCAGCCCTGGTGTCCCATAGCAAGGTCTGCAGAGACAGGAAGGCCCCACCTCCAACTCCAGGAGGGCAGGAAGAGATCTCTGAGATTGGGACACTCTGCTCTCTCCTTGGGCCAACCCCAGCCCTGCACCGAGGCCTTGTCCCCCTTTGGTTCTAACCTTCCTCTTATCTCATAAACTCCCAAAGAAGAAAAGGCCCAGCCAAGGCCCAAGTCAGAGGAACCATGTTGTTGACTTAGTTACGGACACCACCAGGGAGGGCTGGGCAAGGGTCACAACAGGAAATGACCTGAAGTGGGGCTCTGTCACCTCACACACTCACACCTGTGCCCACACATACCCACACATGCACACACGCTGACCACATCCGCAGCAAGGGGGCCCAGCCCGGGGTGAGCAGAGACACTTACTGGAGGCCTAGGATTAAAGCAAGATGTGTGAAGAGGGCAGAGCCCAGGGTGCAGGCGCCCAAGAGAAGAGGGCCCTCAGGGGGAGGGGGAAAGGTGAGGAAGGCCAAGTGGACTTGGGGGTCTCTCTCATCGAACTCCTAAGCGCTCTTGCACACCCCTGGGCCCCAGAGGGTCAGGGAAAGGGGTACAGTGGGGGCCCGTGTGGGGAGACCTCTCTCCCGCCTGGGCATAGAGTCCGTTCTCGACAGAGATGAAGCTGCTTCGTGCAGGGGAGGCCCAGGGGGCAGGGCCCTGGGGCTGGCACTCGGTGTGGGTGGGGAGTGGCGCCCACCAGGACAGTCCCTGGCGGGGGTGGGCCATATCCAGAGCGGCTGGGCAGAGGCTGGTGTTGATAGAACTGTAGGGGACTCGGTGAGTGGCCAGGGAGGCCTGGCTGGCTGCCTGCAGAGGGGAAGGAGGGGAGGCGGGGAAGGAGGGACAAATGAGCCTCACAGCTCACAGCCCAGCTCCAGCCCCCCAAACACGTGTCCCCCCCTTCCTCTTTACTACCTGTGCTGGGGGCTGTGCCTGGGGGCTGGTGAGGGGCGGCTGGAGCTTAGTGACAGACCTGGGAGAGAGTGAGGAGGATCAGAGGCAAAGCATGTGGACAGCCCAGTGGCGAGGGGACACAGATGGGCGCCCAGTCTCACCAGTGCCTCTGCCGGCGCAGAAGGTGTAAGAGGTAGATGCAGCCAAAGAGGAGGATCCCCGAGACCCCCAAGATCCCGGCCAGGTCTGCCCGCAGAATGGGGACTGAAGTTGGGCCTAGGCAGATAGAAAGGTGTCTGATTGCAGCAGGTACCCGAGTCCCTCCCTTCCCTCCCTGGGCCCCTCTCTCCAGGCTCACCTTGGTCTGAGCTTGGCAGGAGGGCCCCACAGGCCTCCTGGGAGCCCTCGGGGAAGGAAGCAAACTTGCAGCAGAAGGTGGTGTTGGCACTGGGGCTTCTCGCCTCCAACCCTTCCAGGCTGAGGGAGATGCTGCTTCTGGTTTCCCAGCGGGCCTGGCGGGCAGGGGCCCACTGCTGGGTGCCGAGTTCTGGGTGCAACACAGCCAGCTTGGTCCCACCAGCACGATCGGGCCCCCCCCAGCTCACAGTCACCAAGGAGATGGAGCCAGACCCCAGGAACCCACAGCGGACAGTAAAGGATGGGAGCTCGGTGGCATCCATCTGAACTTGCACCCACACCTCAGGGGTCCCTGTGGAATAAAGACAGGAGGGTCCACGGCTGTGTCTCCACACACCCCCCCCCGTGGCCTCTGCCCCTCACTGGCCTCCCACTCACCGGCAGTGAGGCAGAGGGCCAGTAGCACCCAGGGCAGGACCAGGGGCCGGGACCCAACCATCACTCCCTCCGGGGGCTGCAGGGAGGGCACCTGCTCTCTGTTCTCATCGCAGGAAGTTTTCATGTTGTCAGCAGGCCAGGAAGCAGCCACTTCCTTTTCTTCTTTCAGGTCTGCCCCCTGCCTCCCCAGGCAGTGAACACAGGGTGATTGATTCCCTCCTTAAAGTGACAGTGACAGGGCCTGTGCAGTCCCCAAGGGCTGTGCTTCTGTGAGCAGGGCAGGTGGCTCCAGGGCACACAGGTGGGTATGGGCCAGGCCTGGGAGAGGGGAGTAGATGAGGGGAGAGGACCGGAGGGCAGGGCAGAGACACTGCAGGGGGACGGGGACCTGGCTTCCAGTTAGGAACAAGGCTCTGCTCTCCTTGCCTAGCTAAGGGTAGGGTATGTGGAAGAATTTGGGAAGAGACGACCCTGTAAGCAGGAAGCCAGCAGGGAGGCTCCCTGAGAGCCAGCGTGACCCACCGCTGATCTGAAGTGGCCTTTCAACACGACATGCCGTGAGACCCACGCTGATGCCCACAGCCCTGGCCTGGCTCTTCAGTCCCAGTCTGGTCTGCCTGGCCGTCCGCTCACACCTCTGGGGTGCCTGACGGTGCCAGGTCAGCCTGCCCGTGCCGAGCTCTGTCCCTCTGTGCCACCCTCGGCACAGTTGACGGCAACTGGCTTCCAGCTGCTCCTGCCCAAAGCATTGCCACCTGTGACTCTTCTCTTTCACCTTCACTCCATCAGGAAATCCTGTCAGCTGCCCTTTCTGACCAACTGACCCCTTCTTACCACCCCCACTGCCACCCCGATTCAGGCCATCATCGTCTCCTGCCTGCGAGGGCAAGGATAATGGAGAATTCGCCGAACGGGTCTCCTTGCTTCTGCCACAGTCGGTCCTCAATGTGGCAGTCAGCGTGAGCCTCTTGAAAGCCACGTCAGGCGGGCCGCTGCCCTCCTTTGCTCACAGCCCTGTCACCCAGAACCAATGTTTCCAAGGACCTCCACGCCCTGCCCTGCCCTCCTCTCCCCTATCAGCATGCCTATTTGTTGAGTTAAAGCAAGATTTGGAGGTGACAAGGACAGGCTGACCCTTGCCTTTGTGGGGCAGACAGGGAGGCAATAAGAGACCCCCTGCGGCCTCTACTACAGGTTGTTTTCTCTTCCCAGTAAGTGTTGCCTGGAATCGCTCTCCTGTTTACCTCACTTACAGACCCGAAGCGACCAGAATGCTGCTGTGTGCACAGTGATGGGTGGCCCTTTCCAGAGGTTACAGCGCTTTGTGTGATGTGAGCCTGAATCTGGGGTCTGTGTGAGAGCCAAGGCCCATCTTGAAGACATTCTTGTGCAGGGTGTGGTGAGGACTGAAGAGATGGCCCTGTCCCAGGTCACCTCTCTGAGGCCTGGCCTGCCCCTGTGTCAAAGAGCCCTGTGGTGTTTGCCATAAACCGACTTGGTCTCTTGAGCAAGCTCTGTCCCTTCACCACACCCCACAGACCGTATGTTGGTACATCAGCAGGGCCTCTGGGCCAGTCACACCGTGCCCCCAAGGCCCCCAGCCCACTCAGCATTCTCCTGACCCTTTGGCCTTCGCCCAGGCCCAATGTACCAACCTCCACACCTGGCCCAGACCTGCTTTTTACCACTTTCTCCACAACAACAGGGTGAGGCCTGTGCAGAGCTGACCCACCTCAGGGTGGCCTGGCCCCATGTGGCTACAGAGCGCCCGGGGCGGCGGGGCCGATGGCTTCAACCTCCCTCCTCTGGAAGACCCTTGTCTCCCACTGAAGGAGATGAAAATATTTAACCTCAAAATATCCTTTACATATTTTGAGATGGCTGTTCAGAGGGTCTGCAGACAGAAGCAGTCCCCGCAAAGCTGTCTTTAAGTAAGGGAGAGTTGTACCTGCAGAGGAGACAGTGAAGTAACAACAGATGCAAACAGGCTTTCTCTGAAACCCCCCTTGTCCAGATCTAGGAAAGATCACCTGAGAGACACCTTTGAGGGTCTGAAAGAATCATTTCTCACAGGCTCTGAGCGCCACTCGCCACTAGGCATGAGGTGTCATCTATGTAACAAGACCTCCTTTGCTAGCCAGGTTTCTCTTCTCCTCCCAGAACTTTTGCCATGCTCCGAGCCCGCATTCCTTCTGTAATTTCAAGATGGTATAAAAGAGTCAACCATCTCGCCATTTCTTTGACTTTTTATATTTTGTATGACTCCTGTGCACATGTGTTCCCACAAAATTTGTAAGCCTTTTCCTATTAATCTGTGTATTATCTGTTTGTTTTATAGACTCAAATTATGGAACCTTCAGGAGAAAAACTTAAACTTCCCTACACCACCTACTGCAATCCTACCTACTTTGTAAGACCCAGCTCAAATTCCACCACCCCCAGGAAGCTGTCCTAGAGTGCACTTTCTTCTTGGGCAACCACCACATGGATGCAGGTCCTGGCCCACCCAAGCTCTCAGTGGCACTGGGTGTCGGTAGCCTGTGGGCCAGTTTTCACAGGTTGACTCTAAGCCCTCAAGGAAGAGTCTCTTTCATTCAAGGCCCTGCAAAGTACCTAAGGGGAGCTGAGAATTTATTGAAGGATTTAAAAGCCATGGTACAGTTACGCACATTGTCAACTTTTTTTCCAATACTGCTGCTACATTGTCCCCTCCTAAGTTCTCACTGTGTAAGATTCAAACAATATAGAACACATCGAAATTCTCCTTCAGCCTGCTCCCTCCCATTGTCCTGTTTTAATTTTCATGAGATTAAAGCTGTCATCTTTATCATTTCTGGATTTTGTGTATTGCTTAGGAAGGCTAAGATTAGAAAAATATTTTTATGGTTTTGTTTTTATACTTAACTCTATGAAGAGTTTATTCTTAGTCCATAAGGAATTCTATTTTGGAGGTGGTGTAAAATAGCTGTCTAACATTTCAGGTGGGGAACCAGATGCCCCAAACCATTTACTAACTAGGCTCTTTCCCTACTGTTTCAAAATGCCACCTTGATCATAAAATAAATTCTTGCAAACAGGTCTACTTCTGGATTCTCTTACCTGAGTTAGCCATTATTTGCTTATTCCTGTGTCAATACCACATGGTCCTGACTAGAATAGTTTGGTATGATAAACAAGGGGGCCCTTATCCTTTCTCAGAACTTCTTGGCTATTCCCGAACAGTCTCCAGAAGTTTGAACCCCAGAGACATAAAAGGTCTTAAGTTTTGCAATCTAAACCCTGTGTCACCAGGCCTGCATTGCTGGCCTCTTCCCACTTTCAGCCAGGAGGTACAGGCAAGATGACATGGGTTGGCCACCTCCTGCCGGGACATTTCTTGGTGAAATCCCTGCAGCCACAGCCCAAGTCCTGCTGTAGTGAAACAACCTTGTGGTCTGCAGAATTAAGCTCATGAGGGTTCGAAGTGGTGCCACAATGTCATAGCTCTACAAGCTTAGACACATAAGCAGTACCCCACCAGGGATGACACAGTCCACCTCACATCGTTACTGAGGATTAAGGCAGTCAGTGCAGGGGCAGACTCTGCTCAGGCCTGGCCCATGCCCTCAGTGGAGGCTGGTGACCATCCTCTTATATGAAATATTCCTTGAGTTTAGCCCATTCTTTTCAGGACATCAGGACTAGTTTTCTTTGTGGCTGGTGTGGAAGACATGGCAACACATACCTCCATGATCTGTATTACAACTCCCTGGGGAGATCAACTAGACACCAACTTCCCCACTCCAGGTGTGGCTGTCAGCGTGGGCGCTGCTCCCACTGCAAGAGTCTGACCTCCTTATCCCAGCCTCAGTTCTGGGCAGGGCTCAGCTCCTCCCTGAGCAGCCGCTGTTCCTCCAGCAGGCCTCCTGGGCCCCCTGCAGACAGAAACCCGATTCTGACAGCCTCAATTCCTGGGGCTAAAACACAGGGTCCTGGAGGGCCTAGTCTCACCACAGAGAAAGGAAAATGGCTATAAAAATCCAGGATAACATTTTTGACAGAGGACCAGAGGCCTTCTCCATCTGCCAAATGCTCTGGCACTTGACATCCGTTAGGGAAAAGAAGGAAAGCTTGAAGAATCAGAGTTAAATTCCCCACTACCTGGGCAGGAGGAGAGATTGAAACTGTAGAGGAAAAATAAAGCTTCTGCTCCTCTGAGTTGTAGAGTAAGACCTGACTGCTGTTTGCTTTATTTTTGCTTTTTTAAAATATTGTGGGAAAGGCCACTTTTGTTCTTCTATGCTTACATTTTACCTTTTATCAAAGTAATACAAATAACAAGTGATAACATCTCAATGTATATACCATGTGCAAAATCCGTTCTGAGTGATTCATATATATCTACTCCATAGTTAACAGCCTGCCCAGCATGGAAAGACTGGCACGCAGGGAAGCCAGGACTGGAACCACAGTATGAGCCACTATGCGGCACTGCCTTCCCCCATACTTAAAAAATTAAAATTGAACTCCAAGAAGGTTGTGTCAATGAACAGCTGTCCTCTGCTCCAGCAGTGGAGAAGCTGGGGCTTGAACCCGTGTCTCTCACTAGGTTAGGCTGCCTCGCTAGGCTGACGTGACCTCAGACAGGCCACATCAGTGATATAAGATGCTTTAATTTTTGGCTTCTACCTGCACCACTCAATCCTGTCACTGGTTCTAATCTACTGAAGCAAATTAAATGTATTATCCTTCAAGTTTCTCCAGGACTCTGGGCTCCTTTGCACACTGGAGGTCTTCTCTGAGTTCCCTGGGTTTACCTTTGGTGAGTTTTCTACTCTTCCTTCTCTGCTCCCTCCTGCGCACAGGCACATCGCACCTGTCTCTCCATGCCCTCTTCGTTTCACACACGCAGGGGTTTTCGGGAACTGCAGTGAAAATTGACTCATTTTGTGAATCCTTTCTAGGATCACAACATCCCATCTTGTCCTCAGAGAAGGATCTAAAGAGCTCAAGGAAGACTTCACAATGCCACTCATGAGCAGAAACCTTCCCTCCTCCTGCCACTATGTCCCCTCACATCTGAGCACAAATCCTGCCTTCATCCTGTAACCCCTGGGTCAGTGTGGCCTAGAGTTCAAGTGATGGGGTGACTGACCTATTAGCTGAAGACTTTCTCAGCAGTCTGAAAAAGTCTCTTCACTTTTTAACTCAGGAGATAACACCAACAACTCGTCTCTGGCAGAGCTCATGGCCACAACACAAGTTAAAACAGATACAGCCATATTGAAAATTTTAAATGATTTAAAAACAATTATTCAATATTAAGCTAAAAGGCAACGCACAGCAGTGTGGGCGCCCTGAAAAGCATTGCTTGCCAGCACTGATCAGGCTGTGCAGAGGCCTAGGCATCTCAGGCCTGAGCTGGGGTCCAGCCTGGCCTGGGCCTGACCAGTGGGTGGCGCTGCTGAGAAGCCCACAGCCCTACACTGTCCCAGCTGGCAGGGGGCTCACTGGCACAAATCCTTCAGAGCTGAGTTTGTCAAGGTGGGTGTGTGCACAAAAAAGATCCACTGATGTGCAGGAGAAATGAAGGACTTTCCTAACTTTTTAATATATATAAAAATACAGGCCAGGCGTGGTGGCTCACGCCTGTAATCCTAGCACTCTGGGAGGCCAAGGCGGGCGGATCGGTCAAGGTCAGGAGTTCAAGACCAGCCTGAGCAAGAGTGAGACCCTGTCTCTACTAAAAATAGAAAGAAATTAGCTGGACAACTAAAAATATATATAAAAAATTAGCCGGGCATGGTGGTGCGTGCCTGTAGTCCCAGCTACTCGGGAGGCTGAGGCAGGAGGATCGCTTGAGCCCAGGAGTTTGAGGTTGCTGTGAGCTAGGCTGATGCCACGGCACTTTAGCCTGGGCAAAAGAGTGAGACTCTGTCTCAAAAAAACCAAAACAACAACAACAACAAAAAAACAATATAATTTCTCCGCCTTTTGGCTAAGACCAAGTGTAGATTAAAATAAAGTTATTACTATTAAGTGACACTGTTGGCCTTGCTGGGATCCAAATGTCATAGTTCACTTCTAATAGATCAACATCCTGAAGGAAGAGAGCAAGCTTATTACCACAAACTGCAGTTTATGTGCTTCAGGATGTGTGGTTTTGTGGTCCCAAACAATGTGTATCCCTGTAAGAATGCTGGGATTTTCACTGGGAAATCATTTTTCGACCTGTTTACAAGTCTTCCAAGTGAAGAATTTCAGTGGGTTTTGAACTCATCTATTGAAACATTAAATGCAAAGAGGCAGCTATACCATTTGGATTTACATGTTTTCGAGAGGTACTCTTTTCAGTCATGAAGTTCATTAAAAGTAAGTATTAATATTAAAATAAACTGAACCTTGAACCAGAAAAAGTTCAAAAAATGTTAAATCATGACTTAAAAAATGTTTCTCACCTTGCTCTCACTAAAACCTTTTTTTTTTTTTTTTGAGACAGTATCACTCTATTGCCTGGGCTAGAGTGCAGTAGCATCATCACAGTTCACTGCAACCTCAAATTCCTAGGCTCAAGCGATCATCTTGCCTCAGCCTCCCGAGCATCTGGGACTACAGGCAAAGGCCACCATGCCCAGCTGATTTTTTAGTAGAGATGGGGTCTCACTCTTGCTCAGGCTGGTCTCGAATTCACCTCGGCCTCCCAGAGTGCTAGGATTATAGGGGAAAGTCACCTTACCTGGACACTAAAACCCTTTTTTAAAGGAAAAAGATATTTTGTACTGTTAACCAATAAAGTATTTAAAAATACTTATTTCATCATTAACTCATCCATTATTTTAAATGTGTATTATAATATATAAAATTAGTAAATGTTTACATATTTTATAATTTTTTTAACTTTTAAAGATGCCAAAACTTTTGGAGTCTTATGAGTCTAAGGTTCTGTTCCAGTTTCTATGGCTACATAACAAACCACTCCAGACTAAGTGGTGTACAAAACCACCATCTAATTACGCTCATGGATTCCATGGGTCAGGAATTTGGAAAGAGCACAGAGAGATGGCTTGTCTCCACTCCCTGATGTCTGGACTTCAGCTGGGAAAACTTAAAAGCTGGGGGTTGGAATAATCGGATTGCCATCTGGACTGTGTCTCGTGGCTGATACTGGAGGTTGGCTGGGACCTCAGTGAGGGCTGCTGGCTGCAACACCTCCACATGGTCTTTTTGTGCAGCTACCTGGGTCTTCCCAGGGCTGCCAGTTTCCTTAAAATCTGGGCCACAAACTGGCAGTTTCTACTTCCTGTTTCTTGAGATGTTTGCTCTTGGAACCCAGTCACCATGCCCTGGAAAGCAAGATACTGTCTCATCATTTCCACCATATGCTATTAGTCAAGCAATCACTGAGCCCATATTCAAGGGGAGAGGACCTAGACCCAGCCTTTTTTTTAAGAGACAGCATGTCGCTCTGTTGCCCGGGCAGGAGTGCAGCCCTAAGATCACAGTTCACTGTAACCTCAAACTCCTGGCCTCAAGCAATCCTTGCCTCCAAGTTTCTCTTTTGTTCTTGTGAAGTACCCTTAGCTTGGATGGTATTTAAATAACTCAGAAATCTTTCCCCTCTTGGATTCTTAGTGACCTCCGTACCTTCACCTCAGTTTTCCCACTTTGTTTCCAGGTCCCATAAAGCAGGCTCCTCTTCCCGGAGCTGTTCCCACCTAAATACAGGCTAGACATCTCTGAGTGAGTTAGCTGCCACCCCTCTCCCCCAGGAGACTCACAACTCAAACTCTTCTAGCTTTTATCTAGGAGGGGCAGGGATGGAGAAGGAAAGAGGGAGGGGAGGCAAGGGGAGGGGGAAGGAGGGAGAGGCAGTTTTGGCTGAGTGGCCTGATCACAGGAAGTCATGGTTCTTAGCTGAGTGACTGTGTTCGGCCTGGGCAACCACTGTGAGAACCTGTAACGAAAGCAGGTGCCCAGGACAGGGAGCAGGGAGGAATTGGAATCAAATCTAAAAGGAGAGGCTGAAGGGTCCACAGAAGAAAACAGTGAAACTAGAAAGTGACAAGAGCTGTCTTTACACATTTGATTGCTTGTCAGAGGGAGGAGAGAGAACTGAGGCCCTGGGCTGCTCCACAGGGCAGAACAAGAACAAACAAGCAAGCGTTTCAGGGAGGCAGGCTCCCAAGGCTGTTCTGTGGCAGTGTAGGCGAGAGCTGATGGAGCAACAAGAGAAGAACGCAGATCAGAGACGCGTTTCAGAGGATACCTTGACAGGACTTGGTGAAGAACTAGCTGAGGAAGGCAAGGATGAAGATGAGTGTCCAGCACCGTCTTTTGGGGCTGGGCATTTAGAGTCACTTCTAAGTTTCCTCCTCACTCTCAGACATTGTGACTCTATCAAATTCTAAATTATGATGGATGTCTTTGGGATGAGGGGATAAAATTACCCCTGGAAAGGACTGTTAGGAGAAGGCTGCCAGGAGACGTGGCCTGGCCTGAGTATGTGAGATGGGCAGTTTCATAAGGTCCCACTCCACCCTCCAGCCTGTCACTACCATCTTCCTTCGCTTCTGCAGAAACTGTCCCCACCAGATAAACTACTCAAAGGCAGCCAATCTCTCTGACTCCACTGCCCCACCCCACCTCTCAGTTACTAAGCATTGCATCCTGGAGAGCCTGCAGACAAAGCACCTGTGAGCGTGGTGACACCTGCACACTGGGCCACGGGGCTAGGCCAACAAGGAACCTGACTCCATCAGTTTAATGATCTCAAGCCACACCTTAGGAACGGGCTGATTCAAACATGTTTATTGAGTTAATCACTAGGGCACAAAAGAGGCTGGGAAAGATGTTCCAAAAATACAGGAGAACTATGGGCTCTTTCCATTAAACATAAGGAGGCAATGGCCCTCCTCCAATGTTGAGGTGACACTAACCCCCAAACCAAGCAGGAAACAGGCAGAAGAACAGAGCCATGGCACGTTGGGAGCGTCTCATGGCTTCTCTACCCCAATATCACTAAGAGAAAGGTTAGGTTAGAAAGGCAACGACCACCTCCCTTTCCCCTCAGAGGCCAGGGCTGGGCCTGGAAGGAATGCTTTATTTTTGCTTCTTTTCTCTTTGCCTTTTCCAAATGGTCATGTGCTTGAGGCAGGGAGTGGAGATTGGAAGGGGCCCAGGGTCATGTCAGAAATCCTGTAATGAAAAAGATGAAAGGAATAGAGACAGTAGCAGGCCAAAGGACAAACAGTTAACTGTGTGGGCCTCCAGATGATGATTCTAACTTCCCCTCCTCCCCAGGCTACTCTCAAAGGTTCGAGACAGCTGAGAAGGCTGTAGCCTTTCCATCAATTTGACAGGTACATGGCTTGCCTGCTGGCATTTCCCAGGGACACACAACTCCTGCTCTGGGGACACTCACCTCAAGGTTCAGCTCTGTAGAATCTAAGAGGTCCAGCCTGTGCTCACTGGGTGAAGAGTGGCTACTTGCCTGCTATTGAGATTGGAGTCAAAGGTCAAAAAGGCCTCTCTCCACTCCCATCACGTGCAAACAAAAAACACAGTTCATTTTTCAATCTCATAAGAACAAACACAAGGGCCCTCCTTGGGCCCCTACAGCACAGCCTGGGAGGGAAATTAGCAAAGGGTGGGCACAGGATCAGGGAATCCCAGATGCCAGAGTTAGCAGAGAAGTGCCTCCTCTCTTGGCCTGGCGACTGAGCCCCTTAAATGTGTTCAGTTTTGGAACCAGAGAATGGGATTTTTCCTGAGGTGCCAGGAAAGAATACTGTAATAGAAGCCTTGTTCTCCAGTCTCTGGTTTGAAGGTGTCATTGTTTGGACTGATTGGTTTTAAATTCTGAGTACAAGACCTCCATTCCCCTGTTCTATTTTATTCCATTTTCTCCCTCCCCAAAGACCAGAGAAGGGAGAAGAATAACAGCAGGAGATACACAGCCTGCCCTGGACTGAATGCCTGAGCCCCCTCACCCCCATCCCCAATTCATATGTTGAACTCCCGCCCTCAATGTGGTAGTTTTAGGAGGTGGGGCCTCTGGGAGGTGATGAGGTCATGTGGGTGGAGCCCTCAGAAATGGGATCAATGCCCTTGTAAGAAGAGGCCAGAAAGCTAGCTTGTGTATACAACTAGAAGTCAGCAGTCTACAACCTGGACAATGGTCCTCAACAGAATCCAGCCATGCTTACCCTGATCTTAGACTTCCGGCCTCCAGAACTGTGAGAAATGAATTTCTGTTGTTTATAAGCCACCAGTCTATGGCATTCTGTTATAGCAGCCGTAACTAAGACATAGCCCTTTTCCATTTAGAAGGTGCTTTTACTTTGTATTTTATGTAAAAGCTCCATTTTATTATTTAAAAAATTTTAAATTAGTTTCTCTTTACAATATCAGCCTCTAGTTCTAGAGGGTAAAGGGAAGGGTGGGTCCCCTTACCTTGTCTGTATCTTGCCATTCTTCACTTGACTCATCCTGAATTTCTAACTCTTCTTCCTCATCCTCTTCCATAAGGCTGAGTCTGATATAGGGACAGAGGGCAGGGGTTTTCAAAGTTCTTTAAGGACCCCTGAGTTTCTCAGAGGCACCCAGGGGAGCAGGGTGGGCAGTAAGTAGAATATACTAGGGCTCCACTTTATGCTGATAGGAAGTGTTCTGTGGCTAAAACAAGTTCAAAAAGCACTGGCAGAGAAGTACTGGATAAGGTGAGACTCCCCTCCCAGTGGGTGACAGATCTGAAGCGAAGCTAGAAGATGATGAGAAAAGCTCACCGGGTCAGCCGGTTGCCCAGACCAGGACCCGAAGGGTTGTGAGGAGTCCGGAAATACCGTGGACCCAAGAACCTTGACCTCTGGGTGTCTGCAAGGGGCTGGCTGCTGGGAATGAAGCAGGATCAGTGAAGGGACAAAAATGAAGGGTAAAAGAGGAGGGACAGTGGTCAGTATTAAAGGAAAGGAAAGCTCAGAGTGTTGGCAGAGAGACATTTTAAAGCTAAAAAAAGGGAGAAGGATTAGAGAAAAACCTGAGAATGAGAGAGTGCAGGAGGGAAAGACAGAACCAAAACAGCAAGAAGGAGATGGCCAGACACCAAACAGGCAAACCACACATGCAGGCTCTTTTCTGGGCCCTCACCCTTGGGCAAACTCCGATTCTGAGCCATCTTCTTCCATACCCCCCAGGGGCTGCCTGCTCTTCACAGCTGTGGAGGTGAGGGTGGGCGTGCGCAGGATGCTGTTCAGCCGCAGGCTTTCTTCCTGGGAGGAGGAGATCATGTCCTCTCTGTTACGCTTGGAGGGACCTGCAAAGCAACAGGTGCACATATTACCTACAGACCGGGGACCTGCCACAGGTGTTTTTACTTTTCAAGACCTGCCTAGGATTTAGTAAGGGAAAGTAAAGCAAGAAGAGAATGGAAAACTTACAAAGTCTCATTCTTAAGAAAAAAAAAAAAAAAGCCTCCTTCTGTTATACCTCAGAAATGAGCATAGCCCTAGGTAGTAAAAAGTAAGGCTTGCTGGGCACAGTGGCTCACGCCTGTAATCCCAGCACTTTAGGAGGCAGAGGCAGTAGGATTGCTTAAGGTCAAGAGTTCGAGACCAGCCTGGGCAACATTAACAAGACCTCATCTCTATAAAAATTAAAAACTAGCCAGGTGTGGTGCATGCCAGTAGTACCAGCTACACAGGAGGCTGAGGTAGGAGGATTGCTTGAGCCCAGAAATTCAAGGCTGCAGTGAGCTATGATGATGCCACTGCACTCCACCCTGGGCAACAAAGCAAGACCCTGCCCCCCCCCCCAAAAAAAGGCTTACAGAATTGTATATAGGCCTTGTCCAAGAAAGACTTACTATACTGCTTAGGAAACAAGATGGAAAGAGATAAAAATACACATTTCACAGATAAACAGTAACACAAGAACACAAATGTGAGCGAGGTTGGCTTCCCTAAGATTGAGAGGTCTGAGGTAATCAGTGAAGACATCTGGGATCCTATCCATTCAACATTTCTGTGGCCAGAAAAAGCTTAAAATGGCAATAGACCTTTGGGATCAGAGACTAGAGTGGATGAAGAACAGAAGTGGAGAAGAACAGAAAAATGGGAGCCAGGATTTTTTAAAAGCCAGAAAAAAAATAAGATGATTGCAATGTCAGTGTAATTCTGATATGAAGGATGAGCGGAGGACCTCTCCTGCAGATACCAGAGAATGTAGAGGAAGAGAAAGAATCTGAAGATTCTCACTACCTGTGAAAACCCAGGTAATGCTATTTTAAACATGAAATTGATGTTAATACTTGTCAACTGTAAATATTCATACCCCTGTACTCTCCCTCTCCACGACCATGTTTGTACACTGAAACCAATAACCCCAAAGGGAGCTGCTACTCATTTAAGCACAGGGCTACAGAGAACAGGAAAGAACCACACCCATGAGCTTGTATCCCCAGGGAGAAAAGCCCCTAGACGGGTCCTCCTAATCCCCCCAACCTGTATTAATAGCACGATGCCCAGGGCTGGGCTCTTGGGCCTCTTTGTCAACTTCCTTAGTCATTCAGGTTCATGCCCTTAACCTGCACTCTGCCAACTCCCAAACTGATTTCAAGCATTTAGCTCTTCCTGAACTCCAGCTTCCTAGCCCCCATGATCTGTTCAACATCTCCACCTATAATACCATGACCAGCTCCAAAGTACTGACCTTCCCCTACAGCCTGCTTCACTCACAGCCTTCCTCATCTCAGATAGTATCAATTCCATCCAGCCTTCCAACTGTCAGGCCACATCCTTGAAGTCATCCTCAACTCCTCTATTTGTCTTATATCTCACATCCTATCAGATACATCTCAAAAATGCACCTAGAATCTGGCCACTTCACACCTCCCCCACTGCCCTGGTCTAAGCACTCTCATCTCTTGGTTGGATGCCTACAATAGCCTCCCTCGCTGATCTCCTTACTTCTACCCTTCCCCCTTCTCCTGTCAGTCTCAACACAGCAGCCAGAAGGATTCTTTAAAAACACAGATCCTGTCACTCCTCTGCTCAAAATCCTCCCATGGTTTCCCACTGCACTCAGAGTAAAAGCCAAAGCCTTTGCTCTGCCTTACATGCTCTGGGCTTCTGCAACATCTTTGCTATCAGATTCTATATGCTTTGCATTCTGGCCACTATGGTTGTCTCTGCTGTTCCTTGACCATGCCAGGAACATCCCCCTCACAGCCTTTGGACTGGCTGCTCCCTTTGGTATGCTATTCTGATATACACTAGGCACTCCTCCTCACCTGTTAAAAAAAATTGGGAGGCTACTAGGCTGAGATGGCTCACGCACCTTGGGCTCTTATATAAGCAAACCAAAACCCAGATCACAGTGAATGTGCATAGCCTGGGAAAAGGAAACCTAAGCTTAACCAATCAGAAACCACCAACTAACCTCTAACTAGAGACTTTACCAATTAGAAAACATGGATTAACCTCTAAGTGGGGACTTTCTACTTTAACCAATCAAATATTTTGTCTTGCTTCTGCAAACACCTTATAAAAGTTTTCCCCTTGTCCCTCCTAGGTGTGGAGTCCTAAAGTGCTTGCAGTCCAGTGGTGCCTGGTTCATGAATCACTGAATGCTCAAATAAACATGTTAAATTTTTAATGTGCCTAAGTTTATCTTTTAATGCTTCCTTTAGGTTTTTTGTCAAACCTTCACATTCTCTAGGCTTTCCCCTGATCACTCTTTTAAGACTGCAATCCCCACCGCGCTGGTATTCCCTCACACTCCTCCCTGCTCTTTTGTCATAGCATTTATGGCTATCTGACACTCTTTAAAGAAAGGTGTTTCTGTCCTTTTTGTTCACTGCCGGATTCCCAGCACATGGTGCTCAGTATCTGTTGAATGAACAACAGAACCAATCTCTTCAGTTTTATCTCACCTTTTCAAACCCTCTGCTTTAGGCAAACAAATCTATATACATCTAAGCCTATACATCATATCACATACCTTTCTATGCTCTGCTTGTGCTGTTCTGCTAGCCCATAATGCTTATTTAAATCTGACCCATTTTTTAAACTCCAGCTTAAATTCCATCTTCTTGGTAAAGCCTTCATAGATCAACTAAACTTAAAGTGATACATTCCGTCTTCATTCATTTGTACAAGCCCTCAGGCAGTTATCTTTTATTAGTGACTGTTCATAATTCAGATTTTCCTTAAATGTATTTTTCCTCTTTCCTATTAGATGGTAAGCTGCTCGAGGATCTTTCATGGCCTCTAGAAAAGTCAACACAGAATCTTGCACATAGGTCCTTAACAAATATTAGTTAATCAATTAAAAGAGAGTTTCCTGGTGGCATAAGATAAAATTTTAGATAGTATACAGAAGATATTAAAAAGAAATCACACCCTACCTCACACTGTATGCAAAAATTAACTCAAACTGGATCATAGACTTAAATTTAAGAGCTAAAACTACAAAACTCTTAGGAAAAAAGAGTAAATCTTTGTGACCTTGGATTAGGCAATGGTTTCTTAAGATATGACACCAAAAGTACAAGCAACAAAAGAAAAAAATAAAGATTTAATCAAAATTAAGAGCTTTTGTGTTTGGAAGGACACCATCAACAACATGAAAAGACAACCCACAAAAAGGGAGAAAACTTTTGTGTGTCATAAGGAATCCTGTATCTAAAATATATGAAGAATTCTTACAACTCAACAATAAAAAACCAAATATCCCAATTTAAAAATAGCAAAGGATCTGAATAGACATTTCTTCAAAGATAAACAAACTGTCAGTCAGCACATGAAAAGATGCTCAGTATCATTAGTCATTAGGGAAATGTCAATTTAAACCACCATGAGATACACAGTTGCTAGGAGACAGATAAAATTAAGAAGATAATAACAAGTACTGGTGAGGAAGTGAAGAAACTAGAGCTCCCATACATTGCTGGTGGGATTATAAAACTGTGTAGGCACTTTAGAAAACAGTTTGGTGGTTCCTCAAAAAGTTAAACACAGAGTTACCATATGACCCAGCAATTCCACTCCTAGGCATATTTAAAAAAAAAAACCTGAAAAGTTATGTTCACCCAAAAACTTGTATACAAATGTTTAGCAGCATTATACGTAATAGTCAAAAAATGGAAATAACTCAAATATCAATGAACTGATTAATGGATAAATAAAATATGACATAACCATACAATGGCATAGTATTCCACTACACAAAGGTATGAGGTACTGATATATGCTAAAGCATGGATGAACCTTGAAAACATTGTGATATGTGAAAGGTGGCAGACACAAAAGGTCACATATTGCATGATTACATTTATGTGAAATATCTTGAATAAGCAAATCTACAGACAGAAATTAGATTAGTGCTACCACCTGAGGCTGGGAGGATGGGGAGAGACTGTTAATGGGTTTGTGGTTTCTTTCGAAGTGATGAAAATGTTCTAAGATTAGATAGTGGTGATGGCTGCACAACTCAGTAAATATACCCAAAACCACTTGTGTTCACTTTAAAAGTGATTTTTATAGTGTGTGAATTATGTTTCAATAAAGCTGTTACATAAAATCCTCTTTTAAAATGTATACTAGAGGCTGAGCGCAGTGGCTCACACCTATAATCCTAGCACTCTGGGAGGCTGAAGCAGGATTGCTTGAGCTCTGGAGAGTTCAAGACCAGCCTGAGCAAGAGCATGACCCTGTTTCTACTAAAAGAATTAGCTGGATGTGGTGGTGTGTGCCTGTAGTCCCACTTTCTTGGGAGGCTGAGGCAGGAAGATCACTTGAGCCCAGGAGTTTGAGGTTGCAGT
>VBSM01002153.1:25713180-25727000 GCA_008086735.1 Cheirogaleus medius | reverse complement strand
ACCTTGGCCTCCCAGAGTGCTAGGATTACAGGCATGAGCCACCATGCCCGGCCCCAACTTTTTCATATCTGTTATGGTGATATGATCTGTGATTTTTAATGTTACTACTGTAATTTTTTTGGAGAACCACAAATTGCGCCAGTATAAGACAGCAAACTTAATTGATAAATGTTGTACATACTCTGACTGCTTCACCAACAAGCCATTATTCCCCTCTTCCTCTCGTTGGGCCTCTCTATTCCATGAGACACAACAATATTGAAATTAGGCCAATTAATAACTTTACAATGGCCTTTAAGTGTTCAAGTGAAAAGGAAGAGTCACATGTCTCTCACTCTAAATCAAAAAATAGAAATAATAAGCTTATATTGAGGAAGACAAGTCAAAAGCCAGAAGAGGGCCAGGTGCAGTGGCTCACACCTATAATCCTAGCACTCTGGGAGGCCAAGGTGGGAGGATTGCTTGAGCTCAGGAGTTTGAGACCAGCCTGAACAAGAGTGAGACCCCATCTCTACCAAAAATAGAAAAAATTAGCCTGGCATCATGGCACACACCTGTTGTCCCATCTACTTGGGAGTCTGTGGCAGGAGGATGGGTTGAGCCCAGGAGTTTGAGGTTGCAGTGAGCTAAGATGACACCACTACGCTCTAGCCGGGGCAACATAGTGAGACTGTCCAAAAAAAAAAAAAAGCCAGAATAGGCTGAAAGCTAGGACTCTTGCACCAAATAGCCAAGTTATGAAAGCAAAGGAAAATTTCTTAAAAGAAATTAAAAGTGCCACTGCAGTGAACACATGAATGATAGGAAAGCAAAACTGTCTCATTGCTGATGGGGGGAAAGTTTCAGTGGTCTGGATAGAAGTTCAAACCAGCTACAACATTCCCTTAAGCCAAAGCCTAATCAAGAGGAAAGCCCTAACTCTCTTCAATTACATGAAGGCTGAGAGAGGTTAGGAAGCTGCAGAAGCAAAATTTGAAGCTAGCAGAAGTTGGTTCATGAGGCTTAAGGACAAAAGCTGTCTCCATAACATAAAAGTGCAAGCTGAAACAGTTGAGCGCTGATGTAGAAGCTGCAGCAAGTTACCCAGAAGATCTTCCCCATCCATGAAGGTGATAACACTAAATAACAGATTTTCAATGTAGATGAAACAGCCTTGCCTTCTATTGGAAGAAGATGCCATCTAGGACTTTCATAGCTAGAGAGGAAAAGTCAATACATGGCCTCAAAACTTCAAAGGACAGGCTGACTCTCTTGTTAGGGGATAATCCAGGTGATGACTAAGTTGAAGCCAATATTCACTTACCATTCCAAAAATCCTAGGGCCCTTAAGAATTATGCTAAATCTCTGCCTGGGCTCTATAAATGGAACAAGAAACCCTGGATGACAGCACATCTTTGCATTCAGTAGACAGCATGGTCTACTGAATATTTTTTGTTTGTTTTTGTTATTTTTCTGAGACAGGGTCTAGCTCTGTCTTCTGTGCTAAAGTGCTGTGGCATTGTCATAGCTCACTGCAACCTCAAATTCCTGGGTTCAACTGATCCTCCTGCCTCAGCCTCCTGAGGAGCTGGGACTACAGGTCCACACCATCCTGTCTGGCTAATTTTTCTATTTTTTGTAGAGACAGGGTCTTGCTCTTGCTCAGGCTGGTCTCAAGCTCCTGGCTCAAGTGATCCTCCCGCCTCAGCCTCCCAGAGTGCTAGGATTATAGGCATGAGCCACCTTGCCTGGCCTACTAAATATTTTAAGCCCACTGTTGAGACCTACTGCTTAGGAAAAAAGATTCCTCTCAAAATATTATTGCTCAGTGGCAATGCACATGGTCACCCAAGAGCTCTGATGAAGATGTACAATGAGATGAATGTTGTTTTCATGCCTGCTAACATAACATTCATTCTGCAACCCATAGACCAAGGAGTAATTTCAACTTTCAAGTCTTATTATTTAAGAAACACATTTCATAAGACTTTAGTTGCCATAGATAGTGGTTCCTTTGATGGATCTGGGCAAAGTCAATTAAAAACCTTCTGGAAAGTATTCACCATTCCAGATGCCATTAATAACACTTGTGATTCATGGAAAGAGGTCAAAATATCCACATTAATAGGAATTTGGAAAAGTTGGCTCCAATCCTCATGGATGACTTTGAGGATTTCAAGAATTCAATGGAGGAAGCCTCTTCAGATGTGGTGTAAATAGCAAGAAAACCAGAATTGGAAGTGGAGCTTGAAGATGTGATTAAATTGCTGCAACCTCAGGCTGGAACTTCAATGAATAAAGAGTTGCTTCTTATGGATAAGCAAAGAAAAGTGGTTTTTTGAAATGGAATCTACTTCTGTTAAAGATGCTGTGAACATTGTTGAAATGACAATAAAGGATTTAAACATTACATAAACTTAGTTGCTATAGCAGCAGCAGCAGGGTTTGAGAGGACTGACTCCAGTTTTAAAAGAAGTTCTACTGTGGGTAAGATACTACCAAAACAGCACTGCATGCTACAGAAATATTGTCTGTGAAAGGAAGAGTCAACAGATGCAGCAAACTTCACCGTTGTCTTATTTTAAGAAATTACCACAGCCACCCCAACCTTCAGCAACTGCCACCCTAATCAGTCAGCAGCCATGGACACTAAGGCAAGATCTTCCACTAGCAAAAAGATTGGAACTCACTGAAGGCTCAGATGATCCTTAACATTCTTTAGAAATAAAGCATTTTAAATTAAGATGTATATATTGTTTTCTTAAGAAATAATGCCATTGCACACTTAATAGACTACAGGATAGTGTAAACATAACTTTTACATACACTAGGAAACCAAAACCTTTGTGTCACTCACTTTATCACAGTGGTCTGGAACCAAACCCACAGTATCTCCAAAGTGTGCCTGTATATCTTTTTGACTAACAATTGGGAAAACAAATTTTTAATAAATGAAGTCTGTTTAACAGGAGAAGTGGAACTAGCAAAAATGAGAAGAAAAAACTATATCAGTAGTCCTCAACTGGGGGCAATTTTGTCTCCTTGGAGAGATTTAGCAATGTCTGAAGATTAGTTGTCACGACTTGGTTGGGGGATACGGTACTACTGGTATCTAGGAGACAGAGGCCAGCAATGCTACTAAACATCCTACAATGCCAGGACAGGCCCCCAGAGTCCATAGTGCCATTGTTAGGAAACCATGGATTATGAGAAACTCTGGATTACATGAACAATAGATACCAAGGAAGCAGAATTACAAGGAGAAAGGGATCATTCTTTAAGACAACTGACATCACCTCTTCAATGAAGCAATATATTGGGAAAAAAAGGTGGGGAGGCAGATAATATAAGATTAAGAGAGACTTAAGAACCACAACAACCAAATGCACAGTCTTTAATTAGATCCTGGTTGGAATTAATCAAATATAAAAGGCATTTGGGGGATAAATGGGGAAAATATGAATTGGAATTAGAAAACATTAGGGAATCATTGTTAATTTTTTGGGATGTGAAAATGGTATTAGGATCATGAAGGAATATATTGTTTTTTAGAGCATATATTTAAGTCTTTAGGGTTGAAGCATCAATATGTCCATAATTTATGATAAAATAGCAAAAAAGAGAAGAAGCAAATACATAAACTATTAGTTATTAAATCTAGATAATGTGGATATTTTGTACTAGTATCTCTACTTTTCTAAGTGTTTGAAAATTGTCACATTTAAAGGAAAAGGAAGGAAGGGAGGGAGGGAGGTAGGAGGAGGAGAGAAGGGAAAGTTGAGTCATCAGTACCAAATTGTATAGAAGTTTGGAAAAGGGAGATTGAGAAAGGCCACTGGCTTTAGGAATTAAGAAGTCATTGGTTTACATAGTTTCAAAGAAAAATGGGGATATGAGCTAGGTAGCAAAAAGGATTTGTAGCCGGGCGTGGTGGCTCACGCCTGTAATCCTAGCACTCTGGGAAGCCAAGGCGGGAGGATTGCTCAAGGTCAGGAGTTCGAAACCAGCCTGAGCAAGAGCAAGACCCCATCTCTACTAAAAATAGAAAGAAATTAATTGGCCAACTAAAAACATAGAGAAAAAATTAGCCGGACATGGTGGCACATGCCTGTAGTCCCAGCTAATTGGGAGGCTGAAGCAGGAGGATCATTTGAGCCCAGGAGTTTGAGGTTGCTGTGAGCTAGGCTGACTCCACGGCACTCTGGCCCGGGCAACAGAGTGAGACTCTGTCTAAAAAAAAGAAAAAGGATTTGGTCAGCTGGACATTAAGGGACTAAGGAAACACTACCCTAAAAGGATGGATGGAAATAAGAGTAACTCTCAGGGAAGCAGAGTGAAAGAAAGATTCAAGGGCCTATATACATTTTATAAGTGAAAAGAAAAAAACAGTGTGGAGGGAGAAATTAAATGTAAAATGAGGGAATGATAATTGATGAAGCAAGAGCCCAGAGAAGGAAAAAAAATAAAAAAGATTCACACTAGTGTACATAATTTAAAATCCAGGACAGACCCATTAGTATACATAAGCTTTTAAGATCAACCTGACAATGAAAATAGTAAAAGAGAACAAGGGAAGTAGAATGAAGGAGATCCTTTGTGAGGGCTGAGGAAGGGGCCAAATGATATAGGACTTCTTAAGTCCTTCCAATCTCATGGGGTGGGAGGTGTCTCAAGACAGTAATGAGAGTGGGGAGAAAACATCAGTATGTTAATCTCATGATAGACCCAGCTGTTTGAAGCTTTATGTCCTTCAGTGGTCTTCTGTAAGTTTGAAAGGAAACAACACAAATACCTACTATGATCCAGGCTCAGTAATTTACTCATTATCTTCTTTAATCTTCACAAAAAGGTGAAAGTATCCCTTCTTAAAGAAAAGGAAACTGAAGCTTAGAGAGGTTACATAAGGCCATGGAGCCAGTAGGTAAACAGAAGAAAATTCAAACCCAGGAGTCACTGGGAAGCCTATGTTCTTTCCATCCTTTGAAAACTTGGCCTTCCTTGTCAGTGCCTGGCCTTCAGTACTCCTGCGCTGTACAAGACTAACTTGTACACTGCACACTCAACAAGAAAGTCAAAACTTAATTCCTTTCATGACATGCAGGTACAGCGCTTAAAACACTTCTGATGATGAGTGTTTACAAAGGGAAACTGAGCAAAAGTGGAATTACAGAGAACTCTAATTTAGACATGATTTATTCAGCCCACAACCCAGAAACAAGATGAATGTGCAATGACCTCTGACAGGATGGGTCCATGGAACTATTACCACACTCCAATATTCATGATCTGAAGGTTGCTTGGGGCCTTTGCCTTAATGAGTAGCGCCAGGGTTGGATTAGGAAGTCTGTAGTAGCAGTGGACAGAAGCTGGGAAAGACGGGAAAAAGCAGGGAACAGTTCTCACCTCTTTTCGTTTCTCTAACAGGCTCTCCAGCCGTTCAGGTGCTCTCTGCCCTGGCCCCTTGTTTCGTTCAGCCTCATACTGACGCTGATTGTTGTCTTTGTGCAGACTCAGTTGGAGGGCAGCTCTTACCAGGGAGGTCATCAGTTTCATGGCTATGTGTGAGGAAAAACAAGACAAAGATATCATTACTTAAGTCAGAGCAGGGAGGATAGGTTTAAAACAGAAGGAAAAAACGGCAGTGCAAATGAGAAGCTGGAGTATGGTGACCTGAGATCCTAAGATTGCCTGTCCTGGAGTGGACTTTCTCCCTCTGAACTCTTTTGGCCTTCCTTTAACCCTCAGCATAGTCCCAGTGGTGAGCTATGAGAAAAATGTTAAGGCTGCAAATTCTTACTATGATTCACCCCTTTTCCAAATTCCACTAGTGAGAAACTGGATTAAGGTTTGGGATAAAAGGTGCATGGCCTTGAAGTAAGGAGCTAAGGTGAGGGTAGGAAAGAAGATCTAGAACTGGAGAACAGAGGAAAGTCCTACCAATCCCCAGGAGAATGTCCATAGAGTAAATACAAGTGCTCACCAGCAAGGGTGCTAGTGTGACGAAAGGCACGAACTTGGGAGTCTGAGAGGCCGGTGAGAAGGGAGATGAGGTTGTCCATAGGGAAGCCATCATAGAGGAGGCTGTACTGGCATTGATAGACCAATGTCTTCACAAACTCACAGAAGCTGCCCTGGAACTTCTTCCAGGATGGACCTGGAGCTGTCAGGGGGTAGTCCCCTGAGTCCTACGGAAGGGTTTAAGAAAAGGATGGCAAGTTATTACCAGGTCCATTAAACCCATAGGGGCTTGGATATCAATAGTATAGTAAAAATGTATCCCCGTTATACCTCATTTCCTGTTATTCTCCCCAACTCTAGAGGCATATTCAAGTAATATCTAAGAGCCCCTTTTACCCCTAAGAGAACTCCTCCTCCTAAAAGCAACCCTATTTCCAAGAACCAGAAAGAAGAGGGTACTAGGCCTTGTGTTTTAAAATAAGAGAGGCAAGAGGATCCTGGTCATCTTCCTCCACCTCATTAAACTGTTCTGTTAGGTGCTGGATGATCTCTGAGTTGGACATCTTCGTGAACATCTCGGGGGTCACAGTGCCTGAAGAATGGAGAAGATAAGGTGTTTATAAGGAAAGTAACAGGGTACTGTGATTATTTATAAACACATGTGAAGAAGAGAAAGAGAACATATTTAAAAGACCTTAGGTGGAGAATCAGAAGACCTGAATCCCAGTCATGTCATAAGTCTGCCACTAACCAAATTGTGTGTCTCCTATAAGACAACTTCTCTAGATAACCCAAAGGAATCAAGCAGTAGAAAACTGTGGTTTAAAAAAATAACCCAAACAAAAAACAAATAAAACTAGGACAGATGCTGGATTCTTATATAATACAGCCTGACTGAGACTATCTGCCTTAATAAATTAAGCCATGGCATCTGGAGATCTAGGGGTACCACAGTTTCAGAGAAATATGGGCAAAGTGGCTGAGAAAATAAAATATTATTTCATCTGGAAAGACTAAAGGGTGCCTGACAGTCCATTTTCAAATTTGTGAATATCATTATTATCACATATGCAGGATTAGTTATTTTTCCCCAAAGGGCCTTAACTCCAACCAACATAGTTTCCTCCTGGACCACTTCCTTTATCTACCAATGAAAAATGTTAACTAGGTTAAACTTTTCTGATGCTTTACCTTTTCCCTTTACTTAGGAAATGTCTAATCCTCATCTAAATGGAAAAGAATTTCACAACATTGGAGCAAAAGACTGGGGATTAGAAAGGGAAAGGAGTTTCCTCACCTTTACATCCACAAGATCGGATGAAAAAGTTAATTAGCTCCAGGAATCCTGCATCCTGGTCTTGCTTGTAGTTATCCAGCCACTCATCTACCAAAGACTAGGGAAAAAATGTGGATGATTTCTATTTCTGGCAATATGACAGAATATAAATCCTGTATGATCTTCCCAACTAATGTATCTGAACTTCTGATTAAAATATTAAAAACAGAGCCAGATGCTGTGGCTTATACTTGTAATCCCAGCTACTCAGGAAGCTGAGGTGGGAGGATTGCTTGACTCAGGAGTTCGAGACCAGCATGGGCAACATAGCAAAATCCTGTCTCTACAAAAAATTTTTTTAAAAATTAGCCAGGTATGGTGCCATGTGCCTGTAGTCCCAGCTACTTGGGAGGCTGAGGTGGGAGCATCACTTGAGCCCAGAAGTTCAAGGCTACAGTGAGCTATGACTGTGCCACTGCACTCCAGCCAGGGCAACAGAGAAAGACCCCATCTCTAAAATAAATAGACTGATAAACTATTCAAAACATCTTTTAAGATGTATTGCTAAAAGGTAGAATTCCATACTGGCCAAAAATGAGGTGAAGGTACCAATCCTGGGAGGTAAGCAAGCTGACTTTTGCCCTGAGGGTTTCATTAAACCCTAGGGACCCTGACTTTGTGTCAGGATGGATGCATGGAGTGCAGAGTACAAGAGATAAAGCCTAAAGTCTTTCTAAGAGTAGTTCAAGAAGAGGTGCCTACAATAAAGCTGGGTCCTGCAGAGTCACATCCTCAAGGAAACAAGAATGAAAAATAAACCTACAGAGAAGACAAGGACAGCAAGAAAACTAGCTTGTTATGATCTTAGTGTGGGTGAATGGAAAAAAAGAATTCTCCCTTGGGAATTCATAACCATATCTAGCCCTCATGTCTGGATTTGCAGTCCAGAGTCACACTACATATATGATCAGAATAATCTCAATCAGAGAATTTAATTAAAAGTGAATCTGGAGTATCACCAGGCAACTGCCAGAAGTAAATGCAGATTCCTCTCTTAAAAACCCACTTTTTGTGGGGAGGGGTGCAAAAAAACCCACCTTTAGCCTAGGCCCCAAAGAATTCCAACACATAGAGCACCAGGCAGAATAAGCAGCTCACAGTAAAACCCAGTAAAATATATAAAGAAACAAAGCACTGACAGCATAATTATATTCACAAAGACTAGACAATAACACTATCACAGACTATAAAATGACCATGTTTAATACAACTAAAGAAATAAAAGAGACGTCTGAAAGTAGAAGCAAAGAACACTCAAATTTGAAAATGGGCCAAATAAAATTTACAGAAGTGAAAAATATAATAAACAAAATTTTTAAATTCAATGGAAGGATTAAAAGCAGACTGGACACAGCAGAACAGAAGATGAGTGAACTGGAAGTTGAGTCAAGGAAATTATCCAAAATGTAGCCCAGAGAGACTAGCAGGTGA
Source organism: Cheirogaleus medius (assembly GCA_008086735.1). NCBI lineage: Eukaryota > Metazoa > Chordata > Mammalia > Primates > Cheirogaleidae > Cheirogaleus > Cheirogaleus medius. Next base: position 25,718,295 of record VBSM01002153.1, on the reverse strand, counting down.
AAATAATGAAAGAGATATTAAGACACATGGAGGCTGGGCATGGTAGCTCACACCTGTAATCCCAGCACTTTGGGAGGCCAAAACAGGAGGACTGCTTGAGGACAGGAGTTTAAGACCAGCCTGGCAACACAGCGAGACCCTGTATATACAAAATATAAAAAAATTAGCTGGGTGCAGTGGCGTGCACCTGTAGTCCCAGCTACTTGGAAGGTTAAGGAGAGAGGATCGCCTGAGCCAAGATGTTCAAGATTGCAGTGAGCTATGATGATGCCATTGCACTCAAGCCTGGGTGATAAAGTGAGACTCCGTCTCTTTTAAAAAAAAAGAAAGAAAGAAAGGAAGAGAATAAAGTGAGCAGCTCTAATGATGTCCAACTGAATTCCAGAAGATAATAAAATGAGAAAGAGGCAGTATTTGAAAAGAATTTTCCATACATACTTGTTGAAAGACACCAATCCAGAGTCTGGAAGCTAATGGATCTCAAATATGACCAATAAAAAGGGAATTTACAACTATACACATCCTTATAACATCAGAACAAAAGTAAAAAGTCTTGAAAACAGTCAAAGCAAAAAAGAGATTACTTACAAAGAATGTGCATTTAACACTTACAAACTAAAACATTTACAAACAAGATCTGCACACATACATTAGCCTCTAGCTATACGTGGTTATTAAAATTAAGTCAGGCCAGGCATGTGGCTCATGCCTGTAGTCCTAGCACTTTGAGAGGCTGAGGAAGGAGGATCGCTTGAGGCCAGGAGTCGGAAACCAGCTTGAACAACATATTGAGAGCCCATCTCTATAAAAAAATTAAATCAAGTAAAAATTTAAAATCCAGTTCCTCAGTCCACCAACCACATTTTCAAGGGCTGAACAGTCACATGTGGCTAGTGGATACTGTAGTAGACGCTGATATAAAACATTTTCATCATTAGAAAATGTTGTATTGGACAGCACTAAATTTGACTGATAGATCATTTTCAGCAGCAATAAGGGAAGGTAGAAGGTAACAGAATAATCTCTTAAATGTGCTGAGGGTAAAAATGTCATCTTAGAATTCCATATCCAGAAAACTATCTTTCAAGGACAAGAATAAAAGACATTTTATACATGCAAAAACTGGAAGAGTTTATTAATAAACCATCTAAAGGAAATTTTGAAGGATAGAAAGAATGATTCTATACGCAAGATTTGAGATTCAAGAAGGAATGAATAAAAAATGATAAATATCTAGATGAGTATAAACAAATATTGTATAAAACAGTAAGGTCTAATTTGTTGGGGAAGGGGAATAGACAGAACTAAAACAATGTACAACTGTATGTAAATTGGAAGGGACAATTAGAGTTAAAATGTCCTTGGGTCCTTGCAGAAGACAGAAATCCAAAAACAAGCAAGCTGGGCTGGGTGCGGTGGCTCATGCCTGTAATCCTAGCACTCTGGGAGGCCAAGGCGGGTGGATGGCTCAAGGTCAGGAGTTCGAAACCAAAAACAAGCAAGCAAAGGGAAAAAGAAAAGGCAAAATAAAGTGAAGCACATAATGTGAGAAATAAATCTATCAGTATTTTATTTATAAACAAATAAAATCTCTAAAGAACAGATTGGTAGAATGGACTAAAGAACATAATCCAGATATAAGCTATATGCGATAGACCCCAAATATACACAAAAAGATTGAAAGTAAAATAATGGAGACCAGGCAAATATTAACCAAAAGTAAAGTTCATATATTAATAGATATATTACTATAAAAAAACATTATTTTTGAAGAAGTGTCAGTTTGATTTACCAAGAAGCTATAACCATTCTAAACCCAATGCAACTAACAAAGCTTTAAAATATTTAAGGCAAATGTGGGCTAGAATACAAATGGAGTAAGTGAAAACATCATCTTCATGGATTTTAACACACCTCTCTCTGTAACTGATATATCAAACAAACATACAAAAACAGAAACATCATATTAGTATCACATTTAACACTTTTGATCTCACCCAGAGAACACTGTACTCCACAACTGTCAAACACACATCCTCTTCAAGCACCTGTGCAACAGTTTTTGAAACTGACTAAACACTAGGTCATAAAGCTAAGTCTCCATAAATTTCAAAGACCACATTCTCTGACTACAATGTATTAAATTAGAAATCAAATAACAAGGCCCAGTGCAATGGCTCATGCCTTAATCTTAGCACTTTGGGAGGCAACACAGCAAGACTTCATCTCTACAAAAAACAGAAAAATTAGCCAGGCATGGTGGCATGTGCCTGCTACCTGGGAGGCTGAGGCAGAAGGATTGCACGAGCTCAGGAGTTTGAGGTTTCAATGAGCTATGTTCATGCCACTGCCATTGTGCGGGGGGGGGCGGGGGGGGCGGGGGGGGATATAGAGGAAAAAGGAAAGGGAAGAGAGGAGAGGAGAGGGGAGAAGAGAGGGAAGGAGAGAGAGAGGAGGGAGGAAAGAGGAAAGAAAAGAAATCAAATAACAAAATTAGAACTAGCAAAATTCCTTATGTTTTAAAATATATTTCCAAAAACTATAAAAATCTATATTACATATCAATGTGGATAAACCTCAAACAATGCTAACTGAAATAATTAAGTCACAGAAGACTAAAGAATAGACTCATTTATATAAATTAAAGAGCACATTCACTGGTGATTAACACCATAATAAAAGACAAGAGAACGAGTATCCCTCTAGCGCCTGGCGCAGTGGCTCACGCCTGTAATCCTAGCACTCTGGGAGGCCGAGGCGGGAGGATCGCTCAAGGTCAGGAGTTCAAAACCAGCCTGATCAAGAGTGAGACCCCGTCTCTACTAAAAATAGAAATAAATTAATTGGCCAACTAAAAATATATAGAAAAAATTAGCCAGGCATGGTGGCGCACGCCTGTAGTCCCAGCTACTCGGGAGGCTGAAGCAGAAGGATTGCTTGAGCCCAGGAGTTTGAGGTTGCTGTGAGCTAGGCTGACGCCACAGCACTCACTCTAGCCTGGGCAACAGAGTGAGACTCTGTCTCAAAAAAAAAAAATTCACTCTAGCAGTTATCTCTGGGTGGTAAGGGGACTGTGAGGTATGGTGGAAGAAGATACACCAAGGGCTTACCTCATGTCTTGAGGTAGGGCTAGAGATCTGGGTGATCATTTTTATTTTTTAAGCTACATATAAGCTTTAAACACTTTTAGGTAACAGAATTGCAATTACAGAAAAGGAAATTGGGGGAGGGAAAAAAGAATTAGGCATAATTGTTAAGGTGGAGCTAATAAATGACAAGGGTAAAAAACGGTGCCACCCATATCCAAGCTTCCTTCCTCGGTCATCCAATGCCTCTTCTAGTCTCCCTCATCAATCAATAAAGGCAGAATCGCTTCTGTTCTGTGATATCTTTAGGAAAAGAACATTCTTATCCAAGGTGTCCCTTGTATCACTCCAAGGATTCATGGTCTTACCTTTCTTGATACAGGTTATGCTCACTAAAATGTCCACATCAAATTAAATGTGTAGACACTTGTCCTTATCTTTCCACCTTACAAAGAGTGAGATGATATCAAGAGAAACAGAGGTGAGACATACTGCTTTACCTGCATGTCACTTTTGGCGGTTTTTACAGCATCAAAGAGATAGTTGGCTGGTGGCTCTGACTCTTTCCAGCCATGACCACGTACCATTCGGGACCCCTTCTTAGGATGTTTTGCCATCTAGTAAGTATAAAAACATCAGAAATATGAAAAAGAAAAAGTGAAAGTGACATTAACACTTGATCTTATCATTATTACATAGGTAGGCTTAAGCTGCCAATTCCACAGCAGAGTTTGAGTACTCAGACCTGAAATAACTGATTTTGTTACAACAAAATGTTATATATGTTGTGAACTTTATTACTCCCTTTTTCCCTTTAAAAAAACCCTGAGTCTCACTCCTGTATCTTTATATCCTAATGCCCTCTTCTCTTATTTTCTCTTCAAAATCTGTCTTCTTCCTACTTCTGTCCCTTAATGCTCTGTAAGTCCTGTCTTTCCATTAACCATATCACCTGAGCCTCTTCCAGGTTTTTCTTTTGCCGCTTCCCAGACCAGATACAAAAACAAAACAAAACTAACTCACTGGGGTTGTTTTGAGTGGTCGTTTTGCTGTTCTCTTCTTCACACTGCGTCTCAAGCTGTCTTCAAAGTCACTGCCTTCATCAGTGGACACAGAGTCACTATTCCTATGAGGTAGGTTCTCCTTAAATACAACCATCCCATTCCCTCTATGTAAAGGGTTAATGAATTATAATTTCTCCTTGTCTCTAACTGTACCGCATTTCCATGAGAAAAACATACTCAGATTTTAAGAAAAGATGAGCTTACTGTTACTAGAAAGTAAGGACAAAGTCTTAAAGGAAAGGGGATCTCCCAAGAAAGCAATGGAGATGAAGAACTGAGGTGGCTGAAGGACAACCCTTCCTAATATTCTCTCTGAATATGAGAATCAAATGATATTCAGTTAAGCAGGCAAAGAGGTCACTGCTCTACGTGGAAAAAAATAAGCATGGCTTAGGAAGTCATGTGTCACTCATACATAAACAGGAGATTAATATGTATCTGGAAGTAAACTTCACCCCTTGAAACATAACCACATATCTTATTAGAGTGAAGTTTATAACACTGGTACAATCTGGTCCCCAGCAGTAGCACTAACTAAAACAAACATGATTCAGAGAAGGTCAATTAAAATAACCAGAGGATAAAGCAGATCTTTTATGAGATTAGTTTTTGTCCTAGAAAGATAAAAAAAACAAGATATATTATCATAACCTTCACAGAATAAACTCATATACATTAATAGATAAGGACAGACACACCTGTTTACAAAATCCACAAATAAGAGAACCAAAGGACACCAACTAAAAAGTATATACAATTTGTCAGGCAAGAAAATAAGGGACTCTTTACTTACCCATCGCCTACCTCCCAGCCCCCGCCAGAGGTTGTATATGCTGAACATAGAAATGTGTTCAAGAAAGGTTTAGACAAGATGACCGATGGATTCACAACAGGATATACTATTCTTTATGTCTACAATGTGCGGGGCTTTGGGAAAAAAAAACCCAGCAGGTTGGGGGGGGCTG
>VBSM01002153.1:25679884-25705663 GCA_008086735.1 Cheirogaleus medius | reverse complement strand
GTTCAACCTGAAAGAGGTGAGGGGGGTTGTGGGGGGGGTGGGGCTGGAAAGATATGGGCCCAGGCCTGGGGGCTCCCAGATATCACCTCACCCAAAAGTTGCACATGGGGGCCACAGGGTGGGATTTCTTGTTGCCCTCTCCTCAGGCGCCCCTTCCCGAGTAGTTCCTGGGAGCCAGAGTCCTTCTCTTTCCCACCTGGTGCTATCCCAGTCTCTTTCCTTGACCAATTTATTTCCTTGATGCCAACTCTGAGCCCCCAACTCTCCTTCCTGGTGCCCCTTGCCCTCCTTGGTGTCTCTTCCACTGCCACTACCAGGGCCCCTGCTGCTCCACTGCCTCCTGACTTTTCTTCCTCTCATTCCCCCCACCATGTCTGCCAAATATTTCTTTTTGTTAATTTTTTGTAGAGATGGGGTCTCGCTATGTTGCCCAGGCTGGTCTCGAATTCCAGTGCTCAAGCGATTCTCCCACCTTGACCTCCCAAAGTACTGAGATTACAGGCATGGGAGCCACTGCACCTGGCTGTCTGCCACATTTTGAGGATCAGCTATACGTCAAGCCCTAGGCTAAGCACAGCAGAATAGTTGGGTGGAAAATGAGTTCTGACCCCCAGGAGCCTCAGTTCTAATGGGGAGACCAGCTCATGCTCATACAGACACACACAGGAACCCAAGAGCTCTTGTCAGAAGAAAATCAACGTGCAAATGAAAACATACAGGGAAGGAACTAACCTTTACTGAGTACTTACTGAGGGCTGGGTACTAATTTTACCATCACCTTTCCAGGAAGGCATTATAAGTGTCTCCAATATACATATGAGGAGTTTGAGTCTCAGGGAGGCTGACTGGCCTCCTTCAACACACAGAAAGTGGTAGAGCTAGGATCTGAACTCAGGTCCACATACTCCAAAGTCAAGGCTCCTTCTGAGGCATTTGTATGTGTGTTTGTATCCAGAATAGTGTCATCAAAAGAGATGGAGCTTTCTGGATAGATGGGTTTTAAAGGAAAAAGTAGACATGGCTTTGTGGTAAAGAGAACATCAGGTATTCTTGGAGCAAAACATCATTACAGGCATGGTTGTGTGTGTGTAAGAGGGGGAGTGTGTGCATCCATGGAAGAACTTCAGCAAGGGCTGCAAAGACACCCTCATTGAAGCTGGAGAAGTGTGGGCATGATCTAATGGGCACCAAGGGGCCACTTTTGGGAGTGATGCAATGGCAGTAGGTTTCCCCAGAGGCTAGAATGATGACCTTCACTGTTACCACCATTCATTGAATACCTCCCATGTTCCAGACACTTCCATATTCTTCCAGGTAAGTGTTAACCCAGATTTATAGATGGAGAACAAAGGCTCTGAAAAGTTCAATAACATGCCCAAAGTCACACAATTAGTAAATGGCAGAATTGGGATTTTATTCCAGGTCCATTGGAGGCCAAAGTCTATTGTCATCACTGTTTCCTTCTGCATTCAGGCTTTGCCTTTTAGGTGTGCGATAGTTCTGGAGGAAACTGGAGAACAACATGACAGGGAAAGGTCACATTCAATGATTAAAGTCATTTTGAGGCAGAAACCCTCCAGGGAGTCCAGGAGCTAGTTTCTGATGCCTGCCAGGCATTGTCAGTGTGTTAGCATTATTCCTTCCTTCCTTCTTGGAGAGAAGTGGAATCATATGTCCCAGCCCCCAGGGCAGCACCCTAGCAAGTGGCCATGGCTCCCCAGAGCCCCAGTCCAGGTGTCTTTTGCTCTCCAAGGTGCCCAGGAGCCTCTGAAGTGCCTTGCCTGGCCTGCCCACCTGCTGTCTATACTTAAGACAGTCTTATTTTTTCCCCCCTACTCTTCACTGTTTGCTGCCACTGACACCCACCTCCTCCTGCCTTGAGGTGGCCTAGGGCCAGTTCCTTTCTTGGAGCTGTAACCAAGAGCCCCAGAGTGGGTACTCAGTGGGTTTTCTTTAGAGAAGTGAGTACAAAGCCTGGTTCCTAGAGGTTTTATTGACCAAGACAGACAGACAGAAAGGCCCAAGGAAATGAATGTCCTCCAGGATCTTCCCATGCTCCAGGTTTCCTTATATCCTTTATCTCATGGATCCTTCATAATCACCTGCGAAGGTATGCTTATCCCCATTTTACAGATAAGCAAATCGAGTCTCAGAGATGTTAAGTAACTTGCCACACAGCAAGTGACAGAAGCTGGGGGTTCCTAGCAGAGCTGTGAGGAGGTTTGAGGACTCCAGGGATCACCAGGCACTTGGCTTGTGCTTGCTTTCTCCTGGGCCCAGTCCTTTCTCCCTATGTCTGTCTTCTCTCCTCTGCAGGTACTTCAGGTCATGCCTTCTGACAGCTTCTTCTTTTCCATTGTCCGAGACCCTGCTGCTCTGGCCCGTTCTGCCTTCTCCTACTATAAATCCACCTCATCGGCCTTTCGCAAGTCACCATCCTTGGCTGCCTTCCTGGCCAATCCTCGAGCCTTCTACCGGCCTGGGGCCCGTGGGGACCACTACGCCCGCAACTTATTATGGTTTGACTTTGGCCTCCCCTTTCCTCCAGAGATGAGGGCCAAGAAAGGGAATCCTCTTCCCCCCAGAAACCCCAACCCCCCACAGACGCACGTCTTGCCTCCTGTCGCTGGCCCTCGAGCCCAAGCCCTAGATCCCAATGCTCTCTTCCATCCTGTTTCTACTGTTGTTCATGGTCACATCCAGACAACCAGCCCTGCCTCTTTAGATTTGGGGTCTTCGTCTTTCATCCAGTGGGGCTTGGCCTGGCTGGACTCTGTCTTTGACCTGGTCTTGGTGGCTGAATACTTTGACGAGTCATTAGTTCTGCTGGCAGATGCCTTGTGCTGGGATCTGGATGACGTGGTGGGCTTCATGCACAACGCCCAAGCTGGAGGTGAGCAGGGCCTCAGCGCTGTCGACAACGGTGGACTGACAGCTGAGGATCGGCAGCTGAACGCACGGGCTCGGGCCTGGAACAACCTGGACTGGGCTCTCTACGTTCACTTCAACCACAGTCTGTGGGCTCGGATAGAGCAATATGGCCAGAGACGGCTGGAGAGAGCTGTTGCCGAGCTCCGGGCTCGCCGAAAGGCCCTGGCCAAACATTGTCTGGTAGGGGGTGAGGCTTTAGACCCCAAATACATCACTGACCGTCGGTTCCGCCCCTTCCAGTTTGGGTCAGCTAAGGTTTTGGGCTATGTACTTCAAGGTGGACTGAGCCCCCAAGACCAGGAGGAGTGTGAGCGCCTGGCTACCCCTGAGCTACAATACAAGGACAAGCTGGATGCCAAGCAGTTCCCCCCTACAGCCCCACTGCCCCTCAAGACTTCACAGCTGCTCTCTCCACAGGCATCAGACTAGATTTAGGCCAAAGAGCAGCTAAGTCACAAGGGCACATGTGATGAGTGCGCATCAGCTAGATGCCATTCTGCTTCCCTCAGAAGGGACGGGACTCGGCCCTGATGCAGGCCCCAAGTCTTCTGGCCTTGGACTTGGAATCCCAGTCATTGGGCTCCCAGCAGTGCCTCTCTCCTCCACCCATGTTACCCCTTCCCCTTTCCAGCTCCAAGGCAGGTCCTCGTAGCACTCTCCAAAGCTCCCTGGAGGGGCAAAAGATGGAGTGAGCCCAAGAGAGTTTAGAGCATGGCGAGTTGGAATGATACGTCCATTTCTCTATGAAATATTTGTTATTGGGCTATGTTCATTTCACTACGAAATGTTCGTTGAATGAATAAATAATTTGGAACTTCTACTAGACTTATGTAGGACAGAAGAGGAAGAGATGGAGAATATTACTGGGAGAAGCGGGATTGGAAGGGGTCCTTTCAATATTTCTTCCCAAAATCCATGTGTGGTCTCAGCTCCATTGCTGCAGCAGCCCACTCGCGCCAGACCCCGCCCCCTCCTCCGCGATCCGGGTGCCCACAGATTCCGGGGCCTTGGAGGCCACGCCCCTCCCCTTCCGCTTCCGGTTTTTGGCCAGTCATTGGGTCCCGTACCCTGGTTCCGGCCCTTGCCGGGTCTCGGTTCCGGGTTCGTTGTCCCGGTTCCTGGACCGGACTGGTCTCTTAGGCCGCCCCGGCCGCGCGCAGCATCCCCCGGGCGTCGGGACTCGCCGGACTCACCCCAGCGGGTCCCCTCGCCCTCCGCGGGCCCCGCCGGGGCTGGTGTCCGGTCCCGGGCGCACTGTCCTCGCCGCCCCATGGAGTCCCAGTGCGATTACTCGATGTACTTCCCGGCCGTGCCGCTGCCGCCGCGCGCGGAGCTGGCAGGGGACCCGGGCCGGTACCGGGCGCTGCCCCGGCGCAACCATCTGTACTTGGGGGAGACTGTCCGCTTCCTGCTGGTACTGCGCTGCCGGGGCGGCGCAGCGTCCGGCGCTGGGGGCAGCCCGGGTTTGGGCTCCCGAGGGGCCTGGGCAGAACTGGCAACCGCCCTGGCCGCCCTGGCCTCGGTCAGCGCTGGAGGTGGGATGACAGGGGGCGGGAGCACCGGCGACCAGGATTCCGAACCACCAGGGGGAGGGGATCCTGGGGGTGGGGGGTTGTTTCGAGGCTGCAGCCCTCTTCTCACCCACGGCCCGGGCCCTGCTACCTCAGGGGGAGCGACCACGGTGAGAAACTTGGGGTGACACGGCACAGGGCGGAGGGGCGGTTTTCCGGGTGCCAGAGACAGGATGGAGGTGGACCCTGGGGACCTAAGGCAGGGGGCAGATGACTGCTGTGGAGAGGGGAGGGCATGAGGGACCACGTACTGCAGATCTTAAAGGGAACAGCTGCGGGCTGCCTCTGACTCTCTACTGACCTCTTCACCCCTTTCACAACCCCAGCTGCCTGTGGAGGAACCGATTGTATCCACAGATGAGGTCATCTTCCCACTCACTGTTTCACTGGACAGACTGCCCCCAGGGACACCTAAGGCCAAGGTATGATCATCCGCGAGAGGTGGAGCTGTTGTCCTAATTCGGATGTCCTTTCAAGGCTCAGCCACCTGTCTCTCCTCTTGACTGTCGTCCTGTGTCCCTCAAACCCAGATTGTAGTGACTGTGTGGAAGCGGGAGGTTGAGGCACCAGAGGTCAGAGATCAAGGCTACCTGAGATTGCTGCAGACTCGATCTCCTGGAGAGACCTTCCGGGGCGAGCAGAGTGCTTTCAAGGCCCAAGGTGGGGAGGAGAATGAATGCAGAGGGGAAAGGCTAGAAACTGGGATTTGGGGGACCGAGTGGAGGGGTCATACTGGAAAATACCTTATGGAGGAGAAGAAGAAAATTAGAACTGTGGGTTGGAGGTGAGGACTGTGCCCAGATCATTTCTTGCCTTTCCCCTCTCCTGCAGTGAGCACCCTGCTGACTCTGCTGCCCCCTCCGGTTCTGAAATGCCGGCAGTTCACTGTGGCTGGAAAACACTTGACCGTGCTCAAGGGTGAGCAGATCTGCCTGCTCAAGTCTTGGGTAGCAGCAAGGGAACTGATTGGATGGTAGTTACTCTGGGCAGTCCATTTTTGGAGGGTAAAGGAGGGACCTGAGGGGTCCAGCTATTTGGAACTGAGCTGGTTATCTCCAACAGTGCTGAATAGTTCCTCCCAGGAGGAAATCTCCATCTGGGACATCCGAATCCTCCCCAACTTCAATGCCAGTTATCTACCTGTCATGCCCGATGGCTCTGTGCTGCTGGTGGACAATGTCTGGTGAGGTCCTGGGGAGGGGCAGGGCTGTGAGGTGGTAGGGACGGGGGCAAGGACTGAGCTCTGGCATGGGGAGATCATGACCTGTCCTCTTTTCTGAGCTAGTCACCAGTCTGGGGAGGTCTCCATGGGCTCCTTCTGCCGGCTCCCTGGTACCTCTGGCTGCTTCCCCTGCCCACTTAGTGCCCTGGAGGAACACAACTTCCTGTTTCAACTGAGAGGGGGTGAACAGCCCCCTCCAGGGGCCAAGGAGGTGAGCATAAGAGGCTGGTGTGTTCAAGGAAAAGGGATAAGGAAAAGCTGTGGGAAGGAAAGACCCAGGGGGGTGACTAAAGATGGGAAAGGATCTCTACTACATGTGACGTCTTCCTTTGTCCCTCCGGCAGGGCTTGGAAGTTCCCCTGATTGCTGTGGTTCAGTGGTCCACCCCGAAGCTGCCCTTTACCCAGAGCATCTACACCCACTACCGGTGAGTGTATGGGACCCCCTGCAGGTACTGCCAGTTCACCTCTGTTGCCTGACATACATATCCGGCTTCCCTCTCTCACTGCTCCTAGACTGCCCAGCGTCCGCCTGGACCGTCCGTGCTTTGTGATGACTGCTTCTTGTGAGTCCCCTGTTCGGACCTACGAGCGTTTCACTGTCACCTACACACTGCTGAACAATCTCCAAGACTTCCTTGCTGTGAGGCTCGTGTGGACCCCGGAGCACGCACAGGCTGGTAGGTCAGCTGCTAGGCTGGGACTTAGTCCCAAGGGAGGGAGGACAGTGGAAATAGCTCAAACCTGGTGTCAGCCCCACCACAGTGGGTGACTTATGGCAGGCGGTTCAACTCTGTACCTGGATGGTCTTCATAGTGTCACAGATGGAGACTTTAGAGAGGCAGTGAGACAGTGATTTTAAGGGTATAGACACTGGAGCTGCACTTTCTGGTATGCCTTCTACCTCTCTCATTTACTGTGTGACCTTGGGTAAGTTGCTTAACCTCCCTGGGCCTCAGAGGCCTCACCTCTAAAATAGAGCAATTGGGGTTCTCATGCAGATTGATGAGTTGATACATGTGAAGTGGTTAGAACAGGCCTCAGCATGCAGTAAGCATTTGCTATCATCATCTGTGCCACACGGCAAAAGATAACATTTGCTCAGTTTGCTCCACAGAATGGCTCTGAGGACCAAATGAAGCTGTGCTCATGAAGGCCCTTTGGGAACTGAGGAACGCTGTAGTGTTTCCTGGTCCCTGTTTGTGCCCCCAGGCAAGCAGCTGTGTGAGGAGGAACGCCGGGCCATGCAGGCAGCCCTGGACTCCATCGTCTGTCACACGCCCCTCAACAACCTGGGGTTTTCCCGGAAGGGCAGCGCGCTCACCTTCAGTGTGGCCTTCCAGGCTCTGAGGACGGGGCTCTTTGAGGTGGGCTGCAGAGGGTCTGGGCTGAGTGCTGGGTGATGAAGAATGTTGGGGGAGAAGGCAGGACCCTTAGCTTTTGTGGATGAGATATAACGGGGCGGGGTGGGGCACAGAAAAGCCGGGCGGAGGGAAGCAGGGATTTAGGTGCAACATTGGTCAGTCAGATGGGGAAGGGGGTTTGAAAGGTCTGGGGCCTGGAAGGCAAGTGGGAATGCTGAGCTGTGCCTCCCACCCCAGCTGAGCCAGCACATGAAACTGAAGCTGCAGTTCACGGCCAGCGTGTCCCACCCTCCACCGGAGGCCAGGCCTCTCTCTCGCAAGAGCAGCCCCAGCAGCCCTGCCGTTCGGGACTTGGTGGAGAGGCACCAGGCTAGCCTGGGCCGCTCTCAGTCCTTCTCCCACCAGCAGCCTTCCCGCAGCCACCTCATGAGGTACAGAACTGGGGAGTGGGGCTGGGGGGTGGCACTGGACTGGGTAGAGGCTGGAACCAGGGAGGGAGCAGGGAGGGTGCTGGCTCTGACAGAGCCCACAGCCTCTGCCTTCTCCCAGGTCAGGCAGTGTGATGGAGCGCAGGGCCATCACACCCCCTGTGGCCTCCCCTGTCGGCCGCCCCCTCTACCTGCCCCCGGACAAGGCTGTGCTATCTCTGGACAAGATTGCCAAGCGCGAGTGCAAGGTCCTGGTGGTGGAGCCTGTCAAATAGTGCCGTGCCAGCTCTGCTCCCTCTTACACTCCAGAAACCGAATACCCCTAGAGGGGGTCTTTGCTCCCAGGCTGTGCCTCCCCTGGGATGCCTCCCCCGGGGGTGAAGAGGCCCACCAGAGCTGCCTGTCTGTGTCTGCTGATGAGGGACAAGGGAAGAAGCTGTGAAATGGGCGGGTATGGCTGCAGCACTAAGCCAACAGTATTTCCTCGATTTCCATGGGGGGGGCTGGCCCCACCCCTAGGCCAGGGTAAGGGCTCCAAGAGCTCCCTTGCCCACCACCCTTCACCCTGGTTCTAAGTTTACAAAGTATTTTCTTCATTCCTGTTTAGTCCTTTCCTGCCTCTGACATTCCCTCCCACCCACCCGCAGGGCTGAGGTTAGGGTGGTGATGGCAAAAGGCCTCGACAATGACCCTCCTGTCTCATGGGTCAGGGAGACAGCTAGGGGCCTCCTGCTGCCCCTGATGTTTACGTTTGCAGCCTGAAGCACTTTAAGTTGTATTTTTTGGTCTGTTCCTATAACTTATTCTCCACCTACTGCTTCCAACTGAAATGAGACTATTAAATGCCTGTTCAGGAGGGCGAAGAACGATTGCTGTTTATGTGTTAATGGAAGGAGCAGAGACCACCAGGGCTCAGGGTGTTTCCCTTCCCCACGCTCGCAGATGGCTCCCCTGCTCCCTTCCCCTACATTGTTTTCTGATTCCCAGTTTTATAATGTTCAGAGGTCATCCTGCTTCACCCACCCTGTGGTGAGGTACATGACTCTCTCCCCAGAGATGAAGACAGACATGGAGATAACCCACCCCCACATACACACATCCCTGGGCTGGGGAACATCAGACTCAGGTTTATTAGGGAAGTCCCCTTGCCCTCATTCTCTTTAACACAGTACAAAGTCCCCAAGCCTCTGCCCTTCCATGTAGGGGTGGGTGAGCAGAAGGCCTTAGTTCTTACAGCAAGTCAAGAAAGAGGTGGAGGACGGCTGTGCCTTCCTCATCACAGAGGCCTACGGACCCAATCCACTTCTCAGACCCTCGCCCTCTGGCAGGTTCAGACGTCAATGGGCTCCCGGCCTCGGTTCTGCCTCTTCACCACAAACACCCTCTGTCCTGACACGGTCACCAGCAGCGTATGTTCTCCAAAGACCACTGGAGGAGAGACCCACCTTCCCCCACCCCAGGAGAGGGAAGGGAGCACAGAGTTAGCAGGGGCATCGGCCTCCACAAGGTCACACACAAATTGGCTGGGATCAAAAGCCAAAGAAATTCTATAGTTCAAGGCTTAGAGATTTGAAGATGAGTGGCCTCTGTTTCTTTTTTCCTTTTTTATCAGAGGGGGAGGGGACAGGGTCTCGCTCTGTCACCCAGGCCTGAGGACAGTGACAAGATCACAATTCACTGCAACCTCAAACTCCTGGGCTCAAGTAGTCCTCCTGCCACAGCCTCCCAAGTAGCTGGGACTGCAGGCATGCGCCACCATGCCTGGTTTATTTTTCTATTTTTTGTAGAGATGGGGTCTCGCTGTGTTGCCCAGGCTAGTCCTGAACTCCTGGCCTCAAGCAATCCTCCTGCCTCACTCTCCCAAAGTGCTGGGATTACAGGTGTGAGCCACGTGCCCAGCCCAGTAGCCTCTGTTAAATCCCCTCTATTCTCTTGCTTTCTCTGACTCAATTCTGACACGGGGAATCCCAAAGAGAAGAGGCCACACCAGGGACCCCAGGAAGAGATGGTAGGAGACAGGTGTTTTTTCCCCAAGAAGAGAAGCCTCTGGAAGCACCCCGCTACCACCACCACCACCAGGGGTTGGGGCTCACCAGACAGGCGCTTGAAGGGGACGTTCATGCCCTGGTGCAGTCGGAAACCGCAGGCTGTGCTGACCAGCTCAGAGATGGCGCTGGCTGCCTGCTCATCATTCTCGAGATCCCCGGATGACTGCACATAGATGGAGGGGGGAGGGTGGTAGGAATTAAGGCACAGAATTGGGAAGGAATTCCAGACACAGTCCCTTTGGCTCTCCCTCTCCACTTTCCAATGACCCCAGGTTATCCAGTTTTGGAAAAACCAGCCTAAAACCTCCCCATGATGTTGTCACCTTCCCAGTGCCATCCTGTTTCTCTTAATATTGGACTTCCCCTGATGAGCTGCATCTCTCTCTCTTTTTTTCCCCTCTCAAGAGATGGGATCTCACTCTCTCACCTAGGAGTGCAGTGGCCTGATCATGGCTCACTGCAGCCTTGAACTCACGGGCTCAAGGGAGCCTCCTACCTCAGCTGTCCAAGTAGCTAGAACTACAGGTACACACTAGTGTGCCCGGCTAATTTTTCTTATTTTTTAAGAGATGATGTTTCACTATGTTGCCCACGGTAGTCTTGAACTCCTAGTCTCAAGCACTCCTCCTGCCTCAGCCTCCCAAGTTGCTGAGATTACAGGTGTGAGCCACTGCACCCAGCACGGCCATCTCTTTACTGACTGTTCTTTCCTAACCCCTTGAAACTGATGTCTTACTTTGTCCCCACCTATAAGATAAAACCACATTCTCCAAAATCAATGCCTGCCAACCACTGACTTGTTAAAGGCGCCATCTTTTTCTCAGTCTTCCCACTTGCTGCCCTGTCCACAGAATCTGAAACACAAACATCCCCTTTGTCCTTGAGTTCCTCCTCCTACCTACCCGTTGGGTAAGTGATGAGACAATGGCCTGGGCTCCTTTTTTCTAGTGACTGTCTCAACTTCCTCTTCCCGACTCCTCAATAGGGGCCTCTCAGTAGGTTAAGTTTAGTTTCCTTTGCTTTGTTGGACATTCTACAGTTCCCTCATCTGTAAATTGAGGACAATACCCACCTCACAGGCTTGTTGTGAGGGTTATGTCAGATAGATAATATTGGAAAGATGCTTAGAACAGCTCTTAGCAATATATATTAACTGCTATTATTCTACATCAAACTCAATGTCTAAAGTCAGGCCATCAGAATTCTCCTTATCCACCTCCCTCCCAATCTACTTCCTTTCTTGATTTCCTGTTAAGATACCATCATTCTTCTAGGCCTCTTAAGTTCAAAGTCTTATTGGATGGAGAAGTATTTCCTCTATCACCTACACCTCATCATTACCAAGATATACTGATTCCTTTAGAATTTCTTTTCTCCTTGTTCCTACTTACTGCCACCAGCCCAGTCTCATACCTAGATTATCCCTTTTCTGACCCATCTTCACACTACTAATAGAACAATCTTGCTCAACCATTTCATTGGGCCATGCTTCTGTTTAGAAAACCTTCAAAGCTCCTACTACCCTCAAGATTAAGTCCAAATGTGTTAACCCCCAAGCTTAAGTCCGTCCAAATGTGTTAACTTCAAAGCCCTCCACATTGGATACTTTGCTTACCAAATCGTCTTATTCCTCCAAATCTTTCCAAATCTCTTCACTATAACCCCACCACCAATTCAGGCAAGTTGACGTCACACACCTCCCAGCCCTGAATACTCTCCTTTAAGCTCAGCTACATTCCTACCACCAAGAAAGTTTCCTTGCCATAACATGAAGGGTTGACTCTTATACTCTGGACTCCTTCAGTAGTCTTTACCATTTTCGCTCTTTTCAACCTTTAACCTAAGCCTTGTCTCTAGCTAGATCAAAAAGCTAGAGTTAACACTATATAGTACTATGGAACAAAATGCAAAAGCCTCTTTAAGACGTACCAAATAAAGACATACTTGAGAGAACTTAGGTAATATCAGTTATCAACAAACCTGAAACTAGCTGCGTGACTTTGGTAAAGTGAGTAAACTTCTTTTAACAGGAGACTAAGATTCCAGACATTGCTTAATTACGGAAAGCTTACTGTATGGCAGGTAGGATATCAGGTAGAGGCCCAGAATAGAAGGGACAATATTAGAAGGGGTTACCGGGCCATGTGGTCTAAAGGGGAACCCAGGCCCTTTCCCAGAACGCACCGCCAGCACTGCACCTTCGCTCAGCACCAGGTAGCCGAGCTGGTCTGGGATTCGCTCCAGCCCCTGGGTCAGTGCAGAAGTCTAGTGGGTAAAGATGCAAGCGGTGAGAAGCATACTAGAAGGATGGCCCTCGATACCGTTCACCTGCAAACCGCCTCTCTCTTGATGTTGGCCCCCAGGCTTTCTCCCAAGCGAGGGCCCTTCCAGACCCCCTTCCCTCTCCGTGGCCTTCAACGAGAGTCTTCCTGAGCCTCCATCCGCCCTCACTGTCGGCCCCCGGGCTCCCCTGGCCTTCCACACCCCACCTTTGCTACCCCGGGAGCCCTTCGCAGCCCCACTGGCCCCTGCCCACAGCCCCTCTCTCCAATTCCCCTCGCGCCCCGCACACTATGCCTCAGTCTGTAACACCCTCCCACAGCTCCCTCCTCAGCCCTCTACGTCGCCACCCCTCCCATTTCCATTCCCTCTCAGTCCCGGGGCAGACTGGATATGAGGGTGGAGTGCAGGCCCAGGAAGGGGCACCCAGAAACACTGGGGAACAGGGACGCGGAACCCCCGGCGCGTACTCCCGCGCATGCGTCCTCACTCACCATCGCAGGCTTAGGTGCTTGCGGAGCTCGCTACGAGATAGGTAGCTTCCGGCTCCAGGCCCCGGTCACGTGCTTCCACCAGGGGGTCTCCTCCCTTTGCTTGCGCCACTGGCGTTTAGCCCCGCCCCTAGCATGCGGATTGGAGTGTGGCTACTCCCTGAGACTTAATCAGCCAATGCGGAGCGCTACTTCCCGGAGACGCGCGCTGATTGGTCGTATGCCCTCCTTACCTCCCATCTCCCCGCCCCTCAGCTCCGGAGCGCGGGGAGGAGCGGGGAATGGCGGCTGCAATTGCTAGGGTGGTCGCTTGCGGTACCCGGGGTTCAACCTAAATCTGGGCTGCTCTCCCCCAGTGTGACCAGAAGCGAGTCCATTGTGGGTTTCAGACTTCACCCTAAAACGAGGGAATGAAAGGAAATAACGTGCAAGGCATGTAAAAAGCTATTTAAATGCCACTCTTACTGTTGAAGACAGGGGTTTGTTCCAAAAGTGGGTTTTCCCACGGATTCAGTGAGGAACGATGGTGAATTGAGTCCTCGGCTAGCCAGCGCGGCTGCAATACTCAATATTCTGTGCCAGGAAAAATTGGAAACGGCACCTTGAACTCACTGTTATATATGTGAGCATCACAAAATATATCTAAACATAGGAAAATTTTCCTTTAATTTGAATTAGTATTACAAGTCTAGAATTTAATAGTTTCCTGACTTGTAATATTACTGTGGCCGAGGCAGTGTTGATGAGGTAAAATGAAGGGGAGGCCAAGGCGGGAGAATCGCTTGAGGCCAGAAGTTCAACCAGTCTGGGCAAAAAATAATGAGAACAACAATTAGCTAGGTGTGGTGGCCAGGGGCCAGTAGTCCCAGCTAATCCAGAGGCTGAAATGGGTGGATCCTTTGAGCCCAGTCTTGGTGACAGAGTGAGACCCTACCCATTCTGCGCCCCAATAATAACATTTTTAAAAAATAAATGATTCTAGAAATAATAAGTATTTGTTGGTAAAGATGTGGAGAAATTGGACTTTAATACAATGCTGGTTAGGAATAGAAAGTGCTGTAATCAGTTGCTCAACAAGCTCAATGTAGAGTTAGCACAAGACCAAGCAACTCCACTCTTACCTATACACACCCAAGAGAACTGAAAATATGTCCACACAAAAACTTGTATGTGAATGTTCATAGCATAGCCAGAAAGTGGAACTAACCCAAATATCTATCATCTGATATGAATGGATAAATAAAATTTCATATATCCATACAATGGACTATTATTCAGCTATAAAAACATGGTGCAACATGGATGAACCTTGAAAACATTATGCTAAATGAAAGAAGCCAGACACACGAGGCCACATATTGTATAGTTCTATTAGGAAATGTCTGGAATAATCCATAGAGACAGAAAAAAAGGTTAGTGGATGCCAGGTGCTTGGGGGTGTGGGAGGAAGAAATGGGGAAGGGATTGCTGATGAGTATGGAATTTTTTTCTGAGGGGTGATGAAAATGTTTTGGAATTAGTGGTGATGGTTGCACAACCTTGTAAATGTACTAAAAAGCCCACTGAGTTGTTTTTAATTGTACAATTTGAAATGATGAATTTTGTTACATGAATTATATTTCAATTTAAAAAAGTATTGTTGTTTGAGAAGAAACAGCTAATTAGAGAAGGTGGATGCCTTTTTAAAAATGAGATATATTTAGAATATAAAATTTAAATTGGAGGAGGATGTAGAAAGAGAAAACTGTGTAGATGTTTAATCTACAGTCTTCCCTGGCCTTAGATATTGATGACACTTTGTAGTAGCATTTGAATTGCACTTACTGTTTACAATGTTTTCATGCATGCATTCATCTAACCTGCTCATTAACAACCCTGTGATAATGTCCCTGTTAACCACCCTGTAATAATATCCCCATTATACAGATGAGAAAGTGCAGAGAGGTTGAGTCTTGCTTCCTGGCACACGGCTGGCAAGTGGCAGAGCCAGATTCTAGTCTGTTTTCTTTTTAAAATAATATTCCTTTATTTTATTTATTTATTTATTTATTTTTAAGAGACGGGGTCTTGCTCTGTTACCCAGGCTGGAGTGCAGTGCCCAGATCATAGCTTGCTACTGCAACCTCCAACTCCTGGACTCAAGCGATCCTCCCACCTCAGTTCCTAGAATAGCTGGGACTGCAGGAATGCACCACTACTCCCTCTAGTCTGTTTTCTGACACTGAGGCTGATGCTTTTTCCACTGCTCTATGGGCCAACTATGTTTAAATTTTTTTAAAAGCTACATTTAATTTTACCTTGAAACTTCTGCTCTCAATTTTGTTGACACACAGGAACCCTTAGCA
The DNA here is from genome assembly GCA_008086735.1 of Cheirogaleus medius. NCBI lineage: Eukaryota > Metazoa > Chordata > Mammalia > Primates > Cheirogaleidae > Cheirogaleus > Cheirogaleus medius. The sequence goes on along the minus strand of VBSM01002153.1, from coordinate 25,690,984 downwards.
AGACAATGTTCATCAGCCATAGTTAGAATTGTTTCCTTTTCACAAACAGCTTAATTCCACTCCTTATGTAGAGAGCAAAGTTTCTCATTCCTTCCTTCACAAATATTTATTGAGCACCTTATGTATACCAGATACTCTTCTTGGAATTGGGGGTACAGCAGTGAATAAAAACCAGATTTTTTAAAATGGTTTTTAAGGAGCTGTGAGGGAGGGGGCAGTGAGCCAGACAATACACAGATAAGAAAATAAATGTGTTTAGTGGTGAGAAGTGCTTTGAAGAAAAATACAGCAGAGGTCCATTTACATCAAATTCAAAAACATGCAAAACAAAATGATGTATTGCCTATATACATACATTTACTTACAGCAAAATGCTAAAGAATATCCAGGGAATGATAAATGCAAAATTTAGAATAATGATTATTTCTGGAATAGAGAGGAAATGGGATCAGGGAGAGGTACCAAGGGCTTCAAAATATTGGTAATACTCTTTTTTTCTTTAATCCTAGGACAGATTAATTATTCTCTTTCTTAAGTTCTAAGTCTTTCTCTGTCTCTGTGTGTCTGTGTGTATGTGTGTGTGTGTGTGTACATACAATGCACTGTTTTTAATATATGAAAGATTTCATGTACCTGAAGTCCCAGCTACTTGAGAGGCTGAAGTGGTGGGAGGATCACTTAAGCCCAAGAGTTCAAGGTTACAGTGAGCTATGATCAAGCCACTGTACTCCAGCCTGGGTGACATAGTGAGACTCCATCTCTAAAAAAAGATATTTAATAATTTTTTAAAAGTAGGTCCTGTAACCCAGCAATTTCACTCCAAGATATATACCCAACATAAATGTGTACATATGTTCATCTGAAGACATGAACTAGAATGTTCACAGAAGCTTTGTTCCTAATAATGCAAAATTGGAAACTACCCAAATGCACAATAATGGTTGAATGGATAAATAAATTGTGTCATATTCACACAATGGGACACTGTAGAGCAAAGAGAATTAATGAATCAAAACTACACAATGATATAAATGAATCTCACAAGCTTGATGTTGAGTGAGATAAGTCAGTCACAAAAAAGTACCTTGTGTGTTATTCTGTTTATGTAAATTACAAGAAAAAAAAGGCAAAACTAATCTATGCTGCTAGAAATCAGGATGGTGGGTATCCATGGGAGAAGGGTTGAGGCTGGACAAGAGGGGTGCTTCTGGGGGCTAGTAATGATGTTTCTTGGTCTAGAAGCTGGTGTGCATGTGTTCAGTTTGTGAAAATTTAGTGAGCCATAGACTTATGGTATATGAACTTTTTCTGTATGCATATTATACTTGAATAAAAAATTTAAAAAAAACAAAGTCAAGTAAAAGGATATAGACAATAAGGGTGGTAGTAGGTGTGCTCTTTAATAGCAGGTGGGCAGGATTGTCCTCTCTGATGAGATGACTACTGAGCAGAGACCTTAGGAAGTGAGTCCTGCAGGTATCTATTCACCTGGGGGAAGAATATTCTGGTGAGTGCCTGTTGAGTGCTCATTTTGTCTTAGACTATGGGTTCCTTGAAAATAAGGACCTGGTCCACCTTTGAAAGTCCAGTGTCTACCTTAGTACAGAGCGTGTTGCTAATAATGAATGAATAATTTTTTTCTAGGTGCATGCAGTAGTGTAGTCTCTGTAGGATTTCTTTGGCTGTAAACAGCACCAGTGGTATCTGTGATTTTCTTGGTGGCTTAGGGTATGGTTGTCAGTGGAGGCTATAATGAAGTTTGGGTGGGGACTGGCATGCCAGGTGGGCCAGTCTTTGGGCTCTCATGGTGGCAGTGGTGGGCTGAGCATGTCAGTCCTTGGGCCCCAGGGTGGCATATGCTGACACCTGTGTTAGTGGTTCTAGGTAGGCTGATTCTTGGGCCTCTAAGTGACTTGCTTGTGTGCTGGGAATAGCAGCAGTGCGCTGAGTGGGTGGGCAGGTTCCCAATCCCCTAGTCAGCTGACATGGCATAGGCAATGGCGGTAGCAGTGGTGGGACAACCCTCTGAGACTCAAGCAGTCCACACTGGTATTGGTGGTAGCTGCAACAGGCTGGGAGGGCCGGTCCCCGGCCTGCATGTGGCGCATGTCAGTGGATACTAGCTGTGGTGGTAGGTTGAGTGGGCCCAACCTCAGTCCCTGGCAAGAGTGCTCAGGTGCCAACAGTGGTGGACTGGGCTGAGTGATCCCCAGTCCCCTGGACTGCGTCCTTGGACACTGGGGAGGAGGATGGAACCAGGCAGGGCCGACCTGCCCTTTTAGGCCCCCGGTGGTGAGTGCAGGTGCTGGCTATTGTAGGCAGGGGCAAGTGACCCCCCAGGCCACCTGTGGAGCTCAGGTGGGTGAGCGGTGGCTCTACTCCTAACCCAAGCAGGGGCTCCTTACCTGACCCAGTACTTTTCACACTTCTCAGCAACCTTGACCAACTAAGAAGCAGGGGTTGTCCTTTTTCTTTTTAGCATCAGTACCTACAGTAAAGTGTTCATTCTTTATTGAGGGAGAGATCGAATGAGTGCATTTCTTATTGCTTTCAAGGTAGAGAGAAATCTACACATCCTTAAAATATCTCGGTCACAAGCTATGCCAACAATTCATACAAGATGACACAGATAAGTCTAGCCTCCAGGAATTTAATGAAGTACCTCTGGAAAGGGTCTCAATGGCCAGGGGGAAGAAAATATGTCCTTCTCCCTCTCTTGCTTTGCACCAGATCTTCCTTCCTGATGTACCTACCAAGTCTTTCTTCTTGCTTATGTTGATTTTTTCACAGGACACATGTAGGTGGAGAGACATCTGGGCATCCCTTTTGCCCTTGCCCTGCTGAGACCTGGGAGACTCAAATGGCCAGGAGTGTGCATGAATTACCTAATGTCTCTGCTACAAGGAAAGGTTGAATGAGAGGGTCAAGACCTTTGACACTGAGGTGCAGTTAGAGAAAGAGTTAGACACAGGAGGCCAGGCACGGTGGCTCATGCCTGTAATCCTAGCACTCTGGGAGGCTGAGGCAGGAGGATCACTTGAGCTCAGGAGTTCAAGACCAGACTGAGCAAGAGTAAGACCCCGTCTCTACTAAAAATAGAAAAATTAGCTGGGTGTTGTGGCATGTGCCTGCAGTCCCTGCTACTTGGGAGGCTGAGGCAGAAGGATCGCTTGAGCCCAGGAATTTGAGGCTGCAGTGAGCTATGATGCCACTGCACTCTCCCCAGTGCGACAGAGTGAGACACTGTCTTAAAAAAAAATAAAATTAAGTTAGACACAGGGGAGATAAATTTGAGGGACCCTGAAGGGCTATAAAACTAGATTAACTTCCTTCCCTGGGAGGAACTGCTGAGCATCTGTCCTGTGGTTTTGAGCCATAGGGTTGTTTCCCATGAGGCAAGGACAATTGTGCTTATCTGAGACTTGGATATTCGTTGAAGTCCAAAGAGAGTGGGAGCCACAGCCCACTACCTTCCCAACTCTCCGTTTGTGCTTTTATGCAGCTTTTCGCTTTGGGGTTTGTCAGTCTTCTCTGGCATCTCTTTTTTTGCCCGTTGTGCAGGGAATCCTAGGGACCTCATGTGTCCAATTCCACTGGCTGCTCCCTGGCAGAGTGCCCGTCGTCTTTTGTGTGTAAACAAACTCCGCGTTCGAAGCCTAGGATGGAGATGGTGGAGGCAGAGTTGGAAAAAAGGAGGGGAAAGGGGGATTGACAGTAGGTTTTGGAACCCAGAGAAGGAAAGACTTGTAAGGGGTGGGGAGAGCTAGAGACTGGGTGTGTCGCAGCCATGCCTACACTGCCCTCTGGTGGCAATAGGAGTGTGTGCAGGCAGTGGGGCAAAAGCCCACCAGGACACTGAGACAAAGACGCTATTTTCTGTGGGATTTAGCAAACTCCATAGACATACAGATCTAAACATGAGATGATATCTCTAGATGTGTGTAGTGTGGCTCAGACACCAGGCTCTGGGGCAGAGGCAGCGCGAGGCAGGCAGGATTCCTGCCTGAGACCCACCAGGCAGAGGAGGGCCAGGTTTGGTGAATAGAAATCTTCCCACACACAAAAAAATGAAGAAACACAAACCACTGACAGGTCCCTCTTTCTCTACCCACAGGTCTTGTATTTCAGGGTTTCCTTGCCTGACAGCCATCCCTCAGCCCCCAGGATCTCGCCCTGTGCACAAGTCCCCGGCTCTCTCCCCCCGGAACTCACCAGCCTGAGCCAGCGTCTGTACTGGCCTCTGGCCTCAGGAGATGAGGGGAGACTTTTGGCCTCCACCAGCCCCCAGACCTCTGCCCACTACTTGAGGGGTCTTGCCAAGACCAGCTATGCCCTGGGTGGCTACCTGGAGGCTATCCTTGTGGCGAGGGACCACTGGGGCAGGCCAAAGCCCACGGTGGGGATCTGTTTTGAGCACAGCTGCTGGGTCCCTGCCTGAGGACAGGGGTCCCTGGGGATGTTCAGGATCTGGAGAACGACATATACCTGTTGTCTTTTTCCCTGCTCTGGGCTGGGAGGGCCCAAGTGTGCGTGAGGCTGATCCACTCCAGCGAGGCAATTGGTGTTTTGCAGAGAATCCGGAGAGACCATTGGGCCACAGTTGATTTTGTGGGCTATTTCCAGGGACCCACAGGATACGAAGAAAATGTGACTTGCAACGTGAATCCCTTGTTGACTAGGGATGAAGAACCTGCCTGTCACTACAAGGAAGATTCGGGTGAGCTCTTGTTCTGTGTTCAGCCCCCTACCCTGCCCTGTGACTCACTGGTAGGACATTCAGCTGGAAATTACTGGAATGTGGCCACATCACATGAAGAGGGCCTGATGGCACGGTAAGAAACCAGGCATCACCTGGAGTGCCTGCTCCAACCCCTGAATCCTGGTCTCTAAACTCCTACACTTGTCATTCATCTCTATTCATTTCTATCCAACACGTGTGTCCTGGGCACCTACTGTATGCCAGGTCTCACGCTAAGTGCTAAGTATAGATAATAGTCAGCATTCCTGCCTGCTACACGTTTTCAGTAAGGAGACACATGACTCTTAAAAATGCACTGTGATGACAACTCAAGGCACCCCACCTGGGCTACCATGGTCAGGGCAGGTGATGATTTAGCTGAAGCGTGGAGAGCCACAAACCTGTGGAAAAACAGAAGAGTCCATGTCCCTCTGCCTTTCTGATGGCCCCCACAAGGAGAGGTGTCGATTTAGAAATCAACAGCATGTAGGTAGTCAGGGAGCAGGGTGGGGGGTGGGTGCGACCCCGCTAAGTGAGAAGGGAACAGACACTTCAACCTGGAAGCCAAGCAAAATGAAGGCTGAGAAGTGCCCACAGTCAGCCAGCCTCCCGGGGTAGACAGAGAACGGGAGTGAGGGAGAGGGGACGGTGAGAGCAGACTGGCTCACAGTGAGCCCTCCCTGGAGATAGGGACAGGGCGGGGCTGGAGGAGCCCCCAAACCCCCGGGATGAGGGAGGCGTGTTCTAAGATGGGAGGCAGGGCATCTGGTCTCCAGTAGAGAGGGCTAATGAAGGCAAAGGGGAAGGAGGCGAAAACAGGTCTCCAGAAGATGTCTGGGTGGGGCCAGAGCAAAGAGGGACCCAGAGGGACCATCCCCCTCTGAGAGGGACAGGACAGAAGCGGCTGCCCCGGAAGCCGCGGTGCTCAGGGAGAGAGGGAAGGCGGCCGAGACGGCTGCTGCCCCGCGTCCCTGCGCAAGGGGGCGCCAAAGAGCACAAAAGCGGACCCTGGCGCTCCCGGGCTGGGGTCGGCCGGGCCAGAGCACGGCTGTTGGCTGAGCTGAGACCCCCACGTCTCACCCAGTGCCCATCTCTGGAGGTTCTAAGCAGCCTTTTGCGTCCAGGAAATTCCAGTAGCATTCACTCTCCAGCCTGAGAATTTAGCACTAGGAAACCCTGGTCTTTCCAGACCATCTTGTTTGCTCTCTTTGGTCAGAAAAGGAGAACCACGTGTCCTTTTTGCACTGATCGATTGGAAATAATCTATGCTTCAGTGCAGGAGCCACCTCGGGCTGTCAAGTGGAGGTAAAGCCCAACACCTCTGGAGCGAGATTGCCTGGGTTGGAATGCCTGCTCCCCAGTTAGTATTTACCAGTTATTATTTGTTGTCTCTGATTACCGAAAGTTAAGTCACTTAACCTCTCAGCACCTTTTTCTCATTTGTAAAAGGGGATAATAATAGTACCTACCTCCTAGAGGAACACATACGTTAATGTATATCACGTGCTTAGAACAGGGACGCCCGGCCGGTCCTGGGCTCTGTTAGCGCGTATGATCTCACCGCGGTTGCGCTCCTCCCTTCGCTGTGCCAGACACTGTCCAAGGTGCTGGAAGTCCTGAGCGTAGGAAAGCAGGCCCGCAGTGGCCCCATCCCGCGGGAGCTAGCAGTCTGCTGATGGAAGACAGACATTAAGGACATAATCACACATACGGTGAACATGTAGTGGACATGGATTTGCAATCTCAAGGCCAGGTGTTTTGTTTTGTTTTGCTTTGTTTACACCAACTTTGATCCAATTCTGAGGACCTCTGCAGCTGGGCAGATGTGGAGGGGTCCCCTCGCCTAAGACCCACGCAAAGGAATCCACCTTGACTATCAGGAATCCTTCCTTAGTCCCCTGTCCATACTGGTCACCCCCAAGTGTCCATTGTGCAAGCCTGTGTGGTCTTGGGCCCCGCTGGATAGACAGGCATCTCTACCTGGGACCATCCTGCACCTGGTTCCTGAAGCTCTGTCACCTCTGTAAAGCACTGGGGCTCTGGTACTCTCAGGGAAGGCTATGCTTGGGCATCTTTCCAAATTGTAGTAGTACTCCCTCACACACCCCACAAAAAGCGAATTCCCTCCTCCTCCTCCTAGGACATAATGTCTTCAATCAGTCTGTTCCTTCATTTGGCAAATGCTAGCTGAGTACTGATTATGTGCATGGCCCTGCTCCAGGCACTGGGAATAGATCAGTGAACAAACAAAGGCCCGGATCTGGTAAGGCTTCTATGTGACAGGAGGAAGGGATGATAAACAATAAACATAACAATAAGTAAACTATATAGGATGTTAGAAGGAGATACATGACATGCACAATTTTAAAATATAGAGGAGGAAAAATTAGGTGTGAGTGTGGTGGGGGCGGGTTGTAATATAAAATAGGGGATCAGGGTAGATCTTATTAAGGTGGCATTTGGCCAGGCACAGTGGCTCACACCCGTAATCCTAGCACTTTGGGAGGCTGAGGTGGGAGGATTGCTTGAAGCCAGGAGTTCAAGAGCAAAAGCAAGACCCAATCTCTATAAAATATAGAAAAATTAGCCGGGCATAGTGGTGTGTGCTTGTAGTCCCAGCTACTATGGAGGCTGAGGTGGGAAGATTGCTTGAGCCTAGGAGTTTGAGGTTGCAGTGAACTATGGTGATGCCATTTGCTCTAGCCAGGACAACATAGCAAGATCCTATCTCAAAAGAAGGAAAAGGAAGAGGAAGAGCAGGAGGAGGAGGAAAAGGAGGAGACATTTAAGGAATGAGATGAGAGCAAGGAGATGGGAGAGTTGGCCAAGAAGATACCTGGGGCAAGAGCATTCCAGGTAGAGAGGATACAGGAGTGTGCCTGGTACATTGAGGGAATGGTAAAGAAACCAGATGTTTTGGATGGAGTGAAGGATGGGAGAACAGTAGATGAAAAGACCAAGGAGGTTAAGGAAGGGCACAGTATGACCAGGAAGGGCTCTGTAAGAACATTGGGTTTTGTTCTAAGCAAAAAGGGAGCCATTGCAGGATTTTGAGCAGAAGAGGGGCATGATATAATTTACATTTTAAAAGGGTCTCACAGATCTCTGTGTTGAGAATGGACCGCACTGTATGATTCCACTTTTGTGTGGTTCCCAGAGGAGTCAAATTCATAGAGACAGAAAGTAGAATGGTGGTTGCCAGGGGATGAGGTAAGGGGGGATGTGAGGAAATAGTTTTTAATGGGTACAGAGTTTCAATTTTGCAAGTTGAGCAGAGTTCTGGAGATGGATGGTGGTGATGATTGCACACTATGAATATATTGAATGTCACTGAACTGTACACTTAAAATGGTTAAGATGGTTGTATTTTTTCACAATTTTAAAAATTGGGGGAAAATAAGAATGGGCTGCAGAAGGTTAAAGTAGGCTCTTCAGATGATGGTGAAGAGATGACAGTGTCTCAGACTCAGGCTGTAGTAGTAGAGGTATGTAAAGTGATTAATTTCTGAACGTATTCTGAAGGCAGTGCCCATAGAATTTCCTAAGAGACAGACTGTGGAATGTGCTAGAAAAAAAGAGCTCACAGGTGGTTGCAGGGTTTGGGGCCTGCTCACCTGGAAGGATGAAGTCACCATCAGCTGAATTGGGGAAAGCTATAGGTGAGGCAGTTGGGGGTGGAGAGATTGCAAGTCCAGGTTTTTTCCTGTGTATTAGTCATCAATCAGAGATGCCAAGCAGATGGTTAAAAACACAAGACTAGTATTACACAGAGAGGTCTGGGCTGGAGATATAAATGTGGAGGTTAAAGTCAGGAGGCTGAATGAGACCACCAAGGGAGTGAGTGTAATTAGAAGAGAGGACCAAGGACTTAACACAGAGAGGTTGAGGAGAAGGGGAGGAATTGCAGAAGGAGGAGCCAGGAGACTGAAGTGTCCTAGAAACCAGGTGAAGGGTGTGTCTCAGGGAGGAGGGAGTGCCCAGCTCAGCCAAAGGCTGATGATTGGGGCTGAGAACTGACACTGAATTTAACCTTTTCTAGGAGAAGAGGGAGTGAGAATCTGGACTGGAGCAGGCTTAGTGAAACCAAGAGGAGAGTTAAGACTTCTTAAAAAGACTCTCAGTATCTTCTTGTATTAATCATGTTTTTTATTTTCTGTATTTTATGATGATTTGACATCTTGGGGTCTCGTGGACCCAGGGAGGGACTGCCCCTCCCAGGGTTAGCTACTAGGGATATCCCCATCATTCTCTGTTTTTACCTATGAGCACGAAAGCAGTCTTATCCAGCTTCTTGGCACAAAACAGTCTGAAGGTGGGCCACCATTTGTTTATAGGCATTGTCTGGACATACCAGCTGCCCACCTGGAGACTTTGAGGCCTGTGGGATGTTGTCTACGCTTCTGCTGGACGATTGACACCCCCAGCCTTCCTGGAGAATTAGCTGGGGTGCAGCCCCTCCCTCTGGGAGAAAGAGAAATCCCCAGTTCCACCTGATTCAATGCTTAGGTAACCTCAAATGACTTCCCAGGGTCATTTTGGGACAATCCTGCTATTGGATTGGGGGAGTTTCCCAAACAGGAGATATTTCTAAAGATGGAAGGAAGTTCATGACAAAAGGTTGGGAAAACCAGAGCCTCTGCTGGCTGATGTGGTAACTTACTGTGAATAAGAAAAAGGTGTCCCCCTGGGCCCCCAAAGCCTTCAAGCACATGGTGGGGCAAGCATGCAGGGACTTTGTGCAAAGAAAGGGCCTTTTCATGCAGGTGCATCTAGCTGTGTGTCAGGGCACAGAACTGAGCAAACAGACTGGATCTTTTTTTTTTTTTTTTTTTGAGGCAGAGTCTTACTTTGTTGCCCAGGCTAGAGTGCCGTGGCATCAGCTTAGCTCACAGTAACCTCGAACTCCTGGGCTCAAGCAATCCTGCTGCCTCAGCCTCCCTAGTAGCTGGGACTACAGGCATGCGCCACCATGCCCAGCTAATTTTTTCTATATATTTTTAGTTGGCCAATTAATTTCTTTCTATTTTTTAGTAGAGACGGGGTCTCGCTCTTGATCAGGCTGGTTTTGAACTCCTGACCTTGAGCGATCCGCCCGCCTCGGCCTCCCAGAGTGCTAGGATTACAGGCGTGAGCCACTGCGCCCGGCTCAGACTGGATCTTAAGTGTCATTGGCCTCTTAGGCTGGCCACTATGGTACAGGGATGTATGTGGATGACCTCGAGTCTCCAGCTTGGGGTGAATCTTTATCCAGGGGAGACTAATGGAAACCAATGGACAAATCCAAGGTGGAGAGCCACAGAGCACCAACACGCCACTAAGAAAGGAGAGGATTTCCAAAGGAAAATCAGCAAGACAAAATGCTATGGGGCCAGGGAGGCTCCGGACTGAGAATAAGACTTCAGGTTTGGTAACTAAGAGGTCATTGGCAACATTATGTAATAGGTTAGGGAGAGCAAACCAAGTCATAGGATACTTGCTAGATCCTTTGTAATTTTAAATGGGGAAATACAGCCTTCTATTAACCCCTGACCCCTTCTCTCTCACTTTCCCAATAGCCCTGAAGCCAGTGGATCTACATGCCACATATCAGACAGGGCCCCTGATGGCCATGGAGACCACTCAGGGCATAGTGCTGCACTGGTGGGCCCATGACTGGCCCCAGTGCTTATCCACATGCCAGTGGCCTCTCTGCACCCTGTGGCCCAGGAGCTGGGGGGCCTGGCAGGGGGACTCCACCCCGTGGTGGTACTGGGCCTGGGAGCCCACTTCACCACCTTTCTGCTGTCTATCTTTGTGCAATGACTGGCAGGGATTCTTGGCCCAGGAACCCAACACTCTTGTGGTCATCAAAGTGGCCAACACGGGCTACAAGTCTGTGTATGGCAGTGACTGGTTCACCCTCCAGGTGAACCGGCTCCTCCGAGCTGCTTTCACTGGCCTGCGTGTGGCCTTTGTGGACGCCTGGGAAATGACTTCCAGCCTGGCCCTGCCAGACAGCATCCACTCAAGGCCATTCATCATCCGTGATGAGGTGGACTTGCTCCTCTCTTTCATTTGCCCCACCTGAGCACTTCTGAGGGTCCTGGGGCTGCACTGATGGGGAAGCCAGTTGGCCATCGAGCCTGGAGGCCTTTCCTCTCAGCTGTAGGTACTTCTTCTCCTACCTCTGTTTAATGCACAGGCCGTGAAGTCAATTAGCAAGAATGGGGGTGTGGGGGATGGCAGGGGAGGGAGGCCTGGCAGAGGTTCAGTTCCCACGTGGAAAGGCAATGCTTGGGGATGAGGGTAGGGGACAGAGCCAGCAACATCTGCAACATCAGTGCAGATAAGGATTGTCATTTCATGTGTTAGAGTCTCCATTG